>VZSV01000005.1:3471345-3515897 GCA_013398735.1 Nothocercus julius
CGTGGCCGGGCCGGGGAGGTGGGACTGTGCCCAGGGGCAGAGGACGGCGGGTGCCAGCCGGGCTCAGCCGAGCCGGGGCCGAGCGCCGCTTTGTGCCGCCGAGCCGCTTCCTGAGGCGTCGCGGGGGGTAGGAGAGCGAATTAGCCATATCGCAGGCGCGTGGTCCTTCCCTGCTCAGATTACACTGTGAAATCTGGGCAGTTCCTCGGATAGGGCTGGGAGAGGGAATTGGGGAGCGCGAGCAGCGCCTGGAGCGGAGCGAGCGAGCGCCTGCGAACAAAGGTGACAGGGCGCGCGGGCCGGCGGGAGCCCTGCCCGGGGCGGCCGCGTGAGGGGTGCGGGATGACCCTGCGCGAGAGCTGGCTCTGCCTTCTGCCCCGTCCCGCGGGGCGCAGGGGCTGCGTCTCGCTGCCTTTCCCCCTTGCTTTTGTGCTGACTCTCTTTTTCCAGCCGTGCTCGCTAACCGTTAATCAAAGCCTGAGCTCAGCCGACGTTTCTCGGTGCAGTTTGAAGGCTGGGGGAGACGGGGAGCGTTCGCTTTGCGAGCAGAGCCCACTGGAGCTGCGCTGCCCCACGCGTGCACAAAACTTGTGGCTTTTCCGCCAAAGTGGCGCACGAGTGTGCGCGTGCTCCCGGCGGGCTCCGCACGGTGCCTTTGCCCTCCGTCCCTGCACCGCGGCTGTTTGCAAAAGCAGCTACTTCCAGCGCGGGCGCGGGACACGCTCTGCCTCGCACGCCGGAGCAAAGTGGGGTTTGTAAGTCAAGGGGTAGCGATGATTCGGTGTGACAGGCTGAATGCGAGCCATATGAGCCGGGCTACCCCTGCATAAAGGGCGATTGTGCTGCCAAATATCTCCACGTAATTTAGGTTTTGACACACTTAGCACTTCTCTAGTAGTGTTTCCCCCAGCTCGCCGCCGTGCGCTGCCCCCACGGCCCAGGCTCCGATGCCGTGGAAAAATATCTGCATTGTCTCTGGGAATAGCAGCAGTCCAGGGAAAAAACTCTATCCTTAGAGTCTTCAATACAACATCAGGGATGATTTAAATAGCTTGGGCTCTAGATGCTAATTCTTACTGCTTAAAGATAGTAGGAGTCCTTTACCTGTTTCATTAAGAGTTCTTGGCACAGACTGGTCTATAATAATCTTCTGACTGAAGACGAATTGCGTTTGCGTCGAACATGTGGAGCGGAGCTGCCGTGAGCGGCGCTGCGCCTGTAACGAGTTGCACGTTGGAGAAAAATGCCTGTCCTCGAGATCCCCATGGTGCCGGGCAGGGTGCCATTGCCAGTCCCCCTCTTGGGTGGAGGACTTCACAGGGCCATTTTTTTTCAATTAACTGCTATTGACTTCTTTGCTATGTCTTATTTTTTGTTATGCACTTCTGTTTAATCTGCAGCTTCTCTGTATGGATGGCAAATGAAAGCTGTTTTAATGTTAAATGATACAAGTTGATAGCAGTTATGGCTTATTTTAGCATTTGGAGGAGGATCCTGGTGACTCTAGGGAGAGCAATACCCAAGTGAATCATTAGATGGTCTAGTCTGGGACATGCCTTTGCTGTTTAATGCTGTATGTGAAGTTTTTAAATAAGCGTACCAAAAATAATAGATTGGGTGCTATTTTTAAGGCAAAATCTGAGCAAAAAAAGTTTGTCATCATGTTCCAAACGATTCCTTACTTCACTTTAACAATGAGCTATCCATTATATGGTCTTAATTTATGGAATGTTAAACAGTTTCTGGCATTACTGTGCCCCTGCAGGAAGAACAGATGGTACTTTGAATGAGTTTTGCAATGGGATAAAATGTTCCAGGTCTTCAACAGATCATATCCATCTGTAAGAAAGAAATAGCATTTGTGTAAAATAAACAGGGTAGATAGAGTCAAACAACTTGAAATCCTCTGCTGAAAGAAAAACAATGTTTGTAGGCTGAGGTGCCATGCTTTGGCAGGTAATGTGGAAATCTATCATTTACGCTGTGTGAATATTTGTCTTGGTTACATATCCCAGATGGGAAATCTAACATGTTAGGATTCAGAAGACAGTGGTCAGCATATAACACAGTCAATATATACTGACAGTAGTCTGTGTACAAGAGGAGCATGTTGCACTTATAATTAAATAGTTTGTCTCCATGCAATAAAGTTCTGTCTTATTTGATTTATAGAGTTTGGGATCTGGGAGAAGTGCACATAGCAATGAAGAACAGAATCCTGACAGTCCTTGTTATGTTGATATATGATAGCGCTAACTTACAGAACATCTTGCACTCTCTACAGAAAATAGTCCTAGAGGTCAAACTTAGGGTTGGCAGAATTGCAAGAAGTTGCATCAGGTTCCTGCTCCATGCTTCTAAATGACCGGGAACTTCATCTGAGCATTGGTCCTCCATCACTTTTTTGAGCTCTGCTGTGATTCTCCCAGCCTGCCTGTTGGCCAGTGGTTGCTTCTCTTCTCCGTGTGGTGAAACACATGTGAGAGATCTGCTGAGAGACATTGTAGCCCTTGAAAACAGTGAAAATAATCTGAACCTTTTAAGAGAAGAATAAGGATGAATGAAGTATTTTTATATTATTTTTGAAGAATTTCAAGTAGATGTAGTTGCTAAAAGTGGTTAGAAAAGATGAGAGGATAATGTTCTGGATGATTTTTTTCTCTCCACTCTTCTTAGAAATGCAACTGACTGGGCTTAGGGTAGTACTGAGCACTTTGAGTGTCTCTGCCTTCAGAAATCTGTGTGAAATGGCTAATCCTTCATAAGCTCAACCTGAGTTGCTTCCAGAGAAGGAACTAGCATGTGCAACCATTTTAGAAAGTTAGGATTTGATCCCAGGTCGAATGTAGGTGTGTGGACCATACACCTTTGGGAATGCTATTCTTCTCCTGTCCGTTCTTCGTTCAGGGCAATGCTCATGTTTTAAGCCAATCTGGTTTCGTCAAGTACCTCCTTGTCCTAATGCTGTACCTTTTGGTGAACAAAGTTTCCCGTTCTGTTTTTCCATCGCTCTTAGAATTCTGTGAACTAAAATCATCTTCCCTTTAAACTTCTCCTTTGCAAATTGAGAAGTCACAAGCTCTTCGGTTTTATCCACCTGAAAATAAGGTAGAACTCCGTGTACAATGTGTAAAAACAAGCTCCCATCTAGGGGTAATCCTTCTATCCTAAAATGGGTGTCCAGGATATTAATTGCCCTTTGAAGGTACACGCATCTCTCCATGGACCACAGAGAAGCCTTCATCACTTACGTAACTTCTAGAAAACTGAAGCTAAGCTAAACCTGTGATCTTCAGAAGATTTAGGTTTGTGGTCTCCTTTGTTTAGTTCTTTGTCCTCTGAATTCCTAAGAGCACAGGATGGGCTACTTGCTTGCAGAAACAATTCTGCAGAAGTTGCAGGGACTTTATAAAAAGTTGCTTCAAATCTTCCCCCTCTCAGCCCCTGAGAGCAGGCAGCTGGGTGTGAACGTCTGACTGGGCTGCCAAAGTGTTTAAAATCATCTGGGGAAGGCGAGGTAGTGCCGTGGGACCGCGCGCGGCGGGCGCCTTTCTGCTGGAGACCCCGGGCCCGGAGGCGGCCTCTGTGGAAGCGCCGCTGGAAGGAGTTGAGGGCAGCCGGGACGGCTGGGACACCTCTCCTCCTGCTGCAGAGCATCTGTTGTCGTTCCATTTGGGTTTATTTTTCATAGTTTCTTTTTCACCAAATGTCCAATGACTTGGGAAACTTTATGTTTATCTTTTACATACTAGTGGCTTTGTAATCTTATTTTTTTTTTTTTCTTGACAGTCTTCTGCTGTTATTAAGGAGCACGAAGAGAAGGAGCATCAGCTCATTCTTCTTCCATTGTATTGGTAATTTAATTCCTCCTGCTTAAATCATCTTACAGTTCTAGCTTTTATTCAGTTGGAATAAAACCCTTTATAGGAGGTTACTCTTCCTCCCTTTACTGGAGAAATATTGGCCAAAACATAAAACTTTTTTAATGTCAACTACCAAGAGCAAATGAGCTGTGCTTACTAGTTCATACCACCTTCCTGGAATATTGTTCATTTTAATGAAAGTCAGATTCAATTTATGGTTTGGTTAGCGTATTCAACAAAAACAATATGTTGTCAAAGGAAAAGAAGCAATCTTATTAAATTATAGACACCTCTATAAGCTAACATATATATATATAAAAAAATCAGTCAGCATTTTATGTTAGTGGGTGTAGCTGCATGTATATCATTTAGAGCAAGAAAAGAGCTCTAAGCATTTGCTTGCTCTGCAGCCTCTCTTTGACCGAACAGGAATACCTAGATGTGGCCTGGCACAAAAAGCAAAGTTTAGATTGTATCCTTTTTCTCCCTGCTAAAATTCTATGCAGGTCAATAGCGTTAACATATTTTAAGTGTATTTGAAAGGATCTGACTTCTTCTAATAAATGTTGGGGAAACTCTGGTTGGCTTTTTCAGGGATGGGACTTGTTCTCTGCTGGGCAGCAGTTAAAATGACAAGAATTGTATTAACTTCGGTCAAAAACTACTGAAGATTTCCAGATTTATGCCAAAAAAAAAAAAAAAGAAAAAAAATTAAGATAAAATTTCCATTTTGTTAGATATCTTAGGAAAGCATGTCACCCTAATACAAGCTAAATTTTGCAGTATCAGCAACTCTGGATTGTAGAAACCTCTAGTTTTGAATGTATTCTGCTCTTATCTGTAAGTTAACGTGGGTTTCCTTGCGTTTGTTCATGATCAATAGCTTGATCCACATATTTAGGAGCATGGGCTGCGTATTTACATAGCGGACCATAATAGCTTCCTTTGGCAATAGAAAATGTAATGTATAGCTTACAAAGTAAACAAGACTTACTCTTCTAACATCGCTCTGGTTTGTAGGGTAAATATGGTACAGAACCACAAATCATTATGGACACAAAAAGCTCATATTTGTGTCTGAGGGCAGAATTTAACCGGGTGCATTTAGCCCTAAAGCAAACTATCCATTTGTGATCTGTGAGTATGTCAGTGTGAGATCCTGTAGTGTGTACAGGAAAAAACCCTGCTCATACCTCTAGAAAATTACCCTCCAAATTAGGGCTACATCTTGGACAACTTGGATCTGGTCCAAAACTACTGAAGTCAATGGAAAGAGTCCAGGAACTGGGTTCCTTGTGTGCAAACTGACAAACAGCTTGTGTGTCACCTTGACCTTCTTTAGAGAGCAGAAACATGTCAGAGGATCACAAGAAATGTGAGTACTTATTATATGTGTATTTTAGTTACATATGTATATACATATGCGTATGTATATGCTGCAATATTTCAAACATGCAGCTAGACATTTTGTTCGGTTTCAAGGTACCAGTCAATTCTTTCGTTTATGGTGACTTCTAAATAGCTTAAGATCTCTTCAGGTTAGTCACAAATTAATTTGAATGAAGCTGTCTCTTCTGGAATGTGGATGAAATTGTCTTATCTGAAATGCTTCTCTAGATTTTTGTATTTAAAAACTGAGGTAACATCACTGGCCTTATCATCTCTTGGAGGATAAACAGGGCTCAAAGGACAGCCCAGGCAGATATCTTTGGCAAGACTTGGACTTTGTCAGTCCGTAGGAGGTGGAAGTCGACCTGGTCAAGTTGAATTCATGCAACTGTGTGCAGTAGTAGATGCAGTAGAAGGGTCCCATAAAGTCCATGTGTGCCTGCTGCCTGGGGTCCTCAGCCTGCCATCACCTGCGGATTCGATGGCCAGCAAGGAGTAAAACCTTCCCCAGGCTCATGCTCATCCTGAAGCGTAGGAGAGGTTGCTTTCCAAACCAGGAGCCGTGCAGGTTGCTTTCCAAACCAGGAGCTGTGCAGCAACATTCAATGCTTTTTACACAGCACTTCCCAGTCTCTGCAGACCACTGAGGAATGAGCACAGGGGGGAAGATGGGAGGAATTGCAAGGGTAACTTCTGTGAGCTACATCTGGCAGTGTTGTTGTTTCTGAATGATAGGCTCCACGCTGAAAGAGCAGAGCATGCATCTTTTTGCATTTCAGTATCCAATGAACCAAATTAATTCCATTATCTTTTATGGAAAGTTTGTGCAGGAGTAGTTTTGATTGATGGATTACATCTGTGACTGCTGACTGATTAGCAGCATGATAGATGTAGGCTTCAGTTTCAGGGATTTTGCTTTCATTCATGAGGAAAAATTGAAGGTTTCTTTCCAGCACATTTTTGCATTAAAACTTTTCAAAGTGCTCAACAAATGGTAGGCTTTGATTTCCATTTGTTTAACGCCTGTAGTAATTAACATTTCTGTGAGAACATTTAAACCAAATGTTCTAGTTTTTCCTCCATTAAAATAATAATTTTATGCTATAGTTAAAGAATTTAATTGGTGTATATGTAATAACCCTGGTTTGAGCTTTTTTTTTTTTTTTTTTTCCTAGCCATATGAAAGAAAATTATTTGTCAAGAATAGATCATCACTGATGCATGTTGTGGTATCCTGGTCTTCATTAATTTATACTTGACAATAGCCCTCATGGTACATCCAGTTCACTTACTCTCTTGTCAACAAGGCACAGTTGCAGACAGTGAGTGGGGAGACTGCATGTGTGTGAATGCTGAAGTAAACCCCAGTCCCTCCCCTTCATACCAAGCAATATTTGGGTTGCTTCTCAACCAGATTCGTTAGCTGAACTGTTTTCAATGCAGAGTAACAAGGCTGGATCCTTACCCAGCCTTTCTTTGTGGAGCTGAAGTAGAAGCGGTGGTCAGCGTCTACGTGTGCCACTTATTCTTCTCTCTTCCTCTAATAGGAAAACTCTCTGTTCAGATAACAGCAGAGCAAATTCTCAGGGTTGTTCTCAAGTTCAAACTGTGAGTTCAAAACCATTAATTAGATGATCTAGGAAGATTCCACCAATAAGAACATGATTGGAGATAGGTATAGGGCTGAAGATTTTGCAAATGAAAGATTCTGTGAAAGATTATTTTAAGAAAGAAAATGTAATCCCAGCAACCTGAGGCAAAGGTATTTTCCTTCAAATATGGAGTGGAGTTGAAGAAGAGTGAGCTGTGAGTGATGCATTCAAAATCTGAACAGACTTGCAAACGATAGTAAATTTGAGCTGGCATTTAATCCACAAACTGGAATGAGCTGTGGAGCCTTCCTTCTCCCATTTGTTTTCATTTTTCCCATTTTATCCAGAGGAATAGAGCAAAGAGTGCCCTGTCTGTATGGAACAAAGGACACGATGGCCTCATCTGCTGTCTCTATGTCTTATTTATTTAAGAGCCAGAACACTGGCAGGAGGACGATGCATGGACATAAGTTCACCTACTGTCGTGAGAGTCTCAGCTAGGTGCGCTCGGGCAGCTGGGAGAGCAGAAGATGTATTTTCTCAGCTGTGCATCAGTGTACGGCTAATGAAAGGAGTTGGTTTGTTGCTACAGTTGGTTACTGAGAGCACATTTACTCTCCTGAGAGATGGATTTGGATCCTGTTGAGTCATAAAAGAAAATGGTTTGATCTTAGGTCCTTCTGTCTGAGTGTTTTGCTGCATTGTACAGATCATTGTGCGTTTGCAGGGGAAAATATCACGATTTGCAGCCTGTTCCTAGGGTGATCCTGATTGTAGAGAGCAACTATATTTATTATGGATCAAAAGAGGTCTGTTGACAGAGCTGCATATAAAAGTCATGGACAAACTGTGAGGCAAAAAATACTAAGAGACTATAAATTATGAACTGTAAAATCAGCATTATTTTCTCATCAGTGGCAAGATTTTCACTATTAATTGTGACAAGGTCAGGACACTTTTACAGAAAAATTATTTGCTACAAAATTACTCTATTGAAACTTCATTTTGACACTCCTTTCAAGTTAGTTGTCCGACTGAAACAAACCCCTGAGGTACTTTGGAGAGTCTCAAATCAGGCTTTCCAGCTCTAATGCTGAAATTCAGGCTCTGGGTGACGGAAGAGCTCCCTGCGGCAGCTCCTGAACAGCGGCTGCTCTGCCTGGCCATGGACAGTGCTGAGCGGTGTGGCCGGTCCCTTTGGTCCTTTGCCAGTGAAAACGGTTGTTGGTTACTTCCAAAGGCTGCTACAAGGCAGGAAGCATCACTTTTCAATTAAATAGTAGGATTTCTTTTGCCTACTTCATATTTTACAATGGGAATGGAGGAAATAGTCATTTTCAGTTGTTCAAAAAGGGCTATGTGGAAATGAAGCAGACCTGCTTCTGCTGAATGCTCTGAATAACGTATTTCTCCCCAGAAGAAGACCCAAATTAGTGAATCTCTCGCTGTTTAGGTAGGGCTGAGAGGATCAAAGTTCTGGCAGGCGTAGTGAGAAATAGGACATTGTAGTAAGAAAACAAAGAAACCCAAAACTCAAATCTCTGTGTTGCTTGAAGGTTTAAAAACATTGTAGTCATTGAACTGAAGCAGGGAGAAATGGAGAGAGGGGACCAAGGAAGCGAGCGCGAATGAGACTTTGGTCTTTGCTTGTCATGGTACTTGTTTACTTTGGGGACAGTGAGTAGGTGCCCTGCGCACGCGTGGCTCTGAGAAACGGTGGGAATGAGCAGGCAGCTGGAGTATCCTATCCTGGAGGACAATGTGGGAATGGAGGGAGCCTCACGTGTCCCGGGGCTTACCCTGCGTGCATGGGGCTGCCGAGCGGAGGGATGTGCCTTTGCAGAGTTTGCTTTTCTCTTTTTCCCAGAGTTTTTGGCTGTCATGAAAAGAGCTGGACTGTGGAGGCCTTTTCCCTCCCCGTGCTGGGTGAGATCGCAAGTTTCCAGGTTGGGCGGGTGTGAGCGGAAGAGCTAATCCCGGGCTGGCACGGCCGGGCCAGCCTTATGGGCTGCTTCTGTTCCCCGTACAAGAAAAGTCTCTCACCAAGTTCCATTTTCTCTCACATTTAAAAGGGATTGTTCCTAAACTGATCCTTCCTTCTGTCCCCTCCCTCCTTCCTCCCTCCATTCAAAGCTGTGGCCACAGCCATTTAAGAGCCGCTGCCCGGAAGGGTCTGGCCGGGAGGAGGTGTTAAAATACCGGGACTGGCGCAGGGCAGGCGCCGCGTTGCGGCGTGCGGGCGCGCGGCGCTGGGGGGCGCGGGGAAGGCGCCGCAGGGTCCCGGCGAGCCCGCCTGGCGCGGGTGGCAACTGCCCTGGGTCCTCTCCCGCAGCCCATGGCAGCAAGAGCTTTGGGCCTTCCCGCTGAGGGGCCGCCAGGGCAGGTTGGCGGGAGGACACCTGTGCCCAGGCTCGCCGGCCTGCTGTGTGCGGGGCCGGCCGCGCAGCTCTGCCGCCTCCGTTGCACCGGGCTTGTGCCTGGCCCCGCGCGCTCCTCAGAGGAAGGTGGTGGGTATCAAACCAGCGCTTCTGTTCTTACCGTCCTGGCAAAGGGCGAGTTAGGGAGGAACTGAGAGGTAGGGCAGAGAAAAGAATGCTTGCACCTAAACCTGTTCGCGTGCGTGGATCTGCAGCTGATTCCGTGGCTGATACAGCTTCAAAGCTGGGCTTCAGGGGAAGCTTGTGCAGGTGCTGTCCTCCACACTGGGATCAATTTATTCTATTTTATTGCTTTTTGTTTATAAATGACTGTTTCTTCGCTGAACATTTGAAAGAATGCTCTTGATCCTGCCGTGTCTCTTCCACACATGCTCACCTTCTGTAGTTGTTCTGTGGACCCTGGAACAGCTTTCACAAGGAAAGGCTATGTTGCCATGAAATCTTTGAGGAAAAGCACCTCTTGTCACCTCTGGTTGCCTGGAATAAGCTTTGCAGTCCAGGACAGAAGTGAAACCATCTGGAAAGAAATCTCCCAGTAAAATACTCTTCTTAGTTTAAAGAAGTTGCACATTTCTAACATCTATGTGTCGTGTGTGAACACACTGGTTTCATCAGCATTTAAGTAACACAGCTGAACTGTTTTAATCAAGTCAATATTTCTCTTTTTGACTTTATGTTATGACTTTGATTGAAGTAAATCAGTTTCGGAGTATATTGTTTTGCAAAAAATGCCAGAATTTATAACCTTTTGGCTCCAAATTGAATCTAAATAAGCATTTTTTGCAATCTTGTTTTGTTCTACCCACGTCCCCTACCAGGAGACAGGAACATGGTGTTTTTCAGCCAGTGCAGCTTATAGTTTTGATGATTGCTGCTGTTGGCTTTTGGTCTCCTGCCGTGTAGATACCAGTTGAGTTTGCAGTGAAATTCTTGCATTGTTATTTCCTTTTCTGTGAAGATATGTGCCTGTACTTCTAATGCTGATTTAACTCTCAATTTTACTTCTGTTGACTTTGGGGATCCTAGTCCTGCCTGGGAGCACTGGCCGCCCTGGCCGGGTCCTCCTGCTTCCCGGGCGCTCCGTGCGCGTGTGGCTCGCAGCAGCAGCTGCTTGGCCCCGTGCAGCCCCACTCAAACCAATCGGGTTAGCACTTGTTACAAGCCCTAGCAGGATATGCAGCAGGGCAGGCTAGCAAATTCCACAAAAGATGTAAATTGAAGCTTTCTGGGTCATGAAGCAATGCACAAGGCTTGGGGTGAGTCTTGGGTTACCTTGATGCAGAGTTCCAAAAAACTCTCTGCAGAGTCTTTGAAAGACCTTTATTTCAGTTGTGCAGGGCTTAATCTGTTGTGACATCCCACCCAACTGTGTAGCAAAAGTCAATGGAATTAATAAGACTTGCTGAAGGACAGAGTTAGGAGTAAACAGACCTGATTCTCATTTAGGTGAAGTCCTTGATTAATGTCACAGGTATTTGAAAAGACCCTGAAAAAATGATTAGAATATTTAACAAAAACAAATCTTTGCAATAATACTGTGTCAAGCCCTCGTCCTCCAGAGATGGTGCATTTCTCCCAGTTGGTATGGGTATCTTTACTTGACAGCTCGTGGTGCCATTAGCATGTAAACAAGCTGTTGTCCTTGCAGCATCGTTTCAGCATCCAGGAAGGGCTCGTGGCCAGAGGCACTTGGACATGAGCTGCGTGGGCCAGGCTGGTCATGCACGCTCCGTTTGGAGGGACACGTTTTCTCCGCAGGACTTAGTTGTGTCTGCAGGCTTCCTTCAAAGCTGCTTTGCTCTTTTGCTAAAGTAGCAACAGATACAGGTTTGCAAGTTTGAGTTGGGTGGGAGCAACGGCTATGGGAACAGATGGAGAAAGCACAGGGAAAATACGATGGTGGTTTACAGGAGTGAAAAGAGTAGAAAGAGATACTTTTGTTGAAATTATTACACCAGAAGCAAGGAGCCTCTAATGAAAGATAGAACCTGTTGGTGTGGAAGATGGTGGTGTTATCAGGTGAAAAATAATTTACATGCATTTTGGCCGTTGCCCTTTGAGGTGGGTATCTGGAGAACAGCAGGGAGCAGGCGGGCAGAGCCTGGGCCGCGGCCGCGCTCGGCTGCCAGGGTCGAGGGCCGGCAGCGCCGCAGCCGGGAGGCACCAGCCGCAGGGTCCCGCGGCCAAGTGTCCCGGCTGCTGGGAGAGCCCAGCCGCAGTAGCTTATTTTTAATTGTCCTTCCATTCATTGTTCTCCAGCTACAGCTGCATGATAAATTACGAATTTGGATTACCTGGGAAAGCTGCTGACAGCAGGATGAATTATTAATTCCCAGGCTGGATTCTTAGGAATTTATTTCAGCACTGTGTATTGAAAATTCTTCTTTGTACTAAATATATCCTAGCTTTGAGAGTAGTTATGAAAAAAAGAGATTCTTCTAAGTCATCAGTGTATTTCCTGCTTTTATTTTTCATTCAGCTGGTATCCTTTAGGACACTGAACTAATATACAAATGTATTTTTTTACTACTAATTTGAGTAAGAATCATAATGTACTGAAGATATATAACGTACTGAAGTAATTTGAATTCCAGTGCTGAACTGAGGAAATACTTAGTACAGTGTGTTCATATCTTATCAGAACAGGCACGCTTTCCCTGCGCCCTGGCCCCGCTCCAGCAGTGCCTAAGCACACTTGCTGGAAGCCGGCGTTGAATGGAGCAGTAATCTTTGTGAATGGGCTCGCTGGCAGCGTTCCTGTTTC
The DNA here is from genome assembly GCA_013398735.1 of Nothocercus julius. Lineage (NCBI taxonomy): Eukaryota > Metazoa > Chordata > Aves > Tinamiformes > Tinamidae > Nothocercus > Nothocercus julius. The sequence continues at coordinate 3,483,392 of VZSV01000005.1, forward strand.
GTGTGTGGTGCATTGTTCTGGGTGATGTGAACACATTTCACTCTGTAGATAAATGTTTTAGGGTCTTTATTTTTTGGTGATGGGAGGGGTTCTGGAAAAAAAATCAGGCTACTAATTCTATAAAACTAAGAGCAGACTTTATTCTGTTTTATCTGCTTTTCCACATTGGTTGTGTAGTTTTTTGAGCCTGCTTTTATATAAGAACAGCTGATTTGCTTTAACTCTTAAACTTTTCATTGGTCCAAAGGTTAATAATTAAAACACAAACAACCTTTCCTCAACACATTTTAACAAATATTAATTATATCAATTCATATATTTTTATTCATATTCTGTTCATGGTAGAGTAACTCACTATAAAGTAATATTAGTGCTCTCAGAATATGGTTGAGAGTGGCAGCAGGCCCACAGCTGGAGTAGATGTCTTTTGATGCCTGGTTGTAGCTCCAGCGCATTTGAGGTTGATTCTTCTCCGAGTTAGGAGCCTTCTGTGGAACAGTGCCAGTTGCTACAAGCTGAGGATCTGGCCTCTAATATATGTTATGGGATAACTGATAGGATGTTTAACCACACAGTAACCACATTGTACAAAGATATCCTGTTTTAGCATCACTGAGGCACACATACAAATGCTACAGCCAAATGCTAAAATGTAAAAGACTGCTAAATGGGGGAAAAATGCAGAAGAAAACCTGTCTTATTTTGAGTTAAGATGTGTACAGACAAGTTCTAAAGTGTCAAAGCGAAGTTTTGGCCAAAAAAGATCTTCAGCATTCAGGTCTTTGTAATTAAGTATCCCAATAAAGATTAAATATCTTAAATATCTATAAAGATTAAGTATCCCAAACTTGCCTCTTCACAGGAAGAACTGTGTATTTGCTTATTATCTTAAAAAACAAACAAAAAAAAAAAAAACAAAAAAAACCCACAAAACTTTCTTTTGCTAGCAGGGAAGAATGGCGAACAAAAAGACACTGAAGTATAAAGGCCTTCCTTTTATTTTTATATAGTGAAGAGATTTTAAAAAGAACAGTCACGGTCTGTCCTTCTTTTCAAAAATAGGTGTTGGGGTGGAGGGAAGCGTGCAACTCCAAACTTAGTGCCTACAATGCTTGGAAGACATTATGATTAATTTTGTACTTGGGTTTCCAGATGTTGGATTTCATCCCAATTCTTAAAGAATGTTTAACAGGATATGTGCTGTGTATAGTCTTTAACAGAGTTTTCTTTCATAACTCTAGGATCAAAAAAAGGTAACTTGGATTCGGAGCTGAATCTACAGCCTTCAAGGAGCGGAAGCCCTTAGGTGTGCAAGTTTTGGACTGAAGCCCTATCTGTTTAGGAAGACTATGGATGGGCACCAGCTCTCCCAGCTGAACGGCTTGAGCGCCGTCCTGCTCGTGCTGCTCTGGACGGGCAGTTCCCGTGCCCAGAAGGACTGCACCGGCGCCGAGTGCCAGCCCCTGGAGAACTGCATCGAGGAGGTGCTGGAGCCGGGCGCCTGCTGCGCCACGTGTCTGCAGCACGGCTGCACCTGCGAGGGCTACCAGTACTACGACTGTGTCAACGTGGGCTTTGTCAATGGCAAAGTGCCTGAAGGGCAGTCTTACTTCGTGGACTTCGGGAGCACTGAGTGCTCGTGCCCCAAGGGAGGAGGCAAGATCAGCTGCCAGTTCATGCTGTGCCCGGAGTTGCCCCCGAACTGCATTGATGCCGTGGTACCAGCCGACGGGTGCCCACAGTGTGGCAGGATAGGGTGCCTCCACGAAGGCCAGAAATACGTAGCAGGCCACACGTTCCACATGCCTCCGTGTAAGGTTTGTCACTGTCCGAACGCTGGCGGGGAACTGATGTGCTACCAGCTTCCAGACTGCAACGTGTTTGCCTTAAACACTGCAAGCCCCGTGGATGCTGAGGAGAACGAACCAGAGAGGCACTACGATGACCCGTACAGCTATGACCAGGAGGCACCAGAAGGCGACAACACCCAGGTGGAGTCTCCAAAAAAGTACAGGAGCTTTTCGTCCCACCTGGAGCAAGAGAGCATCAGCCAAGAGCAAAGCGAGGATTACGACTACCTGCCAGTCAGCATCGCGCCTTCCTCTGTGGCTCAAACGGATCCGTACACCGAGGAAGCCACAACAACAGCCACAACGCCAGCGCCTAAGCTCCTCTCTGAAGTTAGCCGTGCCACAGAAAGAAGTGAGCGAAGGAGGGTGCCCCGCACCACTGCAGCATCCCCCAAGCGAGTGACAAGTAAGGAGACCCCAGTAACTACGAGCGCTCCTCAGGAGCACACCACACCTCACCCAGGGACAACCAGGCCCCCGGGAGAGCTGGAGAGGAGACCGAGGGGCAAGCAAGCGGACAAGGAGAGGAGCGAACCAGAAAGAGCTCCCCACTCAAAAACAAAGAAGCACGCACGCAAAGAAGACCCAGGGAACAGCTTGCTTCTGGGCTTGAAAGAGGTGAATTTAACAGAGCCAAGCTGGGCAAAATCTGCCCGAGGAGCACATGAAGGAAATGCTTTCCCTAAGGTGAAGTTCAGTGCAACAACCTCTCCACCCGTTGCTCTAAAGGAGGACCGTAGTCAATCAACCCAAAAGCAGTCACAGACACTCTTTCGTTACCATTCTGAGGAAGATGGGGACCCCAACTCCATCCATGCTGCTCGCAGGTTACCGGAAGGTAAAGCTTGTTTCCACCGCAGATGTCTTGATAATGTTCATTCACAGTAATGTTGGTACAGCTCTGTGGCCCTTCTCACCACCCCACATGGGCTTGGAACGAAACAAACCTCCACTTACCTCTTTCTTCTTTTTCAGCAGCCATTTGTTGTTTTGTGTTTTATTTGACAAGATACCATTTAACTATTGCCTATCTCAGTTTGATTTCTTCAACTGCAGGCAGTACTTTCTGGTGTTTTAACTTGGTTTCAGGTTATGAATTGTTAAAATACAATCTTTTTCTTCCTTTCTTTCCTCCTCTTCACCTTACTCTACAGAAAAGGAATTTGATTTAATTAGTTACCTGCTGGGATCCCTAGATGTAATTGCACTTGCAACTTCTGCCTTTATTGGGTGAGGAGGTGAAAATGTGCTTCTGTATATCCTGTAGCTGAAATGCTGCCGAAGCTCACTAGTTCATATGTTGAAATGCACTGGGCATTTGTAGGTAGAAAAAGTCCTGCCTCTTGCTTTGTATTTTAGCGGGGCTGGAAGATCTTCATCAGCAAGCGTTGCAAGTGTACATATTTCTTCTCTGCCTCTGGATTCCTCTCGACATCTGCTGTAAATGTTGATTATGAGCTTTATGCTGTGCTCATTACAGTAATGAATGTGAGCTTCATCACTATAAATTAGCACGTATGCAGCTCATATTTTGTCTTTCATCAAATGAAGAGTAATATCTCCTTCTTCAAGATGTGGCACAAAATGTTCTTGTGAGACTCAGATGTATAGTACTTGCAGTATGAGTGGGGAATACTGATTGCTCCCCAGAAAGTGACGTTTTTTCCTGTTATTCAGGTAGCCCTTATGCAACTTGAGCTAACTAGTCCACCTATTCAAGAAACGTAAGGGAGCTGGGAAGAGGGTAGATCAGGAGAAGGAGCTGAGGTCTGAAAGGAAGAGCGCTTCCTGACTGCTTCCCAAATGAAAGGTCTGTGAGATCCATGACTAGAGATTTTAGCCTTTTCTTTTTCCTGCACGCTTCCGTATGTTTTTATCATAATTATTGACTCTGCACATAGGCCTTGATTTCTCAAGTCTCTGAGATGGTATTTTGAAGACCACTCCTACCCAAAGACCATCACTGCACTGAAGCTCTGTGCCAGGCTGCCTCCTGGAAACTGCTGTTAACACAGCAAAATGAGAGAACGTTACATTTGATAGATTGCTGCTGTGCTCCAAGCTTTTCTTCCATGCTACCTCCTCTTCATAGGTGCCTGTTTTATTTACTTCCAGCTCTTTTTGTTACATGACAGACAAGTGCAATAGAGGTGACTGGCTGACTATGCAGGGCAGGAGCAAAGCAGACTGTCTAGTGATCCGTGTAACCTGAATACGGTCTGTTCCTTTGAATGGTGACCTCATTTCCTTTGTGCAAATGCAAGTGGCAAAAGTATCTACCTACGTGGGGCACTAACCTTGTCTGTAGTCAGATTTTGTACTGTTTATTACCATGGAGTTTAAATTTGGAGCACTTTCCCTAAATTTGATGCAGCCTACCAAAAAGCTGATCTGAGCTATGCAGCAAGGCTGTGTGTTGTACTTGGAGCTGAGTTATCTGTTTTCTGATATGACTTTGAAGTTCTTTTTTTGTTTTGTTTTGTTTTTCCCTCTTTTTTTTTTTTTTTTTTAATCTGTTAAAATTGCAGCATCCTGAAATTTTCTTGTAGGGCTCTAGGAAGCCTGTTGGGGTGAAAGTGCTGGGCAGCAGAGCTAACTGCTGCTGCACCTGGAGCCTCCTCAGCACGCGGCCAGCCCGGGCGCCCGCTCAGGGACTGCATGGCTGGTGCAGGACTAGCCAGGTTGGGATGCCTGTTGGACAAGAGCAAAACGTGATGGGTATCATGCCTGGTACGAATTGTCTAGCCTGGAGAAAGAGGCTTGGAAATCACAGGGTCCCATTTTTTGCTTTTATCAACATATTTTTTTTCCCTCTCTAAATGCTGTAGAAGAAATGAAGAACAAGCAACTCTTGGCAGCACACCCCTCTGCTTCATTGTAGGGATCCAACTGGGATGTTGCTGGTGCTGTGCCTGGCCCAAGGAGATGCCTCACATCCAGGGAGCAAGAGACGGGGTCCTCCCGCTGCCTTAGTCGAGTTGCAGCCCTTCCCCAGTGTCTTCCTGCTGCCGTAGTCACGTTGCAGCCCTTTCATGGTGTCTCCCGCTGCCTTAGTCATGTTGCAGCCATTCCCTGGTGTCTCTCGCTGCCTTAGCTGCATTGCAGCCTTTTCCCGGTGTCCTCCTGCCGCCTTAGTCTCATTCCGGCCTTTCCCTGGTGTCCTCCGGCCGCCTTAGTCACGTTGCAGCCATTCCCCGGGCTGAGGCCGGGCCTGGCCATCTCTGCCAAGTGCTGCCGGTCCCCACTGCCCATGGTACTAGGTGGTAGTGGCAGATTTTACAGGCATCATGAAAGAGCTACAGAACCTTTCTAAAAGTTAGGAATCTCTCCTGACATGGCTAATGCCTGGGGACGGCTGTATTTTTGTTGTTGTTGTTTTTTTAATTGATGTGGTTGTAACTCATGTGAGCAGATCCATATGTTCCAAGTAATAAAACACACCCATCTTCTGTCTCTTTGGTGATTCCTCAGCCTGCGATAAAGGGAAGGGGTAGTGAAGACATTACTCAGGCTTGAAAGGAAAATTAATTTTGCCTATGGGTGTAAAATGGGAACATAAATTTTGTAGGTGTATCGCTAACTGTAAAATGCCATGATCAAAGCAAACAGCCTCCTGTCCCCTATCCAGAGCGGGCAGCGTTGCGTGAGCCGCCCCGGTGCCAGCCCCTGTCCCAGCCGCGGCGCCGCGCGGCCCTGGTGGCCGCTGCCCAGCGCAGGGGAGCTGGGGCTCCTCCGGCAGCGGCCGCCTCGGGGAGCCGGGCTGCGTTATGGTTTGTGGGGGTTTTTTTGCACTTAACTGAATTTTCTTGTTCTTCTCATCAGTATGTGTGCAGTGGATGGATATGCTTTGTTTATTTTAGCCTTTCCTTCCTGGAAACTATCAATACAGTTCTTAACATTTCAACTTAATTACTTTTTCTGTTTTTTTCTGTTTTTTTTTTTTTTTTTTTCTTTCTTTCTTTCTTTCTTTTTTTATTTTTCCTGGAAAAACAAATTCAGGTTTCTGAGTCACTGAGAGAGACTTTTTTTTGCAAGCATAGGGATATTCCAAGCATTCTACATATTTTATTCTCCAGCCTTTTAAAATTTAATTTCATTTTATTTTTTTTTTCTATTTCCCCAGACTTCAGAAAAGTGTAGGAGGCTTCACAGAAACATTTGCTGCCACTAAAAATTCAGGGCTGAGCCCGGGATAGATGACTATTGCTATGGGCAGCAGTGGAAAGCATTTGTTCTTCCTATTAGCTGTATCCTGGCACCAGCGCTCCGTTGTGGTTGATTCCCTAATGCCTTTGGTTAAAATCTTGGCTTCAGTACTTATGTTTTATGTGTCCTGCTCTGGTTTTATACGGAGCTTAGTCTTTGCCTCCTGAATCTCCCAGCCTCCCCGTCCCAGCGTGGCGGGATGCAGCAGGATGCGGCAGGATGCGGCAGGATGCTGCTGCCCTGGCTGGGTCCCTCTGGAAGGAGGAGTCTTCCCGCCGTTCCTGTGGCTCTGCGGGGCCGAGGGCACAGGCAGGCTGGCCCAACCCCTGGCGAGCTGGTGACGTGGGCGCTGGTTTGTCCTCACGGGTGCGGGGCGAAGGGCTCCCGGCCCCAAGGGGGCCTGCGGCTCGTGACGCAGCCTGTCCACAGCCCACTCTGCGGTGCCAACGGGCCCGTCCGTGCCGTAAGGGCGCGGGGACGTGGTCAGAAGCGGAGCTTTCTCCAGTGACACAGAGAGCTATTGAGGTTTCCATAGCAAATGCCAATTAGGCCATTCCTAGAGGAGCAGTGAGTGTGAAGTAGAAGTAATTACATTCACTGAGAAAGTGTAAATTAATTACCTTTACCAGGGGAAGTGATGAGATTGATGGAGATGGTTTTCTTTATACAGTCTCTTCCAAACATTGATCTAGTCCTGTCCCTTACTGAAGGAGCAAGCAGCAGAGGGAATTTTAATTTCTAGTCCTTTATCTTAAAAAAAAAGCCTTGAACAGCAGAGGGATGAATAAAGCATCTTTAAAGATCTTACTGTCAGGTTTTATTGCTATTTCCCCACTCGTTTCCCTTTCCCTGCGCTCTGCCAGGCGGGTGGATGACTGTAACTCAGGTAGCAAACAGCCTCCCGGCGGCTGCGCTGGGATTTGCCTCTTGTTTTGGCAGCCTATGTAGCCATTTGTGTCTAGCTGGAACTACTATGTTACCCAATGGAGGCAGTTTTCCACTTAAAAGAAGAAAAATCATCCTTACTTGAGAATGAGTTTATTGTGTTTTTTGGGAGAGATGAGGATAAGTGTGCTGCACCTGCAGGAAATCGCAGCAGGTAAATATTTGCGGGGAGGGCTCAGTGGCTGGGAGATGGCCGCTCTTGCGTGGGATCCCCATCCGGGGGGCAGTGCTGGAGCCTCTCTGGGGAACCTTCGAGGATGCAGCTGAGCCATCCCTTCAGTTGCATGTTAGCCGCCTTCCTTTAGAGGGATCGCTGCATATCGACTAGGATCTCAAGACCTTTAAATGGGGAAAATAATTTAGAGGACCCTTGCAAGAGCAGCGTCTTTTTCTTAGCACCTGATGTGAGGGTGCAGGTGTCCGAGGAGACAGCCTGGCATTTTCAGACATCCTTGATTTCATGGCATTCTGGGTACCAGGAGAGTTTGTGTAAATTCTGTGTGTTGAAATAATAAATTCAGCTGAAGTTGAGACTCTAAACTGTGGCAGCACTGTTTAAAAATCCCCAGCACTTTTGGAAATCCATGCTGTGTACCTGTTGTGTGGAGGTAAATGTCCTCTTTTGTGAAAAGTGAGCATCATTCATAATTGGGAAGTTTCGTAGTTTGCATCATTCATAGTTTTGTATAATTTGAATAGTTTGCATAATTTGATCCTGATTCTGAAATTAAAACATAATGGTGACAAACTATGGGAATAAGATGGGGTTTTTTTCTCTTTTTTTTTTTTTTGTACAAATGAATTAACCACTTGGGAAGACTTTGCTGTTGGGCTTGTTTGGTTTCTCAGGGGGTTGCCTTTGCTGCTTATTTATAGTATATATCCGAGAGAATATTTTTGCATGCATGTCTGAGACTTCTTAGGAAAGCAGAATGTAAATGAGAGCTCTCTGCTGTAGTGCCTGTAGTATTATAGGCAATCACTGAGGAATTAAAAATGACCCTGTATATAATTGCTTGTTAGAGACAGGCAAACATAAGTAGTAATTTGTGATCCAGATTTTGAGAGACAATAACCTTTTGAGCAGTTTCAAATACGTAGACCAAATGAACGTGGCTTTCTAGCATATGCCTACTCGTAAAAGGGGTTGTAATTGCGGTAGCGGGGGCCTCTCGGAGAGCCTCTCGTGCCTCTTGGGGAGTCTTGGGTAGCAAGCCAGCTGTAATTGGAGTTTATAAAACTTCTCACATATAAGGGAATCTTTATGTTGTACTGAGTACTCCCAGCCTGTCCGCGCTGTGCCTGAGGTGACCGATTCCTTTATGAAGCCACCAGAAAAACCTGAAGCATCAGCCCAAAGCACTGGCATTGTTGGCACTGCCATCAGTAAAACGCTGTCGAACAGTAGTTCCCTCTCCCTCACTTCTATGGGTGCTGCTTGCTTTGCTGCTGCTTTTTTGGGCCGGAGGGATGTGGATTGTGTTCACGAGGACTCAGGGTTCTTTGACTGCAGTTTTGAATTACCAGTTACTAATAAAAATGTTTATGGCTCTGACAACTCTGGGATTAAAATCTATTGACAGTATAAACAGCTGCCTGCAAGGCGGAGATTCTTGTTGGTAACTTTTTAAAGATGTTGTGGAAGTTGATGCTGTTGCAGACTGCTGCCCTGAGTGTGTATAATATGTATCTTAAAAGAATGATGAGGATCATCAAATGAGAACTTGCAGCCTCAGTCTTACCATTCAGGTGGAATGCTCTTGCTTGCATCTGCCGTGCCCCATGCTGCATGAGGCATCCTGCATTTGTGTGCAGGTTTGTCTATATGGCTTTTGTTAAGCCTAAATCAATTGGGCGCATGAGTATATTTCAGAACTAAGGTAAGTGCTTAGGGTGAGCCTTATTTTACATTAGGCCACTATTTAGGCACTTTTTTTTCAAGAATTTGCATCTTCTCTCCTGCAATGGTGGCGATCTGCCCCCTTGCCCTCCCTGCTTTCTCTGACTGCCGTGGACCTCATCTGGGATTTTCCTCCTCCTCCTTTTCCATAGTGCTGGAGGAGCCACCTTTTATGGGTTGGGGTAAGTCAGGCAGATAAGGGCGCGTGTCCCTTGGCATGGTGTGAGCTCCCGAGGGAGAGCGGCCGGTTGGAGGCTGCTTTGGGGACACCTGGCGCCTGCCACCAGCGACGGGGCCCCGCGCTCGGGGACGGCTCGGGGGCGGCTGCACGTGGGGAGGGAGGCAACGGAAGCGCCTGCGGCGCGGCTGGCGAGGTCCCCAGGCACCAGAAATCCAATAAACCAAAAAGGCAAGTGCAGGCTGGGCAGCGAGCGCCGTGGAGAAGGCAGAGACGAGTCCCAAGCGAAAAGCAGCGGCGTTCACCAGGGGTATCATACGCAGCCCAAGAAACTTCACTTTTCCCCAATATATCCCAGTTTTAATATTTCACCAATACACTTTCAGCGTAGTGGCTGGGGTAAGAAGCTCAAGCGCACGGTCTGAGGGCTCCCACTGACACTGAGCCGTAACAGCAGTCGCGCTCTCCATATATTCCCAGGGAGCAGTAACTTCAGTCATTTCTGGTCGAGGGGAGTTGGACTCTGGCTGAAGCTGACTCATGTGCAGGGAGTAAAGCTGAGAAGAAAATGAATGAGCACTTACAACAAGAACATCTGGCCGGGCTTCATTTTCCTTCTCACTCCTCCATTATTTATATGTTCGTTTCTGTGAGAGTTGTGAAGTAATGTTGTTTGTACTACTTACTGGAATCATTTTCTGAGCATGTGTTAAAATGATTAATATAGTAGGGTCGCACATCTTATATGAAGTGAAACATCAAAAGTATTTGTTGAATTTATATTCTGATTGAGGCATCTTACAGGGATGTTGGGAACAGATTATATTTTGCTGCCAGTGCTTTGTAATACAGAATTTTTGTACTTGATGCCAAACGTGCTGTGCCTATAGCACATGGCAACTGCGAAAGAAATTCCAGAAAGCAACAGAAACTTCAATGGGAAATAGAGTTTCCTGCAGAAGAAAAGCATGTCATCTTCTGTGGCTCGCTTGGCAGCAGAAATGAACGGGACTGTGTGCCTGCAAAGGGCTGTTTTTGCTTTTGAGGAGACTCTTGTTGAAACTTTTCTAGTTTGCCATTATAAAAGGCAAGTTAATTACTTGAAGAAGTATTTTAAATGAAAGCAGAACTTGCTAGATATAATAATCATTTTCTATAACTCTCTTCATAGGGTTGAAGTGCTACGTTTTCCATTGAATAAGGAGAATTGCAAACTTTGGACCAGTCTAATAATGTTTAAGGATTTTTTTTGTTACTATTTTTTTAATAATGCTTCTGAGAAACCATTAGGAGGAGAACTTAAAGTATTTCAAAGTCAATCTCCTTGGTAGCCCAGAAAACTTTACACACACAGAATAGCTCTGCCAAATGGTTTGAGTAACTTGCAAGTTGATTACTTTTTCCTCCCCGAAGACCCTATTACAATTCTTCAGATACCTCTCTAAGACATCTTGTTTATGGCCTATAAACCCCTGAAGAGCAGTACAGTTTTCCTTCTCTATCAGGCTTCTTCCTTTGTAATTTGCATAATTTTAATTGTTTTGGAATTGCCTTGGATGAAGCTACTCATAGTCTTCATTTCCTCATTCAAAAGCCTGGTATTTTAGCCAAACAGCTTGGGAAAATATTTACTCTAAGGGACTGTTTTTTTCCATTGAAGATAACTTGCACTTAAGTAATGTCTCATGTATTAACGATAAAATTTGTAATTTTACTGTTTTTGAATCAAAGCTGATAATTTTATCTTAATTCATGGCACTGAAATCAAAAGGGAGACCTAGCAGACATCAGCTATGGCTAGGTTTATATATTAGGAGGTTAAACAAATGTTTAACTTCAGCTATCAGCATGTGTTGACCATAGTTGCAAACAATTTGTGGGTTTTGTTTGTCTCTGTAAGTAAGATTGGAGAAAAATACCTAAAGTTTCAAATCTTGTACGCAGGTTTTGGAAGCGTGGGTTGTTGCTTTAGCTACCGAACGTCCCTCACATCTCTTGGAGAGTGGGCTGTTGCCTAGAAGATGGCAGAGAGGAGGCCAGTTCAGGTCCCATCATGTACCAAGGTTAAACATCTTAAACACTTTGGGGTCACAATGGTCCTTGATTTTCCCCCCAGTTCTGAGTCCCAGGCCCTGCAGCATGTGAGCGTGGTCCAGGCGAGCAAGCAGCGCGCACACAGGGTGACAGCAGTGACCGCGGAGGTGGGACGCCAGCAGGACGCCCGTTTGTCTGTGCCCCTTCCCACCTCCTGATCGGACCGTTTTTGGGTGATGCTGACGTCCCATTTTGGGTGGTGAAGCAGTGTTAGGCTGCCGCGCAATCTGTTCCTGCTATTTCAGTGACCACTGCTACTCAGGCTTTACGTGGTGACAGTAATGTAACTTTTCTTGAAATAGAGCTTGGAAGGCTGCATCCTGTCCAATCAATGCTACATTATCCCCACTAGTGCCGGTGAGGCACGTACTCATTCCTGATACATTGCTTCCTCCTATTTTACCATAAAATGGTAGTGGGCAAGTGTCAAACATAAGAAATTCTGAAAGTTAAGCATTATCTTTGTGGAAGAATTGCTTACATTTCCCACTGTGTAGAGCTGAACGTAAAGAGTCGATCTCTCTTTAAAAGGCTTTCTTCACCATAACAAAAACCCGATTTATCTCTGTTACATTCTTCTGTCAGACTCATATTTTTTTCCCTGCTCTTACACTTAATTTATAGTAAACGAATACCTCATAAAAGGCGGAATCATTATACAGATAACTTTTATAGCTGTTTTTCTTTTTATTTGTAAATTCCACAAATTAGATGTCTGGGTAATAGATGTTTGTGGAGGGGCGGTCGATAGCGCCGCGGCAGGGCCGGCTGCGCCGCGCACCGGGGAGAGTGCATCCCCCACCGGGACAAGTCCTGACCCACCCAGCAGCTAATGAGTGTATGATCCAGGTGTATGGATTGTGGTCTGTTCTTCGAATCTGGCTCTATTTGTCAGATATTAGAGATATCAAGTATTATTCCAGTACTCTGTAAATGCAGAGCAACTGCACTAACTTAAAGTGGGTTAGTCTTGCACAAGGTCCAAGTGCTGCTGCTCTTGGAGCATCTCATGGCTTAGTTTGATGCCATTGCATTGCCATGCTTTGGTACCAGTGAAGAGATTGTCACTGCACTTTTATGTTTGAAATTCTTTAATGCCAAGAAACACATACATACACACACACACATACTTATACATACATGCACCTATATATGCAGCAAGATTAAGGAATTAAGTTCATTTCCTAGAAGGCCTGAGGACTGCACCCTGCTCAAGAGATGCTTGATTCTATTCTCAGACATCACATCGTTGTGTTAATCCTGGCGTGTTTGTTTTGGCTGGCTGTTTGCTGCCACCTTGCTGAGATCTACTTTTTTCCCTTTGGTTTCTTGAATCAGCTCCAGAATGTGGAAACTGCCAAGAAACTGGTGCTGGTGCCTGAGCATTGACCAGCGCTCGGTCGAAGTGGACAGTGACTGTGTCGTGCCTGCCCTCTGCTTCTCCTCCTCGCCGGTACTAAGGTTTAGCACCAGAGCAAAAGCTGTGCGGGTCTGTGGAGAACGCGGCGTCTGGGGGGCTCTCAGGAGGGGCTTTTTTGGGCGCCAGGCACCTTCAGAGCGGGGGTGGTGAGTGGCTTGCGTGCGGCTGAATTGGAATGGTTCAAAATAGTATCACGGTTGCCGTGGAAACCTGCCTAGTTGGACATAGTGGTTTGGGCTGAGCCTCGAGTCCGTCCAGCGAAGCAAAGCTCGGGCGCGAGGACAGAGGCCGCGGGCGCTTGGAGCGTCGTGTCCCAGCACGCGCCGGCCCCCGCTCGCAGCGGCCCGGAGGCTCCGGGGAGGGAAAAACCCTTCCTGCTTCAAAGTTTTCCTCCTCTTCTTGCCCCAGGAGGTCAGTGGATCTCAGGAAAATGCCGTGGAATGCTGCTTTCCTGGGAATGGATTTGACTTTTAGGTTTTAAATGTTACTGTGCAGCAAAGTAGAAGCAAATTTGAAGTAGTTCAGCTGGATAAAAGCATCCTATTTAGGTAAATTCAGTTTATTTTGTCCCAAGAATGTGGGGCAAATGTGTGTCTAATTACAGATAAGGCAACGAAGCCTTTGATCTTCTTTCAGCGTAAAGGAATCTGCAAATAAAGTAGAAACAGGAAAACGTTTTGGAGAAATGAAACAAAGGCCTTTTCAAGGATTCGGTTATCATACTTAAGGGAACTGGAAACGTTTTGTCCTGTCCTGCTTTGTGGGTGGCATTGGACGTATGAGGACAATTGCAGCTGACACTCAAAATCCTTCCTTTGAGATAAAAATCTGTGGTTCTGCCTGCGGAGACTTCCAGTTTCATCTGTGTGTTGGTAGGTGGGGAGGGCCCGTCAGTGCTGGTCCCGTGAAGATGCTGGAGCCGCGCAGGGTCCGCGGCTTGCGCGGGGCCTGTGAAGTGCTTAGCAGAGTGTCATGTTTCCTCTCCAATTTCTTGCTCTCTAGGTGGTAGAGAATTAGTGCTTAATTACTTGCAGGCTATGGACAACAACCAACCCCCTTCAACTGTTTACATTTCTGCATAAGGCTGGAGCTCAACCTTCCTCGTGGTTCGGTCTCTCAAAGGCTATGGAGGACCTCAGAGTGCTTGTTTATCTTTTATTCTTTATATTGAGGTAAATGTTTGTTTCTGAAGGACTTCTGGCTATTTAAAAAAACAGAAAACAAACCCAACTCATCCACGTCTATACCAGATTAGATCTGATAAAGCTGATTGATGCCATCCAGCTCCCCAGGCAGGCGAAAGGCACCTCCTTGTGTACGTGAGGGTTGTGCAGTTCGGGGAGGGGGATTTAGCTGAACAGAAAATCACATCCAAATTTTAAAGGTGGAGTTGGAGCTCTGGCCTTGCTTGGTTACACAGAATTACAAACATCACTTGAATAAAACATTAATTTCCCATTAAGCGACATTATGTTGCTGTGGTAATTGTTCCTGTTTTGAGTAATCCTTGTTTCCTGCATGTCTTCGGTGACTCACTGCAGCGGAGATCTCGTCCGTTCTGCTTTGCAGATGCTCCCGAGCTCTCTGTTCCTCATCTGACTCAGCTTCTTTGTCGTCAGCATCTTCTCTCGTTGATGGTGTTCTGTGAAAACATATGTCTTGCTAAAGACTTCATTCTCTTTCCAGCGTAAAAATGCTTGGCACCGAGGGCTACAATTTTAAATTTAACTCGAGTTTTAAGAAAACTGTAGACTGAAAATTCAGGTGCCATGTTTTCAGGCTGCCTCAAAGCTTGCACTGGAGAAGTCCCAACTTGCAAAGACGTTTGCTGGCTTGAATCCTTATCTCTACCTATAATAGGAACAAAACTCTTCCTTCAGCTTTTCTGTGAGTAGTTTGCTTGTGTTACAAATTCCCAGTGTGATCTGAGCATCCTCTAACTTGAACCGAATTTTATTCTGAGTGATTAAAGACTGTGGATAGCATGGCACACATCGCATTTGTAACAGGACTGGAGGTTCTGCTAGTAAGGTTGGTATATAAATACAGAGTTTGAAGAAAGCTGCTTTGTGAGTGGTGTGCTAAGTGACAAAAACATAGAATTGAAAGAAGAGCGCTCTCCCTCTGCAGCATGGCAAGGCTTCCTATAGAGTTGTAGGGCATCCCTCTTTGCGGTGCTCCGAGCCTCCCTTCCTCCCAGCATTTCCACTGCTCGTTGCTCCGGGTTACTGCCCTGGATTCTCATGTACTAGTAGCACAGAGCTGCAGAATAAGGTTTATTTCCTTGCTGGAACCGTCCTCCTGCCCTGTCATCAAAATCAGCTCTGGCATTTAATAGAGAGCATATTGCCATGAAAAGGTAATCCGGGCTGCTTTTCTAGGGCGTTAGGAACGTGAGCTACCCCTGCCGAGCTGGCGCTCGCGTCTCACCTGCTGCAGGGCGCTGCAAGGTGCCTCCCAGGGTGTGTTTGTTCATGACTCGTAAGGGAAGCTCTTGGTTTACTCTGAGTTGCCTTTCTCTCTGTTAGTATTGTTGGCAGTGATTTAAGCTTCTTGGATCATATTTGGGTAAATGGTTTTTCCCATACTGAAGATGTGTTCCAGTATTAAAAGCTGCGCACTGATAACAGCTTTCACTTAAGGAGAGATGATACAGGCAGCAGTTTTGGGATGGTGCCATGCTGCATACACTGCTCGAGATATATCTGTCATTTGAGGTGGTTACCTCAGCTGTCAGTCTGTCAAGATTACGTAAAGTTTTTAAATTATCTCCTCATCCCATGGCCAAAAAATGATTCAGTCTTCTTGGTTATTGCATTACCTCAAGCTCCTGGTATTTATTACACATCCAATCAAGAAATTAAAAGTGTGAGGCTTGCGAGAATTTATCTAGTGGCTTTTAATAACTATCTGCTTGCTAGTAATTTGGTTCAACAGGAAGAAAAATTTATTTTTGAACTGACTTTTAATGAGTAGATAAATAAGTTTCTATGTCACTCTAAAGTTTTGGGTTGTCACTTCATAGTTGCATCTACAAATGTAATGGATTTACTATTTCTTGCATATGTAGGACAGTTGAGGGTAGTTTCCGTCATTATTAATGTAGCTTGATTAAAATAACCATTAAATAAACAAAGAAAAGGAACTTCCTTAGGGAGGGGCTATCTTTTTCTTTATATTCGGTATTTGACAGAGCTGGTAGAAGTGGAAAGAAGCCCTCGCTGCCGCAGGGCTGCCACGCTGTTCCCGGGTTGCGCGCGCAGAGCGTGCCGGGGCGGTTTCTCCCGGAGCCCTCGCGGGAGGTCGGGGTGGCTGCGATGAACGAGGCTGTGGTGACGCCGCCGCCGCCGCGCTGCTCTGCAGCACCCGCCCCGCTCCGCGCCTTTGGTGGCACTGTCTTCCTGCCGACTTCAACTAAAGCCTGTCTGACAACTTCCAATTTTTAGGAGGTTGGAGACGGCTGGAGAGCGGCGCGGTGCTCCGCGGGGCCTTTCGCTGTGACGGGAGCTCCGAGGGCGAGGAGGCTGGAGGGACGTGTGAGAGTCTCCCTGCAGCTCCAGCAGGTCCCACTGCAGCATTTAGGGTTTCCTTTTCCTTTTTCAGTTTGTAATTAGGAATTACATGAGAAAGTACCACCGATGAAGTCTGCCGATGACATGTAAGCTGAGGGACAGGGCGAGTTGGCCAGGGCAGGATTGCTTGTACTTTGGTATGGTCCAATATTATGTCATTTATCTAGGCCCCACAGCCAGGCAAAAAAAAGAGCAAAGTTAACTCCAGCTTTTTGCAGCTTCAAAGCTCTAGGGCTCGGCATCACAGCAGTTTAGGGTTGCCGTGGGCTCGCAGAGCAGCGAGCGGGCGGTCAGAGCTGCGCTCTGCATCACGCTGCAGCTATCAGGAGTCCTTATTTGTCCCAGCTCGGAAGCCGGTCTCCTGGTGAGCAAGTATTGTACACCGAGTGACTTACCTTTCAGTACGGAGCGAGGAGAAACAGCGTCGTCCCCTGCGGGCATCGAGCCCACTCTGTCATTCGTAGATTGTGAAATCCCAAGCTAAAAATGAGGATTGTTTTAAGGTAACAGAAAGAGGTAATTGCTCATTCATCTCTGTTTTGCAGATGTTTGTACTTCCAGCATAGCAAATTATGGGGAATTTTAAACAAACAAAGGTTAGCAAGTAAGGAGTGGGGTATTTCTGGTGAATATCCTTTTCATTTCTAAAAATGTCAGAAAGAAACTTGATAGCATGAGGAGTTTTACTTTTTGTTGGCTTCTTTCCAAAGCATCACTTTTTTTTTTTTTTTTTTTTTTCCCCTTCCCTGTGCACTTTAGTTTGCTCCAATTATGTCTTATTTACAGATTTAATCCCTGGCAATGTAATTGAAAAGCCATATACATGAAGAAGGGCAGACAAAAACCCTTTTCATTTTTCATGATGTCAGATTAAGCTTTAAAAATGCTGTATTCTGGATCTAACAGGGCACATGGACATGGAATAGAGATTTATTTGTTTTGTTTTGGGTGTATTTGCTGCTTCTCTCTCTTCTTCTTCTTCTTCTTCTTCTTCTTTTTTTTTTTTTTTTTTCCTTCTTCCCTGCTGAAATGAACCCTTAAACATGTAAGATGAGTACATGACTTTTGTAAGGAAGTAAATCATAACTTGCACAGTGCTCATACCTGTGCGCTGGAGTGAGTTTAGGCCAGGTCTCCTGAGGGAGGAGGTCTCAGTTGTGGTAAGCAAAGATTAACACTATAAAGGGAAGAGTAAAATTGTTGTGCATTTCCTTGGATTCTACTTAAAAAACAAACAAACAAAAAAAGCCAACCTCTTTAAATGTGTGTGATGGACCTAGGTTTTCATCAGAGGTGATAATTGTGCAAGTAAGAGATCTGTACGAAGTGAAGATGACTTCAGTGACTTTCTATATATTATCACAGGTGGGAGCAGTACCTCATTTTATCACTGAGACAGATCTGAAGGTTCAAGGAGGGTTTCAAAATATGTATAAAGATTATTAAGAGTTAAACTGCTGCATTTCAAATTTATGGCCATACTTGAAGGGAAAGTATCCTCAACTTGAATTCATTCTAATTAGCATCAAGTCACTCAGTCCTTGGGATTTATTCTAAAAATCATTTGAGGTCACATTGCACTGGGGACAAATCCTGGGAGAGGCTGAGCGCCTGCTGAGCTGTGTCTGTAGTTATGATTGGTAATTGGTTTTTGACTGCAGCTTCTAGCAAACCTTTATCAAATTTGAGATCATCTGCATTCCCTGAGCAGAGCTGAGTGGATGCTGCTGGACAGATAGTTCATAAGTTCAACTCCTGCCTTGTTTTCTTATGCTGGACTAGACTGTGAAAATATTACTTCAAGAGTTAAAAATGCTAAGTCTTTCTTTTTAGCAAATATCACTGGATGTCAAGCAAACATATCAAATTTAATTGACTTCGAAAACTTATGAAGTGTTCTGGAGCTATTCCATGGAAACAGCATTTAGAAAGTCGTACCTGTCAGGGCTATTTCTGTTCAAGTTGGATCTGTAGGTTGTTGGCAGAGCATGGGGCAGTTTGGGCTATTGCTGGTCATGGGCTGGTTTTGTCTGAAGCCAGATGTTGGCTCCTGGCAGTTAATCTTCTGTGTTTAAATGTCGATGTATTTCCCTCATCTGCAGTTACTTGTTACATGCTGCCCCGCTGTACAGATGTTTTTAAAATGTCTCATTTTTCTACCATTGATGTTCAGTGACAGCTGATGTCATTTAACTTTTTGTGTCATCCGATGTAAATTGCCACAAGGCTGTGGGAAGCTTGAAGTGACAAAACAATTTCTCTACTCTTAGGCAATTAAGCAAGTGTAATAAGGAAAAAAAACATGTAGAGGGAAAGGGAAGGTGGAGAGCAAAAATCTGTTCTTCCTTTTACTTTTTTAGTGTTTAATATTACTTCCCTCACTAGATTTATGTGTTTTTAAAAATCAGAGAGTCATTACTTTAACAGATGATGGTGTGGAAAAATAATTAGCTTTAAATATCAAATTGTTATCCCCTGCCAGGCACTTTTGCTTTAATATGTCACATGCTATAAGTGTAAGTCCTTGTAATATCGCTCTGAATTCATGAAACCATTAACTCAGGTTTCCCTGTTCTCTCAATTTCTTGCAATACTATTCATTCATTATAATGCTAGTCAATTCACATGCAGATGCTGGAGAACAGAAATCATATAAAAGTCAATGAGCTTCTGCTCATTGCAGTAAAAGGCCTCAGAAGAGGAAAATTAGCAGTGAAACGGAGAGACCTTCCAGGGAAGAGCTGCCCGAGGCCAGAGGGACACAGCTGACGTCAGTTAGTGTCGCGAGGTGCTGATGCTGCTCTCGGTCAGGTCTGTTTGTGGCGGCTGGATGAGACAGAGGGTTGCAGAGGGCAGCCCTAAACCTGAGGCACGTGGATGGTGTTTCTCTGCAGCTGAAAGCTGAATTTTCATATTTTATATGAAAGCTTTTGTAACACATTGCCTAGAAAGTTCATGGTCCCAAGAGGTTTCTGGTTGTTTTTTTTTTTTTTTTTTTTTTTTTAACCAGTCTTTCATTACAACGTGGTTGCTGCACATTTAACTTGAATTTAAAAGCAAACAGCTCCTCCTAAAAAGCGCTTTGCCAATAAACTCTGCTGGTGGTCCTGCCCCTTCCCGAAGCGCGGGGGAGCCAACACGCAGCTCCAAGTGGGAGCTTCTCTCGCTCTTTTGGAGCTCCTACTGGCATCCCAGGTTTAATATTAGTTTACAAAAGGCTGGGCTGCCTTTGTATAAAATATTTTATCCATGCCCTTGTAATGAGGAGCCACAGGGTCTGTTTTAGGCCACCAAAAACTTTGTCTAATCTGTAGACAGGCCAGGAAAATCATTCCAAGTGGGTGGTTGCAGCCTGGCCTGGTTGCGTTGGTCACCTCCCAGAGCCCTTCTCTATGGGAAATGGAGGATTCCCAGGAACCTCTACCGGGATATCTCTAGTGCTCTGTTGGGCTTTTTAAGATCCGTTTCACGACCCTTGGATATTGCAGATATGGTGTGATAAAAGGTGCAACTGGCAAATCTAAAGAAAAGCCACTTACATCTCAGAGAGAAGTTGTTGTTTTAAAACTCCTGGAGAGATCAGACATTATGAGCAGAGTCCTGCTTCTGTGGGATAGATTGTAAAAGACCTGTTTTGTGTTGGTTTTGTGCTGGTTACATTCAAGTAAATAAGTAACAAAATAAATTAGATTGCCAGCTAGAGAATGCAAAATTTACATTGTAGTCTCTCCTCCCTAACATGTTAATTAATGTAAATAGCTGAGTGAATTACTCTAGGTATAGATAGCATATGGCTACATTGCTTAGCACTAAGATGTTTCTCTTCTTGGTCTGGATCTGTTGCAAAATTAGGAGGGCATGAGTTTATCTTTCACTCATCTCCTCAGTGCTCTCCGGGTTTATATAAAGAATCTCCTTTTCATGAGATATATTGATGCAGGAAGAAAAAAACACACCTACCTAGTGATTTTGATCTGTGAACTGTATTCTTGCTCTGAAGGATATAAATACATCCCAATGAAGTGCAGTGGAAGTGCAGCTGCCCTGTTGCAATATGGCTGGGGTGGCAGCCGGGCCCTTCAGCCCGAGCCGGCGTCGCGGAGCCGCTGCTGGAAGGGGTGCGAACGACGTGTCCCTGGTGAGCAGGGCTGGGGCTGTGTTTGCAGCGCCCTCATGGGCGAGGAGCCCTGCGTGAAGCAGTTACTGCGACTACATGAGGGCAAAATTTATGTTTTATTGGGCTGGGAATGTATCTTTTTTTCTCCAGGGGAAAAAAAAAGGGCAAATGCCTTCTGAGTGAAGATGCAAGGATTGCGCTCATTTTCTTTAGCACTTAATTGGCCATTGAGAACTCCGGAGGAGTGAGAGAAAAACTTTTTATTTTAAGCATGCACAAAAATTAAAAAACTTGACTCTGCATTAACATTCGTGCCCTGAGACTAAAAGCTCTGACCCATTTCAAGCTATTGGCCAACTCAGCTGAAGCAGAACTGAAACTATAACGTATTAGTAGGCTGGCTAGGGCTAGAAATTGAATGAGAAATTTTAAAATCGAACTACACTCTGATAATTCGATTATACTTTGATCTTTAAGCACAGAGCACTAAAACCACTTCCCTCTTCTGTTTTTCATTTCTCTTTTCTATCCTCTCTTATCTCGCTTGTTTCTTCAGAGCGAATAGCTGCTGCGTGTGCATGTACATGTACACTGTTTTCCAAGCTGAAAATTAAAAAAAAAAAAATCAGCAGTAGAGTCTATTTGCATACAAGTATAGCTTGCATCTTTTCAAAATGTTACTGAAATCCTGTATAAACTTCTGCCTCTTTTAGCAGTTTCATTTTCTCTGTTGTATCTGCTGCATTAAGTCACTGCAAAGAGCTTTTGCAGGAGAGATGAAGACGCTTCTCCACCCTTTGTGAGAATTTGCTGCCTTATCCCAGACCATCCAAAACTCACTCAAATCACAGAGTTGGAGCTTTTCACAACTCTCTCTTCCTCTCTGGATCCAAAATCAAGTATGTACAGGAATGTAAATTCCTTTAAAATTGGCTGCAGCCTGTAGTTTCCAAGTAGGAAGTGAGATCGAATTCCAGTGGAGGTTGAACTTGCTACGGTCTCAGGTGCTTCGAGTGGAGCGGTGGAGACAACACGCTCCTCCTCCAGCCCCTTTGGGTCAGAAAGGGAAATCTTCTGGGCGCCGCATGGGGCATGGGTAGGCTGCGCCGTGGCTTCGCCCCTCTGCTTGTGCCCGTTGCAAGCGGCACGCGCGTAACGGCTTGGGAAGGCGGAGAATTGTGAGCATCTCTGTGGCTTACAAAGTGCAGAAAATGCTGAGCTTGCTGAAGAAATAGTTTCTGGAAAGGCAGATACAAGATGTCAGCTAATGATATGCTAAACTATTCGCAACATTTTTATGATTATTTCCCACTTTGTAGGAGACAGATGTTGCTGGTTGAATATCCCTTGTAGGCAGCACTGCCACGCTCCTTCCCACCGGCTCTCGCACGGGGCTTGAATCAGCAAAGTGCCTCCGCTCATGGATGCATTTAATCAGCGCTGCTGAGCTGAGCACTTGCTTAAATATGGGCATGTTCATAGTTATTCTACAGATCCAAGGGCTTTGTGCTGTGCTTTTAGCAAAGGAGCGGACAAGTCCGCCAGGCTGCCACTGGCCCTGAGTCAGAACCAGCGAGCTGGGCATCTGTCAGTGAGGACATCCACTCCTGTCATGACTTGTGTTAATTTGCAAATGGTTCCTTTATTTGAAGGTGACTTCAGTCATCGTGAATGCAAGTAAAAAATACTATCCTTTATTTTGATGCTCATCTATGCATCAAGTTGTTCCCTTTAATTAGGAGCATGAAGGTGAAGCAAAACCTAAGAGTTTTGTGTGGTATCTGAGTAGTGTTTTCCAATGGGGAGAAATAAAAGAATTAATCCCTTTGTGCCACAGGATCTGTCTTGGTATATCCTGACCAAAGGCTCCCTTGGGGATACACTGAGCTGTGACATGGGAGACTGGACGTAGGAGTAAAGCCTGAAGAGAGAAAAAAAGGAAATGAGCCACCCAATAACTTATATGAAACCACAGTATCAAATGGGGTGCTTCACTTAGAAGTTGAAAACTCTATTTTCCTAAGTTTCACCCCAAATTATTAATTTGTTGGGGAATTAGAAAGTCTTGTTTCCAGCCAGCTGTAGTTATGAGGCATATTGCATGGCAAAAGAGAAATTTCCTCATATGCTTCCTGCTAACTGTTGCTAAATTCCCTTGAAACTCCCCAACCATCAACAACAGCCTCTTCACGTTAATATTTCAAGCTGTATTTGTGAAGGATTAAAGGAAGTTTGTTTTGTTGTTGTTGACTAAAACATCCCAGGGAATTCTCATCACAGTAACTGCTCTGGCACTAGGCACTTCCTGGAGAACTTGAACCCCTTGGGGTTTACGGATTGAGGCAAAACCATGGGCCTTCAACTTCTCCAGCCTGTCATTAATCCAGGAAATGCCCAGGACTGTAAACATTATTGCCGAAATTCTTGAACAAACACTGATTGCAGGATTTCATAAAGAAAAGCCAAAGGAAATGAGAGTGCTCTTCAGAACATCATATGGTAAATAAGCATGGTAATTTATGATTGCAAACCTGACAAGGACTAGCGAGGAGTACAGGATGATATCCAGGCACAGAAGGCTGGAGCTGTGGAACAAAGTTCTCTTCTATTTGGGCGTCCCCATGCGCTAATTAGGAACTAAATGGGTTTCCTTCCTGTGATGCTCAGAGGCTTCTGGTCACCAGTCCTTGCCCCGGCGTGGGCTGGAGGGCGATATCTCACCTGGAGGGCGGCCAGCGCGTGGACCCTCCTGCGGTCGGGGTGCTGGTGGATGCCGCCTTGGCACCTCATCCTTTTTTGGTTTTTGTTTTAACCTATTCAAGGTGTGCAGGACGGTCTGCGTGGTCTTGGCTGCTGCTTCTGTTGTTAACACAGCACATTTTGTTGCTCCGGGAGTTGTACTGAAAAATCCAGCGGAGAAATCCAGCGGGCACCGGCAGCTGGGGAGTGAGCGAGCTCGGAAAGCCGTCCCGCTCGCTTCCGCGGCGCTCAGCAGAGAGACGCGTCTGCACGTCACAGTGGATAACTGGCTTGATGAATTTCAGTTTTTTCTTCTGTGTGTGAATTGGTCATGAAAAGAAAGAAAAGTGTGACTTTTTTTCTTTGTTTTAAGTGATTCATGAGCTTTTCTGAATAATTTCTGGACTGCAGGTTATTTTGCAGTGTAGGTCAGGGCAAGTATCCGTAGCCTGTGCTGGATGCAGTCGTGTTGATCCAATTAGATCAAAATATGGTCATCTGCATGCTTCTTTTTTCCACCCTGATTTTCCCAAGTGCTCTGGATGACAGTCCCCAACTACACGCTCTGATAACCAGTAGCCTTCTTAATTTTCAGTTTAAGCTGAAAATAGGGCTGGTTGAGATGCCGTCTTTGAAGACGGAAACTGCCCAGTCACGGAGAGGAGCATGCCCAGAGCTGTATCTCCCCCAGGATATAATTTTTCAGACGGGAATTACACGGGAAATCGGAACCAGGCTTTTCAAAGCTCCAGCTCTTTTTAAAGTTAATAGACAGCATAAATATATGCAGTGCAAAATCTGGGGAAGGAAAAAAGAGGAGGTAAATATAGCTGGGACTACGCTGAAGGGCAAGACATGTTACGCCAAACTTGAGCTATTGCCGGGGCTGCAGAAGGGCGACGGTGAATGAACTGCTTCCCTAGCAGCCTGGGATAGAAGGGCTGGTTGAAATGAACCACACTTGTAAAAAGCCAGAAGAGAATCTTAGGTTTTTCATTGGCAAAAATGGTTGAGGAATTTATGTAGTTGTTTTTTCTCCCTTCCCCCATTACGACCCGGAGCTAATAAATGGTGCTGTCATGGAAACGTTAAAGCCCAAACATAGCCTAAATTCTCTGACCTCTGGCACAGGTAATACAAGTTCTGACTGAGAAGGATTATCCCAAACTGCAGCCAGAGGGAATATAGGGTTGCTATTCATTCACACTTGGAGCAAGATCCGCCAGCCGCCGCACGCAGGCGGAGGCCGTGTTGATGTATGTCTCCTTCGCACAGCTCGTAGTGAAATGAGAACATGCAGTTTGTTTTATCCGGTTTTTCATTGTGCCTTTGGGCAGACACAATTCCCTCTATTTTGCCAAGTGAGCCAGCATAAGGAATTTATGAAACAAAGAATAATGTAGGAAACAGAGCATTTTCGGGTTGGAATGGAAAGCAGATGCCTCCCAAGGAGCGAAGGCAGTAGAGCACAGACATGTCCGAGGTGGGTGGATGGATGGAGGTATGGGTTTCTAAAGAGAAGCAGGAGGCTTCAGAGAAAGGCGGAGAGAGCTGAGAGATGCCGTGCTATATTGATTTTTAAACCATTTAAAAAATATGTTTTTTTTTTTTTAAGTTTTAAAAGAGGAAGAGAATGGAGTAGATTTAAAAAAACAAAACAAACAAACAAAACTTCGAAAACAGGTATTTTCAGTGCCTGAAGGACTCCCATTAACTGTTGTCTCTTGCCCTGTTTGGTGCATCACGGGACTCTTGTGTGCATAAGGCAGCTATTTGCAAGGGAAATGAGCCACCTGGTTTCTCCCGTGTGAGCCGACGGCCCTCGAGAAGGGCCCGTGCTGGGCCAGGGAGCCCTTCCTCTAGAGGGGAACGTGGCAGAGACGCACAAACCTGCCACAGCTTTGCCAAGGTTATTTTCAAAGGGAGCTGGGAGCAAGCTGCAAACATGGGCTGGACCAAAAACGCTGCTTTCTGCTTCAGGCTCTGCCTTGGCCACACGTTAAGGAGCGGTGACACAAAGTTAATCTCAATGTACAAATTCATTTCCTTCCAAGAGCTTGGATTCCTTCCCCCCCCCCCAAAGACTAAATCCTATACTTCTGGGGAAAGTAAATCCTTGTGGGTACGGGAACTAACTGGCATGCTTCCTTGCAGGAGCTGAGCTGCCCGGTGCCTACGCAGCGTAGGCAAAATAGGCATAAGCAAAAGTGACCTTTAAAGACTCTTTCTGAGGTGTCAAGGTTTGTGTGAAATATTTAGTAAAAGGAAAACTTGCTCTGTGTTTTAAGTGAATGAAATTCTGGCGCTGATGAAGTTAATGGGCCTGTTGACCCTGTTAGAGGCCACTCTTGGGTGGGCAGCTTGGGTGGATTTGCCAGTGTGACTGATCAGGGTTTGCTCCTTGCATTGGGCAAGTAAAACCCCTGGGCCTCTTGGGGAGCCCGGAGTCTTAGCAGGGAGCAGAGCATTTTAAGCAGGAGAGTGATGGAACAAACGTGGTTGATAGCTCATGGTCTGTTCTTGTTTCTACAACGAGTCTGTACAGAAGGCAGATCTGCAGAGCAGGGAGGAGTGCGCTGGTGCAGGGGTTGTGCAGAGCTCAGAAGCTCGAGTGTGAGCGTAAGCAAGCTACGAAATTGGGGCTATTAGACTGCTTAAATATTCTGAATGAAAATTCAGGGGAAGCTGAAATCAGCGACACTTTAATTTGCTGTGGACCCCAAAATATTCCCTCTCTTCTTGACCAGCCGTGGTGCTTGCTGGTGTTTTCCATCCTTGAAACATAGTGAGCGAGCACTGAGATAAGCAGGTGGGAAGGCTCCTTTGCAAATCCCTGCCGCCTGCGCCCCTGCTCTAACGGAGGCGCGGGGGAGCGCGCGGGGGAGCGCAGCCCGCGCCGAGCGGCCTCGGCAGCCCGGGGCGCCGCGTGGCCGCACGGCGAGTTAAGGGCCACGCGGGGAAAGCTGCTCTGCTCCGTCCTCAAGTCACGCTTGGAAACGTGTCCAAAAGGCAGTTTGCAGTGGTTGGGGATTGGGCCAAAATGCACTTTAGTTCATATCTGCAAGGGGATGTAGAAAGATAATCGTAGGAGATAAGTTTCTAAATTGAAAACAAGCGAGGAGACATGATGCTGGTTTGTAGTCCATTTTGAGAGAAATTGCTGCCTTTTTGCCTGGCGAGGAGGTTCATCTGTAACCGTTTGTGTGTTGGCAGGTGCCTCGCCGAGCGGCTCGGCGCGGTGGCCGCGGTGCGCGCGCTATGAGCAGTGCCCACTGCTGTGGCGCTCTCAAAATGACTTTCGTTCACTGAGCAGACGCAAATCTAAATCTTCCGATATCATGAAAACCCCAGATAAACAAAGCCCTGCTTGAATTTGTCAGTATTTCTAAGTCTGTCTCCATCCGGCTATGTTATCTTCAGCCGTGTGCGTGCATCTAGCTGTATGTATTTGTGCTTGCTAATGTATAATCAAACTCTCATAAATCCCGGCTAATGACTGCAGGCTCCATTATGAATAATTCAGTTTTTCTAATTCCTGATTGAGATAAAATGTAATACTTTATTCATTTATTATAAGTCTATTTGAGATTTAATTATTCATAAGATCATAATGAAAGGGAATATATTTTGTAAATATGGCTGCTTAATATTATGGCACTTCAGTACAGCAATCTGATATTGAATCTTTAGTGAGCAATGAGGGGCTCATTTTTATTTCAATTATATGTCATGTAGATTACTGTAATACAGATTAGTGAGTTCTGCTGAGTTCTTGGGCTTTAAAACTAACAGTACTGTAGCAATAAACGTGTTTCTACACTCGATAAAATGAATGGAGTTTCCACCAGCAACTGCAGAAAAGCGAGTCTGGAAAACCGTGTTGCAGAAATGTCTTGCAATTATCTGGTAGCAGTTTTACGCCCAGTCCAACCGCATCTCTCGTGGTCGCTGGTGGGCGGGTGGCGGCTCCCGCTCGTCAGCGCTGCCGGAGGAGCCCGAGTGTCGGCGCTGCGGGTGCCTCCCAGGCTGCCGTGGCCCGGCTGCCCCATGCCAGGCACGGAGGGCAGGTGTCGTGGGCAGGCTGGGCGGCCTCCCCCTGAGCCTTCGAGAAAACCAAGGGATAATCACCTAACTCCAAAGCAAAAGGCTCTTTTTTCCCCTGCTTTCTTCAACACGTGAATAAAGGCGGCGAGCGGCAGTGAGGACGTCTGTGCTGCCCGTGGTGCCATGACGTCCCCCTCCTGCTGGACCCTCACCAGGTCGGGTGGCATCTGGCGACCGGAGCGGCAAACGCGGCTCGGCCCCGTCAAACGTGGGGCGCGCTGGGGCTCGGGCGGTGCGTGGGAGTGTCCCCCGGCGGGGAAGGGCGCCGGGGCTGCGAGCTCTTCTCCCTCTCTCCTTTCCCTTCCTGTTACGTGTTGTTCATACAGTTTCTTAAATTGTTATTTTTCTTTTTCATGAACAGACTTTTCAGGATAGAAAGTTCTGTGTTAGTGTGTGGGTATTTTTAAACTTGCTAGTTGGTTTTTATAAAGTAGGCAGACCTTCCTGTTTCGAAAATCTAATGTTATTTCTTAAACTAACTCTAAGGAAGTACAAAGAAATAGTCTTCTATAGTGGTGACATTATTTCTTTAAGTGCCAAATTTTTAAATACTGAAGATATCACTGTGCTTCATTTGAACCTCTTAATCTCGCTGTGG
Source organism: Nothocercus julius (assembly GCA_013398735.1). Taxonomy (NCBI): domain Eukaryota; kingdom Metazoa; phylum Chordata; class Aves; order Tinamiformes; family Tinamidae; genus Nothocercus; species Nothocercus julius. The sequence continues at coordinate 3,511,115 of VZSV01000005.1, forward strand.
TGGTCGCTGGGCTGCCCAGGATCCCGTTCAGGCCCTCCCGCTATTGCCGAGGTTGGGGCAGCAGCCGAGGTGCGAGGGGCCGCACGTGCTTTGATCGTAGATGTTGCTGCCACCGCTCACTATGAGTAAATATTGCGGCTCTGCAAAACAAGGCTTTGTGACACTGTGTACCAAATCCAGGCAAAAGAAAGGATCCTGTAATTTTTTTTTTTTTTCTAGCACATCTGGCATATTGGAGGGAGGAATTGCCACTTATCGCTGGTGTGGCCTGAGTCTGTTCTGCACAGCAGATATCCCGGCACTCCCAATCCTCTTGTTTAGCTGGTGTTTCACTTTAGCGGGGAAATCTACTTACATGCAAGTCTACAAGGAAAAATATGTAAAGTCGTGCGGCGTGCAACATTTCCATGTTGTTTTACATCCCCGTGCCTGTGTTTTACATGAGCTCAGCAGCAGCAGGGGCACAGCTATGTGTCTCAAAGCCTTTTTGTTATGGCTTAAACTAACTGAAGCATCAAACTAAGCCTGAGGAGCCCCTAGGTATATGTGCTCTAGGAGAGTGGCCTACGAGTGAAATGAAAACTATTTCATGACACTACATATGTCAAATTACCAAAAAAAAACCCCGTCGTTAAAAACCAGCCTGTGACGAGGAAGGCGTTGCAGGTGGTTGTTGTTCCCGGGTGCAGTTCCCGTGCCCGGTCCCCGTGCGCGGCGCCGCTGCTGCGGCGAGGTGGGCGCTGTGCTCGGCCGCGGCAGCCCGTGCGGCGGCTGCGCCGCCCTCGCGCCTCCTGAGATCACCTCGCACTAAATGGCTGCTCAGCATTCTTCAAGAGGGTTTCTTTTTTCAGAGATTCCAAACATGAGTCATCTTCATAGCAGTTCTTTAAACCTATTTAAAACTCACATTTTTGCTTCTGCAATGCTGAAGGACATTGCTGGCTAATGTCACGCTACTGCGGCTCTCGGCAGACTCCTCCACTTTCTGGCTTCTTTACCATGGAGGGCTGGTGCTTCTCCACGGGACTGTCACTGCTAGAAGACCTTGCAGGGGCAATGTCTCTTAGACAGAATATACTACCAAAATATCTCTTGCAGTAGCGTGCATTGATTTGGACCCTCTAAGAAGTTTACGTGGGCTCTGGCCCTTAGAAGTTCTCAGCTGTTGGCTGAGTTATTCTCCTGCGCTTAGTAGTGTTGCACCATTGTAAAAACACTGACAGGTTAAAATGCAGCCCAGTGAATTTTAGTGCAAGACTAATGCTTCTGAATAATGGTAAAGGTTACTGTTATGTAGGTTACTGTTATACTGCTATGTAGATTTTTTGTGTGTTTTAATTCTGAATAACCTGGAATTGAGCCGTGTAAGGGCGTGTTTGAATGCGTTAAACTTGAGTACCTGAAGACTGACTAAACCCAAATTCTGGTCCATTCAGAAGCCGGTATCAAAATAGTCGTTGGTTTTGATGGAGTTGGTATGTCAAGAGGATCAGCTTGGCAAGAACCCTTTCTCTTCCCTTTCCCTGGTAATATTATAGCCTTCTTTGGTGTTGGAAATGTGATGTGATCAAATTACTTTGCATATTACCAAATTAAATGTGTCAAAATACTAAACTGCTGTTATTTTAAGTCTCTTCCAAATTAAGACAACAAAAACAAAACCCAATCCATACCATGCGAAATATTCCATGTGTGTCTTTTCTCCAGGTTCCACAAAGGAGCTGATTGAAAGCTGCTGTGGAGCCGGACAGCAGTGGGCTATAGACAATGGAGAATGCACGGAAATTCCTATCAGTGGGATGGACGGTGATGTTTGTAGGTATGTAATTCAACACCTGGGTATCTCAGATTAATATAGCAAGCAACCCATTAGAATAAACCAAATGTTTGGTCAATTCATGTGATCTTCAGGAGATAGGGAACTGCTTCATTTAGCATGTAAATTATTGGTAGACTGGCAATATGTTATGGCATGTTAGGAGGAAGGTTTTTCCCTGCCTTTTACTCCCATTTCACTTATCTGATCTAAACAAAAGCCTTTTAAGTTTTCTTCTTCCCCCATCATGTGAGCATATTTTTGTTTTCTGAATTTATGCGCATCTGTGGAATTGCAGATAAATAGAAGGGAAGAGGAGCTTAATGTGTTTGTCTTCCATTTGGCAAGTACTAAATGCAGTGATTATCCATATCATTAAATGATATGTTATTGGCCAATAGGAATAGCTGCTGGTTCTGCTGTCTTTATTCAGCTGGAGGGTACCAGACGCCTTGATAATGCTGCTGGATTCAATAGCATCTGGTCTGAGCAAGGTGCCAGATTCAAACTGCACAGAATGAGAAGGAAAATGTTGGACTAACACAGGCACTGCACTGTGCTTACTGCACTTCTTCCTCTCCCTCTCTCTCCCATCCCTGCTTTGCCTCCCCCTTGTCTGGGGCAAGCCTTTGAAGGGCTGAAACCAAATCTAACTAAGACTCAAACGCTTCAGAATAAGAAGGGTGGACTCTTCTAAGTGTGATTCCTGCTTTTCAGCATAAAAGGTGCTTGATGTAGTCAGTTTTATAAAAATCAACTTCGTTGCACCTTTGCAAAGTTGCAGTGAGAGTGAAATCCTCTCCGCTGCATTTTAGCATGACATATTTGACACATGCCAACCGTCTATGAAGTAAAGACAGATGAAAATATTCACATTTTTGCCTAAGTAAGTGCAAATCCAGTACGTTAATGAGTTGCACCTGCACATCTGAGGCTGGGTTTAGATGAAAAAGCCAGATTCAGAATGCATTAGTCCCTGTGAATCTCGTGGTATGACATCAGGAATTCATTTATTTTACTTTCCAAATTGCAGTTGTGTCATCCCTATTTTAAAGATTTAAGATACGCAGACTATTCGTATGTTAAGAAAATGTTTCTCGTAGAGAAGTATTCAAATTCTTGGCCTCAAAAACTTGAAAGCACAGGTAGAAAATGCTACTGCCTTCAGGAGCTAGGCCAGCGTGCAGAGCCCTTCGTGCAGATCCCTGTACCTTCATGCACCACCTCGTGTGCCGCACTCCTCCAGTGTGGGGAGTGCGGTGTCCCCCCATGCCACCAGCCGGTCGAGGTCCTGCTCGGGCAGGACATGCAGAGGTCGTTCTTCCTGCCCACAGGTTATATGCAAAACTGCACCACACGACAGTGTGAGTTTTCACACATGTCCCTTTCGTCTAGACTTCTCAAATGTTACACGGCAAAATAAATGTTGCTTATTTGATGTCTTTTTAAATGTAACATGATTGCTTTCACTGATGGCACGGACACAGTGGTACTGTAAAGAAACAAGGGGAAGAAATTCCTTAGGAGTGATTTCTGAGGCAGAGGCATTTGCTACAGCTGAGCCTACCAGAAAGAAATCATCTCTGGTAATTAGATGAAGGAAGTTAAAACTAAGCACGTCACAAATCCCTAGCTGGGCCTTTGATCGCAAGATGTGAAGGTTCCCCTGAGCAGATGCGGCCAGGGGGATGATGTCAGGCTACCCGAAATCGAATCTGACCCAATACGGTAGTTTTTATCTCGTCTTTGAAATGATGCTCTGTGTCCAGTTTTTATCTCGTCTTTGAAATGATGCTCTGTGTCCTAGTTGCAGACACGGGCAGCATTGCACTCATGGTGGCTTGGGAGTTTTTCTCTAATGCAGAAATGTTCTGGATATTCTTTGAACCAACAGATTAGGAAAATTAGGAAAATAAGAAAAAGTTTAGTGATGCTGCAGGTAATGCTGTTTTTTTGGAATGCATTTCACACACAAGGAAAGAGTTTCTCATGTCTCACTGTCACAATTCTGAAGAACATGAATCTGTACAAATTTCAGTGTTTTCATACTGTAAACCCTTCACATACATAAAAAACACTTTTGCAGTATTTTGCCATTTCCAGAAACCATAAGAGCTTTCAGTATATTTAATTCTTTTTAGAAAGTTTAAGTGTCTTGTGAAAGCAAAAATAGCTTAAAATAATAGTAAAAGGTATTCTAAAGAGCTGCTCTTCAGTGGCACTTGGCAATTGCCATTTATTTGTGCTTTGGATCTGTTTCATATGAACCTGCAGTGAATCTTGTTGAAATGTTGAGCTGGCTATGGCAAACATACATGCCATAGGTATTTTGTGTGTAACAATGCAGACACCCATAACCTTGCCTGTGATAACCTGAGCCAGAGGAATGATCAGACTCTGGTTTGCAGTCTCTCTGCAGGAAGGCTGGGTAGAAAGGAAGGTTTGGATGGGCTTGTGATGTATTTCACAGTGGCTCGGAAGATGGTGCCCCTTAGTCCTGCCGCAGCTCTGGAGCCCGGGCTGCCGCAGGAGCCGGCGCGTACGGGTGCACTGCCCTTCGCTGGGCCGGCAGGCAGGAGGGATCCTCTCCTGCTCAGGAGCAAAACATGGGAACTTCAGCACAAGTATAGATGAGCTGAGAAGGATATCCCCGAGCAGAGCTTGACAGGCCGCGACCCGAGCAAGGAGCTCATTCGTGAGCCGTTAGCATGCATGTTTTTGTTCAAAATGAGAATTAGAACTAATCCTGCGAAGGTCAGTGATACAGCCTGTATTTTACTAGTAAGGACGCATAGGTCGGAGGGAGATCCCCCGTGCGGCGCGTGCCCTGGATCCCCGGGCGCCGGTGTTGCGCACGCGGCCTGACGCGGGCGCGCTGCCTTGCAGGGTCGCCCAGAAGCAGTGCTGCGTGGCCACCGCGCGGGACAGCGCCTGCCTGGCCGGCATGCTGGGCGCCAAGGACGGTGG
>VZSV01000005.1:3516263-3552747 GCA_013398735.1 Nothocercus julius
TTTTTTTTTTTTTTTACCCTTTTTTTTAGAAGTACCTGCAAAGGACATTTTAATTTCTCTCTCTATGGTATAGAAGACTTCAGAAAACGATAGGCCCAACCTTAATCAAAGATTTAATGGGAAAACCCATTCTTGAACAGTTTGCTTGGCCAGGGTTTTGAGGAGCAGTCTCATTTCTCAGCTAAACAGAACGGTGAACAAGAAGAGCAAGCTCTCCCGATGATGATGGAGCCTTTTCTTCATAAATAAAGGCAGACCATTAGCCAATGGGTCAAATTACAAATCATGAGCCCCTGCCGCAGCTGCTGTAAATGAGATTTGCTTTAGAAGAATCACTGGAGCCAAACCAATTTAAACCAGTCTGAAGATTCAGCATCTTGCCTGCTCGCCTCTCTTGCTTCTACCAGAAGGGTACATTTCAGAACTCATTTAGATCTGATAATAATTTACATAGCTATATCTAGGCTTAAGTGCCGCTTCCGTTGTCTCAGCAGGAAACTTATTAGTTCTGTCTGTTCTTATCCATCAGCGACCTCCGTGAATAACTGCTCGCTCGTAAGGGAAATATGCGGTCGTGCGCTGCGGAGCTAAAGTTTAATTAACGGGGACAATTTGTCATTTTGCAAACTGTTATTTACTTGGGTCTGGAGTCTACCATTAGAAGACAAGGCGGAAAGCACCAAACATGCACATCAGGGAGCAGGCATCAGTATGCTTGAAATTTGATGAATTATTATTAGCTTTTTCACTGGGACTTTCACCTGTCTGCAGGTTCTTTTTCTCTAGCTTGTGAGCTTGCGTTCAGAACAGTTGCACCCTAGGCCAGTTTTCCATGTTGTTTCCTGTAAGACACATGGTTTTAGGGAAGCCCCATTGTGCTGGATTGCAGGAATGCTTTCGGGGAAGAACACAAAACGTTGAGAGACAAACAGTGGCTCTTAAGTTGTGTTTCTCAGTGATGATGCAAAAATAGTCTCAATGTCAATGTAAAAGCAGTAGTATTTGCTATTAATTCAGTTGTAGAATTCTGGTAAAGTTCAAAAGATGGTAAATAGAATATTAAAACCAATTCAGTTTTGCATTTTAGAAGGGACTTTTTAGCAAACACATTTTTCACAGGAAATGAGCACTTTCATCTGGAAAATATAGGAACTCAAGAGCATATAACCAGTTTAATACTTACTGTGGTGCTTACACATGGGATAAATTGTGAATCAAATTATGACTGGAAAAAAAAAACAAAAAAAGAGAATACCATACTTCTCATGGCAACAACTTCAATATTAAACAGCACTTTAATAAACGCATATATGACCATTAACTTCCTTCATTTTGAATATTGAAGCTGGAAAATTTGGGGAAGATAAAAGGATTTTTTCATTTCCAGGAAGATGATAATCTATTATAGTTGTGGGTTTTTTTCAATAATTCTTTTGAGAAAATAGCTTCAGTCCCTCTAGTGTTTCACGGATACATATTAGGACGCTGATATCAGGCTCTGCTTTGGGGAAAGTGACGGCTCTTTACGGCTTGCATATTTGTAAATGTGAGTCACTTTCATTGTTTTATTTTGGGACCATTCGGACTGGCGAGAAAAGGTGAAAATAAGAGGTGCCTCGGCAGGTCCTGGGTGGAGCAGGCGGGAGACGCTGGGGTTGTGCGCGTCGGCGGGAAAGGCGGGGGATCCCTAGAGCTGCAGGCTGGAGAGCGGCGGCTCGGCAGGGCCCTTCTGCGGCCTGGGCTCCGCGGACGGGTTTCCGTGTCTGCCTGGGGGAGGCAGGGCAGCTGCTGATGCTGGTGCCACTCTGGGGCTGCTCCTCGTGAAACGTGATCCCGGGGCCTTTCCGCGCCGTGTCCTGCTCTCCCAGCGCCGCTGTCTTCTGCTGTCGGCTCTCCCCGTGTCAGGGATCTCTCTCCAGGGAAGCGCCAGCTCGGCTCCGTTTCCTCTGTTCCGTTCTTATACTCTCTGTTGACTTAACTAACAGGTCCAGGCTGAGGGATGACTTTCATTTTATGTGTCTGTAGACTGAGTACTTGAATCATCTGAAATCATTCAGAATGAGCACTCTGGTTCAGAGAGGCTGTTCCAGGGAGCTGCCCGTTGTAGTGGGTGCTGCCATCCTGGGTATCTTGGCTATCAAAGGGTTTCCACAGGAAAAGAGACTCCATCTCTGAGTATTTTATAACTATTCTGTCAGAATAGTTGATGTCTGGCATCTAGCTGTGTTATTAGGCATGTCAAGACATGACTTACAAATCTAGGGAAGCATCTTTATTCACATATGATCTCTCTGTGTCTCTGTAGTACAGCTCCTCTGCTGCCTGGCTTGATTAGGGAGCCACTCTGCGTAAGGACTGTTCTAAATCCTATTTGGGATTTGTTATAATTTATCTGGTGTACTTCTGTGGCCCAACTGTGCAGCGGATTCGTATGTGGCTAAGTAAAGCAGGGCCTCGCTTTTGTCCTCCACCTGCACCAAAGGAGTCTGCGGAGGAGACTGTGTTTCAGGGCGACCCATTGCACCGACCTGCTGCCAAACTCCATTTGTGCTTTAGCACTTGTGGAAGGAATAGAAACACACATCAGCGCTAAAAGGTGTCCTCGCCTTTCTGTAGCCACCATCTCAATGGTGCCCAGGACAGTCAGGTCAATAGAGGCTACAGCAGGTTTGCAGAGCAGGAGTGCATAGAAAAAACACTGTCACACTGATGGAGCTCGGGGACTGCCAGTGCGCCTAATTTCTACACCAAGTGTTTTACATTCCTTTTACATAGCCTCAGAGAGCTAACTAGACTAAGGAGCATAGGAGCATATACCTGTACTATTTTACTTATACTGTATGCATAGTCATGGCTGGGTGCAGGAGCTGAGGAGGGGTGATCTGCAGCACAACTTGCTTCCTTGCACTGCTGCTGAAATGCAGCTGGGCTCTGCGCTTGTCCTGGTTGCGATCGGCCTGTTTGTGCAGGGATGGCCCAAACCAGCACGAGTAAAGCTCTGATGTTTGCCACTCTAAACCTTAAGTGCTTTTGCAGGTCCTCTGTGTTAGAGAAAGCTCAGACTGGCTCCAGGTGTGTGTGGACTCCTCTCTGAAGCCGGGTATGTGAGAGCTTGGTGCTGATGGTGCCTCTCTGTTGCAGCAATGCTGTGACTGCTGCAATCTGGGGCTGCGGCTGCGGAGCGAGGGGAAAAGCTGCGAGTCCAACATCAACCTGGGCTACCCCTGCAGCCACGTGATGCTCTCCTGCTGCGAAGGCGGGGATCACTATATTCACCCGGAAATAAAAAAGCATCCGGAGCCTCTGCCAACGGTGACACCGGAGAAGGGTAAGTGTCTCGTGCAATGAGTAGAAGCTGCAGATAAGGAGCCTATCTCACATGCCCCTAAAGGGAGGTGTTAGGAGTCCTGCTACAGCAGCACAGGCTGCACTCACAGGCCACGTATAGAGTTCTTAAAACAGTCCTGAAAAAGGAAAAAATATGTTGGTGTTTCTGATCTTTGTAACGTACCTGCCTTTTAGTTTTTTTTTTTTAAAACCTTGAGTCACAGGTACAGAGCCCTGTTACACATCAAACAGAAATAAGAAATGTTCTCTGAGAGAGAAATGTTTAATAAAGTCACACACTGCAGAACATGGGGTGAAGGCCAGCTAGGTGAGACCTGCCTGGCAGCTTCTCTCCCTGTATTTCTTTCCTTTTAATTTTTATTAATAATTTTTTTTTTTTTTTTAAAAAGGATGTTTTTAGACTGCTGGTGGGCAGGAAGCCTCCAGCTCCATGCAGGATGCAAAGGTGAAGCTGGTCGGTGTCTTTAGGAGCAAAAATCCTGAAAGAGTCTGTGTGAAAGTAATTATGATTTTTTTTTTTTTTTCTCCAAAGTAGGCCATGGATTATGATACCAAAGAAGCCTTCTGGGAACAGATTATATAACCCGCTGAGCTAAAAATACAAGTGTAGCACTGAACATCATAGCACTTCTCCCACTGCGTGCACTGGTGGAGCAGCAGAGCATTGCAAGCTACACACGTTTTCTTTTGCTCTTTCAACATATGCCCATAGTGATCTTAAGAGCAAAGTCAATTCCCTGCAGCCAGAGGCACAATGAATGGAGAGTGGCAAATCTGGAGCTTAGGCAGCGACGCTTCTTCCATGAGCCCGAGCTCGTGTTCCTTTGAGCAACACCCTTTAGGGTCCTGTTGTGAACTGCAGTATTTCTCAGTCTTTAACCCCAGGGATATCCTAGGTGAGCTTGCGACCTTCCCAGCTCACCCTTTTTCACAGTGCCTCCGGTAAAGCATCTGTCCCTCCAGCCCTGCAGAGTGAGGGCAGGGCCCCAAATGCTCCCTGCTGCGTGGTGCTGATGTCAAAAGTGGTTGCTAGAGAAACTGTGTGTTTTGCTGTGCTCTTAGTTTCAGAGACTGATGATCACAACGAAGCCTTGTCCATCAGTAATGAAGCTGAATTGTCAAATAACTTGCCTGGAGATGACCTGGATGAATGTCTTATCTACGGAGGGGAGCTCTGCCAGCATTTGTGTATAAACACTGTGGGATCTTACAAGTGTTCGTGCTTCCCAGAGTTCACTTTGCAAGAGGATGGGACCAGCTGTTCTCCAGGTGAGGAAAATGGGCAAGAAACCGTGGATGAAGGTGTCTTTGGATTTCCACTTTCACTGATCTACCAAGCTTTCCTGTATTGTCTCTATACGGAACTGCCAGAGTCTATAAATTCCTTTTGACAACTGTTCAGACATTCAAGTTTAGGACTGGGAAGCTCACCTTATTCAATGATCCCTAGTAACTAAATGAGAGTTAGATTGTCATCTTCCTTCCTTCCTTCCTCCCTTCCTTCCTTCCTTCCTGAAAAGGAAGGTCCACTTTCCATGTAGGAATTTATGGTCTTATTCCTTTTTCTCCTCAGAAACCTTCAAGATAATTACAGGATAGAAAAGCCCAGATTTTGGAAAATCAGGGGAAGTAATGATCTGAAGCAGATTCCGTCCTCAGAAGGCCTGGTCTGAGCCTTTTACCATTTTGTTATTCAGGTGTCATTGCTGGTTATGATTTCAGGATTTTCACTCTGTTTCCTTTTTTGTTTGCTTGCTTTCTTATGTACTTAGTTTTTAAAATTCAAACTCTCGATTCTTCGCTAAGAGCAAGAAGTAGAAAAGGGTGGAAAATTTCTTCAGTTCTCTTTTAGCACTGAATAATATGTGAAACTGAAAAAGTAAGATTTTGCAACTTTTTGAAAAGAACCTAAATGAGTTGAAGCCTTCCAATTTCTTTGAATATCCCAGCCTGAAGTTTTTTATGGGTAATGATGCATGTGCATTTTCCCTGGACTTTGGACAGGTTCATAATGCAAGGAAGAATGCCATTTCAAGAATCTTACATCATTATTAATTTTTATGCATATGTGTCAGGAGATCAGGGTGGATATTTAGTATGTTCAGATAGTTACTTTTTATTTTTAAACAGAGGATTTGTAAAACAAACAAACCAAAAAAAAAATCAAAAAAAAATGAAATACATTTTGTTTACTGACTCATTTTGTATTTCACAGTTAATTTTCCTTTAGATAAACTTTATTCAGTTCAGATACATGGCATTGCTTCCTGAACTTTAATTTTCTGTAAAATCATTAAGGTATTTCAGTGACATAATATCTAAATATATCTAAGTGGTGGAAGTCTTATAAAGAATTTCTATTGTGCTATAATTGTTTTGATGTCTAGAGTTCTCCCATGGCAGGATGTCAAATCAGATAATCGCGAAAGTCAAAACCTTAGATTAGTTGCAAGTGCTTTCAATTATTTAATAAGCAAATGAAGTGTTGCCATCTAATGACAAAATTCTTAAGACTTCAAATACTTTTGACCCAAGACAAATAATGAGCTGTCGTTATGTCATTCCTCCCAACGTGATGTTACAGCACTTGCATCAGTAACGTGTCTCCGTGGCAGCTGTCTGCTCTGTTGTTTATATTAAAATCTGGGGAAAGAGCCTAATCCAAAAGAGGTAAAGAAAACAGTTCTTGCTTAGCAAAATGTGCCGTGCTGGCTCACCTGGGCGTGCGTGTGTGTTTGTGCTGCTTTGCTGGGTTTCTCCCCCGGCCGGCTCTGGGCTGGTGCGTGCGGTGCCCGGGTGCTCGGTGCTCTGCGCGGCGCTGCGGGTCTGCAGTGCCCGGCGTGCGGGGGGTTTGCCGAGCTCAGCCCGGGTAGGGCAGCGTGCGGAGCAGGAGACACGTGGGAGGAACGGGGCAACCCAGGGCTCGTAGCCTGACGCGGCGACGCCCGTCGAGCACAGGTCTTGGCCGAGGTGCAGGGCCAGAGTTGGACTCCTGTGAAAGGGAGATGGGAGACGTGCGATAAGTGAGGGTTGGCCGAGGCTGCCAAAGCAAATGGGAATTACTGCGGTCCTTGCTTGGTGGCTCACACTTTGCTCCATGTGTCACTTGAACTAAAACCAAGGGGAATGGGGCAAATACGTCTTAAGGGAGAACTGAGCCATATGGATTCAGGCTTCCATTTTGATGATATTTAGAAATTGGATTACGCATATGGAGGTAACAGCTTTTTGTAACTCTTATGAAATGGACAGTTTCGGATAGTTATCATGGTCAGTAAAATATTTCCTCCTATGACAAACCACAGTGGATTGGGATGAAAGGTCTGATGGAGTCACTTGGCTTGGGATGTTGGATGGATGTGATGATCCATCCACGTTCCATCTCCGCCTTACAGATCCCGACAGAAGACAAGTGACGAAGTTGGAAGCAGAAGCCACTGTCCCCCCAGCTGCCTCTCCGTCTCAGCCTGTACTCGTTGTGTCCTTACAGGAAGAGCAGGACAAGTGTAAAGGTATGTCAGACGGCTGAACTGCGGACACAGACAGCTGAGGAGTGGGTAGAAGGGTGGAAAAAGGTTTCAAATCTCCCTTCCCAATCTGATTTCAGCACACATCCTTAATTTGTTACCTCTGGCATAAGAAGAATTGTCAGGGGAAACATGAGGAAGTAATTTGAGGCTATGCTCTGATTTCAGGGTTATTACACCCTTGCTGTTTAGTTTAGGACAAGCAATGCAGCTGTGCAGCATAATGCGGGCAATGCAGGTAGGAGGGGCACAGGTTGTGAGTAGTGATTAAGGCTCCCAGAGCAGATGTTTGCAAAGTTGGTTTCTCACTGCCAAAGCTGGGATTATATTTGTGTGACCCAGAGGTTTGGAACTACAGCTGATCTGTGTTGTAAAATTTAATATATTTTGCAATTTTGCTTTGTATAGATAATGGCCCCTGCAAGCACATCTGCAGTGTTGTAGAAGGAAATGTTGTTTGCTCTTGTTTGTCTGGATATACTATCATGGCTGATGGGACTTCTTGTGAAGGTAAGTGGTTGAGATTCGCCATGGAGACAGGGCTAAAACACTTTAATATTGATCCTGCTGATCTTAGGCCTGTAGGTATTTCCCTAAGGCTTCTCTACTTTCAGCACTGTGAAGTGCAAAAGTGGCAGCATGGAGAAAACCTTCCTGCCTTTGAAATGATTTGGCAGGAGGACTAGCAGCTCTACGTGGCACATAGGTATGAGGCACATCTACCCAGTATATCTATTACTGGGGAATTGCGTGTGAAGGCAAACTGGAGTTTTTGCTGCCCGGTCACCCTTGGCTCTTTTCCTCTGGCCTCCCACCCTCTCGGTGCTTCTGTCCCTTCTAGCTTCCCTGTCCCGCTCCCGTGTGTCCAGCTGTGCACGGGCAGCTTCCCCTGCCAACTGGTTTGTCAATGGCCCTGGGACCCCACGAGCCAGAGCTCTGCCCTGCTCCCAATTTTGTTTGCGTTTCTGCTTGCCTTGAAAATCTGAGCTACGAGGCTCTGCTGGTATGAAGAGCTCGCCCCTATGAGCCGCGATAGCTCCATGGTTTTCCCCCAACACCCATGTCCAGGCCTGGCTGGAGATGAACAGTGAGTCTCAAAGTTGCATCATTCACATTATATACGTTTTAACTGGGCGTGTTTGGATGGTCTTTGCACAGCACAGCAAAGATGTGGAGGTCAGAAGCAGTGCCCTATGACTTACCTTAATTATAAATCTGTAAGTGTGGGACCAAGAGCAGACAGCAAATAGAAGCTTCTGGTGCTAAGGGTTGTTCATAAGTGATCCACATCACTCTTAATCTTGCATCTTATTGAATAACAAATTATTGTGCTGAAATTCCAGATAGTCTGTGAAGAAAATGGGAATTTAATATTGCAAGATAAATGTTCGCTCTGCACTGCTTACTCAAGTGTGGTGGAAGCTAATTTGATTAATTAAAGTCAAAATCAAAATGGGCATTTCAAGGCAGCCTCCTTTCCAGAGGAGGTGAAGAAATTCAGAAATGCCACGGGAAGTGGCGAGTTTAGATTTCAGTATCAGACACCTATAGTCTGCATTAGAGATGTCTGTGAAGGTGTGAGGGGTGAGGCGCTGCAGTCGGCTCTCCAGAAAGGCTCTGCAGGGAATCTGTGTTGCTGCCCGTTGTTTTGAGAGCGGTTCCTTCTGCAGTGACAGAGGTGCAGGGGCAAGAGCAAGGATGAGGTGATTGCTGAAGATTTGTTCCAGCCCTGTTCTCACTGTAACACTGTAAATATTACAGTATGGTGGTGTTGTAGCAGCTCCAGCACACTTCATTTAGAGAGCTCCAGTGTGTGAAAGAAAAGTTGTCTCATTTCAGAAATCATTCTAATAGAATTCTGGCTTTCCCTTTTGGTCACAATATGTTGCTGTGTATTTGGATGAGTGCCTCGCAGGTGCTCGCGCCTGTTCCAGAAGACAATTATGTGTGAACACAGTGGGATCATTCTCCTGTGTCAACCGCAGTGTGATCTGTGCAGAGGGCTTTATACTCAACAGGCATAGAGAATGTGTGGGTAAGATGATAGGTGTAAGCCGTTCACCATAGCATCATAATTCTTCATGCTATGCAGTACATTTAAACCATTTGTGCTAAAAGGCTCTCTGGCCATTTTTGCATATGTCATTTCAATATGAGTTAGTAAAAACACATGTGCACCATTTGCTCAGCCATTTAACATCATGAGTTGTATGCTATTTGGCTTTTTCATGAGCACTACATTATCAGGCTATATATAATTCTTCTCAAAAGTCGTAAAAGTTCAAAGGTATGATGACCACAGCAGTGCTAATGACTATTAAAGTGGACTAAGACAACATAGCAGTTGATCTCTCTGGACAATGTCAGTGCTGCCAAATCCCTGGGCAGAAAACAGCAGCAAAACTTCCTAAGTATAACTCCAGAAATCTGCACGGGTCCAGACAGAAAAGACCCATTCCAAAATGCTGGAATTTTAGAACTCAGATTAGTCCTTTGATGATTCTGGAGGAGATTTCTCATTATAAAAGTCAAAGATGCATCATAATGTTGCAGTAACACTGCTGCTATTTAGGAAGCCAATCTACTTTTAACAGTGTATTCATGGGGTGTTCAGTGTATTTATGGGGATTTCTCTTGCTTCAGACAACATTGTCCTGCACTTAGGAAAGAGCTTCCGTGGGGGAGACTCCTCCAGAAGCCAGCCAGGCGTCCGCATTGCTGGAGGGCTGTGGATACCGCGTAGGAAAGCTAAGCTCTGCTATCCATGTCCGTGGGTCACAGAAATCAGGGCTGCCACGGACTGTAACACCACGCGTGGACACACAGCCTTCCCCAGCTCCTCTCCTTCTCCCAGTGCTCATGGCATCGCTTTTCTCACTGTCCCAGTGTCACAGTGTGTGTTTTTGTTCCTATGTTTTAAAGCCCTATGATCTCACTTGATTAATGAGCATCATATGGCATGAGGGCATGAGCAGGGAAGTTTACACAATGTCAGAGTTTTGGGCAGGAATGTGGTTTAATATCTTCTGGATTTCCTTTAAATTGTCAAAATTGGAATTTTTTTTTTTTTTTTTCAATCAGATACTGCTAGGCATACAAATTCAATGTAATGGTTTAGTTTAAATTAAGTGTCTATCAGAACAGTGCTGGAAGGAAAGATGCCTTTACAGTTAAAATATCAGCCTGGGAGGTGGGAGCGTCTGCAGTTGGCCCTGCTCTGCATGGTGCGTTTCAGAGCTGTAGCAGAGCCTGCTGCAGGCACCACACTTCTGAAAATAAGGTCTGTTAAGTGAGCAGCCAAAGGAGCTGCCTCCCTGTGTTTCTGCTTCTGAAAATCTTGCGCTTTAATCCCTTGAATTTCTTTTTTTTTTCCTCTCCTGGACTGTGCAGTAAGGATATGTCTGTCCTTTTCAGCATTTCCCAGCTGTGTTTTGAAGCTAAATTAATGCATGTTTGTCAGCAGCTTTGGCAGAAGGTGCTATAGAAGATGCAAGATCTGTTATTCACTTTCTTCCTCTCGTGGTCTCTTCCACATGAGATTATAGCAGTTTTACGTGACTGATGTTAAGACACACCTCAGACATTGCTAGTTGAAGTGGAGGAGACAACACTTGCTTGTAAAACTTGAATATCCTCTTATCCTTCAAGAAATAACACAGCTTGTATTTCTCTAAGGCAGTTCTGGTTTTACAGATATCCTTGTTAAACAAGCTGGAAAACGTTGGCATTTCTCTTCCTTTTGAGCAGATCTGCCTGGCGTCCCCCCTGCTTGTATGCAACGCTGCTGTGTGGAGCCTGGAGAGCATTCGCTGTATTTAACATTTTTCCTACTTTTCTAGTCAAAGGGGGAAGGCACAAGCAGACTGTGGTTTCTGATTTGTTCAGCTGCCTCGCAGCAGCCCTGCTAGCCTCAAGTATCCTTTTCCAGCTTAACTACTTTTATGCCCCATCCGGAGCTGTCTCAAGCCCCCGAGGACAGCTTTAGTAATTTGTTTGCAAATGGTAGTTGTTTCATTGATGTTACTATGTGCATATTTCAGGGATGGGAGCAATGATCTTTGCAGAGCAGCAAAACAGCCAATAACCTTTTATCTCTTGAGTTTTCTTTAGTCAGACTGTGAAAGGTGATAATTCCAGGTGCATGTGGGAGCAGATAGGCAGAATTCCTGAAAGGCACGATGAAGAGCCCCCAGCTGTTTAAATAGCTTGCACACACCACCTCTGTGTAATTTTTTGAATAGATAGTAGAATGTCTTTAGGCTTGAAAGCTCTGTGTTCTCTAGAGATAAGGCCAGGTTGGATGTTTCTAACATGGTTTGATTTTTGTGGTAACTTTCAGGCAAAGTCATTACAGCCACCCCCGCACGCGCTGACAGAAGGCCACTGTTTTGTTCTCTTTCCTACTCCCATCTAAACTTTTCCCTCTTGTCTGAGTGGGCAGTAAGTGGTCATTTATTGCTGAACCGTAGGGACTGTATGTGAGCACAGGCACTAAGGAAGGGGCTGGGTGTTTGCAAAGGAAACCAGTTCCTAGTAAAGCGGATGTCTTCCATAAAACAAATGGAACTGAAGCAATTTGAAGAGAAAACAGTTCAAGACTAACTACAGACACAGGACAAAAAAGTCTGCCTTTAACATTTCATGAACTTAATGGAGAGAAACTGTTTATTGAAAAGATAGTGGTAGGTGAATGCCAATACTCCTTTGCAAAAATGTCAGCTTCTTAGCTGCAACAGATATGCTGAAGAATCATGTAAATGTTCCTGTTTTCAGCAACAGTTCCAGGAAAAAGAGTGTTATGTGGCTATATTTCGCTCCATTTTTACTGACACAGAGGGAGGAATGTTGCTACCACAAACACAGACCAAGTCAATCTGTCAAAAATTAGCTATGACTCTCATTTCAGTATATTACTGAGTTGTTCCTATTATTATTGTTCCTATTTTTGTAAAAATCCTCTTGCCCTATCCCACAGTCATTGTAACTGTATTGGATGAAGACAAAAGCCAGTTTGATGTTGGTCATTAACTCAGTCTCGTACTGAAACCCTAACTCCTTTTTTTCTAGAGCTCTGTCAGGAGTGTTGCTGGCTTGCTGAGTTGTCTCCAGTGCTGAAGAGTGGCAGGCTCTTGGCACGCTTGTTTTTATGGATAACTAAAGGCAGAGAGAAAGGAGAGAGATTGTCCTGTTTTATAAAACTCTTGTGTTCAACCCTCCCTTGTGCCTTATGCTAGAGCAAAGCAAGGGTAGTAGGTGCAGCGTGGGCTGAGCAGAGCCACGGGCTGTCCCTGCACAAGCCAGTCACTGACCTGGGGTCTCCAAAGACGCCTCTTCCCACCCTTGCGCTCCTATTGAGGAGCACTGGCTCAGTTTAAATCTTGCCTCTCAGCCCATGCCATGACGACTTGCTTTTACAGATTGTCCCTCGTGCACAAAATTTTCCCTGAGAACAAAATTCTGCAGGTAATCTTCTGGTTTCCATAATTTTAATTTCCTCGGACATGTTCAGTCTAGCTCTGCTTGTTTTTCTAAGGACTGAGAAGGCTTAAAGTTGACTGTAGACAAAACATGAAATCATACTATTTATTTTGGCCCTCTGTAAAATCTTACCTCCCTTATTTTTAGGTCTGTTGTGGAACCTGTTTAAATCAGTAGAAAGAATTGCACTAGTCTGAATGCTGCTAAGTGGTTGCTTATAATATATATATTTTTTAAATCTCATATTTATTTAAGAAATAAGCCTAGTTAGGTGGGACAAATCTACCAAAGCAGTTCATACTCTTCTCCTGCCGTGTGAATGCTTTTTTATATTCTTTTCCAAGATATCTTATGAAAATGTTGCTGCCTACACTCTGTGCTAATGTGCTGCAGTCGCAAAACTGTAGAGGGATTAGGCCATAGCCCCATACAGGCTTTGGGGTAGGCAGGCGCCTGCTGCACAGTGGAGACACCCCATGACCACGAGGGAATGGCAGAAAGATCGAGCCCAGAGTGGTGATGTGGCTCTGGGAGGCCCTGCTGGCTCTGGAAAACAAATGCGCAGCACATGAAGAAAAGCAATAGCAAAGAAAAATAAAGCCAAAGTAAATGAAAAGTGAAGTGGCACCCAGTTAACACAGGGGTCCTCCAAAACTCAGTGCACATCTCTAGTGAGCTGAAATTCCTCAATGCTCCCCCTCATCTGTTCACCAGAAAACAAGCTGATGCGTTTCATAAGGCAAAAGCTTTTAAAATTACTTGTCCTGGTTTTGTGCCCTGCAAGGGGACATAATAGGCCAGATATTTTAGCTACCTGGACATGACATTCCACAGCCAAAATGAAAAACTGTACTTACTCTATTGGGTAGTGTGAAAACAGCTTTGTGTGCAGAGAAGCTGAGTGCTTGGTGGGAGTTATGGTCATTAGTGCATAAGATTTGGGAGAGAACATTTTAGAAGAGAGGAGAAAAAAAAAAAAAAAAAAAAAAAAAAAAAAAGCTTTTCTTTCCAGTCTCCACCCCCCTTTGCTTCTTAGTAATCTTAGAAATCCCTCTCTCTTGCAGCAGCTCCACACTAACCTCCTTAAATCAGGCCACCGTCTATATTCACCTTCTTTTGGAAGAAATGGCTTCACATGGGCTTTTGGCTCCTTCCCAAAGAGAGCAGGAAGCAGCAGATTTATTGGTAAATATGAGGTACTGAATTGTCTAATTGCTTTTCGTAGACATTAACGAATGCGTAACGGATGCGCACACGTGCCAGCGGCGAGAGCACTGCCTCAACACCATGGGCTCCTTTAAGTGCCTGCAGGAACTGAGCTGCCAGCCGGGATATGAACTTAAGGATGGGGAATGTGTTGGTAAGGAGAGCACTTCTCACTTGATGCAATTGCTGTTACTAATCAGGAAAGGAAGGGGACCGTGGAGCATGTTATTGTTGCTGGTCTATAATATCAGAATTGAACTAGAAAAAAATGGTCATCATGGAAATGTTTGGCTTCACAAGCCCCTTCTGAGTTTCATTTATTTGACATACTTTCCAACAGTTATGATGAATAATTTGGAAATATGCGAAACCTTTTGCTTTAGGATTTGCCCGGCGTTTAAGGGCTGGCGTGCGATGTCGCTGCCGGAGGAGCTGCTGCTGCTCTTGTCTGGGAGCGCCGCCCGGGGCTGCTCCCGGCCGCCGCGCAGCCGCGCGGAGCGGGCGCTCAGTCCGGCCCTTTGGCGGGCAGGGGGCCCGCCTGCATTTATTTACATTCGCATTTATTTACGTGGGGGTAAGAGGTTATTCCTCCGCCTCCCCCTTCTTGGTCTCTGCAGGGATCTAATGGAGAGTCTTGGAGAGGCCGAACTGGGCAGCCGCTCCAAAGAGGATCCCTTCTTAGGTCACAAGTCAGGGTTATTTACTCCTAAATGTTTTTACAGTTTCCTGACAGCTGGAGAAGGGGAAGCCTGAGGAAAGAAGTTAGTGCTTGACATGTAACAAATGCTATAAAATAGAAATTATCAGAATTGCTACTTTATACACAGCTGTCCTAAGTAAACGTGGCATTACTTGAAGGATTTCTGTTGAGTCCTTCTTCTGATGTCTGGTTTTGTAGCGTTTCTAATGTTCGTTAGCAATCTATATTACTTTCTAAACTTAAATTGTAGCTGTAAAAGATTATTAAATGTACAAATTGTTTTTAAGTAGCTTTTAAATTAATAATTTATAAGAGGGGCTCTTATTCCAAAACTAGTCTGCGTAAAATTGTCTGCATATGACTATTGATTTTCCCACATTTTGTGAAATACTGAGTTCCACATTTTTCTGTAACTCATTCTGTATATATGGCTGAACGATCTATTAATATACTACCTTCTGGAAGACTGGGGGTCTTTTCTCACGACTTTAGCACTAAGCTGAGGGGTTAGAGCAGAAAGATAAGTGTCAAGGGCTCTCCCATGTCTCCCTGGGGATTTTTTTTTTTTTTTTTTAACCTGAATAGCACAGTTTACTGTATTTGTCTAGTAAATATATTCATTATGAGGAGTGTTTTCAGGAAATAGTGTGTGTTAATGTAAGATTGGAAATCATTCCCAGAAAATGAACTTTCACTGTATCTGTGCTGGGATCTCCGTCCCTCAATCAAGAGCTGAAGGCGATACTGCGGCTGCTCAGCAGAGATCAGCGGGGCCTGAATTTCCAAGCTTGAGCCTTGTAGGAAGTGTACCTAGAAAGCAGGCAGTAAATTGATGGAGTTAATTTGGGAGGTAATTTTACGTAAAAATGAGAAAACCATGTTCAGACTGGCTGCAGAGCAGGACAAAGTTTGTCACTAATGTTACTACTGCTTTTACTTTTCTGAGGTGGTTGGGTGTTGGGCTTGTATATTTGGGTACCTCTGCGTGCACCCTGTGCACAACGTGAAAGCACCCTCTATTTAACTCAGGGGTCCTTTTAGCATCTGGTTCAGCCTAACTAGTCTAATCTGGTTCAGAATTTATCTAGAATCTCTAGGGGCTGAGGAGTAGGAGAACCGATTCGCTTCTGAGATAGCGTGGTATGTAGTTTGTGTGCCCTTATTTCTAGTTTTATTCTGGGTCCCTGGGGCTTTAAAATGGGCAGTGTGCCCTGTCTGTGGTTGCACAGAGGTTCGGTGAATGCTGTGGTGGGACCAACACAGTCCCATGGGTTGCAGAACCTGCCCAGCTCGGGAGCCCGCGTGTGTCCAAGAGTGACATCCCCACACCTCGGTGTGACACCGCAAGCCCTTCTGGGTGTCTGGTTTGCGTGGTGCTCCCCGACTTCCTCGCTGAGAAACTAGTCGTGAAGGCTATGGAAAATTGCAGCTTGACTAGTCACATATTGATGTTTTCATCTGATTAACAGACATTGATGAATGCGAGAGAGGGACTCATAGCTGCAAGGTGAACTTTGTCTGCCAGAACACAGAAGGGTCCTTCTACTGCGAGTCGAAGCAGCGCTGCATGGACGGGTTTCTGCAAGACCCTGAGGGCAACTGTGTTGGTAGGTGCCACCAGCAGTACTGGCCATCTCCTATTCCTTTTAGACTGTCCAATGGGTGTACATTGGTTATGTGCAATTTTCATTAAATCTTGCTGTGAATTAAGTTTAAACATTGCTGATCTTTTGAAGATAGGCATACTTGTGTAATTCATTTGAAAAGGACTGCTTTAACAGACCCTCATCAGCCTTAGCTTTGTGGTACAATAAATCAAAATCAATGCAAAGAAGCGAGAGCTGGAAGAGAAGGGTCGCTATCAGGATTCTAACTCATTTTCTTCACCAGATATTAATGAATGCACATCCCTTCCTGAGCCGTGTAAACCAGGATTCAACTGCATCAACACCGTTGGGTCCTACACCTGCCAGAGGAACATGCTGACGTGCAGCAGGGGCTACCACGCCAGCGAGGACGGGAGCCGCTGCATCGGTAAGGCAGAAGAATGGGATATTTTAACGTAATTAGCTGAGGAAATGGAGACAGCATCCCAAAACAGCTACAGTGGGACGTGTTTCCTAAACTCAGGGCAGAGTGGTGCAATATCATGTATTGTCGTATTATAGAACAGCCTGAGATATCCTGGCTGCGCCGAGGGAAGGCGCAGAAGCTCTGTCTGTCTGTTCCCACCACTCCTGTCTCAGCAAAGCCAGGAGTTTGCACCACCTGAAGTGGGGGGACCCTGAGATTGTTTTTAGGGTCATACAGCAGTTATACATTTAAGCCATAATGAGATGACCTGATGCAAAGTATTTAGTAATGTTACTTTTTTTTCTATTTTACATGTTTGACAATGCTTTTAAAGAGCAGAGCTAGGGAAACTCTTTGGAGAATTTGGCAACATTTCTGCTTGATTTTAGGAAAACAAATGTTTCATGTTACTTGGAGATACCTCTGTCATTGCTAGGTGTGCAAGGTCTCGGCTTGCAGCCAGTGTTTTTCTTGGTATGCGTTCCTTTAAGTAGGAAGAGAGTATGGAGGAGAAAAAGGAAAAGCATATGGTCCTAATTTCCCATTTCTATGGTAAAGACTAGTTTCTTGAAGGTATTACGATAGTTAATTGGACTCCTAATTCAGATTTACTTAAAGTACCATAAAATACGTCATCTGGATGTGTTTCTGGAGCCGAACTAAACTTCTGTTGTCATCTCCATTTAGAGGATTATTTTTCCTTGGAAATGTTCATTTTTCTCTCGTTTAGTAAATCAGTTATTAAAAGCTACCTCTTACATTTAATTGAAAAGCACTATAATTACCATGAAATGTAGCACACTTCTGATGGGATAGTGCCCTAGAACTAGTTAAAGGCTGTATACAAAAGAATATATAATTTTGCACAAACTAATGAAGTGGTTGCATGCATGAATTCATTGCAAATAAAACTGCTAATATAAAAATGTGTATCTGCATTAAAAACTTCCTTGTTTTGATGCTTCCGCTGATCTGAAAGAAAATAAGAAGGCAGCATTTCAGCAGAAATCTGAGTCTGTCAGGTGCTCTTTGCTGGGCAGATTCCCTGTCATCACTAAACTGGTGCTGGCAGGGACTGAATGTGTGCTGAAGAAGTCAGAGTTCACAAGAGCAGTATTTGCTTGAACCTCTCACCGAGTTTAATATTATCTCCATTTTTCCAAATCTAAGTATAGGTTTGGAGACCTGCTCACGTTTCCCTATCATTTTCTCAGCAAGTTACTGCTTTCCAAAGCAACCTTAAAGGCTGCAGATTACGAAACTGCCCAGAAACTCTCTGAAATGAAATGGTGCAAGAATTTGTGAATTTGGATGGGCTACTGTATGGAGAATCTGCAGTTGTGCCAGGTCTGCCATCCTCATTAATACTGCAGGGACCGAGGCTTGGGCGGGTAAAGTAGTTAGAGAAATGGATGACAGAAAGGAGGGAAGGATCTGATGGCTTAGAAAATGGCAGAACTCAGAGCACTATAATAAATACAAATGTTGGAGGCTTTGTCAGAGTTTTTGATGCTTCTTGTCACAGATGGTAACAGGGATTTGCTAAATAGGGATGAGCTATTTAGTCAATGTTCTAAGTCTTGTAAATCAGCCCATATTGAAAACTCTTGTTTTCCTCTGAGGGTTGTTAAACTGAGATTGGTGGTGACATATATGAGTGGAGAAGCTCCTGATTTCATGATTTGGATTTTGAATGAGAGGCCATGAGGAATATCAAAATTCGGGTTGACTGAGAGAAGAAAAGAGATCAGCTTTGGAAAAGAGCAAAAGGTGGGCAGCAGAAGCAGGGTAGAAAGGGCAAGAGGAGAGGAAAATAGTGATTTAGTCAAGGGATGAGCAGAATTTCTGGCTAGTTCTTGTTTTATTTTAAATGGCTTGCCATGACTCACGTAATGGCAGAACATCAGAATAGGGTATGTAAATGTCATGATTTGATCAGATTCAAAATGTGTTTACACTGAAATGCAGAATATGCCATGAAATCTCCATTGCATTTTCACTTTTGAAATACCGTTTTCCTTTTCAAAGTTTGACTTAGAGATATGTACTTCTGACTTTGAGAAAAGCAGAGTGGAAGAGCTGATATTCTACCTCCTGTGTTGAGGGGACGACCCTAAGAGTTTCTGTTTATGCTTTTATTTTCTTTCTTTTCCTTCTTTGTAAACTCTGACATTTGGCAAACTGTGTTTAAACCAATGGCTGTCTCTGGTCGTGCAGATGTGGATGAGTGTCAGACGGGTGTGCACCGCTGTGGGGAAGGGCAGGTTTGTCACAACATCCCCGGCGCTTACCGCTGCGACTGCAAGTTGGGCTACCAGTACGACGCCTTCAGCAGAACCTGCATTGGTACGTAAGGCATGCGCTGAGCCTCGGACCTCCCGGCGCTGCTTAGCACTGCTGCAGAGGACGTGGTAATTAGCTGTGCGGTGCAGTAATTAGCTGTGCAGCGCGGTGGCTGGAGGTGAGGGCGCTGCTCTGGGAGCTGCCGCCGCCGAGTGCCCCCAGCCACGCTCTGCTCGTGAGGAACTGCCTGCGGCTCAGCTGTCCTTGGTTTAGTTTGGCTGCAGCTTATTGATTAAAGTCATTTGCAAAGTACTTTTCTATAGGTTATGCTTCCCCTCCTGTGGAAACTTATCTTCCTGAAATCTTCACAACCCTCTCCGTAAGAGACCATGATGCAGCACTTTGGATTTTATTGCTGCCATAGACCATTTAGAGCACAAAGGTAGATGGTGTAAAACCTGAAGTTGCAGCATTTCGTGGTCTACAAATCACTCTCACATCTTTTAGAATATCCTCCTGCATCTCCTTTGGTGTTTTTGTTTGTAAGCTGACTGTGTGTTTGTTTGCTGTGTTGGCAGATATAAATGAGTGCTGGAACTACCCCGGGCGCCTGTGTCAGCACACGTGTGAGAACACGCCTGGCTCCTATCACTGCACTTGCTCCTCTGGCTTCCGCCTGTCCTACGATGGGAAGCACTGCGAAGGTACCAGCTCTCCCATGACGTAGAGTTTGTGGTGTGAATCAAGGGGTGTTGGAGTAGGAATTGCGGTGAGATGTAAATATGATAACCCCATGGTAAGCGTGCTCGGATTTGTGGGGTCTGAATTAAGCCTCCAAGCTGTCAGAGAGGAGCTGACAAGCCTTAGTCCTAGTCCCATGTCCTTAGCACATCAGCCGTGTGCTGTGGGGGAGCTTTCCAAGTGTGAGCTGGAGCCCTGACAGAGCTGCCAGTTCCCCAGTGCCCGTTTAAGCTCACGATATCACTAAAAGGTTAAGATACCGTACACCTTCTGGGTGCCTCTCTTCTCTTTATCTTCTTATTGTGTAGCGATTTTCTTTTTCATCTTTTCCCCTCAGAAGGCCGGGTGCTCAGCTGCTCTTATTCTGCCTTTGCATTTGGCAGTTTTGCCTCCCACAGCACTTGTCATTCTTGAGCTATTTCACTGGTTTGGGTATAGCACTTTTGGAAGGTGCTGCAGTATAAAGACCAGAGAGCAGTCTGGTTTTAGTAGCTACCAAGGTGCTCTCCTGGAGTTAGAGAGCCTCTCCAGTGGAGGAGGCTTGCGGTACAGATGACTGGGATGTGTTGCAGTGCTCACAAATTCATCTGTTTCCACTGCAAGGGTAACAACTCTGAGTGTATTACTGTTTATTTTCTTTTATGGAGGCATTAAAGCTGATGTAAATCTTGTAGTTACAACATATATGGTGTATAGCACTTAAAATGCTACGGGGACATATTTTTTCTTCATCGTGAAGTGACTTTAAAAGATAAGCCAAGTGTCTCTCAAAGTTTTGGCGTTTCATTTGAAATATTTCAATGATGGCAAAGCTTGGATTATTTCATTTTTGTTTCTCCCCTTTCTTCCTTTCCTTCATGTACTTTTTCTTTTTTTGGGAAATAATTGTGTTTCTTTAGCTGCGACATATCAGATGTGAAACACATGTTTGCATGTGGCTACATGGACATACATAGAAATGAAATGTAGGTGCAGCACATGTCCTCATGCATCATGGGATGGGGCCAAGGGGGCAGAAACTGAACTAGGGGGTGAATTAGTCCACCTTTATCCGCACTGTCCAGAAGGATCCAGTAACAGCTGTTCCCAGGGGCAGGATGTGGTGGGAGTTACTGTTCTGACCTGCTGTGCAATGTTTTGGCTTTGCTTTGGATGCAGATGTGAACGAATGTGATACAAGTCCCTGCAGCCAGGAGTGTGCCAATGTTTACGGTTCCTATCAGTGCTACTGCAGGCAAGGTTTCCAGCTAGCAGAAGATGGGCATTCGTGCAAAGGTAAGGCTGCTGCTCTGCCACATCAAATGAAATATGTTTATGCTCTTCAACAGTAAGTGCTCTCTAAATCTCAGCAGCAGCTGGTGCTGCAGGTAGTGCCAAGGATGGCTGAGTCGTACCATACTCTGCTGCAGAAGCTCCAGCTATTGGAAATGCAGCTTGTTCTCGTGTACACGTGTATTTCTCTAACATACTAACTCCAGAAGGTCTCTGTTTGAGAACTGGTGAAGAAATCCTCATTCTTTCAAGCAGAAGGATCTCCCAAAGCAAACCCAGAGGGTGGGTTACAGAATACAGCAGAGAGTTTTTCAAAATCAGATGTGCCTTAGACTTTGTGTCAGTCCCTACAACATCTTGCAGACAGTATTTTGGGGAGCAAAACCCTATGTTCAGCATTTCAGAAAGCACTGTCAGTGTCCTAGAGCAACATCACACTTTTAGGGTTGCATTCATTCCTGCTTAAGAGAAGGAGAAGTGTGTCACAATAATTTCCTTGTGCTCCTCAGCCTTTCTTTTCAAGTTTGTACCTTTTCTTATATGCCTGTATTTTTTTCCAGATATCGATGAGTGCACACAAAGTGCAGGCATCCTTTGTACTTTCCGCTGCGTGAATGTTCCTGGCAGTTATCAGTGCGCCTGTCCCGAGCAGGGGTATACCATGGCAGCAAATGGACGAACTTGTCGAGGTAATGATGAGCTTGAGGAACTGGAAGGATGATAACATGAAGCTTTAATCTTTGGAATGATCAAAGACGTTACAGAAGTTCAAGTTTCCATTTTGGTAACTAGTCTTTGTTAAAAGGCTAGTATTTGACAAACTTGCCATCTATTGATATCTGCAGTGTCAGCTTTTCAATGGGTTGAAGAAGCAGTAGCTGTTGCAACTCACCTATCAATGTAAGACAATTGCTTAGGTGAGTTTCTTGACGTTTCTTGCTTAACTGAGTTCACTGAGCAAGTTGAGGCATTTGATTTCTTGCATGTGCTGTCAATATTGGCACATCAGTAAGTCATCTGATTTTTTAGAGGTGGCAGATGTACAAATCCGCAGCTTCATCAGGAGCTGCTGGAGCTTCCTACCCCAGAAAGCCAGGAGGGCGAATCTAGGGGTTGTAATAGGAACCTGGACATGTTGAAGTTTGCCGTCGAAGCTTGAATATTTTGGCTGTAGTAAATGTTAATGTGAATGACATATACCCTCTGTCCCCCACCCATCCTCTCCAGAATCACTGAAATGTGTGCTGGCTATCTGGAGCTTTTCATCTGGTGTGCAGCTGTCTGGTTTGAAGTGAGCCCCCCATTTCCAAAGGATGCACTGACAGTGTAATGATGATGGAGGATCTGATTACCTTCATGCACTCTGCACACATCCCTGCAGCCAGTTACACTAACTGCCAGGCATTTCCTGCTCTTTGGGTTTCAGGAACCCTCCACATAACTTTTTGCTATGTATCTTCTGAACTTAAATTCTCACTGGTAACTGCAGTGAATTTACACTGCATAAATCAGGAATGACATGAGCATAGTCGATCCTGCCGTTGTAGCAGAAAAATTGGCTCAATGAGAGCAAGAATCTTCCCAAGGGAGTGGGTCTTGGGGAGAGCTTTCTTCTGGTAGGTGGTATTATGTTGGACTTCAGAATCATCCTCCGAGGTATGCTTTAACTTCTCGTGTAAAAGCCACCTTTTAGAAAATCCGTGGCTGTAGCTCTCCTGGGGCGGCCACGGCAGCAGGGTCTCCATGGTGTGACATCGCACCCGGCACCTGCCACGCAGCCTGCTCCACTCGGAGCAAGTTTCCAAAGGACTTGGAGTGCCTGGGACAAGTGTCCTTTGTCTGGGAGAAGGGAGCCAACTTGCCAGGCTTGGCGCATGTGAGGCAACTTCGCGTTGCATCTAGTTGGGCACTGGGAGGAGCCCTGAGTGCCTCCTATTTTTTGGCACGAGTGAAGCCAGTGCAGACTGCTGAGCTGTGCAAGGGGTGTAACGGGCCAGCTCATGTTGAGGCCTGTTTGAAAAGATGGTCAAAGGGACAGTCTGAATTGATGCGAGTCGAACTGAAATCAAGGCAATTGTATCAGGTCCCATCAGCCCAAGACCTAGCCCCAACTGCTCGCCAGCCAGCCAGCTCTTAGGTTATGAGTTACTAGTACTGTGTTCTTCAGACTTTCTTTCTTTTTCTCGTCTCAGATAGATGAGTTAAATTACTTGTAATAGAGCGTCAACATATGGATTGTTTTGAAGGAACTGTGAGTGGTATTTTTGCAGCATAGCCAGACTGGTGAACTGAGTGTTTTTATGACAATAAACACAATATGGAAGAAATTTTCTTTTCACCTGAGGGCACTTTTGAGAATCAGCAAGGGGTTTAATTTGCTTTGATTCTCTCTCACTTCCTCTTGTATACTTTTCTTTGGACTTCTAACCCCTCAGTGCAGCGCACAAGACCAGTTCTCATCCAAGGGAAGGAAGCGGAGGGAGGTTGCAGTTCTCCCCCAATGTCTCTCCTCTGCGACAACTGGCAGAGCTGCGGAGCCCTACGCAGCCCGCGTGGTCTGTCTGTTAGCATTTATTTCATTTTAAAACCTCCGTGCGTTGTCTAGACGTTTGGGAGTACACAATGTGACTGTGAGATCTTTGCCAATATTTTCTGCTCAAGTTGGAGCCCTGTTATTGCATCTGGTTTTCAGCATTTTAAGGATCATGGCTTGGGCTTGTGAATAAATATTCTTTAGGTAACCACATCCATGCTCTAGGCTAAGAAGTGTCTTTGAGCTTTAGCTGTTCTTTGTTGCCTTCTGCAACATTACTTGTTTTGCAGAAATATTTAGCTTAACTTAAGTTTTTAAATCTGTGTATGTTTGAACTGTTGTTCTGAAGTTGCCATATTCCTAACAGCCTCGTGGCACGTGGGGCTCCTGCATCACACAGCTGGGTGGTGGCAGTGGCTCTGCTTTGCCCTCACTCCTGCTCTGATCCCGGGCAACCTTCATGTGTAGATAGATCCTTCTCCTAACTTAGCTCAGCTTTCTCAACTCTCAAAGAGTTGGTGAGAAGGACCTGCTTGCTTTAAACACCACTTGATCTTACTCTGCTGAGATTTGTTGATTCTCGAGGGGTCATTTTTGTCACATCAGACCAACATGTAGATGAACGTAGTGCTCGCCTCCGTTGATGATGTATGTTTGCTGGGGTGAGGGGTTCTCCAGACATGCCCCTGTTCACTGCGGGCCTCCTGGAAGGATGCGCGAATCCTTATCGCTCTCTACAACTACCTGAAGAAGGTTGTAGGGAGGCGAGACTCGATCTCCAAAGTAACCATTGCTGGGACAAGAGGAAATGGTCTCAAGTTGTGCCCCAGGAGGTTCAGGTTAGATGTTAGGAAAAAGTTCTACACGGAAAGAGTGGTCAAGCACTGGAACAGGCTGCCCAGGGAAGTGGTGGAGTCACCGTCTTGAACACTGGCAGTGTTGAAGAAATGTGTAGATGAGACACTTAGGGACATGGTTTAACAGGCCTGGTGTTGAATGGGTTATTTTATTTTGTTCCCCTTCCGCCTTGTTCACAATATTGCATACACCACTGCCTTTGACACCCCAGGAAAAAGAGGGCAAACAGCATCACACACGGCTCTGCCTCGCTGCTCGTGTTCGCTTTGAGCCTTGGGTGCTTTTTTATCACAGGGGGAAGTAGCAAGAGAGGGGGCTCTGAGGTTTGAAGAACTTTTTTCCTTTTAATGTTTATTCTGTCCCACAGTTAAAACAAACCTGGAATGAGGATGGTTAGATTTGCAAATCGTGCAAGTATTTGCAAAGTCCGGGTACACAGTCAACCTCCTCCGGAGGGAGCGAGCCAGCGCTGGCCACGCGGCGCGGCGGGAGCCGGCCAGGCCCCTGCCAGGCAGGGCCGCGGGCGCCCTTGCTGGCTGCGTGAGAGGGGATGGGGCTGTCAGCTCTTGCTAGTAACGACAGAGTGTCAAGGAGGAAAATCAGCTTTTTCCACGCAAGGTGCTTGAATTTTAAGGCGAGTGGAGTCGACATGCTTTCCTCCGTCGCTCGCAGGTGTGGAGGGGCTGGTGTTGCGAGCTGAGCCTGGCGCAGCCCGTCCGTGCTCGCACCTCACACCCCTGCGCTGGATGTCTGTGGCACCAGTCACACTGCTGAGGGGGTAACGCAGCGGCCCGGCTGCCAACACGTGAGCCCCTCCAAGCCATGGGGCGCTCTCGCTTCTCACACACACAGACCCCGTCTCCTGAGCACGTTATGGCCCATAAAATCGTGGTTGCTGTCTGCTTTTGAACTTACTGTGTGTCCTTCCTTGCGCTTCTGCTTGCCAGATATCGACGAGTGTGCCATCGGGACCCACAACTGCTCCGCTGCCGAGTCCTGCTACAACATCCAGGGCAGCTTCCGCTGCCTGTCCTTCGAGTGCCCGGCCAACTACCGCAAAGTCTCCGACATGTAAGCGTGGCCGCGGGGCGCTCTGCACGGTGGGCTGGGCCTGCGCAAGATCCTCCGTGACTCTGCTCTCGCAGGAGAAGCTGCCGGGCCGTTTTACAGACGTTTTGGGGCTCCCTCTCCCATAGCCCTGGAGCTCCTCAGAGGCTGCTTCCTCTGAGTGTGAAACTGTATTCACAGGGGGGAATCTAAGTTGTTTATGACTTAGTTGCTTACAAAAGATGCTTTTTTGCTTCCCAGAATTAGCAGTTTTGCAAATTCGGGAGCTTCCTTCGCTCGTGTGTGTTGGCTCCCTGTGGGTGCCACGCTTTGGTTTCCGCGGAGCGCTGGGCCGCCACGTCGCGGTGCTGCCAGCAGCACAGCCTGGCTCTCCAGCTCCCTGCGCCCATGGGGCGCTCCCGAGCGCTGCTTTCCATGTCCCCGGGCTCCCTTGCTGTTTACTCTGGCATCTGTAGCATTTATGAATGTTCACAGCTCTGCAAAGGCAGAACACACAAGGGTGAATTACTCAGCTGACGTGTGCATAGTTGGCTGTTTGTCCATCACATGCTGGAGATTTTTTTTGATTTCGCTCTTCACTGAAATACATACTTTTTCACTCATAATTCCGTGGACGCTGAGCCCAATTTGTTTTTCTTCTCTTAGGAGGTGTGAGCGCATCAGCTGCTTTAATTACCTGGACTGCCAAAACACTCCTGTGCGCATTACCTACTACCAGCTGAACTTCCAAACCAACATCGTGGTCCCAGCTCATATCTTCCGTATTGGCCCGTCACCTGCCTATGCTGGGGACAACATCATCCTTACCATCAACAAGGGAAATGAGGAGAACTACTTCAGCACCAGGAGGCTCAACTCCTACACGGGCATCGTCTATCTCCAGCGACAAGTGAAGGAGCCTAAAGACTTTTTATTAGATGTCGAAATGAAACTGTGGCGTCAGGGAACATACACCACTTTCCTTGCCAAAATTTACATATTCATCACAGCTCATGCGTACTGAGGCGTGTATTGACATTGGAGTTTATTGGTGCTATGCTCTTTACCTGCTCTACCAAAGCTTTATACTGTTGAACTGGCATTTAATGTATTTAGCCTTTATATTATTTTTCTATCATTGCTTCAAACTTTTTTTTTTTACTGGTTGTTTAAATTAAGTTAATTTTTATCTTTTTTTGGTTGTTCGTTTTCTTACATAATTCTTTACATCATCGTTTGACAATGAGCGAGGAAGGGTTTGAAAGGCAGTACATGTGTTGTATGCTGGAACATTTTCTTAGAAATTATTTTTTGACTTAGTCACATCTGCAGGGTGTTGCACTAGAAAGGAGAGATGTTCACTTGGGAGTATTGGTTTTTGCCACTGACTAAGGGGAAACCCTTGAGCAATTTCTCTTTACCACCAAAACTCATGGTCTGACATAGCCACCAACATCATGGAGTTTCTCTGCATTCAGGTGCTGTGTTGAAGGCTGCGTGTGTACACTGATGGTTAGCTCACCTCATATTAAAGGTTTATTTTCCTCCTTCCAGCTTTTATAATATGTCACCTAAAAATATATATGAATAAAAGAAAACTCCACCAGTGAACAAGCCTATGATTGAGTCTTGCTTTAGTAGGACTACTCATATGCTTAATGTTAAATGTTTGCAAGAGCGAGGTCGTGAAAGAACATCATGCTTTAGGGTAAAAGCTTGTACTGCCTTTTGTAGTAGTCACCTCTATAGGTGCCTGAGCTTCTCTTTATACAACCCTGTTCGGTTTAGGTTACTACAGGGGCAAATCAGCTGTATTGCAATTCTTGAGAAAACATGGGAATAATGATATAATCAGTTACCACTTCTTATTTTGACCCCTGGGTGTGCATTTATGATTTAAAATAAAAAACAAGGGGCAATCACTTTTATTCTTCAGGAAAATGACTTCAGTTATGTTACTAATGACGCAGAGGAAAATGCTAGTTAAATTGGCTGTTTGTATTATGCCTTTTAGAAGCAGCACAACCTAAGGTTTGAACTGGATTTCCTCTTGTTCCACAGGAAACTGGATGAGGTCCAGAGTTGAAGGCTGTGACAATGTATGGTATAATCAAAGTGTTTGTTAGAATTTAGAATGGAGTGTCAGAACCTCTTTTGCAACTGATACAAAAAAGAAAAGAAAAAAAAAGCTCCGGCACTGAAATTTTCTAAGCTTTCTTGTTCCAGCTATAATTATTCTGCAAAATGCTTTAAATGAAATACATAACTACGCTGTATTGATGTTTACTACACTACAGTTTAATACTGTTCTTTTCTATAATAGATCTTATTTTGACCAATGTGTACTGTACATAAAATTACAGAGAAGTCAAATCTTATGGCTTTTATGCCATAATCAACTATTTTATTATATTGTAAAATATTTGTACTGCAGCTTAAAATCTTGTAAACACCACCTATAGGGTGAGAGAAGAGATGTACTGTATTCATTATATCCCAAGGCCAATTTCTACCACTTCAAATAAGTCATTTTTTAAATTAGGACTTTCTTATTGATAATAAAATACAAATCTGACAACATAAAGACCCATTCCTGAAGAAAAATTATTGATATTCCCCAGCTGTAAAATATGGGATATCTGCATTTTTACGTACAGCAAGCTTTCCTCCTTTGTTTTCCTATAAAAACTCTTAGTAAAAGTGACCCTTTTCCATCCATCTTGTCTTTTCCATAGTTTGCAGCTTTGCGAGTGTTTAGCAGAGCTGTGCTGACTGAGAAACACGTTTGTGCACTTTGTCATTCCAGGGAGTGTCTATGTTAGAGCAGCAGGACGGGCGCGACGGAGAGGCGGCCGGCAGCCGGGCGCCTCGCGGGTCCCTTCCGCAGCCTTCGCGCTCCGTGGCCGTGCGTGTCTCCGGCTCCCGGTGGGGCACCTCAGGAGTCGCTGGAACCCAGAGTTCTCCATCAGCATTAGTATTTGATTGAGAGTAAATGATATTCAAGCTTCAATGGTCTTTCTTGTCAGAGAACAAGTGGACAAGTCATTTGTTACTCGGAGACCTTCTGCTGACTAAAAGCAACCGTAGTCAATCATGTTAAGGATCTGGCAGTTTGTAATACTGACTTTTCATTTTCTAGACAGGTAGCTGATGAAGAAAGTTTTAGAAGAGGCTTTGCATACTATTATAAGAAAAATGCTCTGTTGTGAAAAAATATATATTCATCAGCACTGTATCCTATAGGCATTCAAAGAAGAGAGAAATAGTTGCACTATACTACTGGTCAAAGGGAAGGAAGGCTGTGCAGTAGATGACTTGACATTCACCTTTTCCCAAATAACCAGAAGAGTGGTTTGCCTCTTGGCCAAGTTAGAGCATGTTTCCTGTTAGTTTTAGCTGCAGTGTGGGGAGTGTTAGAACCACATGTTTGCTTTTTCTTAGGAGAGCACCAAAGATTCAACTTAAATAGACGTATCCAGCAAAGACCCACTGATGGTTGAGGACTTCCCCAGGGTGGGACTGGATTTTTTTTCTTTTTCTACTGATCTAGCTCATACGAGGCCCAATTCCCCTCTACAGTAATATCCCTTTCACTCTACTGGCAAGGTAAAATGGACAGAAAATGCGTATATACATCAACCTGCATGAAAGAGGCTTAGTGGAAAAGAAATTGGGCTTGGACTGGACTTTTATGGCCTCTTGTACCTTCCTAACAAGTGAGTTAAGTAGTTCCCCTTGGCCTCCCTTGGCTTCTTTCCCCCTTCCCTGGTTGAGGTGAGTTAAAAAGAGCTACCCAAGGTCTATGCAATATGATAAAACTGTGAGAAAGGCAACAGTTGCAATCCTAATAAAAAAAAAAAAAAAATCATAGCAGACTTGGGACATAAGAACCTATGTGTGCAAAAACTCAAGTTATTAATATTTTTCCAAAATTGGATGGGTTTTATGTGACCTGTCTGAACAATGTATGTTCTGCTTAATTTTGCAGGTTACGTACTCTTGCATCTATGTAACCCGACCTCTGTGTGCTTGAATATTATGTTTCTTGGCAGATCCAGTGTGTCCAGAGACTGAGGAAATTCAAGTGTATCACTGCAGAGAAGAAGAAATGAATATCTGCATGCTTGCTGGAAATCTGAGTGGGTCAATTATAGGGTGAAACATCAGCTTTTCCTTTGTCTGGAATGTAAATAACAAATAGCTAAAATGTTATAAATAGCAGTAGATGGGCGAGAAAGATGTTTTTACCTAAGTTGCTGAATGGTTTTCTTGCTGTACCAGGGAGGAAGTATGTTCTGTTTTTTTGGATGTAAAAAAAAAAAAACCACATATGTGTGAATTAGTGCAGATGCTGACTGGTCAGTGCTAGGAGCTGGGTGCAGAGAGGCCAGCAAGCCCCAGCCTGTGCCCTGCTCGTCCTTGTCACACCGGTGGCTGACACCCAGCCCCCCGCCACCCGCGAGGCTGCTGATACCCTTCATGCTGCTGCCTTTGCCTTTGCCTCGCTCCGCTCAGCTGCAGGAGCAGCAGGTAACTTTGGGGCTATAAATTGGCTCCAGGTGGCTCAGGGCTGGTGGTTGCTCCCTGCTCACCCCTGTCTCCCAGCCCACCCTTGGGGGAAGCATTTCTGGGCTCTGGAAAATGCTGCTCTTCTTCCACCACTTCGGTCCAGCTAGGAGCAAGGAAAGGCCAAAGGCTGCGTCTGTGACATGAGAGCAAAGGTAAAGTGCCCCAAAATGGGAGAGTCTGTGGTTCCCTGGTACTGTGAGCAAAAGCTGTAGTGCAGAATTTGTTTTTTGTGTGGTGCTGGGTATGGCTTTGAACATATAATCAAAACTGCTTTCCTTTAAGGGCAAAAACATAGTGCGTGTCCTCTCAGACCTTTGCTTTCATCATGTTTGCGGGACGCAGCATCCAGGCAATCTGCTGCATGTTCTTTATCTCGTTCCTTGTTTTTTCTAGTAGATGTGAGTGAGAGGCCTTGGTTGGTCTTCCCAATTCACTTTTTTTCTTGTTTCCATTGCTCCTGCCTGTGCCATGAGGAAAAGAAAGTCCCAGCTGGGGAGAATTAGGATTCTGGAGTAAAAATAGATTTTTTTTTTTTTTTTTCTTTCTCTCCTTTTCGAGGCTAAGTAGAAATCTCTTTCCATTTTCAGCATTCTCAGCATCAGAGGCGCTCGTATTGAAGTGACTATTGAAAGCCATAATTTAATTAGATCCAGTTTCAGTGATGCAGACCCAAGTAACGTGATTGAGTCTGTTGTATTCTAAAACAATTTTCTCTGCAAACATTGGTTGCACGGGGCTGCTTCGGCTCCGGGGAGCTCTTGACGAGCTTCACCCTCCACGGGTCCTGCTCCCGTGCCCGGAGTGTGCTGCCGGAGGAGCTGCCTGGTGGCACAGGCCACCTCATCCCGCTCCTTGTGCGAAGCCTCCGGGGGCTGCTCCTGTCCCCGCTCCCGGTGTCCCAAGCAGTGTCTCTCCCAGCCCTGTCCCTACTGTATGAACCCGCATAGTTGTGGGAAGCGTTTGGGGACAGATGGTGACATTTGAAAGTAGTTACAAAATAAGTTAGCAAAAATAGCTGACTCGAATTGGGGAAAAATGTCTCCAAAATAAGTGCTTTGAGAATGGGGAAGTAGAGCTGCCTCTCTCTGTAGATGGGAACCCCTTATGATAACATGAAGTCTGTAGTGGGCTACATCCCAGCGAAGACGTTCCGGCTCATGGTGATTCCAGAATTGCTGGTTGCAGCCAGATGCACTGTTGCTCGCTTTTAGAAGAGGATACATCTTCCCTGGCATCAATGCCCAGAGACAAGGATGCATGTGGAATACTTTCTACATGACAAAGACTGATAATCTTAAACCAGGAGCACTGTAGTGAAGCACCGTCACCCTTGGAGCTTCCATAAACTAGTGATGCAGGGCTGGCAAACACAAAGCGATCTCTTGAAGATAGTATGCCAATTATGAGAAGTTTGTTTGCTGTTGCAATGGAAAGCAACCATTTTCTTCTCTTATGAACACTTTTGCTGTAGACTTGTAAGAGTTAATCTCAGCTGTTGCGGAGGTCTGTTACGGTGAATGCTGTTATCTTTCAATTGCACCTTGGGCAAACGGCTTTCACATGCACGAGGGCAGTTTTGGGCAGAGAAGTTGGGGCCAACTGGTGTAAAAGCATGTGATTCTGCAGGGACCATAGGAGACTGTAGAATTAGCAGTAGGATCAGGGGAAGTCCTGCACCGAGCTATTAATCCAGTCATTAGATACGTGTACAGTAATGAAACTTTACGTTGTGGAAAACTTCCAGTTTCTATTTAGGCCAAGTATGCAATACTATACCAATATGCTGTAATGCTTACCCTGATGTAAATGTGTATGGAGGTGCTCTGGTATTGATGAGAGCAAACTGAAGGCCAGTAATGACTCATACTTGATGTAATCACTAGAGCTGGGATGACCCAAGTGCGGAATTTAGTCACAAAGTTTAGAGACTGTCAAAGTCGGCATAACATTTATCCTATGTGTTCAGTCTAGGGGAGTCGGTGAAAGGAACTGCAGATATCCATAGAGGAACCCCTTTTCCAGACCACAGTGTCTTCCTGTATTTTCCATTACGTTAGAAAATGCTTCTCAGACCTGTGATTCATGTTGGTAGGAGTTTGCAACCTCTATTTGTGCAGAAGTAGCAATTATTTATACAAGTAATGCTGTAAACTTGAAAGACTGGAGATTAAAAGAGCTAAAGTCTATTCTTGGCGCTCTTCAAATAGACAGCTGGGCACAAATGAATTGTAATGTAGACAGTTATGGCCTCTACAAGTCCTTGCATTCATTAAGAGTCACAAAATAAAACCTCTACTTCATATTGAAAGGGTAGTATCAACTTGGTA
This sequence comes from Nothocercus julius, assembly GCA_013398735.1. Taxonomy (NCBI): domain Eukaryota; kingdom Metazoa; phylum Chordata; class Aves; order Tinamiformes; family Tinamidae; genus Nothocercus; species Nothocercus julius. The sequence goes on from VZSV01000005.1 coordinate 3,548,226, forward strand.
CTCTGTGGTCACATAGCTGTTATTACCAGATTAGAGGCTAGAATACAAATCACAGCCCTCGCTGCCTGGGGATCTCCCATAGCAAATACCAGCATGGTACCAGTGGACTCTAGAAGGGATGCCGAAGTGCGTTACTAACAGACCCTTGTGGCGCTAGGCATCTTTGTGAACACAGCTGATGCTGGAGAAGGCTCATCAGCTTTGGAAAATAATCTCTTACTAAGGAGAGAAAAAAAAAAACCTTAATTAAAAAATGCCCACTGTGGATCAGATTTTTCAACAGCTGTTGATGCATAGCTAGCATTAAGTTCAATCAAAACTTAATTCCTCTCTGGGTAGAGGAAGAAAAATGTATAAGATGGATGGTTGTAATGTTCTCCAAATTACCCCTGGATGATTCTGACATATGTAATGAGGAAGTCTGTTTAAGAATAAAAATACTTCATACACCTGCTGTAGACAGTATTCTTAGAGCTATAGATACCTGTGAGGCTTGTAAAATTAAACTGAGTAATTGGGAGGGGGGGGTTTCCAGGCCTCTGGGGTAGAAGGACACTGAGAAGCCGGCAGGCAGTGCTGGAGCTGCTGGGCTGTGCGTGTGCTGGTGTTGCTCCAACAGCATCTCCATGCAGTTCTTTGATGGATTCCACCAGCGCTGCCTTCTCCTGGGTGCCTTCTGCAGGTTGCCTTGGCCTCCCTGCTGCCAGGAGCCTTTGGATTCATCTCTTCTCTCCCTTCTAAAAGGCCGCAGGCTCCAGAGAAACATGTCCAGAAGCCCCATAGCTGTTACTTTGGTGCTGCTGAGCCCTCAGCAGGGTTAGCAGCTCGCTAACCTGCTGGGGGCACCAGCCCGGCCCCTAAAGAGCAGGGTTTTAGTTAAATGATGCTCTGGCTCCGAGCTGTGCCGCGCTGCGGCGGGAAGTCGCCGCTAAAAGGCAATGTGCATCTTCCCAAGCTCCACTGATTTTTCTTCTAAGGCACTGCTGTTTTCTCTTTTTTTTGGAGTGCTGGTTTGAAGGGAATCAAACACAGCGTAACATTAAAGATTTGTTCCCAAATGCTCTTTGTGCCTGTTGTGGAGGCTGGCGCAGCGCGTGGCCTGTGCGGAGGCAGCGTGGTTCTGTGCGAGTGTGGACAGCAAGAGGCAAGGGCCGCTTGGGGAACCCAAGGGCACGGGCTGGGGGAATTTTCTGTTTTCTTTCACCTGCTGACCATGGAGGACTCTGAAAAATGAAGCCCAAGGCGCTTTTTTTTTTTTTTTTTTTTTTCATCCTCAGTAACTGTTTTCCCAAACCTTCTAGTGAGTAGTGATTTCTCATGACGCCAACTAGATTATTTGTGCACCACAGTGTTGCCCTGTCCAGGGCAAGCGCTTTCCAATGCAATGCAAGGCGTGCCGCCATCTCCCCGGCACCACAGCCTTCCCTCCCAAATCAATAGCGCAAGGGTTTGCAGGCAGACTTGCTTCCTTCTGACACTCATCTAATTAGCTGGCAAATTAGTCGTTCCTCCCCTCCCTCCTCATCCCTTTAGTCCCTTCCCCTCAGCTCCTAAAGAAGCATTTTTCTTTGTTCCCACGGAAAATAATGCATTTACACTTGCCACAGCAGTTCAAAGTGGACAGCAGGAATATATTTTTCTTATGCTGGTAATTGCTTTTCTTGGAGCATGAATTGATCAAAGAGCAGGAATAAGTGGGGGCAGTCAGACCAAATATTAAATATTTGGAGTAGGACCCACACTGGAGCTTTCTGGGGGCTTTTTTGTTTTGTTTTCGCAGTGCTATGCGGTTGACTCTCCCGGTGTTCGCCTCGCTGGGGAGCCCGTGTGCAGCAGCTGTGGAGGTGGGAGGGCAGGGAGCCCCCGGCGCGTGAAGCACCGCGTCGCTGCAAGAGCCCTCGAGCTGCGCTGCTCCGACCACGGCGACCCTTGGGCCCGGCGTGTTTCCTCAACCTCCAAGTCAGGGTTCTGGCCAAGCTGTGCTATAAAGGAGCGTGGGGTGTAGAGTTTTAGTTCAGAATTGTCTTACAAACAAGCTGCAGTGGTTTTCTTTTTTTTTTTTTTTTTTGGTCTACAAAAATTCATTGTTAAAGTCTTTTGTAACCCATCCTGCAAGCTACCTAGGTTGCAAGGAACACTTTTTGTTTTGTTTTTTTTTAAGTAACACTTAAGATGATTCTTCCCAGTTTTCTGGCATGGAAAATCTTGTATGCAATGTGAAACTGAAACTTTGTATTAACACAAACATCTCAAGGACTCTTATCAGATCTGTTGCACTGACTGCCAATGTACTTTATCCGATGTGCTATGCTTTTCGTCAATGCATTTCATCGCTTGCTCTGAAGTGGGGTTTGTTGGTGCTGGATAGAGAGGCAGTCACAAGTTCACTGTGTTGCTTTGAGGCGCATGTTGTGTTTTTATTTTTTTTTCTTTTTCTTTTCCTTTTTCCTCCTTAATCCTGTGCTCAGCTCCATGAGTTTTGGCAGAATTGTTTGGCACTGAGAGTGCCGAGACAAACCAGTTTCTGGATTTCTCCTTATTTGGAACAAGTGCCCTTCTTGCTGTTGCCAAGAAAAGCTGTGCTGATGGCGAAGGTCCAGGAGCTCTCACCACAACCTCTTGCAGGGCTGAAATTCCCAGAGAAGGCCGGGATCATTAGTTCAGAGGTGCCCTCAGACTGTGCGTGTTGGACAGCCTATGTGCAGTCAAAAAGCTTTACTTGTTGTTTTCATAAATACCTTTTCCGTGAAACTGCTGTCAGCTTTGTTAATTCCCATATTTTAACTTGATGCTGAAAAGAAAGTTAATTTTCTATCTCAAATCTTTTTTATTATTTCTTTATTTTTCTTTAAAGAATTTTTTTTTTTTACTTTTACTTAACCACATTTAAATCTAGAAGAGATGTAAAGACTCTCCCAAATGGGGAGATGTTCTACTTTGTTCTATATTTCTTGGGAGAGTGTTTCTGGAATTAGGCTAAAAGAGGATTTTTGAGCTTCCTAGGGAAGTTGCTGCTGTCTTTGATTCTTTTTCAGGAAGGTCATCTTGGAGTGGGGGGTGGGGAAGAACTATTCAAGTCAGAGCAAAAAGGGAAGAGCTTCTGAGAGTATTTAAGGATATTTACTTGAAGGTAACAAGGCATAAAAATAGTGTCTTAATGATTAAAGATGGCACCATGCCTCTTCCTATAGAGGAAACTAGTTTAGATGAGCTGACTCATTTACAGTCAAGACTATTAAATTTCTTCCCAGCTGCGCTGTCGCACGGTCCTGGCTGCCTGTTGTGCATTTCCGGGTGTTGCTGCGCCGAATCCCAAGGCAGCTGCACCTCACCCCGCAGCCCGGCTGTGCCGGTCACTCCTCTGTGTGTGTATGGGGACACATCCGTACGTCCCCAGAGGAATCGCCGTGTGCACGTGCCATCCGAGCTGCGGCGTACGGCAGAGGATGCTCATCTATGGCTGTTCTGGGGAAGCCCCAGTTCAAGCTAATTTCTGGTATACGGCCACCGATGTGAACAACCTCATAATGGAAATGAAATCAGTGCGACATCTCTCCTTTTAAAGGAGGGAAAGCAGCAAGACCTGGCACTAGGTTGTGTTTTGGAGGCTAGTGATGGTGGCTCGGCTAGTGTGTAATGGGGCAGAGGAGAGAAACCGCCTGTCCCCACTGAGCAGAGCTGGACATCCTCACCTTGCCAGAGAGAGGGCAACAGCAAAGGAAATGAAACCACATAAAGAGGAAGACAAATAGGACATCGCCTGCTGAAAATGTCAGTTCCACAGAATCAAGACTTATTAAATGCTTTTGGTAATGGGAGCGACTGAACTAGTTTCAGTTATCCCCGCCATGCTGTCAGTTAATGACCAGCTAGCGCAGGCACAATCGGTGTTTTTAAACTAGCCTTGTGAGCAAACATTTTAAGGGCTCTAAAAAACAAACAAAACAAAAAACCCCATTAACCAGATCGTTCATAACCCACTGCTAAGTGGTGCGGGGCAGGGCCGGTGCGCGCTTCCAGGCGTTCCCATCCCTTCTGCTGCGCCCGTGTCCTCGCTGGCAGGGAAGGAAGGCGCCGTGGCAAGGCCAGGGCCTGTCCGCGGAGCCCTAAGCGCGGCTGCCGCGCCCGACGCCGGGGGTGGCCGGGGGCTGCTCTGGGACCTTTCTGCCGTGGAGAAGCGGCCGTCGGGCCGCGGCGGCCGGGCACCGCAGCCGTGGCCTGCGAGCACGGGCGCTTGACGCGCTCCCGTGGAGGCTGTGCGGGGTTCTGGGCACGAAGGTCCTGCAGGCTGCCGTGGAGCACCGCGGTGTGGCACGCGGCTGGCTTTAGGAGCCTGCAAAGCGCCTCTCCCCCTTGCTGAAAGCTGGCAGGAGCAGAAGGAAGGAATAGTTTAGCCGATATGAGAGCAAGGCTCGCTGGCTTCGCTGCTTTATAACAGACTGACGTAACGTTGAAGACAGGAGCCGGAGGAGCGGGTGGACTTCCCGCTGGCGCTCCTGAGCGAGCCAGCGTGGCCGGCACC
>VZSV01000005.1:3553242-3618517 GCA_013398735.1 Nothocercus julius
CTCTGCAGCGCCAGCAATAACAAACACTACCTGGTTATCGAAAGCAGGAGGTTGAGGTATTTCCTGTTAGGGTTTGTTTCGCCTATTACTTTTGGGAAGGACTGAAAGTAATCTTGCTGCACCCACCAAACTCTACCACTTTGCTCTTTTTCTAGTAAAAGATTTTTCTTAAGGGTTTTAGGCTAATCTGACTCTACAGGTATAATTGTACTAAATTAGCAGGAAACCAGGAAACTATTTTTTTTGCTGTGCCTGCTTTGTGAGAACTCGGCCCTGGAAGTGGGATTTCATGTGCAGGCGTGAGGAGCCGCGCGCTGCGCTCTGGCTGCCGCTGCTTCGTGCGTGGAAGGGGTGCTGATCGCCATCTGAAAGCCATCGGTCATTTGGAAACTTCTGTCTGCAGAAGTGAGTCTCTTCCCACGTCATGGCACGTGGGAAGACCAGGAGCAGCGCCGGGCAGCAGCTCCATCCCCGGGAGCAGAGGGAGGGAGCATCATCAAGACGGGCTGACGTCAAGACGGGCTGACGTTTTAAGCACTACAAAGTTTTGGGGGAGAGATAACATCTTCTCCAGGCGTATCTCAGGAAAAACAGACAAGCTTTAGAGCATGCAAGCAAAAAAAGCGGTCTGAGCCTGAATGCTTGTTTATTTTTTCCAGGTTATCTTTGTGTTGTAAAGATGTTATCTCTGCTCTCAAGCCTTCTCTTGCTTATTTCCCAAGGCCATCATAACCAAAATTATAACAACAGGATTTGAGCTTTTAACTTACTTTCCTATACTTTATGCCTTAAAAAAGGGTAAATTACGGATACTGAAATAATACATTTCATGGACATTTGGAGAGGATAAGCAGAGGATGGAAGAGAAAGAGTTTACTTTGCCGACCTCATTATTTTTTGCTGATGGATGTTTATTTATCTGTCAAGTCAGAATGAGCAGCTATTTGTACTGGATCTTAATTTAGATGATGGATATCCTAAGTACTGAGTAATGCCTTCACTGTTTGTTATTAGGCTTTAAGTAACAGGCATGAGTAAATAAGACAATATAAATATAAATCTACTTAATTATCTGAGCCTTAGAAATGCAAGGGAATAAAACGCAAGCCAAAAAAAGAGTAGGAGCACTAGTGTGGGGAAGTCTGCAGACAGAATATGTCTGCTAGCAAATTTCAGTGGGCCAAATTCTGCAGTTCCTCAATGCACAGGAGAGGTGTTCAGGGATGATAACAGGCTGAACCATGATAACTGATGGCAGAAGGTGGTGACAAATGCAATATACTACTTGCTAGGACAGACAGAGATAGGATGCAAATGATGAAAATTGAGCTAATGATTTATTCATAGAAGAATGGAAATATGTTCAAGCTCCAAAAAAATACATGCATTTAATGTAAGCTGTGTGTTTGGATTGTTGCTAAATGCTATTTCTGTGCAAAAATGGCAGTTCAGGTTGATCCTCAGGTGTTTTGTTTGTTTGTTTGTAAGTGTTGTTAAGTACACCGAGGCGCGGGGCACCCCTGCACGACCCCTCTGCAGAGCCGCCTCTGCTGGGCGTCTGTCCTTACGGCCTCTGGGAGCCACTGGCAAACAGGCCTAAGGCTGCACTGGGAAACGTCAAGTTGCCGATGGAGAAACTGGCATTATCACATCTTTATGCAGAATAATGTAGTGCATTCAGAGAACAATAATGCTTAGAGCTTTTTTTTTTTTTTTTTTTTCCCTCCCCCTTTCCTCCTTTATCAGCTTCTTCATTGAAGACACAAACCTGATTAGAGGAGAAATAGGACAGATTAGCTCTTACAGGTGCAGGATCATTGCCCCTCACTTCCCTACTTCCCTTCTCCTCAATTCTGGCTTTATCCTCATGCATCCCTGGTGCTCACGGTGAGGAATACAGAGAGTACAAGTATTTCCTTGGTGGCCATGTCTGCAGGCTTCTCTTTCAGGGTGATTTGTCTCTCCTGCACAGAATCTTTGGGAACTTTGCTGTAAATACCAACCTTTATACAAATGCAAACCTGTAAACACTACTGTCTTGGTGCATTTATAGCGACCACTGCAGTTGCCTTGAGATTTGCTGCTCTTAATTAGGCCCAATGTCTGGGTGATGAAGCTGTAGCAGTTACTGCTTTCACTTCATAAGCTGGAGAGTAGTGCAAGCCAAACCAAAAATAAACTCACACGCTATCAAGGACAATTAGCAGCTTTCACAAGGGATTTCAAAACAGATGGGCGAGAAGGCATTGAAAGCGGTCTTGTGGGCAATTTTTTTTCCTTTTTCTCCTTTAGATGCTGTCCCCTCACCATATGGCTGAGGCACACCAGCAATGCAGCCAGCGTGTTTGTTTGTCCTTTAGACAGAGGAGGGACAGCTAGATGTGATACGAGATGGGGACTTGATTCAGCCTTGGTCACTGTCCTGTGCAACCTTAGGCTTGTGACTGCAGAATATTTTCAGATAAGCTTCTCTCTCTCCTCCCTCTAAATTGGCTCATGTCTAGATTGAACAGTGCTCATTGCCTATTGGCCCCCCTTGCATCACTACTTCAGACGCACAATAAGATATAATAATTTTCTCCTACCCCATGAAGTGCTGTGAAAATACATTAGTCTGCATGAGAATCTATTGCAAAAAAAAAATGCATAATAAGTAGAGTCAAATCTTATTTTACTGACATATCTGCCCATCTTTTAGAGAACAGAAATGGGATTAAGAATAATCAGGAATAAAAATATCCAGCTAGGCTAACTGATTGAAATGATTTCCCCCCCCCCCCCCACCCTCAGACAGAAATGTTTCAAAATCTCAAAAGTTTGTTTGCTGGATGTTTTATTAGAGCTCTGTTTTCAGTGCTCCATCTCTGGTGTCAGATTTTGTCATTCATGGTAAATTGTTGTAAGAACTGCTTGACATTGGAGCAAAATTGCCTGCAAAAATTAGCATGAATAAACATCAGTTGATATAAAACTAGCTAAAATTCACAGAATATCTTTGCTTCATCAGTAGAAAGCATCAGAAAGATGATGGGCACCACCACTGTACTTGAGAGATGTGAGCTATATCAAACCTCATACCTCAAGAGTTGCTTTCACAAATAAATATGCTTCTGGGGAATTTCCCAGAATGAAATCCATTTCTGTTGTGACCATGCTTTCCTGACACGATACAGTTACCTACAGGATTTTCAGATAGTCTTAGCAACTGAGGTGCTGCTCCATGAGCTGTGCGCCCTTCCTTTAGAGCATGCTTGTAACCAGGTTGCTCCTGTCTTGGATAAGGCTGGATGGTCTTGACAGGAGCAGCCAAACAAACAAACAAAAAAACGGGTTCTGTTATTTGTTTATGCATGTGAGTGACCTAATTAAAGTCAGTGGGAATACACAGAAAGATTTTCTCAAACAGAGATAACTTATACGCTCATACTCTGTATGAGTGTAGCTCTGCAGTAGAACAACCCATAGGAGAGAGGGGAAGGTATGTGCCTGAAACACTGCAAATGTTAGTATTTGATGTGAGTAATAGACCTTAGTCACTGTGAATTTAGAAGTTTAAAAGATCTCTTAGAGCAGTTAATAAGTATCCAATTGAGGATTTTCTTTAACATCACCCAGAGTGGTTGTCTGTTAAAGCCATCCGTGATTCCATTTTTATCCAAACCCAGTACTTGGGTTTCTGAGCATCACATTCTCCCTAGCAGTTTATGCTGAGGCAGTATTCCCCCCCAAATAATTTCTGAGATGGTGTCGAAAAGAGGAGAAAGCAGAGAGGCCTTTCTCTTCCTTGACAGCAAGGAAATTGGCAAAATCCCTTTTATCTCAATGTACTTCAGTATAGCACGAAGAACATGGCACTCTTTTTCAAGAAGAGGATAATACATGTATTATCCTATGAAAACAGCTATATTATGCAGAGAAGTTACAGCAGGAGAGTTGGGGAGAAACCACAGAAAGGTTATACTGTAAAACGTCTACATATAGTATAGCTGGTATGGTATTTAAAACAAACAAACAAAGAAAAACCTGCTGACCAGACCTTTCTCACCTTTACCATAAATGCTATCTTATCTTAAATTAATTGCTGTCTTATAAGCTTCCTATTAGCATCTAGCTGTGGCACATGGTAAAAGTGTTCCTACTATAAAGGAGCCTGTTGGCCTGAAAGGTTTTTGGAACGCATCTTCAGAGATAGGTGGCTCATAAATATGAGAATTTTAGAGTTCTGATTTACACTTTAATTAAAGTATGTATGATACATATCTTAAAATTCAAATGCTTAACTAATGTAAAGGTCAATGGAATGCATAAGCTCTAGCTTCTTAAGTTTTTAATTTCCACTTTCCAGTTCACACAAACAGATATGCCCATAGAACTATGGGGAAACTTAATTCAACAGTTTGTGAGGAAAGTTATGGTGATGTGTCTTGGTCTAAATTCAAATTACTTTCTTCTAGAAAAAAAATATAGCTGTCACACCGTGCGGTACTAGCTGTAAGTCTATCATTTCTGTTGCATTTTTTTATCATGAATATCACACATAATCTGTGGGGAAATCGGAGACTACAAAGTTCACTTCTCTTTCTAAGGCCTATGCATCAAACAAGCAAAAAACTTTGATTACTAACCTGTTACTATTGAATAAAATAATAATTGAGATGTATGAATAGCTGACACTGACAATTTCACTTGAACAGAAGTTACAGCCATAGCTCTGTATAAATCTGTGAGTGCTTATGAAGGAGAATTTATTAGAAATGTTAGAAAAAAATTCTTGCAAGATTTGCAAGGGAGATATGATTTACAATACATAGGGAGTTTATCATTTCAATGATATGCAATGAATATTGGACATAATTTAAGATTTCCTGCTCATGCAAGACTGCACGCTGATTAGTTCTCCCCCTTATATTTCAGTCAGACATCAAAAATGTGCTTAGAATAGTATTTTAAAATACTATAGCCTTACATCTTAGGATAGCATATAATGGCACAGGCATATTTTGTATGGTTTAAATAATATTCAGCTCCTAATTAATTAGATACAAACTTCAGGACTTACAATGGCACAATATTAACGTGATATCTAAGAACCAAAGCCCTGATTTCCTTTGGTGGTGAAGGTGAAAACAGCAGAGTCTTTCCAACTTGCATGGTTTGTGATGCTGGTCAAGCATCTCTGGAACAGAGAAACTGCTCAGCTCGTGAGCAAGGAAAGGGGGGGTGGAATTAATGGTCTCCAGCCAGTGCTGGAGCTGTCTGGGATGAGGTGGGCTCTTGCGCAGGCTAGAGGGGCTGCCTGGATCCGGTGTCTCCAAAGGTTTATTTCCTGCAGCGTTGATGAGGGAATAGAGATTTTTCTGAGGAAATTACCTTTGCTCATGAAGCCCCTGGTTCCAGTGAGTAAAGTGCTACAAGGCTGCAGCTGCTATACTGACTCTCTATTGCCTGGGGATTTGGGTTATGTTTGCAGATAAATTTGGTTCTAGTTGTGTTTCATAACCATGAAAGCATAAGATGGATTTCCCAGTCCAGACTCTCTGACCTTGCCTTCTCGTAAGTCCTGAATTTCAAGCAGGAGGGGTGTCTCCACAGGAATATGTAGCAGTCACCAAGAAGACTTGTCAACAAGAACACTGGTCAAATACGAGAGTCAGGCCATTTTGAAATGCATGTGTAAAACTGCAAATACAGTATCTGTGAACAGGCCCAGGCTGAGGCCAGAGGCGAATGCACCTCTTGAGGCCTGGCAAGCCTTTACTGCAAGGCAAACACTAACAATCCAAATTCTCCCCAATTTGCTGCTGTTCCTCAGTTCTCTCAATGTCAAATCACTAAATGCACTGCTAAAAATACTTCTGCACAAAGCCAGCCTACATGAAAGGCTGCCATGCTTTGAAGAGGAAAGCATCCTAGCTGTTTGAGCTGATTGAGTGCTCCAGAAAAGCATTCTGCAGATAGCTGTTCAACTTTCGGAATGGATTAGCTTTGGCTACGCTCACACCCTCGTTGTATGTTTTCCTTAAATGAACATTTAGGTGTTAGAATTTTTTCCACATACATGCTTGTGGAAATAAATTTCAATTTTGAAACATGGGCACTAGCAAATGGTGACTTTTAAGTTTGCCTTTGACATGTGTTTTAATTAATATAATAAGTTATGCTTATCTTGTTAGGCATCTGCAACAATGTGCCTGTCTTGGGAATAAGCAAATCTTACCTGTTTGGATAGCCCATGAGTAAAACGGTGTTTAAAAAAAAAAAAAAAAAAGCCAATCATTCATTCAAATGCTGCTAATTGATCTTTACATTTGTGTTGTATCTGATTTGAGGCTAACAAATTCCTGGAAGAAAAAACCTGCATTTAACCTTTGGGAGTTTCTACTTCTACCGTGTGCTGAAGACCACGCGCTTTTCAGCACAGCTGCAGCGTTTTAGAGCATCATCATATTGGATGGCTGCCGTTATGAAGTCTCTTTGTGAAGCATCTAGAATGTAGGTTATGACAAGATACAGTAAGTAGATGAGACAAATTGAAAGACATACTGGGGTGGCTGGAGTAGTGAACTGAGCAAGTGGAGCTATACCCGTCTATAGTCTCAGATTGCTCTTTCTGTAGCCATCATTTCGCAGCGATGCTGCAGGAGCACCGCTGACGGCAGCGATAGGGAGTTTGGAAGAGGGCCACGTTTCCATTAATTGAAATATCCTGGATGAATGAAATTCTACTGATATTTACATTAAAGTTCTCGCTATTTTGGGGAAGGCAAATAGGTAGTATCTCAAAATGGCAATACTTGAATGTGTTTTGATTTAACTAGGAAGTAAATTCATATTTTTTCAAAACAGGCCAAAACAGGGGGTAGAAGAAGAAGGCAAGAGGATCGGAATTGACTGCAGCAACATGCGGCTGAGGCAAATGTCAAAATAATTCTCAGAAAACCTAAGTCACTTGCTTGGTCTGAACAGGAGCGATGTGTCAGTGCTGGGAAGGGTGATACAGTTCTCGCGTGGCAGCTCCAGCAGTACAGAAAACTCTGGTTCAGCAAGCCTCCCTCTTCCATGAGAGCCCATCTAGGTCGGTATACAGTTCAATTAGTAATTGTTTGTTTGTTTTAAATATTTACCAGAACTGGTTTTTGTGGCTTCCTGCTTATAGTCTCTACTTAGGATGAGCTTTCAAATCCCAACCTTAAATGTCATCTTAAACTTGACTTTCCTGAGTCCCTCCTGAGGACCATTACCTCTTCAGAAATTTGTAGCACTGTTATTCTTAAAGTTAACCTGTATATTTGGGAAGGGAGGAAATTATGGGTGTCTCTGTTGTAGCATAATATTGTCATCTGGAAGTTTATAAGTATCATGCAGTACCAAAACTTTACATCCTCATGTAAATGCTGCATGATCCCAAAGAAATGCTCTTTATAGTGTCATATATGCCTATATATGCACATTATAAATGTCTACTTCTGTGTTGCTTGTGGCAGGGATTCAGACTTTTCTTATACTAAGTGCCTGGAGAAGTCCCCAGATTTCAGCAGGCCCTGCAGTGGCTGTGGCCCTGCGGTGGGGACTGATTTTGCTACACCTTGAGGGGGAAGCAACAGGCAACTGGTTGCTCCAAAATCTGTAGCAGAGTCCTTGGATAAGCAAGGATGTCTTGGACAGCTGAGATGATGAAAGTGCTGGTGCTAGGAGCTGTGTTAGCAAAGAGTTTCATTTCTTTTAAGATCCCTTTAAAAATGTTAATGAATTAAAATGCTATCGAAGTCGCAGAAGAAGCTGCCTTCACCTCGCTTTCCTCGCAGGCATCTCCCACCAAGGAAATGCAGTCATTACCACAGAAGCTAGCGCTTGTCTGCTGGTGATGGATGTGTGTGGCGGGGAAGCGAAAGTTCGCTTTATTCTTAACAGCCCGGTGCCACAGTCGGAGTTGCAGCCTCTTAATCAATCAATGTCAGGCAGTGTCACAGCCGCTACGCGCCGCAGCCGGCGCCGCACCACCCGATTACTCCCATTACTGCTCCTGCTGCTAAATGGGCTCTGCTTCAGCATTGCCTTCGTCGGGAGGCGGATTGGGAGTGCGCGGGGGACTGCTTTGCTGAAAACTCTTGCCGGGCTTTGAGTCCTCCGGACGTCTGCTGCTTTCTCCACTGGCTTCTGGAGCAAAGGCCTCTGTCGAGGCGCCCACGACGGGTCAGCTGAGGCTCAGAATATCAAGAGCGCATGGGGCGGGGGAACGGAAAGGACACGCCATGGTGGGTGACACGGGCTAGTACCAGAATTTCCCATTCTGGTGTAATTTTGTTCCCCATTGCTGAAATCAGCCAAGCAGACTGACACAGAGCAAGCAGGGATGGAGGAGCTGCTGGACTGCTTTGCTATTCTAGTGCTGGTGCTGCTAAGGGAGAGGGTGGGATTTGCCGTCCGGCTGCGCACGTCAGCCCCGACCTCCAGCTTTACTGTCGCCTCTAATGCGCGGGCTGAAATTCAAACGCAGCCGAGCAGATTGCTTTTGTCACTGCTTTTGTGCTTCGTGCTGCAGTCTCACTGCATTGCTCCAAGCTACACCTTGGGTTTCTCCCCTTGGATTGATTGTCCAAATGAGTCAGAGAATATTTTTAAAAAGCACGTTGTTTCCTGAAATAGAAAAAAATAGATATATTTTTTCTTTGTGAAAGCTTGCTGTTAGGTATTGTCTGGAAACTTCTCAAGAATGTAAGGTTTATATGGTGGTGTTAAAAGTATATAGTTACACAGCAAAAAAAGCTAGTGAGGTCAAAGACAAGGTAATTTTCTAGCTGACAAGAAGGGTGCTTTACTACTCTGGACAAGAGGCTGAGGGATGCAGTGACAATTCAAGTCTATTCCCTCCTAAACCAGAGCCTCCAGGAAAACATTAACGTGCAGCTTATGCAGGGTCGCTGTGGGCCATGCAGAGGTCTCCCCCTGCAAAACCCCTCCGGAGCTGCAGCCACTATGGCAGCGCTTGTCTCCCACACCTCTAGCAATGTGCTTGCCACAGTTGAGTGAGGAAGGCCCTGCTGCCATCACCCCTTCTCCCCCAGACTGGGCCACGTCCTTGGAGGAGCCCTGAGCTGAGGGGGCAGAGAGCTCCTGCGGTGCCAGGCAGCTGCAGCCTGGCACTGGTGGGGCCCCTCGGCCCGGCTCCGGACTCGCCTTCCTTCCCCAAGCGCCAGCGTGGGCTCTAGCGGCGTCACCCGCGGGCGCGTGGGGAGCAGAAACCTGCCTTTCTGCAGAACGAGTTCCGTGAGAAACAGCTCCCTATGGAGTTATTACTTTAGAGGGCTGTTTTCTCTCTCTCTCCCCCCGCTCCTGGCTGTGCTTCGGATCCCCCCGCTAGCGGAGCTCGGCTCTTCTGCAGCGGTTCGCGACCACCACCTAGCGCCGCGTCGCGCCTCGCTGCCGCGTCCCGCGCCTCGCCGCCCGCGGGGCCGTGCAGAGCCCTCGGTCTCCACAGCATTTTTTTTTTTTTCTCTTTTGCTGTGTGCGATAGTGATGAATTGCAAAGAAAAAATGTTTAGTCCTGGTGGCAGCAGCGTTTGGGAGAGCTCAGTATCACAAGGGTCTGCACCTCTTATTCTTATACATAAGAAAATACCTCTTATGTATTTTTCATTAGATATCAGTAGCTCTGCATTTCTTGTACGAAGCAAAAAAATATAATGATGTCTTATGGTCACCACATCACCATGAGTGGCCCAGAGAAGACCTGGAGAAACATCTGTCCTAAATGGGGCCCCCTCTGAGCATCGCATGTAGCCTCTCCGACCCTTTGGCTGGGGAGCACTTAAGAGCAGGTGAATTTAGTGCTGAATGCGGAGCCGAGGCCATAACCTGCACATGCATCCCTAGGTGCTTCCATAGGAGCTGGCACAGAGGGCAGCTTGTGACTTCAAGTGGCCTGTTAACAGCAGAAGCAGGTTACAAGAAATATGTCTAGTAATCCTGCAGGTATTGTTAACATTGAAAAATGAGGCAAGGAAGAGGAAAGCTGTGATGTATTGTAGAGCACTGCTAAAACAGAACTGAATACAGCAGCTGCAGTGCTGACAAATCAATATGAAGTGCTTCTAAAATCAGGCTACAGGGAAAATATTAAGATACTTCAGAACAATTTGGAAAGTTTTTATTTTCTTACAAAAAAGCTATTGTTTATATTATCGTACAAATGACACTTTTTTTTTTCTCTACTATATTTCCTTTTATTCTTTCTATGATCATGCAATTATTCTCTTGTGCTATTACATTTCTTTTTAAAAGGGTTACAGCTTCAATATCAATCAGGATTTGTTAATTACTAGGCAAGACTCTGTAAAAGATGGTAAGAGACTGTCTTGATCCTAAAGAAATGCTGTCCTCCTGGGTGAAGGTGGTGTGGTTTGACTGCAGAAGGGCGTTCCTGGTCATTTGTTTCCAGTGAAAAATGACGCTTGAGGTGTCCTTTAACGAGTCGGCATGCGCCGGGATATATGGTTCTCTGAGATACAAGGAACCACAAGGCACAGTTATTTATATATCTAAATGATGAGAAATACGCATTACCTAATTAAAGAAGAGCAACCAAAATAATTTCATTGCTGAAATACTTTACTGAGGGAGTTAACTTCTTTGGGCATGGGGAAGAGAAGGGACCAGTGCAGAATGCAGCTCAGCAATTTCTGTTCTGCTTCACGGTGTAGGTAGGCTGATCTTGTCTTGGGGTGCTAGCCAAGCAATCTGAATATTGACTTATTTATGCAATACTTATTTATAAAAATCCCAGCAGATTAGTATTTGGCAAATGGTTGCTAGAGTCACTGATGCACAGAAGACCATAAAAGGAGTGAAGTTAATCCAACTTTTTCTTGGAAATTTTTCAAATATACATATTAAAACATATTTAAATCATAATGAACATGAAGCACATGTTTACCAAAATCCATTGCCCATTTACCATCTATGTGCCCCATAAATCCATGGTTTATAAGGTTTGCAAGGCTGGCACAGATCCAACTCTACAGTAATTCAAAACTAACTGAACTTAATGTATGCAAGAAGCTACTCTATATCTTCCTGCAAGCTGTCTCACTAAAAGGTCCTCTAACAGAATCTGCACGGTTCGGCAGGATATAGATTTATGCAGGCCTTAAATACACAGCCTTAAAAACGTTTGATTTACACGAGCAAGGGCAGTGTTAACCTTCAGCAGCTACAGCACAGAACTTGTCCTTGTCTTGCTTCTCACAGGCCCCAAGATGCCCATTACAAAAGCCCCCGACGCACCTGGCCCCCAGGCAGGACACAGTAACTGTCCTTCCCCAAACTCCGAGCATGCTCGACCGTGGGATGTGTCGGCAGGTTTGGGGTGGAGGATGGCGAACTGTGCCAGAAGGAAATCTGGTTTGCCCCAACGGCATACGGGCTGCCCACGTTCAGGGTCTGCTTTAAGCCCAGCTTCTCTGAGACATTCATAGGGCACTCAAGTTGTTGCTTTTAATTCTGGTTTCTCAGTATTGTAAGCTAAAAGTAAAGAGAAATGTATGAGGAGAGGCCTCTTAAGTGTTCATTTTTATTTGTAAACTTCTGTGTTTGTATATTCTCATAGCCTACGGAGTCAAGGGATTCTTGTTTTTAAACACTTTCTTGAGAGCTGCTGGGCTGAGAGCCCAGGATGTCAAACTGCTGCCTAGGTGGTGTTACATTTTAATGCTAAAAAGCAAACATACCTGCATCAACCCTGAAACACATATTTAGAATAGAAATGCTGAGGTGTCCTGAACTGGAAAGGGAAAACATGTTCAAATTTTGTAGGGCGCTTTGGCCCACACAAAAAACCAAATGTGAATAATAGAAAGAAATACAGACGTGGTGGTAAAGGGCTTGTGCAGAAAATATCTCTGGGTGCACTGGACCCTTTAAAAATCATTAACTCCTAAATATTTCTTGTGATCTCATTTTTTATTTCTGTTATACTCATTTTTTCTCTTAGACTTAAGTGGCTGAAGTTAAGCCTTACTGTTAGAAGGGTTTGTTATATGGCAATACTGTCTGCTGCAATATTTGTCTGTGGTTTACCAGACCAACAGCCCAATCTTTAGCTTTTTCCATAACAAAATGCCCCCGAGGCTGATGGCCGTGCTTGCAGCATGGATTTCTCTCAGTGGGACTGGCACAGAATCAGCATTATTGTCCTGGCAAGGTTGCTCTGATTCCCCTTTGCGTAGCTTTTATTACTTTTTATTTCAGGCACAGCAAGTTACTGCAAGTAAAAACTATCAGTTAGTAATAGTTTTAAACTGAAGATTGGAAGTAGTGACCATGCTTCCTTTGAAGCAAGAGTTTATTTTTCAAGTAGGATTTTGCTTCATATCCAGGTCAGTGTGTTGCTGGAGCATGGAAGTGCTTTTCTGTGCTTTTCTACTTTAGGTTTGCACCTCTGTTTCTGTTCAGAGCCCCTGAGTCCCTTTTGCACCGTCCAGGTAAATTTTTGCCTGATTAGTCCTGAATTTCTTCTCCAGGCCAGGACAAACAAACCCCAGGAAGAGCAAAAGGCCCTGCCCCAGGAGGCTGGCATTGCTGGTTGAGCAGACCTAGAGCAGTGTCCTCCTTCCATGAGCACAGGCAAGCAAAGAGCAGGAGGGAAAATCCTGGAGTAAGGAGCCAGGCAGGAGAAAGCAATGAAGCTGCATAGCTTTAAGAATAATCTTCCCTCAGTAACTGCTGCCCACGCTCTTTTTCCTTGTACGGGAAATTTCTTGTTGGTCATGTTGCCGTTTCGGGAGTTCAAAGCAGGGCCTCCATCGTGCTGAACACGGCGCGGACCCTCGAGCTATGGTTAAACCGCAGCCCGCTGCGCGTGCGCCTAGTCCTGAGCCAGGACTAGGCAGCCAGAGCCAGCGGAGCCGCTCGAGGGGCTCGCGTGGGTCTGCGCTCGCGCTGCCTGCGAGGGCTGCGCAGCCCCCGTCGAGCTTCGTGCTGCTGCTCCCCCAGCTGCTTTGCTTTCTGCCGGTCACCCCGTCCACCAAGGAGCTGATTAGTTCCCCAGATTAGTCTTTGCAGATAAGTTATATCATAGTGCTTCTAATGCCTTTGTAGGGATAAAACGGCAGTGCTATCCTATGATTTTGTTTGTTTGTTTGTTTTCCCTTGATCAGAATCTCTGGTGCAATAGAAAAGTTGATATTTGAGTGTCTTGTATTTTGTCTGTCAGCATCTGTTTGGCTGTATAAACTTGGGTATATTTCCTCTTAAGTCATTTAGTGTGAGGAAACTGAATCCCTGAACACATTTCTCAGTAGCGTAAAGCTTGTGCTGATCCTTGTGCTGCTTGGCAGAAGGATGAGTTCATGGGATTTAGGAATCTCTGTTCTGCAGAAAGGAAAAAGCTGTAAATTAGTCAAGATTAAAATCAAACATACAAAAATTAACATACAATTGCATCAGGACCTGCTTGAAATTTAAAGACAGATGTGGATGAAGTACTAAAAATTCTACCATTAAGGTAATCCATGTCTCGCTAGGTGCTGCCCTTGCTTTTACTTCAAGCGTTTGTATAAGATTTAGCAGCAAAAAAGAAGTGTGGCCGGCAGGTAGCAATAAATAGGGCTCCTGCCTGAAGTTCCTTTTGGCATATTGCACCGCAGATGCCATGTTCTGAGGATATGCCAGTCTGTGCTCCACTGAAGTCAGGAATTTCCTTCCAACCAAGCTCTTTCTTGGCTCCGGATTGAGAAAGGAGGGGAAAAGGTGGCATGGCCTTCACAGCCGCTTAGTTTCACTTTTGATATTAGCCTTCCTTCCTGCTACGTGAAAAAATGTCTGTTTTTATTCTGCCGAGGGCAGGCAGTTCTTACCCAGCAGAAAACTGTACCTGATGGCAGAACAGGGACTTGGGGAATCCCTGCCAGCTACGTTTTGCAAATAAACATTATGGATTTTAATGAGCAGTTTCATGCCCACACAAATTGGATGTCTGGCAAGCAACATCGCTGCTGCTGCCGCACATCACCCATCAGTCCAGATGTTTATTGACAAAGTTGTGGATTTCTTCCAATGAATAAATATATTTATTTTGCAAGGACCACGTGTCCCCAGTACATGCTAGGCTGGCATCAGTAATTGGTGATATAAAAGGAGTTTCTTGTATGTTGGTGGTAATTAAGTCATCTGCCATATAGAGCGGTTTAGTTCAGACTCAGAAGCTGCTTCAAGGAAATATACGCCCTTATCTGCCACTTTCCAAAATCAGAGTTTCAAATCTCTAAGTCAGTCCTTGAACTCTTCCTGCTATACAACCAGGAGAATAATAAAAGTAATTGAAGTCATCGTATTTCAGGGTTTCTCTTGCATTTGGATCACATAATTCTTTTACAAACATTAGTTTCTTCCCTCTCAATTCTCAAGAGACTGCTAAGCAGAGTATCACATTATACCTTGGTCCTTTTTAAAAAGTACAAAATAACGCATCTATAAAACAACATTAGCATGCATGCGGTGCAACATGTGACTTGGGGAAAAAGGAAAAAGCTAAACAACATCCATTTTATATGGTCTCTATTATATTTAAAGTGCTAGTGCTTTTTAAAGTACATCTAATTGTTAAGGCATAAAAGTTCAATGACTAATTATTTTCAACCTTCCCTTTTCAGTGCAATGTACTTGAGATGCTCCCAAATGTTGATAAATGTTGAGCGCTGATCCTTGTAGATAAGGCCTACCTGAGATGTCTCAGGCACCAAAGCCTGGACCACACAAAATTTTTAATCTCTTAAAAATGTAAACTCTCTTAAAAGTATCAAGTCCTCCTACCAGAGCTAAGTCCAGAATGCAGCCTTGCCTGAGGCTTGCTCGGTCAGTGCTCTGTTTCCAGCGTGCCCCTGGCCGCTGTTTTAAAGGGATCATCTGCTGTTTGAAGCTGAAATGTGGCAGCAGTGCAGGGGCAATGTAGAACACGCACCTTGGAAAGGGGAAGAAAATGGATAGTGGGAGAGAATGCAATTTCTCAGTTTCCCTGGGGGTAAAATCATTTGTAGTCTTCTGCCTCCTCAGATAGTTAAGGTCGTACAGTAAAGGTGAAGCATAAGGCAGATTTGTTTCTCTAGCCTTGGAGGCGTTTCCAGATACTTTTCACAGTCCTCCATCCCACTCTGCTGGAGGTCTGATCAGCCTTGCTGTACATCTACCCATCTTAAACAGTTAAGAGGTTTTATGTTTTGTTGTTGTTGTTTGTTTTTGGCTTTAGGATTCTCTGGTGAAAGGGCGTACACTAAATAAGTAGCATAATAATGAATCCAAAGATATTTGTTGACTTTCTAGGCTACTCATTTATGGGGAAACTCCCAGCTTGTTCAGCTTACAGTTTTACAAACTGGAAATTACAGACTAAAATACCAGCACTATATGTCTGCTCCTTTACAGAGGAATTACATCTATCTGGTAGCAGGGACATCAGTAATTAAATACCTGTAAAACAGAGGTCTGCTTTTCAAAAAAGGATCTTTAATCAGTGATGGAGATGACTCTGTTGTCTTTGATCAGTGGGATAATTTCACCCTCTTTCGGTTTATAGCTCTGAGGGACTGCAGGCGAATCTTTAATTGCAGACTAGTGCAATGACTGCTGAATAGCAAATTCCTTTTTTTTCTTTTCTTTTTTTTTCTCCAGGAGCTTTATGGAGGACAATGTCAGCAGCAATGGGAAGTTCCCTGATAGCTACAAGGTGACTCTCAGGTTTGTTTTCCTCATATCAGTTGTTCTGGGGAGGAGTATTATTTTAGAGCTTTAGGGCTGGAACTACTGGGATTAAAAGATACAAGAGTTGTGTATCAGCCAGCAGATGAGCACAAACTACTGCCCAGATCAATGGTGTTGGCAGGTCTGCTGGGGAAGACGCATCTTCCCCGAGGAAGATGTGCAACAGAGCTCCACGCTGGCTAACAGCGGTTTAGGATCATCCAACTGTTTCTAAAAGAAATTAGATAACATTTAAATGAGGACACTGACTTTGGGGCTAACTCAGTTCTGGCGTCTTCCCAGTTTGAGCGTAGTTGATCCTCTTGAGGACAGCTAATTATTTCAGTGAACCTCTGCTATTGCCGGGTCCTGTAGATGGGAGCTGCGCAGATGGCTGAGGCACCTGCACAGGTATTAGCGCTTACCTTCCTTTGGGGAAGCGTTAGCTCATAACTTGTTTCCAGCTTTTGTGATTTGGTGTTGCATCTCCATTTAACAGAAACATCCTTTAAGATTAAGAAGACAGGTCTAGCGGTGCTGAGTTGTGCTCTGAAGCGTGTCCATACCGGGGGTGAGATGAAAGTGATGGTGCTGCCCTTCAGTTCCGTCCTGAAAGCTCTGTCAGCTGCGAGTCCTCTAATTTCATTACTCAGCAAGATGCTGAAATCGATTTTGGTTCTCCAACTGTTAGCAAGGGAAAATTTACATTTTTACTAGATTTCTGCCTTTCAGCAAATTAGTGTGGAGCCAATCAGGATTCTTTAGGGGAGGCTAGGAAGCAGAGCAATTAGCTAAACCGTAGAAGTGTAGCCTAAAGGAGAAAAGCTGCCAAACCCTATGGCCAATTATCTCTTACCAGTTTGACACCAGTGTAGTTTCACTGATGTGGACAGAGTTACGCCTCATGGACACTAGTGTAAGCAAATAGAGGAGCTATTGGCTCTGTTTTCGTAACATGATTTCCGTATATCTATTCCCATTAATAGAAATATTTGGCTCTTGAGTCCTTTTTAGGCACACATTTCTGTAACTGCTCAAAGCACAGCATAGCTCAAAGCATAGCACCCGTACTTGAGAAGGACAATCAGCTCAGAGCCTCCTTATGGCCCTGAAAATTTGATATGCCCAAGTCGTGTGCCTTTCCTCCCGAGCGGAGCTATCCATAGGCACTCGCAGCTTGGCTTTGGGATGAGCTAGCAGGACACCTTCAGCTGCGTGTCCAGGGTTTGCAGAGATGGTCAAACGGTGTCATCTGACCCTTGGCTGGGACTCAAAGGAGGAGAAGCGTCTCTGGTCAGCTGCTCCTCTCTAATACTAGGGCTGCATGTTGGCCCCGCTCGTCTAGAAAGGCCCCGGCCGTGCTGGATGTTTGTGCAATAACGGTGACATCTAGTGGTTTCTACTGTTCTTACAGGCACCAGGCAACCCGGTCTGTATTTTGTCTGCAAAAATCATTAAGACCTTACAGGGTATTCCCAGGAGTTTCCCTACAAATGATGAGTTAGGGCAGCCTGCCTGCAGCTCATGTGACCAGCTTTTCTTGTTTAAGAGAAGAAGGAATAGATAGTGCCATGTTTAACCAAAGTCAAGAATTTTAGAACTTCAAAGTATATGTTCCTGCAAGGGATATATATATATATATATATATATTTTTTTTTTTCCCCTAATGTTTCTGGCTTGGAGCCTGTTTGAGAGAAAGCGAAGCAAGAGAGCCGCAGAAGGGGCCGGGAGCTCGGGCCAGGCTCCAGCACTGGAGACCAGAGGCTGGACGCGGGCTGGGATGGCCGCGTGCAGGCAGTGCCCAGGACGGGACCACCAGAGAGCCCACAGCAAAGGCCGTTCTCCTGGGGACCGCGAGGAGCTGTGAAGGCACCTGGATGGGGCAGGTGCTGTGGGGCAGGAAGGCCCATGCCCTGTGCATGGTGCCCTCCTCAGCATCCCCGTCCCCCCTCAGCATGCAGCGTCTCCTCGACACGGTGCGTTATCCCGCAGAGCTCCACATCCCTCTTTGACGTGCTGTGTCTCATCAGGGTGCTCTTTGCTCTTAACTTGCTGTGTCCCTTCTCCACGCGCCATGTCCCCCCTTGATGACCTGCATGTCCTCAGGGTACCCTGTGCCCCCTCAATGTGCTGTGTCCTCCCCCAGGGTGCCGTGTCCTCCCTCGCGTCCCGCCCTTGCTCTCTGACGTGTCCCCCACGGCGGCAGCAGGCCGGAGGTGATGCCACTCGCTGCGGCTGCCTGGGGCGCCCAGGCCTCGGCGTGCAAGCTGCCCAGGCTGCGGGCTTGGTGCAGGGGCCGAGGCGTTGGGACACTGTGAGTGTCCTCGTCCAAGAGAGCCAGGCACAAAGGTGGCGCGTTGGGGTCTGGGAACGGTGAGGAGCCGGGATGTGCAAGGGGAGCGCCCAGCCCCGCTGGGGAGAGTGAGCAGGAGGCCACGAGAGAAAGATGTGAGGGCCAAGAGCCTAGAGAGAAGGTGCTATAAACACATTCCTCCCCAAAAGGCAGGATTAGCTCAAAGTCTGGACAGAAACCATTCTGGAGTGCTGATTCACTGGGCTGTTTTGTGTCTTTGGAGCCATTTTCATCGTTGGCCGTGTCCCCAAGGCACCCGTGTGAGCATAGGAGCATTAATGCAGTGTAAACGAGCCTGGCCATACGGACTTTGGGCTTAGAGGGGTCTGTGGCCGCGTGAATCTTGTGAGAGATGGGCTGTAATTCGGTGCTCCACGTGCTGCATCCGCCCTGTGCGGGAGCTGTGTGCCAAGTGCACTGCTGACCCCCACATCATTTTTTTTTTTTTTTTCCCTTAACAAATGAAAATAGTGAGGGGGAAAAAGGAGGTATTTCTAAAGGAAACTTTCACTGTAAACTTTAAAAATGAAATCTGCTGATTCAGGATGACTGATATGTCCTGCTTCCGCGTGTCGGTCCTGGTGTTGCGCACGAGATGTGACCTGTGGGCGCGCGTTGCCACCGCGGGCGAGATTACATCTGGCCACGTTGGAGATGTCGGCGGTCCCGCTGAGAGGACAACGCAGGCGCCCTGCACGCCCCGGCAGCACCACTCTGCTGCCGATACGCCTCAGCCTTTAGTTAATCTTTCTTTATTCTGATTTATGCTGAGCGAAAGTACCTCCTTCAAAACGACACAAGTTCAAAGCTATTCCAGCCTGCAAGTATGTAGTGTCCATTTCATCAGTAAGAAGATCCTTGGCACTCTTCGGTCTGAAAGTGCCTGCTTAGTCCTATAAGCATCATATAGCCCTGGGAGAGGGGAGGGCTGGGCTCTTTTCCAGTGACCTGCTGCATGAAACTACCTGTTGGTGTCTGCTCTTCCCTTCTAGCCCTTACCCTACAAAATGCTGCCTCTAAGCCTGGATTGGAGAGGATAAGTGATGACAGCTCAAAAACTCTTCAGGTCTCTGTCTCTGTCTCTGTCTCTCTCTCTCTCTCTCTCTCTCTCTCTGTAAATGGTTCTGTGATCTATGGGGAGAAACGGAAGCTGAACTTTTTTCAAACCTTTCTATTCCCAATATGACCAGCAGGGTAGCAAATCCAGCTTCCAGCATTGTAGAGTCCGCCCAAAGAACACCAATTCCTTGCTTTTTAATTATTTATTTATATACACGTTTATATATATACATACATATATATACATATATATATATATATATAAAATGAGAGAGTTCAGCAGCTCATTCGAGAAGCCATGGGTCAGGGGGACGCTGTAGCTTAGGTAGGTCAGTTCCAAGCCATTTCAGGTGGCAATAGTCAAAACCTGTGCCTTACAGTATGTGCAAAAAGGTGAGGGGAAGCTCTGTCCCATGTGCTCCCAGCAGACTGCTCGCCCAGTTGTGTTCTCTTGGGTAGTCAAGAGCATTATTGACCTTCTGTCGTCTTTTACCAGAGCGAGAGTGGCAGGACCTATTACATAAAGGAAATGATTATCTCATATGGATAAAAAGCAGCTGAGTACACAAGAAACAAAATTCTAGACAAATGTGGAACTGAGTATTTATATAATATAGAAATGTCAGTAATGATTTAGATTGTGACTGCAAGAAAAATGCTAAATCTAGAAGCAAAAAAAAAAAAAGTAAATTAATGTTCAGAATCATATATGGAAAAAGAAAAGTGAGGAGTTTACACTTTTCTTCAGGGCGTTACTTTTATTCATTGTGTTTTTCAGTGATGAGACTCAGAGATCTATAAATACTTGTTATGCAGTAAAAAAAAAGCCCTCCCACAGTGTGGTAGCGTTCTTATCCAGAGAAGTGCAGTGCTCAAAAGACTTAAAGAAGGTTTTGAAATTCAGCATACGTTAGAAGTATCAAAAAACAAACAAACAAAAAAAAAAACATACAGGTAAGAAAATCCACATCAAAATAGTAAAATAAAAATAGGTTTTAAGAGTTCAGACTGGAAAGCTTTTGTGCAAGGTTCTGAGATGGAAATGGACTAGTTATTCATGATTACTTAAAATGACACAGTGTCACAGATGCTCATGGCAGTAACGACAACAAAGTCTGAGTGCCACGGCATTGAACTGCTTTGAAGTCTTTTAGTTACTCGCCCATTTAGCCTTCTAGCTACCCACACTGTGTACACTGCCACAGGAGCGGTGTGCACGCTCTCCAGTCAGATCCCATTAATGAGGACTAGAGCTCTCTGAGAAAGCTCCTAGGCAAGTGCACTTGAGTTTAGCTCAGGTGAATCTTTGCACACATTCAGCGTTCCTCCAGTTATTCTATTGACTTCACTCAGGCCAACATTGGGCTGATATTAATTTTTGATTTATATTTGAAAATCCTACTCAATGCCTAAAATCTCTCTTCTTTCATTAGCATCCCTAAAACCACTTTTCTGTAACACCATACTCTTATTTTAGGATCCCTGCTAATCTCAACAAAGAACCAAAATTACACTGTTAAATTACCTTTAAACACAAATTCTCAGAACCTATATGAAAAGCACAATTTATTTGTCGGGACATTTGGCAAAGATAAACATGGATAACTTCCAAATGAATAATATGGCCAAAGAATTTCACTCATTCAAGCTTGCTGATGAATATGACCTTTGATCGTAATTTATTCTCTAGGAGGACTTAAAACTGCAATTTAACTTACCTAAATAATATCTCATTCTTTCTGAGGCATGTCACCAGAAGACTTCCTTTTTAATTATAAATATAGGAAAGGGTGTGAGAGGGATTTGGACATTGATATATATACGGGATTGTATGTTCCACTCATTGTCTTCTGGATCATTAAAAATAAATCATAAGCAGTTGTAAACAATTAATTCAATTTCCTGTATTACAATGTAAGTTAATTTCTCTCTTTGCCATGAATTTCCATAGTATACTGTTTTTATCCCATTTCTCCTTGCCAAGATTCCCTCCTGTTCTCTCTCAGTAGAAATAGTAGACTGCAGACTGTCCCTTGTAAGCACTAGATCGGGCAACTAAGCACTAGATTTGGCTTATTGCCAAAGCCTGTTTTATGAAGGGGCTTGCTTGTCCCATTGAAAAACAGACAACAGTAGACACAATAAAAACACTTTTTAATTCGTCCTTGTTTGCGTTATTTTCAGGTGTTGATTTTAACCGATCATCTCTTTCACAAAGGATTTCTGTTCTGCAACTCATTCAGTACTGGAGAAGTGTTTAGCATGAGCTGGTAGGCTCAGACTCACGTGGGCAGGAAGATATATCCCACATGTTGTTACAGTGGCAATGCAATGAATCATCTGTTAAAGCTGGAGACTTTCCTGAGGAAAGTAAGTATTCTAAGAAATTCCTCAGTTGCACTGAAAGTTCAGCAGCAAAGATCATCGGATCAGCAAGCATTTGCCTATATATCCTCCTTCTGAGGCAAGTCCCACATCTGGTGCCAGGGGAAGAACTTGCAGGTGAATAAAAGCAGAAGGCAGAACATATTTGACTTCCCTGACCGCCTCTCTTGCAGTGAAACCAGACTCGGTGGACTCTTAGAGACCTGCTGTGTGGTGAGTGTTTCCTTCCTCTACTGAGGTCCTGGCCATCATCCCTGGAAGTGTGTTAATTTTTCAGTGTAGGCTCTTCTCAAACCATTTGCTGTGCACTCTCCTCAGCAGGTTTTCAGGGCAGCCTCAACTTCCTTGGGGAGAGTTTGTAGAAGTATAAAAGGCAGTTAGAGAGCTGGGCCAACCACAGCCATTTGTGTTTTTTCTTGTGTTTCTTCTTTTCTTCTCTTCTTTAAAAGATTGTTGGAATAGTCTTTAGCATTCCCTTTCTTGACCAAGAACTCAGGCTTCAAAAAGTACCCTAAATTATTTCCGGTGGACATAAATGTGGACAAGAATGTATATTCCATGTGTTAGAATAGCAATGTTATTAAAGCAAGAGGCTTTTCTGAGAAAAGTCACTATTCTGAGAAATTCCTCAGTTGCATTGAAAGGAAGGAAAAAATTAAAGCCCTTGGCTCTGTTCCATCCTGTGATGTAAATCTCTATCAGTCAAGGAAACATCTATTTCTAGGTTAATCCATGATAAATAAACCTGAGACAAACTATCCCTTTCTTAGCTGCTCATCTGGGCATGTTCACTGGCCTCAGCTGTGTTCAGAATCTCTCCTTAGGAGTCCCTGACTTGGTGACTCAGGCAGTTATGGCCCAGCTTCTCCAGAGTGGACCTGCTTATTTATGTAGGTAGTATCTTAATTGCAGGCAAGTTACGAGCTCTGTGCACTGCGTATCTTGGCCCAGGACATCTCCCCAAGCCATTGTAGTCTGTCACCCTCCACGCTCTGCACTTCCTGATCATCATCGTTCACTATTACTTGAGTATCCTGAAAAGACTACTGAGTCCAAGGGAAGATGTAAACACTTAGGAAGCAAATGGAAAATACCAGTAGGAAACAATGGGAACCAAATGCTCCTGGGGAACCTGGTTATATTGTTATTGGGATGTTGCCCAATCCTTTTACTTAATTCTGAGCCATTTTCATGGCTCTGAAGGCCTGTCTGTGGGCCTTCTGTGGGCATGAATAACTGATTTCATAAGTGCTCTGCATTATAGGATTAAACCTGAACAGCAAGGTAGCCCCCTCTCTGTTTTAAGATACGAATCTCAGGTGCGAGCCCTTTATTTGTACTCTTCTTCTGGCTAAAGACTAATTTGCGCGCTTATTGATAAAAATATTCCTTTAGAGCAGGGCCAAGGCTGTTGGGTGCTCCTGTGAATAGCTGTCTGTAGCTGAAGTAGCAATAAACCGACCCTGTCAGCTAATTGCAAAGGGACAGGAAGGGAGTTTTCTTGCAGATGAGGGACTTTAGCAGTCTAATATAGCCTTGCAGAAACAGGCTGAATTTATTTATCTATAAAAAAGACTAGCAACAATTACATTTCCCTAATTCAGTTTCTCTCTCCATACATACATATGTGAAACTTTGTTTGAAGGAGCAACCGCTTTTCATTTAAATGATTGCTCTTTGTTGCCTGCTTCTGCTGCCTTGGCAGATATTCTGTAAGATTGTGCTGCAGAAGCTGGTGAGTCAAGAGTTTTATAATAAATCTGTGCACATGCTGTGCAACAGCAGCTAGTTAATCTGGACTGTTGTGTGCGTCATTTAGTCCCCTCCTGAATACATAAACTCAGGTTGAAAAACGTCACCTGTTACTTCTCAGTAACTTTGGAACTGCAATGTGTCTTTGTGATATATTGATTAAGGCAAAAGGCTGCGTTGCAATGCTCCAGGAAAAGAAACCCTTGACTAGAGATGTGGGTACAATATCTCACTTTATCAGATAAGAATGCAATTGGATATGATTTTGCTCAGCCAGAAATAATCTAATATCTGAAAGCATGAAAGATAGAGACCTTTAAGTTCTCTATTTATAAAAAAAAAAAAAAAAACAGTTATATTTTTTCTCCAAGAATATTTCCGGTTGATTGTAATTGGATAGGAAGATACTGTATCTTTCAATTAGGCAGTTAGGACAAGTGAGGCCATTGACATTTGTTCGTATCTCACATATCATCTCTCTTCCACTCCTTTTCTCCGCTCAGTGTATTTCAGGCCAGCTATGTGTGTGCAATGCAGGTAACGTCCAGAGTTACAGAGCAGTCTCTGTCCTGGCTTGCACCCTCAGAGCAGAGCTGTGGGAGCTGTCTGCTGTGTTGGACCCTGCCCACCCTGGCCATGGGCGCCTCAGCTGTGTTTGTGCTTCCTGAAGGCAAAGTAGGAGAAAGAGGCTGAACAGAGCGTGGTGATTTATAGCCCTGAACAGATATAGGGAGCCATTGTAGGATGAGAACTCTCACCTAATCCTTCCCTGGTATAAATATATATGATACCTACTGGCATGTATTAATGTCCCCCTGCTAACCTCTTCTAATGTCATTTATTCTGCCTCTGTTGCAATCAGCAGAGCAATAGGCCTTCCTCCTGCCAGAAGGAAAAAGTTAATCTCGCAACCTTCTCCTCCCAAGGCCACAGTCAATGTCCCTCTGTGAATCAGCTGCCAAAGGATGTTCCTGCAAAAGTCTGTTCACGCCCTAAAACTTTTTGTCTGTTATTTGCTAAATATAACCTGGTAATAATTTTACTGACGCAAGGTAAATGGGCATCATTTTTCTTTACGGGGTCTCTGTTTGTGATGCTATATTATAAATGGCTTTATAAAGGACATGTTTTCCTCAGGTACGTAACTGTCTTGGGATATTTCATTACATTTTGATGACATTGGTTACATCAATACTGTGTTTTTTTAAAAAAAATTCTATGCACTTATACATACGATCTAGATTCATATCATTTATTCTTTCTTAGAGGTAATCCTTACTGTACTCCTGATCTGGAGGGACCTGAACTTGGGAAAAAATAATTACCTATTTTGAATACAAAATATTTGTATACAGTTAGTATCAAAGAGATGATGCTGCAATGAGATATCGCAAAGTGCCTTGAAATGTGGCTCTTTGACAGCTTCATCTGCACTCATGTCACTAAATTTCTCTTTCTCTTACCTTAAAATGTTAGTTTTAATGTTTTATGTCTTCATGCAGCTCCAAATAACCACTAGATACCTCAGTTCCAACTGTCAGACAAATATTTTTTCGTTCACCCAATGGGGCAGTGATGCTGCAGTGGAAAACTCCTTTGGCTCAAGACCCAAGACAAGCAACATTTAGTCTTCCAGGTTAGTCTTGAGTAGCTGAAATGGAGTTATTTAGTGTTATAATTATTCTTGAAAAATCATTTTCAGAAATAATTTTGCAGTCTATCCTAGAAAACTGTATTTACACTAACTACCACTATCAATGTGCTTACCCTGTTCAAAAAAATACCATTTTACAGAGGAAACATGACCAATTCATGTGTTCTGTAGTCACAACTGACATTATTTTAAAGAAGCTATCTTAAAAAAAAGTGGATGAGTGCCATGGCTACTCCTGTGAGCTGCCAACCCTGGGAGCATTTTCCAGGCATCCTGTCCCACTTTCCTTTCTCAATCCTCCAAGTCAATAGAAGCACAAGGACTTTGAAAGATAACTGTTCTACTCTGAGTTCAGTTGGTAGAAATAAAGTTTATTTGACCTCAGTAGCATCAAAACAAAATCTCTCTCTTTCCTCCCTATGAGTGAGCAGACTGTCCTGTTGGCCTTGCTTTGCAGTACTCTGTGCTGACATTCATGGATAACCTCTACAGAGAGATCTTTCTTCTCTCTCTTTCTAGTACTTATTCTGGAGCTTTCCCTTTTGAAAGTATGCCTGGCTAGAGTGAGATATATTCCCGTAGCCACTATACACATAACTTAACCTTCTCTTTGATGCTTCCTTCAGCCAAACTTCTATGTCACAGCAGGCTGTTTCTAATCCTCAGCTGCTATTAATATATCATTCACCTGTGACCACTAAGCACCTTTTCTTCACTCCTTCTCATTTAGGCTGGTAAGACAAATGAAACCATCCTCATGTAAAGAGAAGATTTCTTGAAAATTTGTCTTTTTTCAGTCCTATGCCCATTTTCTTAGGCTACCCTGCTCCACAGTGAGGCTCACAAGTGGTACAAGGGACAGAAGGTAAGTTGGAGGGGAAGTACTCAACTCTTACCTCTAGCTGTTCCTTGTGTTTCAGAGGCTGTAATAGAAACCGTGTAAACATCTGCTATGGTTCATATAATAGATAGCTACAAATCTTGGAGTATGGCCAATGGAGAGAAAATAAAAAAGTGCAGACATTAATATTTTGTTTTGTTATTGATCGTGTAAATGGTGATCAGACTGTCTCTGATGCCCCGTCATCCTGTGTGGGAGAGCTGATATTCCTTCTGTGAGACAGGAAAGAACAAATCATTTACTTTAGATCATAGAAATTGCTAAGCAATAAGAATTGTTCCTACAGAGTTCCCTTCTGCCTGCTGTCAAATATCAAAAGACTATTAAATTTACAAATGTAAGAGGTTAAAATTTCTAAAAGAAAGACAAATGTTTTTTTTTAAAAAAAAATCTCCTAAGAAGGGAATGTAGTGGGACAGACTTCTATGAGACATTCAGTAGGGAAGTAAAAAGGTGGTGTCAAAGGAAATTTAGGTTGGATGGAAGCTACATCCAGGCTGAATGAAGGACTGGTCAAAGTGGAACATAGAAAGAATTTCAGTGTCTCAGCCCAAAATTGCCATCCTGAGAATGGTACTGAGCTACCTTATTTATTCCACTAAGAATTCCTAGAAGTTTTATACTGCACCTTTCAAAGCCGCCTGGGCTAGGCAGCAGTGTAAGCCTTGAGGGTTAAAACAGGAGTGAGGAACATCTCTCTTAGGAGTAGCACTAATTCTTTCCCTGACACTTGCAAGGGACTCGATCCAGCCTGTGTTCAGGGAGGATCAGACTTCCTGCAGAAATGCAAGAGCTACTCTTTAAAAATGTTTGCCACCTGCTACACCGTCAGTGTCATACAGAAGATCTCTCTCAAGAAGTTACCTTCTCTGAAGAGAGTTACCTTCTCTGTCTGACTGCACTAACAGCCTCACCTTGAAGGAGAATGATTAAACTTTCAGACTACTCTGGACATGGCCTGTCTCTATCATTCTTGCTGTAACTATAACATTGTGTAGCAAATAACTTTCATTAGTCCAGATAGAGGGGAAGGAGTGAGCATGAGCCTCAGGGAAGTCATTTAGGAGGAGGGATTTTAGTTTCCTGTTCCCCAGATTATATCTGTGTCCTTAAATTGTATATTAAAGTATAGCAGCAGCACTGCAGAGCTCAGGACTCTTCCGTTGCAGGTGAATGCTCCAGTCTGCCCTGTGGACTCATATTCCCTTTGCTGAATAATGCCCTGGCTCCGGGAGGAGGGATGGTGAATATGACTACTCAGAATAATCTGTCAGGTGGAGGTTACAATATGATACTGTGAGCAAGAACCTAGGGCTGGAGCAGGATCACTGCGGGTGTGAATGGTCTAATCACTTGCATTTCCACCTCCTCTTCCAACAAGGTTGAGAAGCGCCTCGTCCAGGATTTAGAGAATAAATGTGTTGGCCTTTCTATTCAGTGGAAGGTTTTGGACAGGGGTTCCTGAGTAGATGCGGCCGTTTCCCTGTAAAACTCTTTTAGGTAGCTTGGGAGAACCAGGATTTAAGTCATGCTGATGAGAGATTTTTTTGCCTTTTTGTAAGTAACTTCAGGCCAGGCACAACTTCAGGCAGCGTCCTGCTCAGTGTGTTGCCTGAGTCTGGGCAGGGAGCTTGGAAACTCCTGTACCACATGCAGAACTGATGCCTGCAGCTCGGGGTTTTGGATTTCATTCCAGGCAATGAGCTTTTTAGGCATTCTGGACCCAGTGTGATCTAGAGCTGCTGCTGTCTGTGGCTCTACCCCAAAATAAAGACAACTACCCTGTACTTTTCTACAATCAGTTCAGTTACTGCTGGGCTCAGAGGAACTCACCTGCAGTCTCTTGTTCTCAGTAACTGTCTAGCAAGAGGCAGCTTAAAACCCGAGGAAACGTTTAATTTCGAGGCCCTGCCTAGGAGCGTGCAGGGGCTGCTTCTCCGCTCTCCAGGCAGCGGGGAGCTGCGCTGTGTCGCCGTGCGCCCGTACGCGCGCGGGCCTTGCTAGCTGAGCCCGCGGGCCGCGCACAGGCCGCTCGGTACCCTCCAGGCAGAAGCTCACGTTGGGCTCCTCCGAGTGTCAAAGTCCTTAGTGAATCACTGCAATTCGTATTCCTAATGTTTACTTTAAAAAGAACAAACTCTCTATTTGTTTCTTTTGCTGATTATTTCATACCCTTAAAAAAAAAGATTTTTACCCTTAAAGATTTTTTTTTCTTTTTCTTTTTCCCCCTCAGAATAGGAGTGTAAACATCTCTAAAAGGGAGAGTTTCCTTAAGAAAATGTTCTTTAGTGTGCTATTAACTCTTGAGTATTTGCCCTGATGGAGGAATGAGAATTAATTGGCTGTTTGTGAACTGAAAATGTTGGCAATAAGAGACTCTTTGTCATGTCAAAGGTGATAAGCTCTGATGTATTGCACACTGCTGCAACAAAGGATTTAGGGAGAAGTGGTGGTTTGTACAGTAGTTATAACTTTTGATTGAATTTTTAATTTTTTTTTATATATACGCATGTGGCTTTCTTGGCTATGTGAGTGTTTTTAATGTGCAGTAAAAAGAATGTAATTCTGTTATTACTGAAACTTTATGGTATCAGAAAAGCTCACAAACATGGAAATTGAAGAGTTTACATTAGTTTGGCTCATTCTCAATGTCAAAAAGTTGTGTAGATTCTGCATCCTCTGGATAAGCACTGTCTTGTTCAGGCAGGCTGCCTGTTTCCTGTTACATAACCACGTTCAGTAAGACCAGCTGCAGACTGGCTGAACTAATGCAGAGGGAATATGAACCCACCTAATCCCATTTCTATCATTCAGAAGTTAACCTGGTGATAAAATCTATTTCAGCTGTATGGGGGCATCCTGTGAATGAGCGTGCTGCCCCCCGCCAGGCCTCGGCCGGCAGAGCAACCTGGTGCTCCTATCCTACGACTCGGGAGGCAGCCCAGGATCTGAAGGAGCAGAACAGCACTGAGTAGTGTAGGCAGCAGAGACAAAACTATCTGGAGCTGTTGAGCAATAAGACTTCAGTAGAAAGGCTAACATCCCAGAGAGATATTAGCATATCAAACCCTTAGCCAGACAGGGGCATAAGATGTTATATGTGCCTGAGAAGTATGAAATCAGCAAAAAAGATATAAGCTGGTTGAGTAAAATGTATGTCTCTTTATGTAGGCCATCACCACAAGATTGTATTTACGTTCCTTTCTAATCATACTTGTCAGCCGTGAGATATAGAGAGGAAGCAAAAGTGCAGGGAAAAGAAAGATTTCTTCATTACATAGATCTGGATGAAATGAAATCTAGATTGAACTGTTATAACACTGCAATAGTGTTTTTGGAATTACTATTCATGGGAGACACAAATTTGAAGTCTTTGGAAGACTAGTAGCTTGCCCAGAGAGCTAAACAAGTTGTGACAATGTGCTGTGGACTGAGCGGCCAAGAGGCAGCCTCCTTCAGGGTCCTTGCAGAAGCGAGAGGGCTCTCGTATTTTAATAGAGCACCCTGACCTGGGTAGGTGGGCACACGTTCCAGGTTTTTGAGTTAGCCCATAAGTTGGTAAAAGTTCAGATATGCTGGACACTACAGTAAGATAGAAAACTTTAATAAGAAAAAGAAGATACTTGATGAGTTATGTTAGCAAAATTTTGAAGTCTTGAACATTTCTTTTGGCAAATAGATTACTTGCATGATCTGAGCTTTTGTTTCCTAAAGAACAAATGCAGTAGAATGATGACAATGCATGATAATATGGGATGGAAACCAAATTTAATTAAGTGGTTCACAGTGGATTTGCATTCTACTAGCACGTTTACGGATACTTTGATATGCAGTCTAATTTTACTGAGATTTATTAATGAGAATCTGTTGAATTCTACTTAATTGATTAGTTGGGGTACAGTATGTACCTGGAGAGGGGATGGGATTGTTCACTTAAGAAGGTGCTGCTCAAGAAATCTCCTCTTAATTCTCCTTGTCCACCCTTGAGTTTTACACAATATCTTGCACATTTCCTTTCTGGTAAGAAGTAGATATGGTGGCGAACGCACTCGCACTCAATTAACTTGGAGACAGCGAACATGGTGCTGCCCTTTCCTCTCTGCACTCAGAATCAGACTGAGAACACTTCCGTGTATTGATTTGCAGCGCTCTTTATGTTTAGGAGTAGCAAGACTTGACAAATTATTTGCTTCCCTCACTGGCTTTATCAGTAAAGCTGTCCTAGCTTGACTAAATGCCAGGCTGTTTTTTCTAATACTAAGTGATGGGAAATGAACCAGAGACATTCTGATAAAATGAGTAAGAAGATTCACTGAAAAACTCGAAAAGAATAACCAGTAGCGCAGCTGACATTTGCAGAACACTGACCATTTGTAAAAGCTGTGCAGATTATAAATTTTTACTGTTATATTAAAAAAAAAAAAAAAAAGTTCCCTTCATTGTCTTGAAGAAATAACACCAGTATTATTTTGAGCACTTACAATAATGGACGTGGTTCCCCTGTCCTTCCCTATGTCCACTCTTACTATGGTAAATGCAGGGATTCATTTTGCAGGCCATATAACTAATTTTAGTAACTTAATCATTAATTCTCTTTTGTTCTTCTCCTTTTCTGCACATCTGTGATTAAACATTAAATGGGAATGTTTAAACATTCCCTCTGGAAAAACATGTGTCGTGTGGTGGGACGGGAATGGGAAATTGGTGCCCTGTTCTCTGTTTCTTATCGTATTTTGCATAATCTTGGTTCCAGGCACCGCAGAAGTTTACCCAAAACAACAATTGTGTTTGGTGCGCAGGTACTGATGGCATTTCCTCATGGCTTACAAGGATCAATCAAAATGTTTTAACACGCTCTGCTAGAGCCAAATTCTGCCCTCCCTTTAGTTAGTTGTGTGAAATCAGAGAAACACCCTTTACTATTTCAGTCACTTTGGTGACACTGAGAGGAAAAATTAGCTCATTGTGTTCAAGGCTGTGTGATGTGGGCCTGAACCAAGACTGCGAGTGGACCCGCTCAAGTTTCACGGTGGAAATCTTGAGAACGGTAATTCAGTTGACTGCAAGTAAAGTATCCAGGAAGGGCAGGAGCTGAAATGGAACGGATTTTGTTCTAAGATTCTGTAGCGCTGTCACTGGCATTGGAGTGCCCTCCACATAGTATCAGTACTTATACTCCAGACTGTAAAGGCATATGGGAGTCTAACTCCTTTTAAGATACCTGTTTCTGTGCTTCTCTGCAGTTTCGTATCTGCTGCATATTTCCGTTTTCACATTAAATCAGTTATAATTGTCATTGCTGTGACCCAAGCATTTCTTACCTATGCAAAAATCCTGCTGTCGCCTGTGCATTTATGAACACGTTTCATACAGTTACTGTGCTATCTTGGGTGGGGATGGCTAGGGTTTGATCACTTCCATTTGAATGAAAATGCTGTGTTAAGAATGAATCGTGCATTTTGAGATGATCTTGACTGCCTATTCAAGATGGACACAAGATACGGCTCCCCTGGCATCTCTGTTTCTCAGAAATAAACCAAGCCCCACAGGTTGCTGTTCTTTGGGCATCAACAGGTATTTTCATGTATTGGTAGCACATCTCTTACATGATTCAGGAGTATTCCATTAAAATCTGTCTTCTACGTGAGATTTTTTAAGTTATATGTTGATGTTGCCTGTTAATGAGCTTAAGCGTGTTGACAAAAAATGAAAAAAAAAAAAAGTTTTCCCATTATTTTAAAGCATTTATCTCAAAAATTCTGTTTTATCGATGTATTATTTTTTGATCAGAGATAAATTTTTATTTTTTATAAATACGATAATTTCAGCATTTGACCAGTCCTGTTTCTTGTACCCATAGGTACCTTAGCCAGATAGAGAAAGAGGCTGTTATTTTGGGTCGATGGTTTTTGCTTTGATTTGCCTTAATCTATCCCGCAGTTCTACCACTGGAGGGCAGAATAGAGACAAAGGAAGGCAGCTCCTGACACGGGACTTCCAGTGTGTTGCAGAAATTTGCGCGTTCAGATTATTTATCGTCTGTATTCTGCAGCTCTGTTCCTACTCATTGTGATTAAGGCCACAGACAGTGAAACCTCGGCTCCAAAAGCCAGGGGAAACCTCCAGTTGTTTTGAATAAGAATCAAAACTTTGCCAATGTTTAGTGGGTTCTTTTGATAAGTCTGATGGAATACCAGACCTCTGCTTTTAAAATTCCCTTCATTTTGGGAAAGTACGTAAGCCACACAGGTGCCATAAGTTTCTCTAGCTGCAAAAGTAAAATGTTATTGCATATCTTGCTGTTAATAATGATGACATTGCTCTGATACGATTTTAGGATCTTCTAAAGTCTATTTGCTATACTGCAATATTTTTATTGATATATTGCTTTTTTTTTTGTCTTGTTGCTCTAGTTGCTTAAAAGCATAAAGATGCATGTGCTCTGATGTAGTAATTTTCTTTTTTTTTTTTTCTTTTTTTTTTGTGGAACCATATTCTGCTGAGTAGCAGTGACATAATTAACCACATTCAGGAAAACCTCACTAACAGTCTCTGGGAACACAACATGACTCATAGCAGTGGATACTCATATCACTGCAGTGAGGTAGGTGGTAGTACAAATGAATATTCCTAATGTAGACTATAGATTATTTTTTGTTCCCCCCACTGAAAATGCCTAGCGGAAAGAATAACCTCTGAAGCTTATGTGCCAAGCACCAATGTCCCTGCGGTGGCGACGGGCGGGAGCGCTGCAGGTGCACTGGGCTCATATTCGGAGAGCGTATTACATAATTCAGGATGTGCTATGCTTTTGCCGCCCCTCAGGAAGGGGTGCATCTTGTCCTGCACCTTGCATTGCACCCATTACAAGGAGCTTCAGGTCTATCACAGCTTTCTGCCTGTTTGCTTTTGTGCCACGAGGGCATTGCTTTCCACCACGACATACAAACCGTTATTTGCCAGCGGACCTACGATGTACAACACTGAGCAGAAAAGTTGTAGTTGTTACAGGCAGCCCCTCTCCACCTTCCCAGCCAGCAATAAAACAACTGGGGCCAGCAAGGGCAGCGCTGCTCTGTCACAGGCCCAGCTCCAGCTAGGCTGGGAAAAAATGGGTTTAGAAGGTGCCTTAGTTGATGAGTTAATTAACGTGTACTTAAACAGCACATGCACGAGAGACAAAGATGGCACTATTGGTGACGGCCTCCGTTGTGCCTGGTGAGTACTGAAGGTTGACTGTGACTTCTGACATCTCTTTAAGACTTTGCCTAATTTGTGTCCTAAGTGGTATTTAAAATACGTGAGTTAAGCTTTGCGAGCTGTGCTATTTTAAAGCCCCACCTGCTTTCTGGCTAGTTCACCATGCAGAATAGACACCCAGCATCTTCCATGAGGTTGTTTCGCTATTTTTCCTTCTCACTTCTTATTGCTACTTTAATCTAAGGCTTAATGCATGTGAGGGGGGAGCAAGTGGCCAAAACACTGGCATTCCCAGTGAAAGTATATATCCTCTACATACCCTGTGTTTTGCTTGTTTGTTTTTTATTGTTTGCAAACAGAATCACTCCTTTATGTTACAGGACAGCTCTTACAAGGGTCTTACACGGTAGAGTTCTGTCTTAGAGGGACTGTGCGTGCCAGCCATGGAAGAGCTTGGTAGGACACTTGCTCGATAGCTGAGCTCGGCTGCAGGGCCGTCAGCCCTGCTTGCACCTTGCCCCTCTTGTCCGGGATGTCACGGGCAAAGGCCCGAGGCTGGGGCTGCCTGGCTGCTCCTATGGCGTGAGGCAGCTCCCGAGAGCGCGGCCAGCAAAGCGGAGCTCTTGTGTTCTTGACTGGGAGTCCTCGTTTTACTGTTAGCTAGTCTGAAATTGTCATGACTAACCCTCTAGTAGCAGTTTATGCTTTTGTCCTTTATTTTAGATCAAGTGAAAGCATATTTTTGGCAGCTGACTAATTCTGTGCTTCTGGAAATCCTGCTTCCATTATTAGCGCAGTGACTGCTTTTTACACACTGTGAATACCAGCCGAGTGTAACAATGTGTTTTGCTTGTGGTGAAGACAGCATTTAAAGTAGAGAACAACCATTAAAGCCAGTCAAAAATGCAATTTTGATGTTTTTCAAATTTTTTTAATGGTAGACAGGTAGTTTCATGTTAGAGATAAGCCTATCTATAAGTGAAATAATTACTCTTTAATTAAGATAATTATAAAAACAGGAATGTAAATACTCAAGGTATAGTATGCCTGAAATTTTTTCTTTCACACTATCCACAAACTTATCTTGCATACCTAAACCCTGTTTTTACTTGATGATTACAACAGCATATGCTCAATTTTGAAAGCAGAGTACACTACCAAACTTTATACAGACTTTTCATAGCTGAGATGAAATAGATGAAATAGTTGGTGAAATAGACTTTCTGTCATTTTCCCTTTCCATTCCTTTATTCTTTTTAGGCTTGCTTTCTAAGGCAATAGTGCATTTGTGGTCAATATGCCTTAGCATTCTTTTCCCACTAAATTTCACTAATTTCCAATTAGATCTGGCCAAGGGATAAGACTTCCAAAGTTCCTTCGGGGGCAGCAGAGGTTGACCTCTTACTAGAGACACGTGTGATTGTCTCAGCTGCAGGAAAGTTTTATGTTTTTGAGACCACAGAGAGTTCAGCTGTGAATCAGAAATCAGGAGCTGATCAATCTGCATTAGGTCAGCTGCTCATGGAGCTACTTATTTGTTTCTTCTATTCTGATAAATCAAATCAAAATCCACCCCACTCCCCCCTTTCTTTTTCTTTTTGGACGTATACATGACACTGCAGAACTTGACAAGGAGAGTCATTCCCACAAGTCCAGAAAGCAGCATTTCTGGCACGGTTGCTGACATGCTGTAGGAGAGCATTTCCAAACACTTGGGAGCTGTACTGCGCATTCATAATCTTACATTATCACAGTTTGTTGTCTCTGTGATCTGCCTGTGCTTGTTTTAGACAAATATAGAAGTAGTGTGGGAGCTGCATGCTCTAGTGCCAGAATCTCTATTATGCCCAATAGTGTAGGAAATCCTGGCTTCTCCTGTGCAGATGTGGCACTGGAAGTGAAAGTTTTTGGCCCTAAAAGAAATGAAACACATCAAAGACACATGGAAGGAAAAAAAGAAGCAAAAAAGAGCAGCTGAGCTGCTCTTCAAGGACTGTCAGTATCAATATTATTGCTGCATAGCACAGCTCTAGCTGTGTGCTGCTATGCTAAAAAATTGAATGATCTCTGCCTGATTTGCAGAACATGAGATGAATCTGGAAAAGGCACTAAACACCCTGTGCTCCCCCTGCAGCGGGGACTATATCAAGTCAGTGGGAGATAAGAGCACTCGGCACCTTGCAGTCCCAAAGTGCTCTGGAGGCCTGTCCACAGCGGGAAGCTCAAGGTTAAGCCAGGTTAGCGAGAGTGTAAATTACCTGAGCCAGTCTATAGGGAATTAACATAATTTTTAACCTGACTTTAGCAATTGTACTGGAAAAATTATATTCAAAACTCATAGTTCAGTTTAATGCAACTTAGCTCACTGTGTGTCCTCAAGGAGCAGAATTCCACTGGGAAAAGCATGAGTCTTGAAAAGCGGCGGTGCTGACTTCTAGTTCTGACTTTGTGCAGAGCTTAGAGCTTGAGTAGACACTCGGCCACTGCGTCCTGCTTTTATGGGAACGAGTTGTCTGCTAACTTCACACAGTTATTTTGAAGATTGTAGCCGTTGATGACTGTGAATATTTTAAGCCTCTCTGGTAGATGATGCAGTAATCAATGAACAATTCTGTATCATTTTTTATCTTATTGTCCAAAAATTCCTATCTTTCAAATGGGAAATATATAGACTGTAATTATAATTGATGCATTTTGGAAGACAGAATTTGGTTTTGCCGTATTTCATCTCTGATTTACAGGAGCCTGATCTCAGCTGTGATCTAGCCTCTGAATGCCAGAACTTTTCAGGCTAAATGCTTAAAATCTGCCATCTTTAAAAAAAAAAAAAAAAAAAAAAAAAAAAAAAAAAAAAAAGACACTCTTTAAAAACATTGTCTCAATACCCCTAATTGTATGAAGCCTTTAAGCAATGTTGCCAAATCATATAATACTGTTTACTATCTTAATGAAGTTAGTTCCTGAATGTAACCTCTTTGTATCATAATTTAGTTGCAGCAAAATATTTGAAAATTAATCCTTAAGTTTCAGTATCCCAAAGGCAAATAAAAAAGCTGTGTGTGTGTGTGTTCATATTTGTGTTTATATAGAGATTATATAAAGAGTGAGAGAGAGTAAGAGTGCTTTTAAGCCTATCTGATGAGCTCTGGGGGCTTGACTCATGGCTTCTGAAAGCACGAGAGGCTGGCAAAGCTGCAAGAGTAGCAAATTAATCATCAGTTGAAAACAGTTTTTAGGTTTATAGGACAGTGCAAGTGCTTGTTACTGCTCTATTTTGTTGTGAAACGGCAGGTTCCTTTCCCCATGAGATCATGGGTGTTAACGTTTTCTGTTGCTGTCTTCAGTTCAGTCTGAGAGGGCAGAGGATGGCGTGCGTAATGGTGCGGCGCATCAGTCTGCCCTCGAAGATAACGCGTGTCACCACTGCATGTCAGTACTCCATCAGCATGCTGCTCGGATGTGTTCTCTGACATTCATTAAATACCATGGCTTGTTAGTACGTGCCCAAGGCATGAATGAAGGAAGGGGAAATCTCTTCCAGATCAAGATAATCCTGACAAATTCCTGGGACAGAATTCTTGAAAACCAAGTGCTGTGGCAAAAATATAATCTAATCTTCTTTTCTGGAAAGCCTTGAAAAGGAGGCAGAAGAGAGGCAACAAAGTTTAAATTAGGGGTGAGAGCCTGGATGACTCTTTAGGTACAATATGCAAAGCTTTGGATGATACCTACTATGCATTGCCCTAGCCTAGCTATTCCAGACTTTAACAGGAGAATGACTCATATATACAGATGGACATCAAATGCAAATTGGTAGTGACAGAAAATTGTTAGGTTTTGAAGGCAGTTTAGTGGGCTCTATAAGACAGGTACTTCTGAATGCTGCGTGCAGAGCACAGATGCCCTAACACAACCGTTACGTCTATTACTAAGTGGCACTTCCAGTGGGACTCTTAACAGCAGCCAAGTAGAGGAGAGGCAGAGGGATGAAGGATGGGTGTCCTTCTGTCCAGAGGGACATTTGTGCGCTCCTGTTTTGCTCCATAAAGTAAATCCCTTGGGGACATAAATGTACAGAGCTTTAAGACCTTGGGGCTCTTATTTTAGCACCTTCCAGAGAAGTGGTATAAATGTTATGACTTGGCTGTTGTTTTCCTCTAAAGAGTCTAAATCTGCAAGCTGGTGCCATGGGAAGAAATTGTGCCCATTACATCCTTGATATTTTGGGTGCTCCCTAAAAAGGTACATAGTCTGACAAAACTAGAATTTTTACACTTCATTACATTATGATCTTTTATTTTTTAATGTAAAGAATTATTCTATACTAGTCTTCCGCTGACCAGTGCATTAGCATTATCACTGTGGTTCCTTCTTCCTTGAGGTGTTTGGAAATCTTGTCTCTGGTTCAGGGCAGCCACCTTAACATTTTGTAGCAGGTTCACTTTCAGTTCAACAGGATAATTGATCAGCAAGGGTACAGCAGGCAGATGGGAATAGTGTGGAATTTGCCTGAAAGGAAAAAGGATTAAAGCAACCTGGGTGCATATGTTGGACCGTAGCTCCTTTCCTGTTTATAACTTTGTGGTGGTGATATGTTTGGTATCTAATTGCTGCAGGGCTACCTTTAAATAAAAAATCAAAACAGCCCAGTAAGTCAATTTCTAACTGTCTGGCTGGGAGGTTTTATTTACCTCAGCTCAGTGTCTTTTCAGATGTTGGAGGTAGATGCAGGTAACTTCCTGGTATTGATCAGTTAGTGCGTAAGTTTCTACTTCTTCAAGCTTTCATCAGATTCCTGCAATATGTGACACATTTCTCTTATCCTTTACTGTATCTTGTAGTAAATGACAATAACATGCATCAGGATGTTTAAAATAGGCATTGCATTTCCGAAACCATATCTGAAATTGATACCTGAAAGGGATGGACCTCCTTTCTGTGGAGCTGTTCTGCTGTTGATTTCAGCAATAATATCCATCAGAATAGAATATTGCTGTTGTCTCTATATATCTCCATATTGTATTTGTAGGATAATGCATTTGCCGTGTTATATTTCTAATAGCATAGGAGATGAAGAGTCAGATCATATCCTACATCGGCAAAAATTGCACGGGCCAGGAAAGTCTGAGAGCTGATAAATCCGAGGAAATACTTTGAATTTTCTTATCAGAGGAGTGGCATTGCCTCTCTCTGAGCAGCGTGTGCCCCCTAATCCTTGAGTATGGCATCCTGGAGGAAAAAAATTCATGGATCATAGGTATTGCTTAGGAGATGGTGGTGGTGCAAGATTTGGGTAAAATTCTGATCCTTCCTCCACTTTGTTGCTCTGTTTTCATTCCAGTATTAACTCCAGTAATGTCATCTGAGCACTGTAACGCTGATATACTGGTTTGCTTTGGGGCTGTCCCTCCAGCTCTCGGGGGCAGCGGCAGTGCAGCTGGCAGCCGGTGGCTCTGAGCGCTGCCACTTGGTGGTGGGGCGAGGGGGGCAGGTGTTGAGGAAGGAATGCCAACAACTTGATTAATGTTCTTGACTATTAATTCTGTTTATTATCCCTTGCTTGGAAATGATTCATATATTCCTTGTATATGCAAGGAAATGCATGCACTGTAAAGCAAAGTTTGGGAATATAAGTAGTAGGGAAGGAGACACGTTCTGTACCTCTAATATAATACACAAAATACCGTGTATTACAGCTCACAATTTTGATTCAAATCCTATAGAAGTGTGGTTGTAATAGTCCGCAGTTTTAATGAGAAGTCATAGAGTATTTATGTGTTAAATTGGAATGCAAAAGTGAATCTGGCTGAATCAAGCTCTCCTCGTACCTTTTATGTTCGTAAGGCAGAGGTGGCCAAATTACAGAAAGCAAGTTTCAGCCTAGCGCTCCCCAGCCCTCTCCCATTTGATCTTATCTGAGGTGTCAGGAGGTGACAGGCTCCACCAGGCCACGTAGAGTTCAGGGGTCAGGAGAAGTCTCCTACGGTGCAGGAAGGGCCAGGAGCACCCCAGTGGTTCCTCAGGGAGAGGGGAGCAGGCTGTGATGGGATGGGTGCCTCCTGA
The DNA here is from genome assembly GCA_013398735.1 of Nothocercus julius. Taxonomy (NCBI): domain Eukaryota; kingdom Metazoa; phylum Chordata; class Aves; order Tinamiformes; family Tinamidae; genus Nothocercus; species Nothocercus julius. Next base: position 3,592,342 of record VZSV01000005.1, read on the forward strand.
AGCAGGGGAGAACATCCACATGGATCATGGGCAAAGCCCACAAGCTTCCCTATATGTGGGCTGCAGGGTGTACGGAGATGTACAAACATCCTGCAGCACGGCCATGTGGGAGAGGCAGAAGATACGGGATCCCCATCTGGGGCCTTCACTTGGAGAGATCAAAGTTTTGGATAGGAAAGTAGGAAGGCAGAGAGCACAAAAGGTTGGCTCCAGGTATGTTAGAAAATTTTGGAAAAAGTCTGGAAATGTGAGCTTTTTCCCTGAATGAAAATCATAGAATCATAGAATGCTTAAGGTTGGAAGGGACCTCTAGAGATCATCCAGTCCAACCCCCCTGCACACGCAGGGTCACCTAGAGCAGGTGGCTCAGGACTGCGTCCAAGCGGGTCTTGAAGGTCTCCAGAGAAGGAGACTCCACAACCTCCCTGGGCAGACTGTTCCAGTGCTCTGTCACCCTCACGGTCAAGAAATTTTTCCTAAAGTTCCTGTGGAACTTTTGGTGCTTCAGTTTGTGGCCGTTTCCTCTAGTTCTGTCGGTGGCCACCACTGAGAAGAGGCCAATCCCATCCACCTCACTGCCTCCCTTGAGGTACTGATAGACACTAATGAGGTCTCCTCTCAGCCTTATATAGGGGGAAATATAGGGGTAAATATAGGGGAAATAGGGGAAATATAGGGGAAATATAGGGAAATATAGGGGAAAAATGTAAGAAAAATCCCACTGCTCCTAAAAGGTAGAAATTGTTCCAAATGTAGTTTCAGATTCTGATTCTGTAGGGGTCTATGACTCTATCTCTTGGTGATGGAAGGATGTGAGTGGTTGGGAAAGGAGTAGAGGCAAAGAGAAAATGATTGATCCTCATTCCCTCTCAAAAGTACAAATATTGTGCTAGTAAGTAACCACTAAGAAAGCAAGACGAATGAAGTTCCTCTGTAGAACAACACTCACAAAATGACCCAGCTGTCTGTGCTGTTATGAAAGTCTTTTGTGAGCGGAGGCAACTTCACCATCACTTTTATATAAGCAGGGACCCACCAGCCCAGTACTACCTGATTCTGTGGCTGAAATTACTACAAAAGTAGTTGAAGGTCACCGTTGTTCATCCTTCTTCTTTCCTGCCATGACATTGAGCGTTTTTGTGTCCCTCTGGAGGAATTAGCCTTGGATTTTATTGTTTTAAAATAACCTTTTGTTGATAGTTTTGTAAAAATAATTATTGGGAATTCTCTTACTGTTTCGGTGTCTGTCGTGCATTGCTCCAGTAAATAACTTAGAAAAATCAAATATTGATTTATATGTTTGGCTTCTCTTTGTTCTATAGAAGAGCAATGATTTCACTTAGCTATTATGATGAATAAAACTTCAGAGATAATTAAATACATTGAATCCCTAAGGGAAGACTTACTTCAGGTCTGAAGTATTCAGACTTAAAAGCATTTGGAAAGTGTTTAAACCACTATCATTTTAATATTGTGACTTAAAAAAAAAAAAAAGCTCACTGAACAGATGCTATGCAAGTAACTGTTATTTATTAAAGGCATCTTCCTTTTTTTTTTTTCTTTCTAACAGAAAAAATCTCTAGTCCAAGGCTATTCTTTGACTAATGGTATCTGTTATGTAACCCTTTAATATAACCACATTTCTTGAATGTGATATCTGACTTAAGACACTATTTTAAATTATATATAACAGTGGCCAGGGGCTAAGAATGTTTTTCGTTCATACCATTTGTGTTGCCAGATCAATGCTGCTGTGCTTAGACTAGTAAGGGATATTATTGCAACTTTTTTTTTCCCACTGCCTGAAATCAGCCTTTCCCTTTTTAAAATATATATTTAGTTAACATGAGTAAGAACAGGAAAATGATTTAAACTCTTATCTCATTGGAACATAACAAGTTCACGCTTATTTCAAGACTTTTTGTATGTTTATGGTTATTCCTTTAGCTGCAGCAGGCTTGGTACATGCACATAGGTGTAGTACCTCTTTCTTGCTTCTGCATTTGCTTTGGGCACTGAACTCGTTGATTGTACTACTGTGATTGCAACCTAACTGTAACTTGCAAAACGACCTAGTCATGAGATACTGAGTCACGAGTCCATGCTAGGAAAGGCTGGAAAATTATTAACTGTGATGATTTGCACTATAACTTATGTTCATATCGAAAAGTGATTTTTTTATAAGTTTTTTGATGTATGCTTTCAACTTGTGCTGAAAAGCTGAAGCTGTGTTAGGAGACAAAGCATCAAATTGCCTCAGAAGGACAAAAAATCTAGATGCATATAAAATACTAATGTTGCACATAAAAATCTAAATCATCTTCATTATATATCGGGAATGAAATAAAGAAGGCAAAACTGTATCCAGGTGTGACGGACACAAATGTCTTGCATGTGTTAGTGAGGACAGACTTTGATGAAAAGACTTATAATATGCTAGAGATGATCATCATCTAGTGTCACAATCTAAATTGTCATCCTAGTCCTGAGTTTATTAGAATGCTGCTGCACAATATCGAGTAAAGTTAGACTTTGCAGTAGCTTTTAAAAACTATAGTGCAGGTAGCATAAATTTATGAGAAAGATGATGTCTTAGAAAGTGGAAGAAAAATAGTTATCTCTGAACTAATAATAAAGGGAATCTGGCATAGCCTTAATCTTAATGTAGGTGCTACAAACAGGTGCTTAAATTCATGCGAAATGAATCCAGGCTTTCAGGTGGATGATTGCTCTTTTTGCATGTGTACAAATATGTAGGCACTGGAGGGGATGGTCCTTAATTCTTTTGTCTTACCGCAGAAGGACTAGACCCTAAGTAAAAAACAAGTAAAGCTTTTCCAAATTGCTTTTGACCAGGAAAATAAGTGTTCATGCTGCCTAGATTGATCCAGGAGGGACCATCCCGTTTTATCTTTCTTTTAACAATATATCTGGACAAGCATTAGTCTAAGACAACCATTAACCATTTTAAAACAACCCTTCAAATCACTGTTTGCTTAGTTGTAGCACTGTAGAGTAAACGGTCATACAGTGCCAGCAGCCAAGGAAACTTTGCAAAGAAGGTATCAGCAACCCCAGCCAGCAGGGTAAGACATTACGATTCTCTAAAAAGATTATGTGAATCAGAAGTTTTCTTAGATAATGTATCCAGCTGATGATAATGTGGGAGACTTGGCATCTCTGTTTTGTCTGCTTCATGAATAAAACACTCTATTTGTAAGTTTAATGAAAAAAGAAACCTTTTTAATATTAAAAGGGTTAATTCTTAACTCATTTCTCTTTCACGGACAAGAAATATTTTCTGTAAGTCATAAATAACACATTTTAATAAACCAAGACTTTGATTACTTCATGTGGTCCGACTTGCATTGTAATTTTGCAGACTCTTTGACACCGTTCCAACATTCTGTTTCTCCTGTGCATATTAAAAGATCTGCATATTTTAGACATGCACAGGTCTTCATGGTCTACTGGTGAGCAACATTATTACTGAAAATATATTTGACCTTTTAACAAAATAATTGACTTTTAACGGAAAGTGATTTAAAAAAAAAAAAAAATCATTGTTTACATGATCTGCCTGTAATTTATGTTCCCGTACCGTGCGGCCATTTTTCTCAAGCTGCACTAATTTTATAGTTCAAACAAGGCTTCCATTTCACCCTTGAGCCAGGATCCCTGATTTTTCTTTCAACTGGGAGTGCACAAGCCAAATTTTTGGAATTGATCCAAGGTCAAATTCAGTTCCTTGGAGTTTCATCTTGAATCTGAACTTCAAGAAGGAATTGAAAAAAAAAAAAAAAAAAAAAAAAAAAAAAAAAAAAAAAGCTTTTTCTTGGTGACAAATACTAGCCAAAATATTGGTGCCATTAAAAGAACATGAAAGGCCAACACTGGCATTTCTTCATTTTCAGTAAGGGGGAAGATGATAGTAGTTACTTTAATTCTTCCTAGGGGTTAGAAACTAATTCAAACAGCATCCAGTTTATCCTCTTCTAATTTGTTTTCTTGATGCTAATCACTAGAACAAATATTTTCTGGAGAACATTTTTAACGTTATCACTTGTGACTGCCTTCCTGATCCCCAGAAAAAGGAATGAGGAATTAATGTATTTATGAATTCAGCAGGTGCAAGCTGATTTACTTGAAATATTGTATTATTTTGTTTCTATATCAGAAAAAAAAAGGTGGGCTTTATGACTTCCTCTTCTGACTAGGAGAACGAGAGTACAGCTATAAGCCTATACCCTATATGTAATTAAGTAATGTGTATGAGATTAAAATTATCCAGTACTGAACGAAGGCTGGAGAGACTGACAGGAGGATGCAATATCTGTGTGTTTAGTCAGGTTGAGACTGAGCATTGTTGAGGGTCAAAAGCCCTTAACATCCAACAGTTGTTGCTATTTTGCCTAGTCAAGTCCTCATGTCCTTCAAAATCCTAATTAAAAATGGTCCATTGCTGTTGAGATTATGGCCATGTTTTCCCCTCTGCGAAATTCCTTTGTTTAGATCTGACAGTTCTTTAACCTTGATTATTTATGGTTTACCTGATTTTGGCTGAGCCGTGTTCAGGTGGGAGCAATTTTCCAAGGGCTTTGTGCATGATGAACATTTATCTAAACTTGCTACCCCTTCCTTTGATCAGTGTTGTCATATAAAACAAATTATTCAAGATAAAATAGCCTACTGATGTAGCTTTTAGCTCTCTTTTGAACTGCTAGGTTGTGGATAGTGTGTATATTCTAATGGTAAATGACACAAATATTTATTGCTCCTTATTTATAGCTTTTACAGAATGGTCTGCAGTGTTTTTTTTTTTTATTTATTTTTATTAACTTGGTAGACGTATTCCTCAGTTACAGTGTCAGTGAAATAGCTGCTCTAGGGCAGTGTAAAGGGACACAGAGGCTGCTCTGAAAAATTCCCATGGCAAGAGGATGGGCAGTTCCCAGATGACAGTCATTTAGGTGGGGTTTCAGGAGTTCCAGTAAAGTAGTCTCAGATAACTTCAGGGAATAAGGGTGTTTTAAAGAAGGATTTGAAAGGGAAGTCAGAAATCATCTGAGGCTTCAGGAGTGGAAGGCTCTCTCTAGGATAAGCGGTAGGACAGAAGAAGGAATGAAGACAAAAATCGGAGGAGATGATGAAAGGAAAATTACAAAGAGAAGATCCCAATAGAGGAAGTGAGGGATTAGAAGGAAAAAGAGCAGAAAGGAAGGCCAAAATGTAGTGGTAGAGGGTTAGTGTCTGGGCTGATCTACACTGACACCGAAACAGTGGAGTTAGGCCAGCAGAGATGTGAAAGTTGCTTTTCTTACAAAGGAAAGTCAGGCGGGCATTCAGAGGAAGGAGTCACATGAACATAGAAACAGGAGTGATTTTAACTTCTTTTACAATGACTTCTGCAAGATGTTGCCAAAATTTTCTGCAAAAAAATAAGCTGTAGCTGCTAATCCTCTTGGAATTTCTGTTTTACTGATGTTTTCAGAGTACCGTAAGATATCAGTGAAAGTTTTTTGTTTTCCAGAAACAGCTCTAATGAGTCTTTCACAGATTAACCTTGAGTCAGGCAGGACAGGATGAGTCAGCTCGGGATTCAGGAGGAAGGAGTGGTGAGCAAAGCTGCTTCCCAAGCAGTTGACCTGAATTTGAATGCAGGCTTATCCAAGCCTCGGCCGCAAGTCAGTGGAGGTTGGCAGAGTGACCATGTGCTTTATTCTCTCATTCTCAGTCCACTGGATGGAAACTGATTTTTGTATTAATCTTGGGTAATTTATGAACAGTTTGGATATTTCATGTTCATGTTCCATCAGGAGTTTGCTGTCAAGTTTCTCTCTTCTGCAATTATGACACAGAAGTGTACTGCAAAGCACCTTAAACTTCTTATGCCTGTGTGCACCAGGGGAAAAACAATTCCACATCCCACCATGATATATCACAGCAGTCAGCTGAGGTTTTATGATTTACTTCACTTAAGTTCTCATTTTCCTAGTGAATGGAGAGAGTCTCCAGAAAAGAAATCTTCCCACCCTCTAATTTGCACAAGAAACTCTTCCTCATTCTTTACTAATTCCATGGAAAGAACTGTTCTTCTTCAGGCTTCCTTCTGCTGTGGTTAAGGAATCTTCTCTTACAGTTCTTTCCTCCTCAAAGTTGATTTAGGCTATTGTATACTCCCTTGCATTATGGCCTGCTGAATTGGTGCTCCTATTGATTTCACTGGAGTCAGAACTTCAAATACCAAAGACTTACTCCAAGGTTTAAATAGCAAATATTGCCATTTGATGTTTTTAAGCATTTGTTGCTCTGTTCCAGCTTATTGATTAAAAATAAAAGAAAGGATTATAATTATTTCACATTCATATTTTATAAAAAGTATGTAAAATCTTTCTTTAGATAACTTGTTTAAAAATAATTACAAGGCACTTCTAATTCTACAGTAGGAAATACTTTAATTAATTAAGATACTTTAGTCTGTTATAGCAAATTACAAATTTGTATCTGCTGTTGCCCAAAACAGCAGCATTGATAATGATGTGAACCTCTCTGAGTTACATGTGCACAATCCCCTGTGCAACAGGTGAAATTATTCAGTGTTTGCATCTGGCTATGTGCATACGAGATGAGTCAGATACAAGTCCTTCTTCAAAAACATAGCTAAGAAGTATTTAGAGTTTGTAAGAAACGAACAATTGGATTTCTGACACTGGAAGACGTAGCCTTCTGCTTAGACGCGCTCATAACATAACAAGACGCCCTGCCAGAGAGGGTGTCCTCGTAGTGGTTCTTAAGGTTCAGCTGGTTCTTTTGTCTCTTAAGTAACTCACGAGCCAAAGCTGATGAGGAAAGCGTGCGGAGGAACGTTCCCTGCGGGACTGAAGCCAAAGGTAGTAGGAGAACTCGGTTGTTCATGGATTTGGCAGTGAAGACTGACACACGCATTCAAGCAAGTTGCTTGTGTGCACTCTTTGGAGAGAAATGGCAAGACTGGGTACAGTCCAACTGCAGACTTTATGAGTTGGTAACTAGGCCTTTGATATCTATTTTTTCATGTGTTTCTTTTATCTAAGAATACACAGAAGTCTTTTACAAAAAAATGGACAGACTAGTTTCCTCGCAGAATAGTTGTACAAAGAATAGGGCTTCCATTTGTAGTTTACTTAAATAGAGGCATTTGATTTTTGTTTGATGTTTTTCTTCGCTGCGTGTGCAGTGAATTCATCCTATCTATCACCAGCCATTTCCCCGAGATATCTGAGCTAGGTGCTTAGCTGCCTTAGTCTTCCGGGTAGTTTAGAGTTGTCTTCCATCTCAAAGTGCCGCACTCCTTAAGAGCTGTAGAAAACAGCTTTAAAGCTTAGGTATCTCATTGAAGTTTTAGGTGGACTGAATCTGTACCTGACACCCACTGTGAGCACAGAAAACCAGGGGGTGAAGTCCACCTCTCAGTCTGATCCTCTCCATGGGACAAAATTTCCTTTTGGTTGCCGTGGAGTTATTTCTTGCTAGCCCATGTACAAGTGAGAGTAGGAACTGGTCTGCAGTTGCTGAATTATTTAGCGTGTCTCTCCAGCAGGGCTTTCCAAGATATCCAGTATCTTTTATCTATGACATCATTAGCTCTGAACGCCAAGCGGAGGCAATCTGCAAACTGAAATGTAAATTCCCAGATACGACCTGAAATGTAAGTTCCAGTAATATTCCTCCTCCAAGTGATCTCTTCTTATATATAAAACCCCGTGTAAGGAGTGCTCACCGCCCCCACGGCAGCCAGCATTGCGTAATTTGAAAGCAGCGATGCACAGCTAATGGCCAGGGCATTGTGCTCCGATATAGCAGCAGTGAATGATTTCCAGAAGTTGATTATTCTGGGATGAATGGTTTTCTAACCTATAGTACAAGCAGCACTGCTGAGGTGTAATTCACTTTTGCTGCTGTGACAGAGAGCTAACCAAATGTTACGCCAGAGTGGTACCTCCGTCAGTGGCGCTGAGCTGCATTTCACCCGTTGCAGCGGGTGTGTTCTCTGATGTTCTATGGCATGGATGCCTTAACGCCTTCATGGTGCACGCGTTCACCAGGCTGCATGCTTCGAAGGACACAGGCTAAGATGGAATGTAAAACCTGTAGATTTGACCTATAATCCTCAAAGGGTTTGCAAAAAAGAGTTAACACACAGTGTCAAGATACAGAGGTTACATATGGAATACTCCTTTTCAATTGTAAAATACTCAAAAAAAAAAAATCCCCATCAGATTCATTCTTTGTGGCAGCCAGGACTTTTCAGAAGACTGAAATTAGCCTTAGCTGTTTAAACCAGTGTAACTCTCTGCATATCTAACTGTAGGCTGGTCAACAGGATTATCAGGATGTTTGTCTAGGAGGTCCTGATTCATCTAACAGCTTTAAGCTCTTTTGAAGCTGATAAATTAGCTGCGTGCTGTGCATTCGAAGCTACTTACAGGAATAAAGACCAATTCTCAATGTCTGTCCCTAAATGCAGGAATAACCATGAAGGAAAATTATCAAAACCGTTTAAATGAGTAGTAGTGTAAAATGCTATTTCAAAAAGAATTTGAGAATGAGTTTTCAGAGGGATTTGTGTAAATGCAGATACAGCTTCAGTGCTTTCTGAAACTCCCGGGGCGGGGGGAGTTGTCGGAGGTCGTTCCTGCAGCAAGAGGAGGACCGGGGTCCAGAGTGCGACCCGGCCTCTCTGGGAAGATGCAGCCAGAGTGGCCCTTCCAAGGGGGCGCGCGGTAGCCCGGGGTGCCCCGGAGTTGGGCATGTGCTAGGAAGCGCCTCACTAGGATCTGAGGTGCCTACAGGGTGTCAAAAACCATGCGCTAAGAAACGCTGCTCCAGCAGGGAGCCAATGGAATTTGGCTCCCACAGTCTCCACTTGCTTTTTTAAAGGAAGTAACAGGATTTTTAAAAAGTTAATCCAGAGTATATCGTTATCCATTAGGGCTGGAACTCGCCAAGACCAGATCTTAATGTGATTGCTTAGACAAAAGTGTCACTGGAATTCTGCCCAAATTAGGGCTTCAGTGTGCAGCCCCTGGTCTTTTATGTCATCAGCAGTCATAATGAGGTGGTTTGCTCAGATTCTGGGCTAACCAGTGTCTAACAGCAAATCATCACACTTGTTTGACCAAATAAAATATGTTTTCATGTTAGATCTGTTCTTCAAAATTCCAAACACTGTTTACACCCAGGAAATTGCTTCACTTGTAGCAATTTCCTTTTTTTAAATTCCATTTCCAATTCTCATTATGAAATTCCCAGGCATGTAGTATGGCCCGAAAATAGGTGGAGTAGGACCAGCAAGGAGGAAATACCTGCCCTTTTGTACGCTTTAACTCCCATGTACTTTAGAGAAGTAAAAGAAATATATACAGAAATCCCAAATGAAATCCATTAAAATAATTAGCAGCAAGATTAGCACTTGATTAACATGTTTTTGATTTTTTTTTTCTGTATCACCCTTCATAATCAGATGTGAATGTAATGTTGGAGCTGACACACTAATAGCCCTTTTAATGTGAAAATTCCAGTGCATTTTCTGAAACTACCGCCCACAAATGGCCATGGAGAGCAGTGGCTGTTACCACTGCCAGCTCGCAGATGGAAAAGCTGAGACGCAGGGGACTTTGTCTCTAAGGCGCGTGCAGAGTTTGTCTGGCACCACCTGGATCCCGCTGCTTCCTTCGTCCTGCGTAGCCGCTCGCTTCCCACGCTTTACGGCAGAAACGCTCTCGGTGAGACCGTGGGAGGCCGCTTTGCGCGTACGGCTGATGCGGCCCTGCGGTTATCCCGGCCGTCCACAGGTGAGGCTTTGCCAGCGCTGGCTCCGCTCTTCCTCCCCCGGCATTCCGGGAAGATGGAGGGTGTTCTCCCTCTCCAGGATTGGCGCCGTGCCGTTGGAGATCTGCATGTGCCCATGCTCGGTGGGAATTTATCTGCTTAAAAACTAGGGCATCAGAGTGTGACCCTTGTTTGTTTGGGCCCCACTGCAGTATTTGTTATGACAGTCCTGCTAGTGCAAGTGCCAGCAGCCCCCGGGCAGCTGCAGGCGCGAGCGCTGCCGGCAGGGAGGAGCAGCGTGCGCGACGCAGCGGCCGGGCGCCGGCGGGAAGGCGGGAGCCAGAACAAACAAGAGAGGGAAAAAAAACATTGATGTATATTTTTCTTCCTTGATAACTGAACTGGCTTAACAGAGGGGGGATCAGAATGTTAGGAATTACTAAAATAGCATTTTAGTGTAGCGGCGTGACAGCGCTGAGCGGATGAGAAAGGTGGGCTTCTTTCCTAGTCTGCAACTGTACTTTTGCACCACCTCCCTCGCCCTTAGAAAAGACTCCTGTTTCTATTGACAAATGTCTTCTGATAGAGTGTTGCTGGGAGTTTCGTGTCCGTATTTGTAACAGGGTGTGTAGCTCTTTAGCTTCCTACAAATGGGCAGAGATACGATTGCAAATCTGAATGTGCTAAAGGGGCAGGAACTTTTTTTCACAGCTATATCATCTTCAGTGTGTTTCCTTCTCAGGCTTCTTGCTCTGCCCATTGGCTTCCCTACTGCCCCCCACCCTGCAATCAAAAGGGTGTTTTCCCTTTGAGGTCTCTCAGCAAATAATATTAGTACCGTGAGAGTGCTGAGCTGGGTGCTACTCTGGAGCACTGATGCAAACAACACAACTCTGCTCAGGCTCATAAACTTGGCTCAGTGTTTGCAACTAAGATAGCTGAAAGAAAAGCACACTTCTACCTGATGAGAGTCCCGGCGGAGAGGTGTGAGTTCAGAAATGACATTTCAGCTCACAGAGTTTTCCATCAATTTTCCTGTAAATAGAGCTGTCTAAATACAGACATTCCTGCAAATAGAAAACGCACATGTTCTTCCCCACTTCCTTTTCCTGGAATTCACGGGGACACCCTCAAATCTTAGGAGGTTTTCAGGAAGTTGATTTCATAGATGTGAAACACCAGCCACTCTGAGATACCAATTCTGTTAGCTAATTGCCTGCAAGGGACTTACACCAGGCTGCAGTGACCCTCTGGCGTTGGCAAGGCGCCCTCCAAGCCCTACTTCTTAATGTTATGGGGGACTACAAGTTGACGAGGACCTGTGAAGTTGATGTGTGCCTGCCTAGGTTTGCTCCTTCTCTACTCCCCACTCTTTATGATCTAAATAACGAGAATGGAGAGAGTTGGGGAAATACTGCCACACAATCAGGAACCTTCCTCAATTTAAGTGAGCAGATTCTTTGCTGGAGATTTTTGTTCACATCCTGAACTTCAGACAAATATGATATCTGTTCTGGATGTGTTATTGAGAACATGTTTTGGTTTCCATGTTTCTTATGAGAGAATTGCCCAGACCTCATGGTTTACACCATACCCCTTGCCTTATGTTCATTCTTCTGTAAAACAAAGTTTATGGAGATCACTGAAGTGTTTTCACTCTGAAAACACCAATGTCCTTCAGTTTGTGCTACAGAATATGGAGAGTGGTAGTAGCTGAAGTGTTATCCACACAGGGTAAAACTCAGAGAGATAACGGTATTGGTCAGGGTCTAAGGCCTAGGTGGTCTGTTGAGCTAACCTGCTTGCAAAATGCCATTTATTTTAAATAATTGCATGCAAGAGACTGAAGTGGCAAAGAGTGCACATAGCAACCTGCACTCCCAGCCCAGATTGCTCTGGGCTTCTAAACAGGAGACATATCACAGGGAAATTACCATCAACAAGTGAAAAAAATAAGGCATCTCCTCAATAGAATGGAAAGATCATTATGGGGCACTTGGAAGGTATTTATGAACACATTTGAAGAGGTAATCAGTTTGTATGAGATTCCTTGACCATTGCAAAATACACTCATAATAATAGATTACTTCAGTAACACACAAGATGACTAATTAATATATAATCAACGGCCAAACATATATTTTAAATCCCATGATTCATTAGTCGCCCTAATCTCATTTTACTAGGCACAAATATGAAAACCCGGTCAAACTGAATGTTTGCAGCCATGGTTAATCCTATCTAATACTTCGTTGCTGTCAGTCTTGCATTTTGGTAAAGACATTTATGGCATTGGATACTAAGACTTTGCATAATTGGGCTTTGCCTCATTAATCTCATGATTGAACTGATATTTGGAAATTGAAGTAGGGTCACTTATGTTTTACACAGATTGCAAACATAAAGCAAGGAGACTCTCTTAAAGCAGTTCACTGGGTTTTTGCAACCACAGTGAACATATTAGTGATAGTAATATAAGCCTCAGCTATGTCTTGGGAACGATAGCAAAGAGCCAAAACATTAGCAAGGTATCATGACTCAGGTATAATAAATGCAGTATTGTGTAAGAAAGGAACGTGCTCAGCTTTGCTCTGTATTCTGCTGCTATTGTCCAGATCCGGCACATTTACAGATGCCACAATTTAGATTAACACTGGACTGAGCTATAAAAAGCACAGTAATGAAAATCAAATATTTGGCATTATCAGATTCTGTCTATCAAAATACATAGTTAGCAAGCAACCTTGCAGGACTCTGAGGCCAACAGTGAGCAGCCCTGAGTTATGCATCATTGATGATTTTAAGACAAAATATTTCTTGATACTTGTATCTAGAACCCCAATGCTCTCATTTTTATGTAAGAGAGTGAATGTAATGAAATCACTAGCAGTGACATAGGGAAAGAAAATGTATGTGTCTGGATGTTGCTTTTTTTGTTGTTGTTGTTCTCCCTTACTTTTACTTATTTTTTGAGGTTGTGAGTAAATATCTTGCATTCTCCCTCCTTAAGCTGAAGCCAAGGTGATGTAAATAAAGCACCTGAAGAGGCCTGGAGCTGGGGTGGGGTGTCCTTGGCACAGGTGGGAGTCATTGCTGCCTTCTTGCCTCAGCTGTGACTCAAAATGGCCCTTCCAGGGCTGGGCAGCTGCTCTCTGGGCTTGGGATCTGCTCAGCACCAGCTCAGCAGCGCAGCCTGATGTCTCCTAGCTGTGAGTAACTGGCCCTTGCTCAAGTGGTGCTGGAGTAAGTGCCTCTGCCTGTTGGTTCCTTCTCTATTACTGAGAGTTTCAGAAAAGGGGTTTTGCCTGTCAGAGATGCTACTTTGGATTAAAAAAAATAGTTGCTGGCTTTTTCTGTAGATGAGCCTGTCATTTATGCACCACTGTTCCAACTTCTTATGTTTGAAAACCCATCAGTCAGCTGAATCCTTATCTGTAGTCCTGTTAAGGCTGAAAATACAGAGAGGGTATTGGTTATTCAGTAGTATTTTTTTCCTGTTTTATGTATATGTGCATTTGTGAGTTCTGGGAACCCTCCTACTTTGATTGTATTGAATTATAAAATGTGCAGCCCTTGTCTCTGAGGTAGGAATTGTGGAGTGGTGAGTGTGAGACTCATCATTAGGCTATAAGCATGAGTAATTGAGCCCTTTCAGTATATTTTAGCATATGGGAATGGAGGGATTTTTCATTGCTGTGCCTTTTCTTTGCTTGTGGTCTTGAGTCAAATAATTATGCTTAGGAAATGTGAAGCCTGGAGTTCATACTATATTAGCTCATATGCTTTATGCCTATAGAGATCTGTATAATTTCTAAAATGATATAGCCATAAAGTGGCTGCCTTCCCATGCTAACTTACTTTTTTAGGGGGTGGGTTTTTTCTTGTTTGCCTGCTGTTTTGGAAGTTTCTTCCCAGGTAATGCATGCCTCTTTCTTATTTCTGTATATATATATTATAATATATATTTTTAATGGCTGGGGAGTGATAAATCTGTGTATGATAACTGTATTTGGGGTTTCTCTTTTTCCTCTGCAATGCAATTACTTTTTGTGAGTGGAGTAGTAACTCTCAAGAGAAGGATAAATATTTCAACCTTGTGGCATGATAGGGTAGCTCAGATCTTTTTACCTTGCTCCTACTTTTTCTTCTTCAAGATGGTTTGGGTTTGACCAGGCTGACCTGCAGCAACGCTATAGTGCTTTCCCTGTGCTGTGCATTTGCTTTGCCCTTTAAGGCTCTCTTTGCTAGCAAGAACAAGGCCTGCACAGAAGAGGAGGGAAGCAAATCAGACTGCTGCTTTTTTCTGTTTTGTTTGCTGTTTTCTGTGTAGTTCAGCAGCCTCTTCTTTGATGTAGTGAGCTATGTTCTTGCTTTGAACCAACAGCAGTCTGGCTGCAACCTGGTTGTGATTTTAATTTTTAATAAAAAAAAAAAAAAAGCCCACAGAGCAATTAGGCCAGGTTAGTCCCACAGTGGCATATAATCAGCACTTTGATGTGTCAGTGCTGCTGTGATAGATGTGTGTTCGGCTTTCTCTAAATAGCCGGGTTGATGTGTGTTGGCACTCTCGCTTGCCTTCCCGGGCTTTGTTGCTAATGGTGGGTTGTGCAGGCCGTCTCCGCCAGGGACCGCACCGGGTGGCGTTCTGCTTCAGCTGCACACGAAGAAGTTTATCAAACTTTGTAGATGTTTTTGGTAGACTCTTAAGGTCGCATATAGCCCTTCTCAAAGCTGGGGTTTCTGTGTGAGGTGGTGGTGTTTGCTTGTTTATTTGTTTTATTTGGCTCTTATACAATGGAAAGCAATACTGGATGCTAAATCCAATTGTTCTTTACAGAGATTATTTTTCATTCTTTTTCAGTTGGCCTTCGTACAGGTTTGATTAAAAGTCCACTTAAACCAGCACAAGTTCCCTATTGACTCAGAACAACCTTGGATTAAACTGCATGTTTTTCTTTAATGATGTGTAGAAGCAAATTAGCCCTAGCATCTCTCACACTGAAGTTCTTTACTAGCTGCACCAGTTCTATGTGGTCAAATTTTTATTCTGGTGTGGGTTTCAGCAGCAATGTAGAACCTCCCTTTTGTAAGACCAAAAATACAATGTAGCCAGCAATCTTAATCTGAAAATGCAAGACGCTACAGGTCTTTTTTTCATTAGTGGATTGTGGTAGGTATTGCTGAATCTAGTTCAAATAATTACTGTTCAATTTTATGGCTACAGGCTATGTAATAACATTGAATACAGTTTTCATATACATAGGTCACATGAGAAATATGTTGTATACCCTTAAGCATCCTTACTCACCCATGCATTCACTCTGGCAACTGCTGTGTACTCCTCATCATTGCATTATGTACAGAGGCAAGTCCAAGCTCTGTAGTTTAGTTCTTGCCGGGCAGCACCTTATCAACGGGCAACTGAAGACACACATGAAGTCAGATGCTGAGCCCAAGTTCTTTTCTGTGACCAATTTAAAAAAAAAAAAAAAAAAAAGTTACAGCTTGCATTTAATTAATAGGGTCAGTCTAACTTCAGAGACATGCAGAATTTAAGTAATGCTAGTGTGTCACGTCAAAAAGAACCATTTCAAGAGCACAGTAAAATACCACTGAATAAATGGCTACTGTGCATCAAGTGACATTGTTGATAATGCATGAAATTCTGGAACTCTGATGCTCTTTCAAAATCCACCGTGAGCCAGTAGGGCTATCCATTAATGGGGCTCGTGATTTTTAACTCCTCTTTTAAACCCTGTGTGGAACAGTCTCTGAACTATGAACTTTCTAATTTTTTTATGAATATACACTTAGTTGGAAGTGCTCTTTGTCTGGTGATGTTCTGTCTTGACCTAAAGGTGTTTTGTTTCTATTTGGATAATCTGCATTCTTCTGGCACCCCGCTACCAAGGGCTGACCTGTGTCTTTACCCTTGCTTGATGCCATTAATCTCTGGTGATCACTCACCAATCTTTGGGAGACATCCTCTTCCACTGAAGGCAGCGCTGACCTGAGGTTGTGATTATGCATTTAGGTCAGTGACTGAGCAGCTGAGGGTGTCTTTTGTAACCAGGTGTGAGACTTTAAGTCTTCATTGAGTGAGCTGGGAGAAGAGCCAGGTAAAATTTTGTGAAGGGGAATGTATTCCTGCTCAGATTGTTTTGCTTTGTTCTGTTGACTCAATCATGCAAGCAGATAGAACTACAAAATACCTCAAAAGACTCACTATTTTTGAATAATTCACAATGTGATCCACTCTTTTAGTGCAAGCACATGCATTCGAGCTGCCTTTCCAAAGCTAATGCCAGTTCAAAGGGCTTGTGATAAAGGAGGAGAACAGGTAGGCTCCAGAGTAGATCTTGATAACCAGCTTTCTTGTTTTCTTTTTTCAGAATAAACTGTGAAAATTGGCTGTGGTAAGCTCTGTGATTACAGCTTTACCTACGACAAATTTCACTAATGTTCGGTTGAGGGAGAAATAGCAATTACGCAACACACAGGTGCTCTGATAACACTTAAAGCTGTGTTGATGAAGTAAACAGCCCTGCAGGATCAATTTTCCCATATTTCAAAGCAGAGTACATATTCTCTAAATCTGCTGATGCTGAGAGATGCGTCTCTTCGTGTCCAAATCTCCCTGCCAAACCACTACGGCGAGTCCCGGTGAAGGAGTGACCTTGTTATTTCTTGTTATTAGAGGCTGGGCTCTAATGTGTCATGACAGGTAAACAAACACCGTGCCTTACTCTAAAAGTGCTCCGTGATCCCCGTTAGTGCAAGGAGCTGTTGGACTGTTGATTAGGTGAATGTGAAGCATCCTCAAAAGGGTTCGGCGTGGGTATGGCGCACTCTGTGCTTCCCCTACACTTTTTTTAATAGATATGGAATGTAGAACCACTCCAGGTACAGCTTGTACAGGTTAAATATTATACTGAATGTCATGTATTCAAGTGAAGCACTTGCATACTGAAGTATTCCACCCCTAGAGAAAATTAGTTTCTGCATTACTTGAACGTGAAGCCCAGAGCACCTGAGGACCATGTTCTGCTGTTCTCCCTGTTGACTTGTACATCGTCTGAAAAATTCCTGTTACAAATAATACTGTTTTATATCTAACATCTTAGGCATGTTGCTAACTTATGTCACTCTGATCTTTAAGAATCTCACTTCTCTCTGGCTATCTCCATAAGAATTTCCGCTTCCTGATTACACTGTTATGTTTGCTCTCTTTGGGATTGAAAGCGCTTCAGTTTTGCAGGCTGTAATCAGAGGCAGCAAGCAGCAAAGCTGAAATGCTGCTGTGACACTAGTCAAATGGATCCTTAGAGATGCTTCAATGCAGACTGCAGGTTGATGCAATAGTTATCCTGTGAAAAACAGTTTCAAGTTATTGAAAGCAATTTATTACTTAAAATATTTATCAAATTTGATGACAAGCCCAAATTAACACAAGTAAAACCTTTGAAAGTGTTAAAAGGTGCTATTCCTATGCTTTTAAGTTGAAATTGTTAGTGTTTGTTCTGAAACAACATTTATCTGGTTCTTTAAAAAATAAATAAATAAAAATGAAGTGTGCAGGAAATGCCAGAGAACAACATATCCGTGAACTTTGTACATGTGCATCTAGTGACTCCTCTTAGTCCTGGTTTCAATGCAAAATGGCTCGGGGAGAAATGGTGAGTTACTGTTTGGCTAACTAGTGAAAGCTATGTAAGCTTGTGGGATTCATGTTCATTGACCTCCGTTCCCCATTAATAGGAAGGAAGGTCTCTGAGGATCAACTACCTGTCATGGAGAAACATTCAGTGTGATTTCTGCTTTTAGCTGAAGCCTGGTCTTGTTTGCCATCCTTAATAGGGGAAAAAAATCTCCTTCAAGTGAGTCATCTCAATTTATTCTTTTGAGAAAGAAGATTCATTTTCATAAATGCAGCACAGCTAATGTGAGATGGGCCTCGTTAATTAGGAGTATCAACTTCAGTTAAAGTGGAAAAATAGGAAATTTCAAGTACTTGGACTTGCTGTCCTTAAGCTTCCCAGTCAGCGCTGAGGTTTCCTGGGCCGGCCGCGAGTCGCGTCTGGCTGCCTCCCGCTCCGGCCGACCTCGCTTGGGCTGTTCTCCACGCTCTGCGGAGGCCTGTGGCTCCTGGGCTGCCAGGCTGACCTACCTGAGCACGAACACCGCGACACGATGCCTGGGTGTGCAGAGACGTTCCTCAATGGTAGCTGGGGGTGTTTGAGAAGAATGGGGCTGGGTGGTGGTGTGCTTCAAGGAAACCAGGATAAGATTATTATTTTTAGGTCACTTGTATTGCAAATCTAGGGTAGAACATACTAGTTTCAGGTAACACAATAGCTGCTACCAGGGGGATTGACTGTGTGGAGTTTTTTTCTTTCTTTTTTTTTTTTTTTTTTTTTTTTTTTTTGGTCTCTTCCTCTCTCTCTTCCCTTCCCCCACATGCAGTATTAATGGCTGCAAAAAGTCAGAGTTGCTTTGTGGTTTGTTTTTACTCTTCTGTATTTGGGGGTGCTCCATCTACTCTCTTCTCAAGCCTGATCAAGCCTTTTATTTGATACCAAATAGCCCAGGTTTTTAGAGTTATGAAGAAAGGCTTCATATGCCATTTAAGATACAGGTTTCTTCTCATTCAGAAGTGTCTGGCATTTAGACTTCTTACTTCAACATGTTAAAGCTCTTCCATTATTAAATACTGCTTGAGGGAACCAATGAGGGAGAAGAAATTTGGCATAAGTCCCAGTGTAATTTGGAGTCGAAGGGCTAAGGATGCTCACTATCCTACAGAATGACAGTAATTAAAATTAATGAAAAATCACTGTATAACACCCACCGCTTGACATATTTCCTCAGGTGATTTTTTTGTAGAATCCACAAGACCTGTGGCTTGAAGCTTTGAAGTTCCCCTGCCCCTCCTCAGTCTCACCTCTGCTTTCATATTTATTGATAGCTGAACAAATATTCCAGAGAAAAGTTCATTACTTAAAACTTATCTGTTCCTTCTAGTGTGGTGTTTCCTCAGCTTTTTGAGTCAGCTGAGCCTCAGACTTTCTTACAGGCCAGCAAGTGGAAGTGGTGGGTTCACCTCTTAGATTTGGGTTGCTTGTTCTGTGTCACAATTTGGAAACTTCTCTTCAGATTTTCATTGCATGAGAATATATGGCCAAGTCAGTTGTGCAAAAGTAACAGGGCACCAAAATCTGGATCCTGTTGACTTTCTCTGCAGGCTTATCCACATGTGAAAGACAAATAACACTCTGTTTCATATTTCCTTTCTTTTGTGACCAGCAGCATTCTAGTAAGTAATGGGGCAAGAACTAGAGAGAAATGTTTATTTCTTTTTGCATTGAGATCCCATAGTTATCTTCTTATTTTTCCCCACCAAGTGTTAGGGTTTTAGAGTAGAATGTCCAAAGTCTGACAAACTGGGGGCTGGCCATCTGGTATAGATTTGCCTGGAGAAAAACCTAAAGAAGCAGTCATGAAAGAACCCTAATAGATGGCATCTTAATCTTGCCACCTCCCAGTACTAGCTCCACAGGGGCATGGGTCCTCTTTAAGAAGATGAAGGGCACTTTCTGACACTTTCTATAGAGTCACAGCACACTTGGGAGAATCCATTGGAACATGTTTATTTCCCCCTTGTGGGGCGTCACCAGTGTGCCGAAGGCTGGGTTTCAATGTCGCTTAAATGTGGCGCTGAAAGATGCTCTCGAATGAGCAAAGCATGTAACGTGGCAAATCTTAATGCTTAGTGAGACTCCTCTGTTAAGGCTGCGTTTGCTCTTGTGAGATCAACAGCTGAAAGCACTGTGAGTCCCTGGTGATGTGTTGCATTGGTTTTGACACCTTCAAGAAAAGGAAGCAAAAGCGTGTGATGCTGTTAGCTGTTGTTGTAAGTCATAACTGTACCATGCAAACACGCTCTGCCCTTTCTTTTCTATTCCAAGCTCTGCGGACTCAGTGGTTAGTGAACAGCCAAGGCACTGCATTACTCTAAGGAAGTAGACGTAAGCTGTTTCTCTCCTTAGTACTTTTCTGAGTCTTTGTTTTTGTCATGTTGCACATTGCTGAGGAATTAAACTTGCTCAGAAGCAGTAAAAAGCAGCAAAAAAAGTTTACCCTTTGGCGCATATGCTCTGCAGAGAATTCCCCACCCAAAATGTGTAGACACTTCAAGGTCTATGCATACAAGTTTGACTTGAGTTGGAATATAGGCAGCCAGCCAATCAAGAAATTATGCAATTCTTTTCTGAGGTTAAAAAAATTTCTATATAGCAGGTTAATAAGTTATCCATGAAGCTAAGGAAGCATCAGAACTGGAGTATGTAATATCTCATATTAAATCTCTAAAGTAAACATGGCTAACTAGGGGAAAAGAAACTGCTTTGTGAAAGAATGGAGTAATATTATGATTTTCCTCTTCCTCACCCTTTGAACATATTGCTTAATCAATAGTGAAAAATGTCATTGCTCTCCTGAAGGATGTGCATGTTGGGTGCCTTTGGCTTCCACTGTATGCTTTTCTTTTGGCAGCAATGAGTTGCCTTTGTGTCTCTATGGGTCCTTGGAGTTTATTAATCGCATAAGTTTTGAGCAAGATTGTCATTAGAAGATATCACAGATTGTGAAGCTGATTTTTAAAAAGTCACTGACTTAATGAAACGATATGTTTTGCTTTGAAGTGTACATCTTGCACAGAAATAATTCTGACTTTAATATACCATGGAAAAAATGATTCAGGTATATCCTATTCTGCGTTTTCCCCAGAAATATTTGGGTTATTGTTCAGCTCTTTTGTGCCTTTTCTGCTTTTTCTATAACTTTACAGTTGGAGTTAGGGCAAGTGGAATAAGAACAATTTCTTCCAGTGACAGATATCCTTGCAAATAAATGCATGGAGTTTAATTGTGTAGTCATTTATTGGGCCATGCTCTCAGTCAGGAGTTTAGACGATAGTTGCTTACCTATGTAGGTGTTGACTAATCATGAAATATTTTTTTTTTGTCTAGAAAGCTGTACTAGAAAGTTTTTTAGCCTATGACAGCAGTGCGAATGCACATTTAGACTGTAACTCTTCAGGCCAGCAACTCTTGTTTTTTCACAACACTGAAAAAAACAATCTAAGACTTTTTTTTTTTTCTTTTTTGGTCTTAAGTATGTCTGATGATTGAGTGTTTTCAGAAAAATCTTATATGGGTCATTAAAGACTCGCCTGTCCAGGAATATAAAATAGAATTTATTTATTTTCTCTTCCAGTTAGTTCTCGGATTCAATTTTCAGCCTCTATTCTTGCATGGTAGATTTTGTTTCTTCCTGTCTTCTAGGTTTTATGACTGCTTATTTATGGGTTTGTTTCTTCTAGGCGGTTAAATTGATCTTTAATTTTATTTCATGACCACAGAGGAAAACAGCACAAGCTCAAGCAAGTTGGGAGGCAGACAAGTATTGTACACACTTTCCTGAGGCTAATCAGAATTTTTCTTTCGTGTCTTGGCTGCTGAATTTTGCTCTTCTGTGGAAGAGCAATTTGAAGAAAATCTAGGGAAAATCTAGTGGTTTTTTTAATCGATTAAATGGATTAAAGATATGTGGTCATTCAACTGTATGTGGCCAGCACAAAGTCCAGATATGTGCTTGGATACCTGTGCAGATGAGTCAGCCCGAGAACACACGACTGGGTGTGAGAAGAACGGTCTGCTTAAAAAAGCAAACTTTGCTCTTGGCGGCAGAGCAAATAATCACTGTGAGTTGGGGCTCAGTCCTCCCAAATTTGTTTGGGGTTAGATGTGAAGGTAGTTGTACACGGGTTTTGCTTTTTTGACCCTACAATTGCCTAAGATGTAGTTTTTACTCAGAAGAGCAAAGGTGTTAAGGAGTATTCTATGACTTTAAGCCCCTGAAGGGGAAAGCAGTGCTGACAGGAATGCAAATTGTGCTTGATACCAAGGGGACAGTGGCTGCCTCTATTGCCTGGCTGCTGCTCTGCAGATGCAAAGACTCAACACTACTTTGGTTTCTCTATGGAGCCTGACACTTTGGAGAATAGGATGTGCCCCTTTGTTCCTATGCCTTCAGCAACTGTCATATCTTCAAAAGGAAATTGCTTTACTACTGTGTCAATTTCCTCTTTTAAAATATATATATATTTATTTTCAGCCTCCCTTTGGTTTTATGGGATGGAGCAAATGATTACTTTGAGCAGCCACAGCAGTTTCCCCGTGGCTGTGTGGGGCAAGGCTTTGGGCAGGGTGATAAGTCTCTCCATCAGTTTGCTTGATATACTGAGAAGTGCCACATGGGCTGCTTGAGATGTATGGTTACATGTAATAGTGTTCTGTGAAACATTTAGTGCTCGACTGTGCTAGTAAGTGTTCGTGGTAGGTGCCTGTATTTTACATTTAAAAGGATATTCCTTTATATTGCGTTACAGTTTAGTCTTGATTTGGGATCGGTCGAGTGTTTTGCTAAACCGGACTCTTCCATGTCCCTGAACACTAGAAGTTATCAGGTGCTGCACAGGGAGTTCCTGTGAAGTTGTTAGAAGCTATAGCAGAAGCTTTCAGTTCGTGGGTCAAGAGTGCTCTGCAGACCCAATGGAAAAATATGAATTTGTTGGGCAATAAGCTGGTTTGCTCTGACATTCCCCAATTACAATTTTAGCTTTGTTAGATTAAAAAGTTCAGAGACCTTCTAGCAGGACAAGATCTTATTTCTGTGAACAATTTTTCTTCTTTGAATTTTGGAAAGAATTTTTGATGATCTTGCTGGCATCAAAGTTTCTGTGAGTGGTACCCAGCAAGCAGCCCCATCCGTTTGTACTCATCTCTGATTTTTCTGCTGTTAGGACGTTTACATATAAGCCACCTGATTTCTGTGAAATAATTGGGTACACGCATTTGGGATTAAATATAATTCTTATTCACTTTTGTTACAGGCTCTGCATGATGATAAAGCATAGGATAAATGATATAAAGTACACTAACTTTTCTGGATTCCTATTGCCAAGAGAAAATAGAGCTTGCGTATTATTAACTTTTCTTTGTTTCTTTTTTTCTTATCAAGTTTCGAGCGTTTTTGAGGGTTTGGCAGGGTTCCTAATCCCTGAAGCTCTGAATGATTTATCGCTGCCCTGCGCACGCGCCGAGGCCGCCGTGTGCCAGCCGCGTCGCCTGCCCCCTCTGCCATCCGTGCCCTCCCCTCGGGGACGGCGTGTGCCCAGGCCAGATGGGCACAGAGACGCGCCAGCCGCTACCCGCTCACGTCACCCAGCTCTAAGTTTATCGCTCCTAAACCTGGATTTTCAGACAGGAGCGCATGTAGAAGGCACGTTTGTAAGCCGTGGGTATCCCAACAAGACAGAGCTTTATCCTTATTTTGCTGCCTCCAGAGGGGCTGGCTGTGTTGCACGTCCTCTCCTACACTGTCTGGACATCGTGATTCTTTACGAACCTGGCAGTAGCTCTCAGTCTTCTCTGTATCACCCTTCCAAAACAATTGGAAAAATAGACCTTTTTTTTTTCCATTCAGCCGTAAGTTGTGATTTCCTGGATTTATGTTTTTGACTTTTATTAGTCTGTCTCCCACCCTCCCCCCTTTTCTGGGTAGCCTTTCATCTGACAGCTCTCGGCCCTGGCAGTTTGTCCCAAGTCAAAGTCCTCCTTCCATGCTTCCTGGTGGTGACTCTTTGTGTCTGTGGGGTCTTTCTGCAAACAAATGAATTTCTCTTTATCTCAAAATAGTGGATTTTATTTTTGTTCTGCCTCCTGTAAAGGTTGATGAAACAAGTCTGAGGGCCTTTCAGGGCGCTGTCTAAAGAAGTGGGGATTTCACCTGTGGATGTTCTTCAAAGCCTCTTTTTATCCTATTATAAAAGATAAAGACAACTGCTGTGGTGGGAAAAGTTGTTTTGGTTTTGTTCAAGGTGGGCAGTGGTACCTATACAGACAGAAACCTTATCTCTTCTCCTACCCCTTCTTTGGGAAAATGCTTCTGAAACCTCTGTGTAAAGGGTGGGTGTGGGTTGGTGGTGGTGTTTTTTTTTTTTTTTTTTTTTTTTTTTTTCCCCTCTCCCCTCTCTTCTCCTTTCCCTCCTTTCCTTTCCTCGTTCAACTGGTGCCAAGCTCTACCTTGGTGTTTTGCATGTCTCTTCTGGGGGCTTCAGCAGTCCTTCACAGCATACAGTAGCAGCTTCAGAAAAGCTGCTTTTTGCCCTAATATCTGCAATGGACTATTCTTAGAACTGCCCGCTGCCCTTAGAACAGTGCCATTTTTCACTTGGCTTGTGGTCTTGTTCTTCCTTGTGAAATGGGCTGGTTGCAAGGCTAGGTGCCACCTTGGGAACTGAGGCATCCCTCTTTTCCCTTACCAGTGGAAGACATTCACTTATCAGCTAAACTCTTGCTCAGGCACGCAGTAAAAAAGCAGCAAATTCTTTGTTGCCCAGCAGACGTGTGCTGGGCCAGTGTGAGCCTCCCTCCCCGAGCAGGTTTCCTACTGCAAGACACGATGGCTCTTTCTCTCTTTCTTCCTGGATCACTAAGTAGTCACATTGCCCTGTGCTGATAGTGGAAATATCAGTCCATGCTGTACACTATCTTTTTCTTCTTGCTAATAGATTCTGCCTATACACCTGGCTCAGCACAAGACAAATGTTTCTGGACTAGGACAGGGGAGAGGGGAAAAGACTGACAAAACGTTTATTTGTATAGGGAAATTTTTATTTTAAATAAAGGTTCTTCCAATGCTAGTAGTTGACTCCAGTGTTTTATTGGCTGGATTAATTTTCTGTTCTACTGGCACTGTGAAAAGATCAAAAGTTTAATGACCAGGGGGGCCTGAATTGTAATGCATTATCTTGCTTCTGTTAAAAATATTGCAAAACCAGAAAATGTTTTTAACGTAATATGATGTTCCATTAGTCAAAATGCAGCCCTTAATAAACTTGCACTCTCCAGGATTGAGTGGTGGTGGCAAAGGAAACATTACACTGCTTATGGCAGCGCACCCCTGACTAAAAGCTTGCGAGTCCTGGAGCTGATGGCATTAGGATCTTTGCCAGACTCATTTCAGCTTCTGTTCTTTGGTCTCTAACTTGCATTGTTTCATCCTTTAGACATTTTAGCCCCTTAGAATAGGGGGAAAAAGTAGAAATGATGGCATGGCACTGCATGTTATTGGTACCTCATGAGGGTAGCCGATTGGTGGTGGTTTGTGCTGAACGTGCAGTGGAAAAATGAAGTAGTTTGAATGTATGCTTATCGTGATGTTTGTCCCGGGCCCGTTCCTTTCGCAGTGAATATACGTGTACGTGCCCTCAAAGGATCATGGCCAAGAGATTCCTTTGAAGGAGCGTAAGAAACATATCCACCTGCACATAATGGGTCAGACCAAGACTGCTGCTTCTGAGGGTGACAAAACACCCCCTGGGAGATCCCAAGGCTGGTACTGGATCATGGATCCCAAATCCTTGATTCTTTTCCTTGTTTTGTCAATCATGATCTATGTAGATCTTTAACCTCTGTGTAAGCTAGTTAAACTTCCTTCCTAGGAGGAGAATTATTTCTAGTGCAGAGAAAGGGAGTACGTGAAACGAACTTTCACAAATACTGGGAAAGCGCTGTGAAATACTGGGAAAGGTCCCATAAAGTAGCTCTCTGGGGCAGAGACTGGGCCTCGGTTTGTCTAGCACCACGTGTTTATGTACCTTATAAATACTTAATAAGTCAAAATGCAGGTTGTGGGAAGGATGTATACTACAGCTAATGCTGCACTTTATCTATTTTTAGGAAGACGCTTGGCTGCTCATCTATAACTGTTGCCATCGGGAACAAATATTTTCAGTCAATGCACAGTTTAAAAAAAGGTTAATGTGTTGGACTTGGTTCTGATGTCATTTAGGCAGGTGCTGCTCTGAAAGAGCTTTCTTGAAGTTCAGGGTAAAACTGATCAAAGATGACATCAAAAGCTGTATAATCTATAAAGTGATTGTGCCTGCGTGTAGGACATACTAGTTTGCAGTAAAAGAAGAGAATTACTGAATGACATTAAATAGTTGTCAGTACTTTAGTAGTATCAGCAGACCTCACTTCTGGATTTTTCTGAAGTGGTGATGGGGGGAAAGTTTTTAAAAGTTATTTTTGAAACATTTTGGAGATTGTGCTACAGCAAAGTCATGATATATGGTTGAGAGCTCCCGAGTGTGTGTGTGTGTGTATGTGGTGGTTTTGTGTGTGTGTTTTTTTTTTTTTGTTTTGTTTTTGGTTTTTTTTTTTTTAATTGTTTTGGCCATGGAGTGACTGATTAGTGGCTGATTAGTGCTGGAGCTGACACACTGGGGCAAGTCTGAGGC
>VZSV01000005.1:3619132-3639765 GCA_013398735.1 Nothocercus julius
TGCTTAGTTTGATAGCAGCTGAGGTCAGTTTTAAAAAGATATTGGAAAAAAAAGTCTCCATCTTGGCTAAGTAACCGCAAAATTTTTTAAATTACAGCACACTAATTGCACTGGTTCTGCGAAGAACTGCTAGTCCCTGTAAAGTAATGATATGTGGGTTTGGCATTTTGTTTTATGGTTTTATATTATTTTTGTGTTAAGTTGTCCTCTGTGTAAATGTACTCTCTCAAAATACTGGAATACCTCAAGTACACTTGCTTTCGGTACAGACTTTGTCAGGAGTGAGGAACACACATTTCACCCCTACTGCCTTTGCTTAAGGAAGTTGGTATTCTTTGTCTATGTCTCTTATTCCTATCCAGAAATCTAATTTCCTGATCTGTGAGAGGTTGTGGCTCAACAAAACAGTGTTTGGGTATGGGGTTTGGGCTTTTGCATTTGTTTGTTCGGGCAGGGAGGGTTAAGGTCATAGAAATGCTGAGCAAGTTCTTCTCTGATGTAATGCAGTGTAGTCACAGACAGTCTGAAGTATCTTGTGTGCAGATAAAAATTAAAATCTCATATTGCTTCTATTGCTTGTTTCCTCTGGTTGTCTTGTTCCTGCTTAAGAAAAGCTATTCTGCAACGACGGCTGCCCAGGGAAAGCTGAGGACTTACTGAGTTATTAGGCTCATTTAATAATTTGTGGCTAAAGCGTGTGTTTTTACCCTTTACTCTAAGTTTGAAATTCCATGAATTCCTCATATGGAAAAAAAGGAGAAATGGCAGTTAGAAAGGTGAGAAGCAAGTTTGCCGAGCAGCAACCAAGTCATTGGTTTCCCTAAGTCATTACTAAAGCCAACTGGAATTCAACGGTTATATATGTGAGCCTAGTGCTTTCTAGAATAGCAACAGAAATGATTTTAAAGAAAAATCTGCAGGTGGAGACCATGGTAAAAGAAGTTTGTCAACCTGGGCATACCTGTAGGTAGTGATAGAGTTGAACAAGTGGAGAGCCCTTCTTAGTTTGGAACAGTTGCCACCAATATTCTTCAAAAAAAAATTCTAAGTTGGGCTCTAAATCAGAGGCCCAATCTCTAAGGCTGGACTGGAGGCAACTGAGGGTGCTGGAACTGGAACAGTGGAAGGATGGGCTTGGTTTGTGTTGTTGCTTTTTGTATGAACTCCCAGTGTGGCCAGAAATATCATTTTTCTTCTGACTCTTCAAAAATATACCGAACAGGAGGATGAAACAAGTTCCAGATTGAAAGCGAAGGAAGAGAGATGCTCAGTTGGGAATAGCTCGTAGCCCATATGGGCTTTCAGCTCAAGCTTTGAATGTGTTTCTGTTCCATCAGTCACTGTGTCCTTGGTTTTGCCATCCTCTGTCCTAAACCTCTTTTGTTAATAGGATCTGTTGTTTGGAAAAACTTTCAGGGCAGCTTGAGAGCTATTTCTCTTTTTTCTCTTATGAGCTTGGACCTTTGTCTCGCACCTTGTGGGGAAACATACCTAGGTGATAAGGATGTCCTGGAGAGTCAGGGGGCTCTGACGAGAGCAGCTCTAGTTTCCTGGGTGGAAGGTGAGGTGGGGGAGGTATACTGGCCAGTTCCTGACTGGTTTAGACATTCTTTCAAAGCACTGCTTAGATCTATTTTAGATCAAAGAAGTGAAAACACCCTAGAAGGGCTTTTTTCATTTTCTTTTTTTCCTCCTTCAGTTAATGTGTGGTCAGCCTTGACAGGCATTTAATGTTTTGCCAATATTCTTTGGATGCTGCGGACACCATCTTTCTAATGGATATATGATGTAATTATATTTCAGAATCCTATAAATTAATCCCTACTACAGATCTAGCCTTTACATACAGTTGAATACTTTACAATGTGTATATAGAGGTAAGAAGAATATTACCCTATACTATTACAAAGCCAAGACAGACCATTGAACAAGACCTGGTGGTTCTTAGAGCTGACTCTGAACATTGAAAGTTTTATTTATTTTTTTTTCTCCTCATTTGTCCTGTTAAATACTTTCTCCAAATCAAACCTTCTTATTTTTGTTATTCTACTATAGCACTAAATGACCAGAAATATGAAGAAAAGACAAGGAGAAAAAATATCTATAGGACTTTGAGCTGGCCTTTTAACCCAGGTTTTCAACACCTAGCTTTAGTAAGGCTTTGGTGCAGCAAAGGCTGATGACTGATCCTCGTGCTGTGTGGTGCTGATCTCCTACCCAGCAGCAAGCTACTGTTATATAAAAGCTTTTAAAAAAACAAAAGCTTTACAAATATGCCTGTTCTTGAAACTAAAAGCACATTTGTTTTACTCTGTTTACAAACTTCATGTTGGCATTAGTCATGGAGTTAAAGGGTGTATGTGGAACCCTTGCCACTGCAAACTGCTGGAGCTGGAAGCGATGATTCTATTGGAACTGTTATTGCACTTTCCTTGTCTAAGAGCACGGAGGGCTTCTGTGCGGTGATTGGCTGTGAGGCAGGAATTGAGGTCATATGTTCAACGGAGTTTGGGTGCTCTTTAGTAGCATTTTGTGGTGTTGAGTGTGCTTGAACCACAATACTTGGATTCCCAAAATGTGGGGGATCTGTGTGCTGGGCATTAACTCAGTCTACAGTTCATAACTTTCCTTGTCTGTCCTAAAAGCTGTTTCTAAACATATGGCCAACTCACCCAAATGCTAAAATATGACTATATTGCTGTGAACAAATAAGGGATTTTCTTCAAGGGTATGTTAGCTTCACTTAGTAGCAATACTGTAGGAAGAGAAAAATATGTGGGGTCAGATGCTACTTAGTGTCACTCTTTAGTGGGACCAAGTCATTCAGCAGCACCTCTGTTTGAGTGGAAAAACTCCCCTTTAACAAAGGTGGTTCCATGTTTTCATAAAGTACCTAGTAAATCCAGTGCTATATCTGCCTGCTTAAACAATTCTCTAGTAATCCTCTTGCATATAGAGCAGAGAAAACCGAAGTCTTAAATGATATCTTTAAGAATATAATTTAAATGCTAGATAATGATGACTTCTGTTAACAATACTTCATTCTGCAATTAGTATGCTCAGAATAGCTTGATTCATTTTCATTTTTTTTTTCCTCCCCTGCACTTGTTCTTTCAGTACCACACTCCTCCTTTTCAGGTTTCAGTTAAAACTGAATAACAAGATAGCCATGGGTTGGAGTAAAATTAGAGAGAAAAAATTAAATCAAGATGAAAGAAAAACAGTATTTTTAATATCTTACAAATTATTTGCAGCAGTGGGAGTTATGGAAGGGGCTACTGGAACACAGCTCATAGAGCAAGAAAAGGAACTCTTGTTTGATCAGTCCCTGTCTAGGCTTAGGACAGGCTCTTCTCAAGAGCAGTAAATTGGACTTTGCACTTCTGGGGCTCCTGTCAGTCCTATGGTTTTGAAAGGGAGAATAAGTTGCAAACATCCTGTGTTAAAAGAACACTGTAAATATGCAATTATCTACAAAGTCTGTTACTCAGTTGTGCTGTGTGTTTTGCTTTTATTTTTCAAAGCAGCTTCCTGTATTTTGGGCATGTAGAATTGCATGTGATTGAAAGCCTAGGCTGGCCTATTTAGGTATGCCACTGTCCAAAGAAATGCTGGATTTTAAAATGCTGACTAAATAGGTATTGCTTCTACATTCTATTCTACATTCTATATTTCTATGCTGTTTTAACTTTTTGCAATAACTTAGAAATAAACACCTAATACAAAATTTCAGTGATCAAAAAAGAAATAAACTTTCAATTGTTTCTTGTGATTAAAGAGGCTATAAATCAAAGCATGTAGGTAACTTTCTATATCTTGACTTTCTGTGTTAGCTCTTTGATCTTCGAATGCAGATGTTCAGCGTGGTGCCCCAGTTCAGCCCGGCATCAGGTGACACCTGAGCCCCGGTGTCACCGCCGGTTCCGTTGCCGGCAGCTGTGCCCACCAGCACCGCAGCCTCCGCCACCTTGGCGAGCTGGGGCCTGGGGCCAGTCTCAGGCTGGCAGCAGGTCTGAGAACTCTCACAGGGATGAGGTTTTGTGTGATTTTTCTGGCTTCTTATTCAATGCGAGCTGGTTTTGTCTTGCGAGGTGTAATATATTCTCTGATCTCAGAAAAACTGGTTAGACCGGGAAGCAGCTTCTGAATTTGTGACCTCTGTAGGCAGAAACAGGAATAAATAGCTCCTGATAGAGCTACGTGACTATTGCTGCTTATAGCTAAGCAACAGAAAGTGAGAGAACAGGGTGAAACAACCTTCTCTTGTATTACGCACCAAAGTGGAAATTTTGCTTATTTGCAATTTTGCTTTGCTTATTGTGCAAAAGGTAGCAGAATCTCCAAGTAGGGAAGAGTTCCGATGTTAATCATATGACTCTAACTGGCTTGCTTGCTTGTACCAACCAGGAAAACAGATTGTTGAAACAGTGATAAATGTTTGCCCACTTCATGAAATAAAAACGGTATTTAATCCCTGCACTGCTGTGCCAAGAACACTGCTGATGAATAGCACGGCTGTGTTTGTGTGTTTGTAGGCTTCCTCAAGGTAAACTTTTTTAATGGAATTCCATTTAAACTTGCTTCTAACACGTGTTATATTTATGCTCCTTTCTTTGCACAGTATAATGGATTCTTTAAGCTTTGAAAGTGAGTTGTTGTGGCCTAAAGTAACAAATCAGTTTTGGAATGCATGCTGTCTGTTGTAAATGATTTGGTGGTAATAAATTTTCTGGTACAAAGCAATAGGCAGAGTTTTCATAATGTTGAACAGTTTAGACTTGTCTTGAAGGGAACAATGTCGCTAAAGCAATGCACTGATTCCAACTATTTGTTATTACAAAAGACAATTTTTTTCCTTAAGGTAGACTCCTCATCAGATTTCGTGCATTGCTGAAACTTGTTTTATTTCGTATATTACAAAAATAAAAATATTTGAGCAGAGTTGTGTATCTATTCCATCTTTTTAATGTAAACTTTTGAGGCTGCTTAGGAGGTAACATGAATAAGCTTTCCCATATTAAAGGCCCATTAAAGTGGATTTGATTTACTTTTTAAACGACTTGATTTAGTTCAGGTGAACCTTAAGAAGCAAAAATTAAAGTAACAGTACAGAGCTGTTTGTGTTACTTAAATTATTATTATTATTTAAAGTATTGTCATCAGATTCCCACTTGGAACCATACACAGATGGCAGCTTCCAGAGCTTGCTGCTCTACGGATGAACATGCCAAATTAAACTCTGGATGCTTGAGAAAGTTTTTGAATTGGATTTTAATTAAAATTAGATATGAAAGAACTATTGATAGGCAAGATTTCCCCTTTTCTATGCACTGGCTCAGTTATTTCTGGGTGTTATGCAAGGTATGTGAAGCCTGGAGTCTTGGTCTGCATTATCAAGTGTTAATGACTACAGGGCGGGAGACAGGACTTTCTTAATACCAGGCAGCCTCAAGATTGGGTAATATTGCTTTACTGATGCCTTCTCCACGGCTGCTCGTTGCAATGCTGCAGGGAAATGGGCTTTGCAAATGAGACAATATGAGTTTAAAATTTCTTTGTTAGGTACTTGCTTTGCAAATCACAATGTTGTTTTTGATCTTGAATTCTTTCCTGTACCAAAAAATATTAATGGGGCTGATTCCACAAAGAAAAAAGTGATTGTAGGCCAAACCCATTGGGAGAGAGGATGCATTCAAACAGGAAAATACAAGTAATAGCTGGGAGTAGTTTAATTCTGGCTTTATAAGCATCAGCTAAAGTATAAAGTTGCTACTGAGAGAAGAGGCTATGTTGGGTTGGGCTTCACTTGAAGATAAGGAAGAATTCCAAGTTTGGAGGGAAATGAAAGCGATATCAGTGGCGTACTCTTTGGGAAGCATGGATAATTGATACCAGGAGCAAAAGGAGAAGGAGGCAAGGAGAAATCTGAGATTGGTGGAACTGAAAATGTCTCGTTTTTTTTTTTTTTTTTTTTTTGTTTTGTTTTTGTTTTTTTTAAACCTGAGAGCAGTAGAAACAAAATTAATTCTGACCATTTTTTAATCTGATTATACTACAGCGATACACAAGCCGAACGGTGCATTCATATTTCTGAGCAGGCAAAATAGTGAGGTGCTCATGCCTGGTACCAATGGGGTACGTACCTCCCAAAGAGGAAACACCAGTAGTGCTAAAAACCAGGAATAACACGGTATCTTTAGATGATAGATATCCAAGAGTTTTCCAAAAGGTAGGCAAGAAATTCAGTAATTTGTTGTTCCTGGGGAAAGGGATGTATCTTCCTGCTTCCCAGTCCTTCCTCAGCTCTCTGAAGTTGAACCAGGGTTTAAATATAGAATCATTGTGGTTAGAAAAGGCCTTTGAGATCCTATATGCCAATTGAATGATGTTTTTAAAAAAAAAAAAAAGAAAACAAACAAACAAAAAAAAACACTGAAGACCTGCAAGATGGATCAAGTCACACCCCAAACAAGTGTTTTTATGCATTTAAATAACTAGTGCTTCTTTGTCAGCCAATCAATGCGGTTTTAAGGGAAATCAAGTATCACTTCTGGACAGTATAACAAGTTAATTATGGAAATAGTGGGAAATACCAGTTCATTTTGGCTAGGTTGTTGCATGATTAAATTGGAAAAATGAGGAAGAGATCTGTGCTTTGCAGGTGGATTAAAAAATGCTCTAATAAGACCTTCTCCAATAAACCAGGAAACAGTCATTGGGTGACTGGCTCCTTCACGAGGAGGATTTGACAGCCTAGAGTCTGCCTGGGCCTGTCCGTGGCCCAGCCTGAGGACACTGGGGTGGGCGCCGCAGAGAGTCCTCCTTCCCCTTGTTCATGATCAGTTTTGGCCTCTGCATGATGAGTTATTCCTAGGAGGGGACACAGGGCCCATGAGGGCAGAAGTGACAGGGGCCTGGCTGCTGAGCGGGGCTGGTGCGTCAGCCCAGGCCGTGGGCTGTAGTTGGCTCTTGCTCTCCTGCCACCCTTCTTTCTCCTACCCTTCTGGACTCCAGTAAATTATCCCATAAATTATCACTTTTCTAGGTGCTATGTGGATGCTCTACTTAATGTGAACGCCATAAGCGTCTGTCTTTGCAGGGGATGGGATTTGCAGTGTGAGTTGTCTGTTTCTAGGGCTGCATTTCTATGTCCTTTAGTCCTTTTTCCTTCCCTAGAAACCAGGAACCGTATGGCCACTCAGGAAATTACCTTATTTATTGATCTTTCTGAGAGCTTAGGGATGTAATTCTGTCTTAATGCATCAGATTTTAGAAGATATTTTTGAACAATGACAACAGCATAAAAGTTGCAAGGAAAAAAAGTTGGTTTTGGTGTGTGTGGGGGGAATCCCTCTTATCTCAGCCCAGGCTTGTACAGATAAATAGATCAGAATACATGAATAAGAGAGAAAGGGAAGATTTTTAAAGAGCTTGTCTAACATGGAAAAGCTGATATTGAATTTGGATGGCAAGCCTCAAAAGTTATCCTTATTCTACCTCTTTGGAAGGAGATGTCCTGGGTTTCCTACGCGGTCTTGTTGTTTCTGCGGCATATTTCAGAACTGCTCATCTTCATCATTTAGCCTAAAACTTGGCATGGCAGTTCACAAGGCTTTCCATGAAATTGCTTAACATGTTCGCATGGCAGCCAGTCATATCCTCTTTTCCTCAGAACATCAAAGGAATTTGCAACTTCTATGGAAAGTCTTGACCAAAACATTCCCCCAGTTTCTAGTGTTCAAATCGAAAATGGCTAAAATAGAGCAGCTGAGCTGTAGGATGATGAGGAGGAGGAGACTGCCTTACGATACCACGGGGCTGCAGCGGTAACCGCTACAGTGCTCTGGACTCTTTTCCCTCGCACATTTTCAGTAAACTGTAGTGAGACTTCTAATAGTTAAAGCAAGTGTTCGCACATAGTACAGATATATGATTCTATCTGGATGCATACAAGTGCTTGATTTTGCTCAGATGAATATTACTAATTGCATGCAAGGATGAAGATGGTCAAAACTGAGGCTTTTTGGGGGAGTATTTTTCTTTCAAACTGAATCACAGCTCCTTACTGTAATCTACTTCTGTGTACACACCTGGAGTTAGGGCTGCCTCAGAAAAGGTGGCATCATAAAGATTTTCATCATATAGCAATTAAAGCTCACTTTGGCAGAACAGAAAATGTTGATGAGCATCTCAAGAAGTGAAAGAACAAAACACAACGCTGGTGATGAGAGTTGTTCCTTACTAAAGCACCAACAAATACACGTATTACACTGTGAATGAATGAAGGGCAGAATCTAGTACCTTTTGGGAATATAGCTTCAGTTTGAGGCTGGCAGATCTCTGCAATGAGAAAATGCAGAAGACAGTCTGTCACACTGGCATTTGTATTTCCACGTTTTCCTTATCACCAAGTAAAGAATGTTTTTTTTTTTCATTTTCACCTACCTGTAACTTATTGTAGCACAACCAACCTCTCATACATTTAAGAGGAGAAGTGTCATGCTAATGATATGTTCCTTTTTCTGCCTTTTGAAGGGCAATTAAATTGTCTTGCTGAAGCATGGTTTGCATTAGCGATGCTAAAATGTATGCATGTAAGTAGCATAAATGGATAGAGTGTAGGAGTGAAGGTATTTAAGATTTAGCAGTGTTTTTCTTATTGAAACACAAATTGCCAAGTCTGCTTAAATCCCAAGTGTGTGGTTTTCTTATTAGCACCTCTAGCCTGAAGTCTTTTCATATTTAAATAATTGTAACTAGGATTACACATTAGAATCCCTTTATAAAGGAATGGGCTGAAGAGCTTGTTACAGCTCTTTATTGTTCATTTGAGAATGTAGTAACTATGCTCCTTTTTTTTAACCTTATTTCAACCTTTCCTGATACTTTGGGAGAGAAATAGGAAAAAAAGACAAAATTTGAGTCATGTCTTTACCTAAATCAGCTACATATTTAAAGAAAGTTCAGCAGGAATATCTGACTGCTTCACTTAAGCTTTTTTTTTGTTGTTGTTTTTTTTTTTTTTTAAGATTTAGTTATTGATACATTCTCCTGGCTTTAGAAAAGAGACTAACAGCAAATGGATACTTGATTCTTCAGTGGCATTTTTATAGGGATTTTTTGGTAAGTATCAGATGCCTTTTGCCTTCATAAGACTGCCTGTTTAGTCCCACACATAGTAAACACTGCTGGTCTGAACAGTGGACTTGCCACATTAAGGACTTCTGGAAAGGGGGAAAAATGTAAATATATACATATATATATATATATTTTTTTTTTGATAGAGACGAAAATGCATGAGAAAAACTTATCGTTTAGCTGGCTTAATGTCTCAACATACTGCCCAGCGAGTGCAGGCAGTAGCTGTGTGTATTCAGGCTCTGTTTGCAGCCAAATCTCTCCAGTCTGGAAAAATGGGAGGGGGGAAGAAGCTACAGGATTTACAGAATTGTCAGATCAAAGAAAAAGGCTTCTTATGATACCAAATTCTAGATTAGATTTCATCAGGAATGGAAAAGAGCAAGTTTTGGAGTGGGGAACAAAGTGAAAGGAGGGGAAGCGGTATGTGTGTGGGGGGAAACAAACAACAAAAGCAAATCAAAACAAAAAACAACATATAAAATAAAAACCTTGGGTTCAAACCTTGGGTTGAGATTTGTTCTTTATCTGAACCAGTTCCCCTAAGCCTAGTTATCAGCTTTTTCCTCTATTGTAGGTATGGATTGTTGCTTAGCCAAAGGGAAGAATCTTCCCAGTTAAGGCTTTTATTTATTTTTATTTTTATTTCCCCCCCTCCGCAGCACTTACTGTCAATGAAAGGTCCTCCTTGTATATACATACGTGTTGGAGTTTTTATGGGACCCTAGAGGCTTCCAACTTTCCTAGCTTCTTTGTGAGCAGGACTCCCACAGCTTCTGCTTAGTGCTATGTATATTCCCTGGCAGCACCTATTCTATGTATATTTTGGTAATCTTGCAATTCATTCAAAGACTATTGTAAACTCTTATTTGTGGAATTTGTGGGAAGTCCTAAAAAAAAAAAAAAAGTTATAGATTTATTTCCAGCATAGCACCCAGCCCTGAAAAAACAATAGAAGTAAAATGAAGCATTTATAGAAAAACTAGCCATCTGTCCAAACACTGTTCAGCTTTGTGTCCAAAGGCTATTTTCCTGAATTTACTGTTGAATGTGTCTGTCCACCCATGGTTGCACAGAAGGACACTTTTTTCCTCCATAGATAAATATTTATACAGGAGATGCTTGCACTTAATACTGTTTATTTTCATTAAAACAAAATGAAAATATTACTATTAAAATAGACTAGGCAAAAAATGTGATGCAACTCATCTTACAGCAGGTCCATCCACTTCTGGAGACGAACACACTTCATTGATTACTTGGTGCAGCGCTTTGCTGGTAGCAGCAGTCAAGAAGAGACAGCAGCTTTAGGCGCAGCGTTACCGTGGGGCAGGGGTGGCCCCCGGGGACCTGCCCAAGAGCAGGGGTTTTACCCCTTCCCTTTCCGGGGAGGTCAGGCCTGCAGCAGCTCTTGCTCTGAGCGCTCGTTCAGCACGTCAGCCGCTTAACAGGTGTGAGGGAGCTTGTGCTCTTAGAGCTCAAATATATTTCAGCCCAGATACCTCGTGATGTCCCAGATTTGCAGCGCTGCTGAGGGTGCAAAGTGGATCCTGATGCTTGTCCCAGGTACCTGCTTGCACTGGAGGGGAATTTCTGAAATGCCAGGGCTTGGCTGAGGCCCTTGGCTCTGCATGCAGCAAAGGGATGTTGTGAGGCTGTGGCCCTGTGCTGCTCCTCGCCAGCCTTTCCTTTAGCACTGCCATGTTGTTGGACACTGAAAAGCAAGTGTTCAGCTACACGAAGTTCATTAGGGTCCTTCTAGGGCCAAAGCACAGGTATCCTCAAAGAAAATGAGCCAAAGACAGAGTTTGCCTCACTTTTTTTTATTGAAGGATGATTAGCAACAAAGTGAAAGGATGTGAAGCTTGTTTAATGTTTTAAAAGTGAAGTGCTGATTTGAAAGAAATGTTGCACTGAAAGAACCTTCAAATTATGTGTTTTCTTTGCATTTCAGAAGGTTTTTTAATTTGCAGTTTATCAGGTTAGCACTTAATTTGTCAAAACGTAAATGTTCTTTCTCACACTGCTTTCCTTTTATAAGTTTTGACATTCTTCAGGTCTGTAGAATTAAGTATACTGCAAATAGCATGATTCCTTTTTATTGCCATGCAGCATTTGTTCTTGGAAATGCAAAATAAGTGTTGTATCTACTAGTACAACAATTTTACTGGGGATAAATCAATCTTTGTAACATCATAAAGTATCAGTGTTTACTGATAAATTCTTTTATGCTCCCTGAATTTTTAATTTTTTGTTTCTGGTTGAGCCTATTTGCACTGTAGTTCAAATATCTAACCTGCTGTTCCCGTATAGGAGTCTGATTATAAGCACTATGTTTCCCTTGCTGTCATCTTGAGTGCTCTTCCTGCAATGATTAAAAATCCTCTTCACCCTTTAAGAATACCACACAGTCACAAGTAATATATCCAGATGAAAGGGAAGTACTTGACCAGCGTGTCTTAGCAGCGCTTTGATCTCCTTGTGGAAGGCTGGTGCATCTTCCAGGCATCCCCTTTGGAAGGTGAACAAGTGAAACATTGTCTTGTTGGGGCAGACAGATGTGCATGCTTTGCATAGAAACAGTGATCACCTTTCCTGTGCCGCTCTGGAAGGAAAACTTAAAAGGCAATCAAAAAAGAAAAGAGGAAAAAACTGCATTAGCCAAGCATATGTTAATTGGCAAGCCAATCTTGGGAGTGTGTAATGTGTGTGTAAATATACACATGCAGAGAGAGAGAGAAAAAGAAAAGGAGAGGACAATAACAATAACAAACAGGTGCACGCTTGCACAAGAAAAGCATGTTGTTTTTCTTGAAATAGACCCTCGGAGAATAGGACATGCGGAGTGGAGCTTGAGACCATGACATACAGGGAAATAGTGGAAGGGCTTCATCTTGAAGTGAATTTTGCAAAGAATCATTGGAAGTGTGCTACCTGCTTTATTTCTCAGGTTCGTGATATTGTTTGACTCTAAGACAAAGCAGAAGCCCTTGGCATCCTGTTTCTAGGTTCCTAATCTACTATGCTGGATCACACAACTTTAACACCATCCTACATCATGTTTTAAAAAAACAAACAAAAAAATCACACACGCAAAACCCCAAACAACAACAAAAAAACATGGCCCAGTTCCTCTTCCTGACCGTAGACTTCTTATCCTTTGCTTCTCCCCTTTGTTATAAAGGGGGGAGGGTGGTGAAGAGAGTTCTTGGTTTTTCCCTAATCCTGCTTGTTAGAGATTGTCTGTTTTCTATGCATTGTGAAGTGTTGGGTATGCTGATAGGGAGCAAAAATAATTTTGCTGTAATGAATACATGCTGATAGATAGCTAAATCTTTTCCTTGTTTTTTTTTTATTTTTTTTTTTTCTCCATACTTAAGAATCTGGCCCTACTCCCATTTCTTTGAGAGCAAATGAGATGCCTATATGATTAGTCCCCATTTTAATGACTACAGAACATTATGTCAAATATAACAAAGGGTTGTGTCATACAGGTTCTAAAATATATATGGTTGCCTTCATAAGGCAGCATTTAAGAACCTGTTGGTTCAGCAGATCATCTGCTAGCATATATAATTTTTTCTGCTCTTTAAAACAATATTGAAATCCCGAAATGCTGATAGCTTTCTCCTGTGCTATTCTGCAATGTACAACCTTCTGAAAATACTGTGCAGTATTGCCTTCCCTTGACTTCTTTTGAAGTACTGACAAAACATAGAGATGAAACAAGATATAGTAAAATGCAATTTAGATAGATTCTGCCTCACCCACAGGTAATGAAAGAGATGCTCTATGGTTTCAGATGAGACAAATGTTTGGGCTAGCACAGTCTGTAAGCAATACTCGAAGCATCCAATACCCGAAAGCTAGTCAAGAGTGACTCAGCCTATTGGTGATTATTTTAGCCCTATACACAACAGAAATCCAAAAGCAAAGTGTATGTCAATGTTTTATGTGCACTTAGGCACGCAAAAAGAGAAGATTGATTTCTAGAAAGACTTCAGTGTATAGTTATATACATAAGATTAGTATTCATGATGGATGTCTTCAAAATATTGCTATCATGTTACTATCCACATCAATCATATCATTTCTGCAGCTACTTTGGAAACACAAGTCTACCTATTAAAATGACAAAAAGGGGATAAACAAGTTTAAGGGAGAAGTTGATCTGCAGCAGCACTTGCTCCTTTTCCAAGAGATCCCTCGCCTGAGCTGCTCCTGCAGCAGCTTTTTCCTGTCCTGGCACAGTCCTGACTGAAACTCGTTCAGCATGGACCTGCTGAGAACATGGGAACTGGGAAGTACAGGGGCTCTTCTCTTGAATTTAAAGTACTGGATCAAACAGTTGAAGTGAGGGGGCTTTATTGTTTGCAAAACCTCTAGTCCACTTTTAAAAATAATGCAGAGGGTGTTTCAAAGTTCTAAACCGTTTAACTCTTGTAGTAAATTCTCTTAAATTCTATTTAGCTCCCTCGTGTAAACAATCAGAGGTTGGTTCCTTGAAATCATCCAGGCAGCTGCTAGCAACTGCCAGTCATCTCTTGCAAAGATGATACTAGCAAGAAATAACTGAATTTTGTTTCTTTTACTGCTTAACTGCAACAACAAAGAATCCAAAACCTCAACCTCCCTTACGAGGTGGGGGAGGGCAGAGCAGGATGCATAACTGAGGAGACGATTCCTGCCTCTCACATGTAGTGACAGGCTTTACGTGATTTTATTGCAATAATTACTGTATCCTGCTGATCAAGAATAATTATCATTGCCACGGCAACATTGTATGGGAAGAGTGATTGGGGGTGGGACAGAGCGGAGCAGTTCTTGGAGAACAGTGTGGTGATGGTGGTTGTTTTTCCTGCTTCTTAAAACTTTGCACTTCCTCCTCCACATTTCTTTTAGTTGTCATATCAAGTAAGAAGATGAGGGATGTCCCATCAGCATAAAATCCCGCCACTGGGAATGCGCGCGTACTTCAGGGCTGGTCATTCTTTGGACCTCAGCTGGAGCCTCAGCGCTTGCGACAGTGCAGCCCTTCCTCTTGGAGGCAGATGGGAGATTCTGTGCGTGTGCTGCATGTACTTAGATATGTCGTAGTTCCAAATTAAGTCTCATCAGTTATTGTGCTAGGGATGGTACATGAAGGCAACCTCTCCGAAGCTGTATGGTAGATAACCCATAGCATCATCTTTCTGATCTGAAAGCATGAACTGTTTGTAGATGGCTCTCGTTCAGATTGGTTTGTCCCTGGAAGAGTAGGGAAAACCCATTTTTGCAGCTCTGAGCTTCTGTTTTGAAGCCTCAACATGTGAGAGCAGAGCCCTAGGGAGGGCACTGGCTGTTCTGATGCGCGCCTCTGTCACAGAGTTACCTTAAGGTTTTTCTTCTGTTTCTTTCTTCGCACTCTCAGTTCTGTAAAGAAAGATGCGAGGTGCACGTCGCCTCACAGAGATCAAGTGTATCTTGTTTCAGGACGCGATTTCGCAGCCTGTCCTGGTGAAGGTGCGGTAGCAGTATGCAGCTCAGCCTGCTGCCTGCTGAGTGAAGGGGATGTTTTACAAGGATGGTCTGCAGCAGGAGCTTTCCAGGGGGAGAACAGGCTGGGTGTTTGCAGTCCTTTTCTATTATGCTGCCGTGAACATGATGGAGCTACAGGCAATCAAGCCCATGCTTAGGACAGTAGATGATGGGGTATTTTCTCTCAGCGTGTTAGAACATAAGGTTAGATACTGACCTCTTGCCTCGTCCCAGTTTTAAAGCATCTGTGTGCTTATG
The DNA here is from genome assembly GCA_013398735.1 of Nothocercus julius. NCBI lineage: Eukaryota > Metazoa > Chordata > Aves > Tinamiformes > Tinamidae > Nothocercus > Nothocercus julius. Next base: position 3,634,046 of record VZSV01000005.1, read on the forward strand.
GCCCAGTATTCTCCTGCTTCCCTATGTCCTTGGCAACACCCTGTGTGCAATGGAGGAGCTGGGTATATGGCACTGTTTCACTGCTTGCTGCCTCTCTCTCCAAACTCTCTCTGCTTGTTGAAGTTCCCTTTTCCTCTGATGAAGAGACAGGCATAAGTGAAAGCTCTTGCAAGGTGAGAAATGGGCAGGGAATGCAGGGACTGAGAGGGATTTCCCCAGGAGCAAAAATGTGAAGGAGAGGGAATGTAGTAAAGCTCAGATGAAAGTGAAGGGGCAGAGCTGCTGTATCCATCATTTCTCAGCTTCTGTTTCCTTCCTTCCCCTCTTTTTTTCATTCCTTTTCCCTCCCCTTAGCTCTGTAGAAGGTATTTCACAGCCCCAGGGAGTGACGCCAGCCCACCCCAGCAGCCATTCAACTCTGGCATCCACGTACACCAGCACCGCTGCCGCTACCTGCCCACCTTCCCTCTCCGGTGTGCAGAGGTTAGTCAGGGCTATGATGCACTCGGCCTTCAGGCTCCTGTTCTCTTTGTGTCCCTTGCCCCTTTGCTGGTCAAGAAATGACTGAGGTGACTTATTCAAAATTATGCTGCTCTAAATGCCATTAAAATCTTTCATCTCTCCATCATTTAATTTTCATTGCAATGCTTTTAATTTTGAATGTGTAGGGATCTTGGAGCACTTTATTATTTTTAATTTGTAAGTCTGATTTTGGGGGTATAACTTCGAAGCCCCGAGCAGCGGTGTGCGCGTCACCCGCGAGCCGCCTGGGCTGCCGATTGCAGCCTGGATCGCAGCCCTAGGGCAGCAGGCTGCCCCTCGGCAGGGGCCGCCAGGCACCCCAGCCAGGGCGCGCGGCTCTTCCCGCTGCTGCTGAGCCAGCTCAAACAAACCCTGCGTGTGCAGGATAGCGCTGCTCTCGCCTCCATTTCAAGCGGCAAAATGGCTCTCCTCATGTGTCTTAGTGGAGGTCCTCGCTGCCAAATGCGAGGTTTGCAAGCCTGCAGAACTTGGGACAGACACGATTTTCGTCAGAAAATGTGAAAGGAATCTCTTCTTCTAAGAGCTGGTTTCCTCTCAAGTATGAATGTGTAGCTGCTGGAAAGCATGAGCCTAGGGCTGTTTTCTAATGTTAAAAAGTCTTATTCATAAATGAAATACTTCCCTAGAGAAGATTATACGCTCTGGGGATAGAAATGCATAAAGCAAGACAAGCTGTCTTTTCAGTTTTGATAAAACAGTAGTTCTTATACATAAAACAATTATCTCTAGTCCAAAAGAATAGCCAGTAGGACAAGACTGGGATCTTTTTAACAATTTCGTAAGAAATTCATAAAAAACTTTTCCCCTTTGTGGTTGTAAGCAATATTCCTTTCTCCCAGCTCAAGTCTCCTCAGCTAACTTGGTGCATGCAGTGAACAGCTCTGTTTTGTCCAGCAATTACTGCTTAGTATAGCTTAGTTTAGCTGTCCTGTTTAAGGTAATTCGGGGAAAGTATTTGCCCATACACATTATTCCAATTGTGAAATCCATTTTTTTCTCCCCTCTTTTTCTTTTTCACCTTCAATAGCCATAACATAGGAAAAAGGAGGAGAGAAAGTATTTCAAGGGTCCTTTCATTAGTATGCCATTTTTTTGGCATGCTCATTGCTTTTCTTGCTTTCTCTTGAATAGATCATAGAATCATTGTGGTTGGAACAGATCTTCAAGATCAAGTCCGTTGATGCATGGAATAAGTAATGAGTTGCAATGTCTTCCAAAGTGACTAAGCTGGTTCCTATCCAGTCATCCTGATGCTCTATCAGCTACAAAATCCCCCCAAACCAGCTACCTTAGCGAATGTGGAGCTCCTTGGGGGAGTGGAATCCTTCTGTGCTGCAGAGCTCACAGCATTGCTTACTGCAAAGCAGTCAAGGTTAAAGCATATAGTAGACCTGAAGTCTGTCAAGCCAAAAGAGTTATAATATACTTAGATATGTAAATAACTTAAATAGTTATTAACAATTAAAAATAAATATAATATATGCCATTGTTATTATATATTACATATTGTATAAACTATACAGTTTGTTATAATATATAATGTATTATAATATGTATCATATATAATAAACCAAAAGTTTGTTAACTTAAATAGTTAATATAAATAACATAAAGAATTAATATACTTCTTGGAAATCTATGATATTTTCCCTTACTTAAATTACGTATGCTTTGCTAGGACTTTGTGAACATGAGCTTGCCTTGCTGTGCGTATTCAGCTTCCTGGTTTTGCAGCTTCACAATCATAATATAACACTCGGCGTTGCCCTGAGCCTGTCAGTCGAGAGACTGTAATAGTCTTATTGCTACAGTCGCAGCCACTAAAATCAAGAAGGTACTCTGTATTCAGATTGTTTGTTTTTAGCTCCTTTTAAAGTGCTAATTTACTTTTATTATTCTTCTGTTTTTGTGATTTTCTGTGCAACTGCCTTCACAAACTCTTGTGGGATTGAGAGCCTTGTATGACGTCCTTCTCATGCGGTCTGCTCCTGCTTTTGGCTTTATAAAAGGGGGGGGAAATATATCTGTTCAGCCTGTGCTTCAAGTTGTGCCAGGGCAGGTTCAGGTGGTTAGATATTAGGAAAAATTTCCACATGGAAAGAGTGGTGAAGCATTGGAGCAGGCTGCCCAGGGAAGTGGTGGAGTCACCGTCCCTGGCGGTGTTCAAGAACCGTGTAGGTGATTAGTAGGCATGGTGGTGACGGGTTTAAAGTTGGACTTGAGGACCTTGAAAGTATTTTCCAACCATAACGATTTTCTAGTTTATTTCCAGTATTACTAATTACAGGAATACTTACCGTTGTGGCACTTCAAGTTAGATATCTAAGGGTTTATCATCACTGGAGATGCTTCTCATAATGGGTTGTTCTAGCAGTTTCTTTGCAAGTCAAATTATTTAAAGAAGCTTGAATGACTTTGAAGCGAGATTCATTAATGTAGCCAGCAGTCACGGGCTTTGGGCAGAAAGTAAATGAGTGGAGTTGTGAGCCCAAGGCTTTGGGGTACAAGAGCAGATCGGTCTCTCTTTTCTTTTTTTCTTTCTTTCTCTTTTTTTTATTTCTTTCTCCTTATTTTGGTAATGCAGTTAACAAATTTTGTATTGAAATAATTTTGATTTCTTTAAATAATCTGTGCATCCCATTTGTTGTTCTATTTACTGGGCAATAGAACAATAGCAAGAAATGTTTAGAGAGTGTTACCAAGAATCACGTAATTAAGCAATTTGACATTGGAATGCAGAAAACAAAATGTGACAGTTAAAGGCTGGTCTAGATTTCATCTGCTCAAAGTAATAATAAAGACATCAGCAGGGAAATCAGTCATGCACATATATTATTTGTGTGCACTTAAGTTGGACAGATAGGATAATGGATGTGGTATACACCAGATGTTACATTTCCTGAAAATAGATATGTTAAAGGAGCTCACAAGTGGTTGTCAATGCCCCTTTCATTACCCTATCACTCTAAATTTATCCAGCTGAAATAAACATCTTAGTCTGAACTTGGGCTTCACCTTAAAATTTGCTGTGCTACTCTTACGTGACAGTATAATAGTTTAAAAAAAAAAACATTTCCACTCTGTATTACACGGTTCCTCAAATCCCCTAGCAGATTAAAAAGATATTTTGATGCCTCAGATGAAAACAAGAACAGCCACCAAGCAGGTACACCAATGTAAAAACATAGTTAAGGTCCATTTTCTGTATAACTTTATTTGGTGCACTAGCAAAAGTAGTAATTATTTATATGCACCCAGATTATAGGTGTAAGTCACTACATGGAAATGGAGCTGTTACAAGTCATTTATAGATATTTCTACCACAAAAAAACATGTATTTGTAGTTTTGGGGGGATTTTTTTGATCTTGTAATGGAAGATTTTTTTAATACTGTGCATTAGAATAAAATCTCCTGTTGAGGTGCTCTGTAGGTGCTGTTACATATATATTGTAAAGATACTGGGCTTTAGCGTTGGCTGGGGCAGTACTTTGTTCCAGGTCTTGCTCACAAGACTGGATCGTCTCCTCCCATCCATGCTCATCTGGGGCTCTTCTGCCCTTTGCACTTCAGTAGGGTCCCTCAGAACACACCATGTTGTTGAGGTGTTGTCTTTCTCTAAGGAATAATGCGCGCGCACACAGCAAAAACCTTAGAGGAAAATGAACTAAAAGAGGTAAATCTTCCAGGAACTTATCTAGAGAGTCATGGGGCATTCGCACGAATACCTTTCTCTCAGAGTCCTTCGATAAGAATTCAGAATCTGTGTTCTGCAATACGGTAGGTAGTGCTGCGGCAGTCGAGGGAGACTTTATGAAACCACATTGTTTTTGCTGAGGCTTAGCACACACAGAAGTTGGATTTCTTTATACAGAAACTCTGTAAAAAGAAAGTTAAGGATTGTAGCTTTAAGCGTGTGCTTTCACCAGTGTCTGAGATGGTTACTGAGCCAGTAGTTGGCTATGGCTTTACATATAATAAAAATGTGCACATTCCTTTGGTGTTATGTAGAAATGACAGCTCAGCAGTACAGTTTGTAGAATGCTAAAAACACATGCTACCGTTTATGTAGGGAGTTATGGAAAAAAATGAATCTTAAACTATATAGCTGCTTCTTCATATAATTAACTCTGGAAAAGTGAATTTTAAACATTCTTAGCTAAACGTACGTGTTTCCTGTGTTCAGTGGAGAAATTGTCCCCACAATATTACCTTCCATGGACTCAGGGTCTGACATGCAATGTAGAGGGAAGGAGTCTGTATCTCTGACCTCTGTTTTCAACGCCAGGAATCCTTTATTGAAAATGTTGGGCAAGGGGAGCAATAAGCTTAGGTTGTTTGACCTTCTGAGCAATCATCTTCTCATTTTTTGCATTTAATCTGATAAGGAATAACCTCCTGTTGACATTAGCTTGATAAAGGCTACACTACTTGGGTGTTACTTCCATGTGTTTGATGTCAGGGTGCTGTTCAGCCTTAGTCTGAGGAAAGAGGTGCCTTAGGCAGCTGAATAATACTGATGTTGGTGATATCAGGATCTTTTGGGATGCTGAGTAGCACTTCCCTGAAACTAGGAATAAGACCTGAACGAAGGAGAGCTCTGAAAAAGAAAGTAAGTCTGAGCTGGACAGGGCATTTGGAGTGTGTGGAATGCACTTGTCAGCAGTTATTTTTGTGCCAGCAGGTTAGATAAGTATTACTGTTTACATACCAATTTGCTCTGTTATTGAATAATTTGTGTAGTAACCACGGCAACCTTTCCACCACGTGATGCAGTTATTACTCCAAAAATACAAATCTTCATAAAGGAACCAACATACCAACAAGTTACGTAGAGGTCTGGAGAATTTACAGCATTTCTTAGAAAATAGGCCTGGTAAATAGAGTAGTTCTAGACTCGAGCTTGGTACAAAGCTCGGGGAGTAGATGTCTTCCCCTTGGCTGGATGGAGTTTGGTTCAAGTTTTCAGGCACATTTAATAAAATTCATGAACTTGTTCTGCCTGTTTTTGTTCATATGTGTCTGAACAGAAGCACCTGGGCAAGGTGCGTCTTTGCGTTGGCTGAGCAGAATGACAGGCACATGAAGGTGTTCCCCTCCCCACCCCCTCTTTTCTTTTAATCCTACTTAAAAGCACATGATACAGGGAAAGAGGGAGGGATTTTCTCATCTTTGGCTT
>VZSV01000005.1:3646996-3679017 GCA_013398735.1 Nothocercus julius
ACCTTCCTTTGTTTGTTACTTGTTTGATACTAAATATGCTTCTGTATCATAAAACAGCTAGAAATTATGTATCAAAATGCAAGATGTGTAAGTATAAGAATTTGAAGAACTGGTTAGCTTCCCCATTTCCCCTTGTCGTCTTCATTTCGGATGATGTACTGCTGGATAACAAAATACATAAAAAATAAGCTTATATACAAAGGCATGAATTGTAAGAGCACAGCCCACTCTTATTGCTTGTCACAGCATGAGCATGGGCAGCAATTTTCTATGCAATTGCAGTAGTCCAAAGCAACCTGTGATGGGACAGTATGGTAGCCATAGTCTAAACACTGTGATATCAGCTTGGTATCCACAGCTGGTAGCCATTTCAATAAACTCTACAGTTTTTATGTTGTTATTTGCACAGATAATGGGAGAGTTCCTCCAGGACAAGGAATACTTTGATGTGATAGATTATGAAAAACTCCGCTACGAGCAGCTTTAGGTGCCTGAGAGGGCTGCTGAAGGGCCTGCCCTGGGACCCTGCTCTGCGCCCAGGGCTCTTAGCTGCCACGTAATGCAGCTCACTGGCTGTAGAGGCTGAAAAACTGCTCCCCTTGGTCCTGTTCCGCTCTCCCAGGTGGGGCGGGAAAGCCCAGGAACCGGGGCTGAAAGCCAGGGGCTCCGAGAGCGCTTGAACCACCCGCCTTCCGAGTCACGCTCCATCAACGGCAAAACCCACGGGACGTGCAAGAGATTCATACCTCAGCCAACCATAAACAGAGTCGCAGATGATAAAATTTAATCAAAATGTAACATTGCCTTCGGGTTTCAGATCCAGTGCCTTTTGATGATTAGCAGGATTATCAAATGTAGATGCTCTGTTGAATACCATAATGTTGTAATATTGCACTCTATGGAACATCAATGCCAGAAATAATTTAACACCTGCACATAAATCATTTTGCAATTATCTTTTAGGAATTATTTTATCTTAATCTTTTTATTTTGTTCCAAATAAAATTAGAGGGAAACACTGAAAGATGACACTAGGTGAAACAGAGGAAGGATAGGAGCACTGTCAGGTTATATAAACTAAGCTAAATGTCTGTTTTCCATTATTTAATTTTTAGATTGACATGCAGCTTTGGCAATGGATTGTAAAATAGAACTGGTTTGTGCGTATGTGCATATGTTTAATTAAGTTAAACTTTTAGCAACAGTTGTATCAAAAATATATATTCTATACTCTTTAGCATTAAGAAGAGTGATATTAAGGGTGGAAAATCTTGAGCCTATTGATCCTCCTTTCCCTAAAGCAAAACAGCCATTTAATTTTGGGACTTAGAAAATTATCAGTCAGAAGTTACAAAAAACTGTTCTCTGATCAGGGAACAGAAAAGAGACAAACTTAATTCTCCCTAACATTAAGAGGAGCTGGGGATATAAAACCCCTGTGCAAGGAGAGTAGGATAACCGCCCGGGGTAACCTTCAAAGTGCTGCTGAGTGAGTCATTGATGTTAATGGAAACTTTGTGGCTAAATCCCCTCTGCAGAGCTTTGAAAGCCCAACCCCAGTTTCTGGAAGTGTGTAACGATGGACTGTATTTACAGATCTTTGTAGGATGGAAATAAATTATCCCATTTCAGTAAGCCTTGATTCTGTTTTAATATTTGATCAGCTTTGTTTTGACACTGTTTGTAAAGCTAATTCTAGAAACACTGTTGCAAACAACTTTATCTTTTGCTCCAAATAATCACTTTGCATCAAAACTTGTGAGCGTTTTAATAATACCATTAAGGAAAAGCAAGATAACTTAAATGAGATAAATTGGCATCAATTAAAATTATATGGGGCCAAAAGAGTGACAAAATGCCTCCCTTGGAAATAGCAGGCCAAACTCTGCCCTGGCTTTTCATGCATGCTTGTGCAAACACATTAAATGGCACCAACCAGCTTTATAGTGTTGCGAATTCCTTGCAAATTCGTGTGCCTGTTTCTCATGGCGAGGTTCTCCCCGCAGCGCTGCCTGGGCGTTGCAAAGGGAAGGGCGCCTGCTGGCATTCCTGGTTGGGACTCGCAAGTAAAATCCAAGCCTTCCAATCATTGTCCTTCTCAAAAATGGAAAAGTCCACTCAGCCTGTTTGCCAGTTTTGGGATAGTGGAGTGGTAACATCAGGTTAGTGTTTGAGAAATGCTGTAAGCTCTTTGGGTCGAAGCCTCTCTCTAGGGGTGAAGTGCCATCTCGTTAACTACTAGCACAGCCTTGTGTGTTTTCAGTTGTCAAAATTTGACTGAACTTCCAAAATCTTTAAGATGAAAATGCAAGGCTTGTGGTACTCGGTGATTCATTTTAATATCATTTCATCTTAAAATATTTCCATAAAAATGGCTTGGTTTTATACGGCAAGAATGACAGAAGCTTTTCTGTCCATGTGAAAAGTTTAAACTGAGATGTTTTAGCATGTCTGGCCCGAGAAGCAGAGATTGTAGAATTTGAAAAGGAAGGAAAGTTTTGGTGTTGAAGATTTGCCAGACCTGACTACACTGTGCTCAGAAAAATATCTGCTCTTAACGTAGCTTCTGCAAATCTATCATCAGCTGGGACAAGGGGAACAGATTATTCCACGCTGAGTGTAAAATAAGAGCAGAGAAATGCCTCTTTAATTTGAAGTGTCTTTGAAGACAGCGTTGCCCTACGTGCACAGGATTTTCTTGCCTTGGTGCAAAGGTAGATTCCTTCAAATTTTTCTGTATTTCACCAGGATTATGGTAGTTCTTGTTTACTATAAAATGCTTATACCAGATTTCTACTGTTGGTTTAGCTGTCAAGAGTTGGTTTCCACATTGTTCTTGCCGTTTTGAATAAACTTTGGAAGCACTATAGTGTAGAAAACCTTGTGGGTTAAGTTTCAAGGGTGTCTGACCTCTGAGACATCTCTGAGCAGCACTTGAGGGAGCAGCTGGGCAAGCTTGGGACAGAACTGACACTCCCAGATTCCTCTGGTTGCCATTTCTCCAGGTTAGTCCCTTGTGGTGCAAGTTTCCTCTAAGCTGTTGCATGGCTTTTGCTTTGTGCAGATGGCTTGAGGCCCTGGCAGGGCACTCCTGGCAGTTCTCGTGTTTGCAGCATAAGTCAGGACTGGCCTCAGGCGCTGCCCTTCCCCATGCACAGGGTCTCTCCCACCGCTTCCCTTCGCAGTCCAACAGTTCCGCTTAAGTGGGATGAAGTGGATGTGCTGTAAAATGCCAGGAGGAACTGGGATGTCTGGGGCACTAGCATGTGCTCAGTTATTGGTGGCATGGCAGGAGTTTTGATGAATAGCAATAAGTACCTGAGGGGTCCTCTTGACCCCCTATCTCCCATGCTGGATCGTAGTTCTGACTCAAATCTGCTGCTGTTAAGGGCTCAGACACTTCTCATGGTAACAGCAGCTAGAACTGTGTATGCTCCACGCTGGGCAGAGCTTAAAAGCAGGGGGAAGGAGGGTGCCCTTTTCTTAGGAAGCTGAAATTCCAAATTTAATGCCAATGCAGAAAATGTTGATTAGTTCCTTTGCCTATAAAAAGGACATAATAGGCAACTGATTCATAAGGTTCTCTGTAAGTGCTAGTAGACTCTGAGGAAGAGAGTCTATTTTTTAAATACTTTGGGGCTGTTGGTTATTAGAACACAGTAAACTAGACAGGAGAAACATATAGAATGGTGACTATGCTGTTTCTGCTTCTAGTGCAGCTCTAGACAGAAATTCTAATTAAATAATATCCAGGTTTGTTGCCAGCATTCTAGACAAACAAGCAATATTCTTTGTTTTGGACTAGTATGTGCCTGTTTTATTGCCTAACTATTTTTTCCTGTTAAATAGGAGGCAAACTTGTACTGAAATATCAATATACAAGAAGTCAAAATTTGAATAGTGACTTGCAATGTTTCAGCAGCCACTTAGCCTCACCTCGCAGTGAGCAGGGCTCACTTAAGAGTGGTAGGATGAGTAGCTGCTTATGGTGTTCTCAGAAGTTTCGGATGCCTGAAAGTTTACTGGAATTGACAATGGATTGAGTTAAAACTTTTCACAGAGGTAATATTTCTGTTGTTGGGGAACTATGATACCTTTCATTGAAATCAGCAGATGCAGAAAATGCATTTCCCCAGTTCTTTTAGGGGCATTGCTATTCAAGGTATGGTTATTCAAAAATATTTCACTGAACTTATAATTGCAGTAATACTTCTCGCGCTTATATCCAGCCAACAGTTTGTGGCCAAGTTCATAGGTTAATACAACATAACAGTTTGTCCTTATTCCACTCTCCGCAACGCGACAGGAGGCAGCAGCCCTGCTCTTGAAATACCAGCCCTCCCAAGTGATGCACTTGGAGCGCCCTGGAGTGTGTTTATACTGATTGAGCAGGTATGTGCGGCAGCGGCGCCGCAGGGAGGAGCTCGGCGGAGGGGCGGCGGGGCAACCTCACTGTTCATCTGCACGCCGTGTTGAACGCGGGGGTGGCATTACCAACTTTATAGACAACAGCACGCTTAGATGACTGTCTGAATGTTTCCTTGCTCCTCTATAGAACAGTATCTTTTGACAACTCATATGGGATCCTCCAGTTTAAGATTTTTGGTGGGGCAGAAGTTGGGGAAAACAAAAGATGTTAGAAAGCAAAACTCAGTTGAAAGCTTTAAAACTAGTAGCCATCCTCTGCCCATAATACCTGCTACCTACACAAAGTTTTGTCACTTTATATACATACAGAGGCCATGAAAAGAAACTGTAAGAGAGCACTGTTTGGGCTTTGTGTTTTCCCATGTTTTATGTGTTTGAGGCAAGTGGGTACGTTAAGGAAACTATAGAAAGTTATACAGAGGAAATAGAATTCTGTAGATTCTCAAATCATTAACGCTGAAGACTTTTTAAAGTGTTAGCTTTCAACTTGAGCAAAAGTTTAAGTAAATTGTACAAAAAAGATCCCCTTGTTTATTCTACAGTGAAGTACTGCCTCACTTTTCTCTGTAAAAATGCATTCCTTGAAAAGAGAGCTAAACTAGACTGTTTTCATTTGCCACATCCATGGAAGTATATTGTCTTGTCTTTCTTGCTTGCTTTTTTTTTTTTTTTTTTTTTTTTTTTTTTTTTTTTTTTTTTTTTTTTTTTTTTTTTTTTTTTTTTGCGCGGAGAAAAATGACAGAAAAGCCACAGAGTGTACACTCTGTTACCCAAAACTGTTTCTTAGGTGCTTAAACCTCCAGGCTTTGGATTCAAAGCAAATGTATTAACTTTGGATGCCTTGAAATGAAAGTGCACTTTGGTGATGAGGAAGGCATTTGCCTTCAGGTTGGGAAAAACTTAAACTAACGTCATCTCAGCATGATTAGAGCTCGTATGTACTACTGACCTAGGGGCATGCATCAACAGGCAAGAGTCAGCAGAGACAATAAATTCATTCTCTTGCTTTGGAGAATGCAATTATAATAAGGTGAAAATCTTTCCAACACGGATACATATGTGCATAAGTGCCATAATTATTAAGAAAGCAAAAGATAAAAATACCTGAGTGTGTCATGACAGTATAGGGTGTGTGTATTGATGTAAAAATGTATTTAATCAATTCAAAATTAAAGGTCATTCCTATGAGGAGGCCAAATTTAAGCAAACGGTACAGTGGTTACAGGCTCAGCTTTCAGAGTTTAGACTCAAATTAACCGGTGTCTTTTAAGTCTCCTACTGGAGAATCAGACTTTTAAGCTAAAAAAAGTTGTATCCTCGTGCCAATTTATTAAAGTACTAAGCCTGTCAGTGAGTTCAAATTATCTGCGCTTCCATGAGGGACCATCTTTTGCTTTGTAGTTATGTGGTGTTTACACCTGGGCACGTGACTCTGCTTACAAGCAAGAAGCTTTCTTGCTTGCTTTTTCACAAGCTTTCTATTCTTTCTGCAGTAAAATAGAGGCATTGTAATAATTTCCAGGACTGATTCCATTGTCTTATCATAGTTTTTATATTCTTTTTCTTCTCCTTTCCCTTCTTTCCCTTCCCAGTAGCTTTTAGCAAATATTCAAACAGCTGGAGGTGGATGACAATGCATCTGTTTTCCATTAGTAGAATTAAGGCTATTCCTTGACCTTAAACATCTAATCCACCAGCTTCATAGACTAGAGAGGTCTCACAGAAATGTTACCCTACATATGTAAACTTCAACGGATTTTCCTGTATCTAGTTTCTGTTGGTGTATGCTGGCATATTTCCTTTTTGCATGCATAAGATATGTAGATCTCCCTCATGAATACTGTAGTGAAAGGCACTAGTGTCCACAAGGAAGTTTCTGAAGAGTTCACTTAGTGCAGAAGTGCCTGGGAAATGTGAGGGCCAAGATGCCGGCAGGGCGAGACCCGCTCCCTGTTAGAGCTCAGATTGCTGCAGCCTCCAGACCCTGCTCTGAAGCCATCGCAGGGCTCACGTAGCTCGCAGCAGCTTCGCTCCTCAGCAGCCGACAGAGCAGGGCTGCGGGGATGTCAGTGGGTTCAGTGGGACCTTCTCTCCTTGGAGCACAGGCTGCTCCTGCTCTCGTGAACTTGGCAGTTCAAAGGCTGCATGGCCCCAGGCTGCTTCTCTTTGGCAGCCCTCTTGCTCATCATGTGCTTGAAGGGAGCTCCATGTTTGCCAGGTTGTCTCCTGCACGACTCCCTACAACCGGGACCTGGAATTCTTGTCCCTCGCCAAACTGCATCTGATCTCTTCAGGCCTATTAGGAGCATGGTGGGATAGGAACTCCCTGAGTCACTACACTTGAAGGTCTTAGAACAGGGCTTGGGGCTGGGAAGTGCTCTTCAGGAAGAATGCAATTGTATTGGCTGCAACTAAGAAAGGACTGTGCGATTCCATGTATTAAATACATGAACAAATCTGCTTAATACCTTCAACACCTGTATGCTTTCCAACTCAGTGATTAGAACTTGGCCTTTATGTTTTGGATAACTCTATAAATTAAAATATATACTTCTAAAACATCCTTTAACGTAGTTTAAGAAGAGCTTATCAAAAAAATTTACAATTAAAAAAAAAAATCACTGATTTGATCTGAGGTTTAAAAGCTTAAGAGCTGGTCTTCATACCTGAAGAATGATGGTAATAAACAAATATTAAAGAAATCAATGCAGGGATATATGTACCTACTTTTCAACTAATAGGAATATGCCAACCTCAAAGTATGTTTGTGCAAAGATGGTGGGGGTGATGGCTTGTTTTTGTAAAATCACTATCTCTGCAGTTTATTCTTTATGTATGAAAAATTATCAGTGGAACTATAGCAGTGGCAGTCTGAATATCAAAGGATTGGTGCCTCAGCATAAAATTTAGCCATATGCAACAAATGAGAATAATGTTGATCCTTTGTAATCCAGTCTTAAAAATTTTAAAACGTGTAAACATCTGATCACTTAATACTACTTAAACTGTGATGCAGAGTGGCGTAGCAGTGCTATCTTAGTGGGTTTCTGCAAAAAAAAAAAAAAAAAAAAAAAAAACGCTTCTCTATTGAAAGCTGAGTCAGCTGTGATAGAATGTTTCACTGCTTTCCTTCTGGAGGGCCAATATGAGAATGCATGTACAACCCTGTTAATGTTGGGGAACGTGAAATGAACTTATTTTAGAAAGTCTCTTTATGCCTTTCTCATGAGGCCACCGCTCCATTAGCCCCATAGCTGGAAGTGCAGACAGATGTGGTGCAGGGGCATCTTAAGAGAGGGCAAATGAAGTTTTATTAGCTCCAGTGCCAGATGCCCTGTGCTCTGCCTCTCCATGTCAGTCAGTGGGCTTTGGGAGCTCCAGGGATCTCACCAAGTTCCATTTCAAAGGGGAAAAAGAAATGCCTGTTAGGTGCTCTGCATGTATTTTCTCTGGGTTATAGCTGGGGTAATCTGCGAGGATTTGCACTTGTGGGTTGTCTACTTAGATTTACAAAGGTATAAGCTATCTGAAGAAATAAATTAGTAGTAAATTAACATGAGCTCAAACTCTAGCTTAGCAATACCTTTGAAGAAGGGAGTAAGTCTTGAATCTTCTCTGTGGGAAAAATATCACCAAAGGAGGATGATCTTGAAGCTTGAGAGCTTTAACATACCCTGTGGAAGAAATAGCTTCACTGTAGCAAGAAAGTAATGGTCTCTTCGGAGAAAAATGCAGCAGGAGTTGTGCAATGCTTCAGTAATCAGTAGTCCTGGGGTTAATTTCCATGGCAAATACATTTGTATATTGTATTATGGACATTTTTGTCATACCAACATGTCTCATCTGTTTTTGCCTTGTTAAGCATTTGGCCTTAGCAGCATCATCTGACTGGACTGTATTCTCTTGTGTGCTACAGCAGAGTGTTGCTTTCAACATCCTTAGATCAGACCTGTTTATGTAGTTAGCTGTGGGAGCATCTGCCAAGCCACAGAACAGTTTCAGTGTTAGCTGTCTTCTCTTCTGGCTAGGTTTTATAAATGCTTGCTTCTGGAGTGTGTGTGTGTGTGTGTGTGTGTATATATATATATATATATATATATATATATTTATGTCAAATATTGTCCTCACTTTTGAGGTTCTATCCCTTGAAATTCCTGAACCCCTTCCAAAAATGTCAACACCTCCCCAGCCAGATACATCTTACAAGCACCTTTCTCTGTAAGAGTTTGTGAAGTCCTATCATAAAACCAGAGTGGATTTGTTTTCCTCTGCACTTTGTTAAAGGAGACTACTCTTATGATAACCTGTTCAGATATTGATTTCCTGGTCTTTCCAAATAATGTATTAAAGGTTTTATGCTTGCTGTACTGCAGGTATTTAATTCTGTAAACAGAGCAGACAGGCAATTTCTTGCAGGTGCGGTAGATAATATAAGCTGGTGTTAAGTATCTGCCTTTGACAGATACCTAAACTCTTTGCTCTCAAAGATGATTTCAGGTAAACTGGTAAATCTCATGAAAATCTTTGGTGTCTTGGCACCCACATCTGAAGAGGAGCAACCTGGTGCTACATCTCATATGTTGGTGATGTTGTGGCCTTCCTCTGGCGGGAAGGGTTTTGTTGGTTCCTCAGCAGGGTGTGTTTGGCTCTTGCTTTTGCCAGGTGAAGGGAACCTTTTGAGAGGAGTGTGTAGAACTGGCCCAGACTAGCCGTGTAAGAACAGCTCCTGCTTTGCGTTCACCAGGACAGCACAGAGAGCGACACCAAAGCCATCCAGCAGTCCTTTACTACACTAGGTCAGGCGGGTGTTTTCTTTGCTAGGCAGAATGAACTGCATTTGTTCTGAATGATACAGAGTTTTCTCTTTGAGAAATGCTGCGTCTCATAACTTACCCACCAGTCTTGGTCGTGCCCCTCTGACTTTTCCTTCACTTCGGTGTCCCTCAGAGGTCTCTCACCTGCCCTTGGCCCCATGTGGGCCTATGGCTGGCCAAGGTGACAGGCCGTGCTTCCCAGGAGTGACACTAGTGCAGGACATGCAAATATGGAGATAATGACAATTGTCTCTAAAATCTGTATCAAAATATATCCCATAAATTTAATGTTTCCTATTACCTTTAAATAGTAGAAATGTATCAGACAAAACTTGAGCTACAAGCCTGATATGCAATAATGTTCTCTATTTCATCAGAGTTTTTATTTGAGATCTGGAAAGATTAATGGCATATCTCTGGATCTCTACCTCTGGGAGGGGCAGGAGCTTTAAATAGGCTGGAGAAATGGGCGCTGGAGATGTGAAGAGAAGGTGGGTTTGGCAGCCGCTTCCGAGCTCTACTCTGCTAGCCCGGTGTGCTTGAACACCAAGGCTTGTGGTGATTATATTGCCAAATTTGACATAGGAAATGTTTCTTGCCACGGGATCGCATGCTGCTCTATTTTTAGCCAAATACAAAAAATTGCCAGCAGGTGGCATGCAAAGGGTGCTGTTTCTGATGGCTTTTGGCTTTGGGGGGAGCTACTCAAAAATAAAATCAAACTGAAACTTGAGCTCAGACTGCCAAGTGAAAATGCCCCCTTTGATGAGAGACTGGTGCTTAGTGCTTCAGCAGGAATAAGGAAGACAGAGCAGAGCTTCCTTCCTTCTCCCTCAGAACAAGTGTTACTGAAGGTTTTCACATTTCAGGAACTCATGGCAGAGTTCTGGAGGAGCCCCCGTGTTCGGGAAGCCTGACAGGCCCCGGAGCACCAGGCCGGGCCTCCTCAGCGCTCTGCGCGTTGACAGCAGCGCTTCGCTCCGGCCCGATGGCTGGCCAGAGCGACACGAAAATACAAGGCACATTGTTTTGCAGGGCCATTCCAATTTTTTGTGTGGCAACAGGTCAACAGCCTGGCCCACTGCCACTGGGAGGCTGCATTTGGATGAAAGAAATACTATTTTTGTTGGTAGCTTTATTACAAATGTCTGGGTTTAAGAGACTTCTGCTTCTCCCACATTAGCGCTCTAGACAAATCTTGAGCCACCTTTGTGGCAAGCGCTAACAAACGCTGTCACTTTGACCTAATCCACTTTTCTGCACAGCTGTGCTAAAGTCACCTTTAGTTTTATCACATTTTAATGCAAACAAGGCCGGAAGGGTGCTTGTTTGGATTGAAGAAGCTGTGACAATTCATCTGAATGGGAACTTCAGTAACTGGGAAGAAAAATGTGACAGGGAGCTTTATCACTGCATTGTACACAACAATCTGAAAATTATTGCTTCTTTAGGGGCCTATTCTCTTCTTGAGGCCTTGCACCGTCTATGCTAAGCAGCTAGACAGAACTCTGAATGGTTTGCCAGGCCTAAAGACAGATTTTAATTCTATTGTTTGTGGGTATCCCTGACTTTCCTAAGAGGATTCAAAGACAGGCTGCAGAACAAGGCGCCTAACACAAGACTTTGGTCAATCGTTAAAATTCAAATGGCAAAGAGTGGTCCCCTCAGTGCTTTGAAACTGGCCAAACTTTGGAGCTGTTTGCTTTCAAAATTTGGGGAGTTCATTCGGAACTAAATGAACATGCAAAAAATACTCTGTTAAGCTGTTTTTAAAAAGGTTGCTTAACCACTGATTTCCTATTGGCGTGTGAATAAAGTAAGGAGGATTTTTCTTTCTAAAACATTGAAATTACCATACAGGAGCTTTTCCAGAAATATTAAAGATTTACTAGTTATGAGCAAATATTTGTATAAGCACAGGTCACGTTTGTACTTTTTTATATATATATACTTCAATTAAATTCCAAGCGAAACTGGACAAGTGTTTAAATGTTTAGAAAAAAAACTTTATCACGGGCTTGGCCAAGGCTTTTGCAAACTGAATATTTAAGGTGTTTGCAGAACAATGTTGAATGAATCCTGCTGGAGGCCGCAGAGGAAATCTTAGGTACCGGGAAAGCAGGGATCCAGTCTCCTGGGAGACGGCAGATCCCGGCGCTTGGAGTGGGGTGTCCGGAGCTGCTTGCTGGGCTCGCTGTCTCGTGGCTGCGACCTGAGCTGGCCAAGCCGCGCACGTTGTGGAACCCCCTGCCTGATACAGAGAGGTCTAAAACACTTCTCCCAACCCTAACCTGCCTGTATGACCTGCTGGGAATGTTCCTGGGAATTCACAGTAGCTGGGCATTTTCAGTTCACCGTGATGTTTTATATAGATGGAGAATACCACTTTAATGGTGCAGATTTTAACAGTCTGCTTGTATTAGCAGTAACTGTTATTATTTCTATCCTAGGACTTAATTGGAGGGTTGCAATGGCTTCTTCATAAATTTATTTCACTTCTTACCCACGTATCTTTGAACGTTCTCACCACTTTCACCATTTCTCATTACCTTGCTGAATTAGCACATCTGCAAAGTCGCAACTCTTTAGAGAGTGATCCACTAATCACTTTCACATTAACTTAAGTTTTTATTAAGCGGCAAATAGGAAGGAGAAGTTGAACGTTGGGGACAGCTAGGAATAAAGAATTAGACAAGGTTTGTTCCAAAAAACAAACAAACAAAAACCTTAAAAGAGCCTTCCCTTACTCACATGGGAATTTTAGGCTGTCATTACCTCAGGACTGCCACCTGCTTATAATAAGGCATTTTCTAGGAAAGGAAAGAAATGATCCTTGTCTTACTCCTCCCATACCTGCTTGCCTTGTGCTGACAGTAATTATCTTGGTGAAGTTGGTAAATGCTTAAGTTTGGGTCTGCTGCCATGCTCGGGGACACTCTAATGGATCTGGTTATACCCACAATATCTCTGCTCTCAAACCACTGTCGAGTGCTCCAGCGCAAGGCAATGAACCACAAAGTGAGTTATGTGTCCCAGGCTGATACCATAATGAAAATCAAGGTCAGTACCGTGTTGTAGGAGACTGGGAGGAGCCTCCCATGTGGGAGTGCACGTTAGCTGCCCCCACGCTTTGAGACTACTGGTTTTAATAGTTAGGATTGCATCTTTAGCTGGGAAGCTTTAAATCTGTTGGCTTATTGAGTGGTCATCCTAATTTCTTAATCCATTGCAACTTTTAACGTGAGTTAGAGCCTGCTGGAGCTAGACTACAGGGGAAGAAAGAATAAAATTATTTTAATTCTTTACTAAGAACTATTCCAGCAACTGGGACTTTTTCCTGGGATTCTGGGGATGCAGAGGCAGTTCATGGGAATTGGCTTTGAAGGACTAGTTCTTTGGACAGTGCCAGAGCCATTCTAGAAACCTTTTCTTTGATTTTTGTGTAAGCAAAGCCTGCAGGTTTTGGCCAAAACCAGGAGAATAATAAGAGTTGTTTTCAATGATATTTGAGATTTTTGTATAAAGGTTGATCAGGCAAGATGGGCATCTGTGTGTGCTGTATCAACAAGAAATTTTCATTTAATTAGATTTTATTATTTTTATTTTAATTTTTTTAGGGATTAATTTTTAGAACTTACTGTGCTAACATCAGCATGAAAAAATAGCCACTCTCTATGTAGTCACTATCTAATACATGTAAATACACGATTTTTCAGCATCCTAGTCTTGTCTATAGATTAGGTCATTTCATTCCTGAACGTGACAAGTGGCAGGGTCTGAAACTCTCCCTGCAGTGCTGGAAACACTTCCCTTGTCTGGGAACAGGCAAAACGAAATGCCTGAGCTCATATTATGTTTCTGGGAAGTATAACATGGCATTCAAATAGTCATCTTTATGCTAACTGGTGGCTCTAACTTGATGGGAAGATGGGTTTTTATGGTGTATTAGTAGTACTGTACCTTACTGCATGCTCCTGCACAGTGTTGCATGCCAAAGGTGTGCTCTGATTGTCTGAACAGTTTTTCTCTATAAGGTTACCAAACTCATCAGCATCCTTCTGGGGTGAAAGTGTCTCACTTATTGGACTTCTTACCTGCGCACCCCAATACGCATAGCTCTGACTCTTGCTTCTAAATTACATTTTAGTTAGAAGTTTTCTTTCTTTCCATAGTCTTTGTTGTCCTGTTGTTTCTCATAGTTCTTTCCTGCAGCAGTTTAGATGAGTTATGTTTTAGCTTTATTGGCAATGGCTGGGAAAGAGCATGGAAGAAAGTTTGGCCACCTCTCTCTAGATGTTGCAGTTCAAGGGACCCTTCTCCATTGAACCACAGGAGTTGGCCTATTTGCAAAGAACCAGTAATCCAAGAGGCTTCTCATTTGAAAGATGTGATTTAAAGAAGCAGTTGTGGCCTGAAAGAGTGAGTTAATGCATGTTGTGACAGCCCTAATTTCTACATGAAGTTTTCCCAGCTATTTTTATTGCTTGTTAGCTGGCTCTGCAGACACAGGCTATACTCTGGTGCTTCTGATCTCTCCTGCTTTCTCACATCAGCCCTGCTGATGAGCTCTGCCGATGGCTACACCAATCCTGCTCTGCTCTTTTTCCCACTTGGTGCTCTTGTGCAGATATAAATAGGGACAAAATTGGATCTTCTACTTAAACCTGCATAGCAATTTGGTTGCTAAGCACAAGCTAGAAGAAAATTCAGCTTGCTCTCTTAATTTTGTGAGCTGCCTGGAGGAAAGAGATGTAATATGTAGGCGCTAGCGTTCTTACATGGTGCTTTTTGAAGTAGTAGCCTTTAGGTATGGTTCTGTCTGCTGCATATCTGAGGGTCCATTAGGATTTTGAAGTTATTGGTGGAAGCTGCACTGAAGAGCAAAGTGTGATGAACAGAAGGCAGCAGACTGGACATGAAAATGTGAGCTAATTAAGACATATAATAGAAATGTAAATTAGGACAGGTTGTAAGAGGAAAGGAAACCTTTGTAGGTTTTCATTTCGACTGCAGAGTTCAGCACCGTGCCTCCTCTCATGTTTTCAGCTTTCTTGCCTCCCAGCAGATCAAGAACATTAAGAATTTTTTTCTCTCCTGCTAGGACATTACTGTGGCCAGAGTTTAATGCCTTGGTCCTTTCCCCTCTTACAGCCTGTCTCACTCTTTCTACTTTATCTCCAGTACTTCCTTTCTTCGCTTCCATGCTACTAGGAAGAGTTACTAGGTTTTCTTTGTTGTTTGGCTTTTCCTCTGTCCAAGGTAGGCTCTCTTCCTCCTAAAACGTTCACACTTTTGCATTGCCTGTAACTTATATTTGCACGTCCATCTTTTTGCAGCAGGAGTTAACATTGTTTTTTCCTGTCATAAAATAATCTGATTTCCTTTGTTTTGAAATGCTTCTCTTACCCTAGATTTTCACTAGAGCTTCAAGGTCAAGTTAAATGTATTTAAAAAACGGTGATTGACAAAAATTATTACCTTCACACTGACATTAGTGTTGCTTTCCAACAGCAACAATAGGGCTATTTTTTCAGCACCTCTGCACTCCCCTGCATTTATAATACATGTGGAAGCCCATCGGCTTATTCTATGGCATTTTAATATATGAAATATTTAACAGTGCAAGCAGATGGAATAGAAGTTTTAACTTCTTCAGTTCAGTTCAGCACCACTGGATTGTCCAGCCACATGTAAGCCAAAGGCTCCCTGTTCATGCAATAGCTCAATCTGGAGAGAAAGGAACCAAGCTCAGCGTGTTCTGCAGTCAGGCTGAAGGGTTGCTCTCTGCTCATCTCTCATGAAACTCCAAAAAGAGCATATTTTGAATCGAAACGAAACTGAATTTGTATGTTGTCTTTATTCCATATTTTGGCTTTTACAAGTGAAAGTATGAGCTGTTGCAATTGGGATGGTCCTGGATATTCCTAGTGATAAATACTGCACTGGGACCAGCCCTGGCAGGTAGCTAAATGATAATCAGGGAGGTTTTTTGGAAACTTCTCTGCAGAAGTGAATTTGAAAAATCAGATTTTTTTTTTTTATTAAACTAGCCAGAGGTTTTGCAAAGATGCTATTGTGTAGTTAGTTACTTCAACTTTGGATATTTATAGTGAACACTAAAACTGTGCTTTCCCCACAGTTTCGGAATTTATTTCCATCTAGTACTTCTTGTTACTTCACTGATTCATGGCCTGGTGAGCCAAAACTTTTCGCTTCAATAAATAGTGTAGTTCAGCAATCTTAGACAGATTGATAGCAGTCACAAATGTCCACAGTATTTTCCTTTATTTAGCTTGCTTAATACATTATAATGTGGTTAAATCCTCTTCCCATTAGTGAGTCATAACTAAATCATAGCTGAAGTGACCTGCTGTAGGGGTACTGACATAGCTTGTTTTTAAGCTCTGCTTAGTAGTTTTACAAGGAATTTAATAGACATAGAGCACTGCAGTTCTCAGAAAGTAGAAGTCTGTTCTTCAATTATCTGTTTGATTTTTGAAGTGCAATTATGTTTGATACGTGTAGGATATATATGCTTTATATGAGCCTTCTTTTTAAAAATAAAAGATTTAAGTTTCAAAAAATGAATAGTGCTCCAATGATACTTTTAAAGGAAAAAAAACACATTTTTTCATGGATGTCAAGGACGTTGATTTAATTTAAGTTCAGATGTGTGCTTCAGTGTTTATACCTGCATTGATACAGATCAAGCGTGAAGTGCTTTATCAGTGGTCGCATAGGAGGCATGAGTCCTAATGCGCTTGTGCGTTGAGTCTGGGAAAATCCTTCTTTCCATCGCTGTGAAATCCAGTATTTGGCCTTCCGGGCTGAGCTGCTAGACCTGTACCAGCCACACTCAGGGAGAGCTGTTGTAACCTCTCGTTCCTTTGTTTGGCACTTTTTATTTTTAACTTTTCAAATCTCAAAGTAGAGCAGTAATTGCAGGAGAGGGGGGGTGATTTTGAGTTTTTTTTCCCTTTTACCCCGCTCATTTTTTCCCTTTTTTCCCAGAGCGCAGCCCGTCTCTGTGCCGCACGCTTGTGCGGTGGCCACACAGAGTAACTGGAGACTGACGTTCTGGAAGGCCCAGTTTGCGATAGCCGCGATCGCACAAGTATCAGCTGACGGTGCCGTGCCACGTTTTCTTTCAAAGACGCAGCGGTGACAATGGCTCACAGTGGTGACCGCACGGGCCCTCCCCGGGGGAGCTCCGCAGAGCGCTATCTCGCCACCCGATCTCAGCTCTTTTAAGCTGTGCACTAACCGCTGACATCTCCGTAAATGCCTCCTTTATTCCCTGCCAGGGATTGTCCTCTGTGTCGGGGTAGCCGCCGGAGCCCGCGTCCGCATGCCAGCAAAGCGCTTCGCTTTCGCCATGTGAATTTGCCTCTGTCTGGCGCTCCGTGAGGCCCCTCCGTACACCTGAGCATCCTCGCGAGCCGGGCCTGAGAACGGCCTTTGTGCGGCCGCCGCCGCGGCGCTGCTGCTGGCGTGAGCCCTGCTCCCTTTCTCTAGCTGCCAAGTAAGCAATTTGCCATCTTAGTTAGGGGCTGGCTTCTTTCTTTTTTGTTATTTATTTTAAATTGTGTCTAGCTAGTAATGTAGCCTGGCCATACGTCTCCACAAGGACTGCGGCGCTTATCACTTCAGCTGCCCTTAAACAAAAGCAGCATTCAGTGACATCGCTTCACTTATCAGCTCGCTAGCAGATAAAATAGTTATTTTTCAAATTGCTTCTCTAACTTAGACCTATATAGATACTTTTCGGTCATCTTAGTACATAGATATTTGTTTCACGGGAAAATATACTTTCCATTTCATACGACAATTTGTGCAAACTCCTCTTCCCTGGGGACACAGCGCGTTCTGTGTCTTTCAGGACAAAATGCCTTAACCTGTTCTGTCCAGCCCTGCTTGGAGGAAAGCTGAGCACAAGTCAGAGTGACTATTTCTCACCAATGGTGAATTTTAGCCTATTACATACCCACCTGGACGAGTGCATGACTGGTGGAACAGTTTGATTTACATACAAATAGCTTTCTATTTTTGGGGGGCTCCTGCCAGCTTCACCTCCAATGGGTGTGACATGGTTAACACTAATGTCTTTCCAGCACCTGAGATGGGTACCGGGTACATGGTCCGTATAGAGCTTCTCTTTGCTTTACCAGCATTGCTCACCATCCTGAATGCCACCTTATTTCTTCTCCCTGCACGCATGTTATAACTCCCGAATAGGCTCTTTACCAACACATGCCAAAATACCCCATTAGCAAGGCTGGAGCTCCACTGTCTTTTCTCCAGGCTGCAATTTTGTGAGAGCTATTTGGAGTCTAGATGATGAATCATGCAGCCTAGCTGGTGAGGTACCATTGCAAGCGTGCATTTTTCAAATGCTACTTTTAATTTTGGGGAACAAAGCTTTCTAGGGCTTATTTTTCCCTCAGAGTTACATCCGTTTTATCTCTCTCTGTATAATCTCTTCCTGCTGAAATTAGGACCAAGGATGCACTTGTATGCTATAGTTTCAATTGCATAAATATCTACTTCACTTCTGTTGCCACTGCTCAAGCTGTCTAAACAAGGGCTGTGAAAGATGGTAACAACTAACATGGAATAGCCCTGGGAAAGTATAATAATGCAAACTTAGAATGGGGGCGAGGGAAATTGTCTTATTTTCTTTTCTTCAGAAACATGAACTTACTTCCCACATTTGTTTGCTTTAGTTTGCTGATTTGCCAGGTGCACGGATCCAGTAGGCCAGGGCGCACCCAAGACATTTGCCTGGATGGTTTTCTTTCCTTTTACACTGCTCTTCAGATCCTGTTGCATAAATTAACACGTCATTTTCCCACATTTGGCAATATATGGCTAGTGGCTAGACATAGTTTCATTCTCTTTTGCCCTTGTGTTGAATCAAGCGTACAAGTGCTGGGTAGGAAGCAGGTCTCAAGTAGAGTGAGTTTCCTCAAACTGAATTTTCATGCTCTGCTGTGTACCAGGTAGTCAGTATTTGTTCCTGTCTGCTCATAACTGCAATGGTAGAGAATGGCTAAGTCCTGTTTGGTGGTAGTATAAATTTAGAAGTAAAACGTTTGCTTGCTTTTAGTAAATCTTAGTTTCTCACTGACCTTCTAATAAGTTTTTCATTTGGTCCAAGTTCTGTGAAGAGCAAATATCACAAATTATTCCCACAATAAGGGGACTGTTCTGTATTTTGCTCTGGGTAGAAAGAGGTGAGCATAAATCATTGGGAATACTACTGCTGAAATTAGCATCAATGGGGCCAGCTACAGAAAGGAAGTTTTGGTTGAATGATTAAAGAAAGGAGCTGAAAGTCTTGATTTCTGATTGACTCACTAAACTGCAGTTTTATTTTTGAAAGGAGACTGATCTTCCCTTTCGTTTATCTAAGATTCTGACAGTTGTGCCCTGAAGGGTACGTGAGGTTTGGCATTTTTATAAAGCCGATCTTCTCAGTCCTTACTGCTCTTTTGCATTTATACCACTAACTGATGCAAGTATTGTCAGCAGCACTGTTTTAAATGACTGCAAAGCAGTCCTCCTTTTGCAGCAGAAGGCATTCCTTCCCTGAGCATTGCCAGTGCTTTTGGTTGACTTGCAGTGGAGGATGAAGAGCTGGAAGATTAGAGTGTCCCTTTCGCTTTCAAAACGAATTTTCTTTCAGTAGTGGCTAAAGCTGCTGGACAGATGGCTTCAAAAAGCCCTTTAACTAATACGTGTTGCCAGCCCTACATCCTCTCTTCTGTTAAACATTTCATTCATTATGCAGTTGAGAAACGGAGAGAGCCAACTCTTTCTGCCAGTGTCACCCCTGCACGTAACTCCCCCTTCATTCCAAAGAGCTGTCAAGAGGCATTTTTCTTAGAAAGGGGCAGCAATTTAAGTCTTACTACAATCAGCTTCTGAAGAGGAAGGGCCTTGCATTCAGCCACAGGACTAGCATTTGCTGAGATGGAATTAAAAAAGAGAAGGAATAAGGGGAAAGAAAGTCTCAAAGGGTGTCAGAGGAGTATTTACCTCAAACAGCTTCGTTAGATTGAGTGCGTTGCAAGGACTTTGTTTTGCAGATCCAGCTCAGTGTGCATAAAGAGAATGCTGTGGAAGTTACCAACAAGGGAAAAGAGAAATGAAAATAACACTGCAGTTTTTCTACTCTATAAGAGCTTCTTAATGGCTTTGAATAATTCGAGGCTGCAGAGCAAAAGTGGCTATTTTTCACTCCAACTCCCATTTTAATTCAGCTCAAACTCACCTGTTGGTAGAAGAGGGGAAACAACCAACGGGTGGTTACCCCTCTCAGGTGTCACTACTGTGTGCCTTAAATGCAAGGAACGGGAGCTCCCCTGGGGGCCGTGGTTTTGGCTAGAAGTGCTCGCAGACTCTTTAGCAGAGAGTCCAGGAGCTGGATCTGTGAACGCGGCTGCGTGCAGGCAGGAGGGAGCGGGAGGAGCTCCCATACGCTGCCTCGCCACGGCCAGGTATCATAGCCATGGAGCTAGTCTGCTCCTGGTGTTGGAGGCCCCTACATCATAATTCATTTGGTTTAAGGTAGACAGTAATTTTTTTTTTTTTTTTTTTTTTTTCCCTCCACAAGGACATGCTAATTTAGTTTAAAGTGCTAAAAGGCTTTCTGGTCCAGGATTTTGTTTCTGATCAACTCTGAAATAATCATGTGTTCAGGACAAAACGTTGGAATGTGGACAGTCTTTATGGCTCTCTCCTCAGTGTGATGTACAACTGTGTGACGTTGGGTGTTTCATGTTCTTCCAGACATCAATGTTCTGTCTTTGAGCACCAAAATTCCTATTTTTGTAGGTTTCATGAAAAGTAAAAATCGAATCCAACTCTTCATATGCCCATATGAGGGCATTTTAATGGATATGAAGTGTGTATATATATATTTCTTGCTAGCAAAATCGACTTGTCTATCTCAGAACAGAAGTGTCCTGAACAAGCAGCATGTGCTGAAAAGCAGCAACCACAAATCAGAATATGACGACACAATTTAAATTGACTGGTCACTAAGGAGGTGCCCAATCCTCCTTAGATTCCTGCCCAATCCCAGGGAAGCTACAGTGTTTCGAGCAGACACTTTGGGAGACACATGGAAAGGAAAGCCAGAGGGAACCCATAAAAGGAGAACTTGAGGGAGTCTGATTCCATAATCCCGGATTGGATTTGGGCCATCTTTTCAGCACCACAAAAACAAAGGGGAATGGAGGGGTCTCAGGGACCCCCCACAGCCCTGCACTAGGACTGGACCTAGCAGGTCTGGAAATGCTAACCTGACCCACACAGCTTTTCTCCTGGACCCTGTCATGTCTGTAGAAAAGGGGAGTCATATAATTCATAACATTGCATATACCTGTCATTGAATTGTTTTGTTATCAAAGTCTGTTTAGCCTTCATACAGTCATTTGGCCTTAAACCTGGACAAGATTCTGGTGACAGACCAGGTTAGTAGCAAGTGCAGTAAAATCCCATGAAGTTTGTAGGCAGAACACTGGAAATACTGCAGATGCTATTGTGTTTTGACAGAGTTGTTGGGTACTGATGTTCAAGACTTCAAGAAAATATGTGAGAATGTGCTGTGGGAAAAAAATCTGAAGGTATTTAAAGAATTTAAACAAAGGTTAGCAAACCACACAACCCATAAAGCTGAAGAAAGACTACTGTGTCTGTGGGGTGCCTCTGTTTCCTTTTTTGTTTTTGTTGTTATTTTTTCTCTCCTCATGAGCTCAAAATTTTCAATGTAATCTGTAAAGTTGGAATGCATCGTTACTCCCATCAGTGAGACTCTTCTGAACTGCAAACCAGAAAAATTCCTATTACTGAAAGGCATTTGATCATTGAGATCAAAAGAGTTTTTAATAGTTGTCCAAGCAAAAGAATGAGTAGGGAGTGATGTGGTAAAGGAATCATTGGAAGGGGCGGGTCCAGTTCCTGGATTAAATCCAAACAAATGAAAGACAATGAAATCTAAGGAGAGATTGAAATGTTTAAATATTAGAAGATAATCTGCTTTGAGCCAAATCCTGCCTCTGAAACACTCCAGTAGATTCTGAACTTACTTTGCTTCACAACAGCATTAGTCAAGACACTGTGTCTTTCCAAGGACAGTTTCAGAATTTGTGCTAGACTGTCTCAGAAAGCTCAGTTTCAAGACAGATCAAACAGTAAAATAATTACCTGTGCTGATTTGGTCCCACAAATTGGGTTTGAAGTCCAAAGAGCTTTATGTGCTATGCACATCTCTGACAGTCCAGTATGAGCCTCTTGCCATTAATTTTCAAGTCATGTTTAGCTGAACAGAAGTGTCTTGTAGAATGAAAGAGGAATATTTGCTCTTAATGTATTTTTTGGTCTTTGGTGCGTTTGTTTTGTTGTTATATTTTAAGGCAGGATTTCTTTATATTAAGGAATTTTGTAACGAGAAAAACAAAATAAAACAAACCAGTTTAATAGCAGTCGACTAAGCTGTTATGCTGTGCTTCTTTCTACTGCCAGCAATACTTGAAAAAGGAGAGGATCAGTCTAATTTAATTAGCTCAAAATATTATGCTACTAAGGTCTTAGAGGTAATCTGAGGACAGCCAATATGCCTTTCATATTGAGACTGATATGGAAAGGAAATGGTCTAGAAACAATTCAGGATGCTTTGGCATTCAGGAAGATGGAGAAGGGGAGCAGCGTGCACAGGAGAATGAGCTGTTAGCGTGTCCTGAGAGTTATGAGCCTCGTGGCAAGCAAGACCCTTGTAATTCAAGGATCATTTTGGAGCAGCACATGATTGCAATATCCTGCAGCTGCAGAAAATACAAAAGTTAGAAATGAAGACTCTGATATTGCCTGCTAACTTAACAGAGTGCCTTTGGATGAGTCTTGCACCACACCCAGTTCATGGAAGCCTGCAAATCTGTCTCACCTTATTCTTTGCTGATTTCTGGAAATTAAGTGACACTTGGGACTGAGACCTGTGAGTGACCTGATTTTCTACTAATTTTCAGTCTGTAGGACCTCTCTCTATCTTACTCATTCTACTTTAGTTGTCACCTTCAGCAGCTTAGGAAAAAGGGGAGAGAAGCAGATATCTCATTGGTGGTGGCGGTTACTGCATTCTGCAACTGCCCAAATTCTACACATCCCACGCAGTGTAACATAGGCCAGAAGAGAGACTTAACCTATCTTCGCTTTTACTGCACCTGAGCACTGTTTACTGGCAGCCTAATCTGACCCAACATGTTTAAAACAAAATGCTCTGCTTAACTGCATTGGGTTGGTGATGAATGTTTCCAGGAAGCACAAAAAGAAGAAAAATCTTTCCCAGGAGAATCATTTGTGCACAGTGTTAGGTGCATTGCTGTGTAGGTTTAAATATTGTTCTGGATATGGAAGCTGCTGGCATGTCCATCATATGGTAGTGCCTTACTCCAGTAACGAGGAGGAGATATATAATTTGCATTGTCATAAATCTCACCGGAAGGGTTAAGAGGTATTTGGATCCTCAGACTTGCTATGATATAACAAAGTTGTATTATTTCTTTCCTTGAAACGTTTAGGAACAATTATACATGTTGTGAAAACTATCTTAATTAGTAGTCTCATTTAAGCAAGCATGAAAGGCTGATATATGAAATGACCCGAGCTCTATTGATGATTTTATTCTGTATAGATTCAATTCATAACTTTCAACAAGTCACAAATCGGATTTAAAAAAAAAAAAAAGGCAGGCAAGGGACCAAAGGCATGCCTCAGCAGCAAAGCCAAGCTGGCTAGGAATAAATTGCTAATACTTACCTTTTTTTAACAAACTGTTGAGGAATCAGATGAATGAGCACATCCATACTTGATTCAATAACTTCTGTTCCTGTAGCTACATCAGCTGTTAGAAGGTCTATGAGAAGTTTGGCATAAAATTGAATCATAGATGCAACACACTGGAAACAAGAAACAGATTTGCCTAGCTGGACTGAATTTGTCTGCAAACAGTGCATGGCAAGATGATATTAGTGAGAATAAAGAAGAGTAAAGGGAGAGGAGCTGATGCATGAAAGACAGAGATAATGGGACATGGAGTTGAAGGAGAAGGATAAGAATCACAGTTGTAAGACATTTGTCTGCATGGATGGCTACCCATTTGGTTTGTCCTCTGTTTTTCAGAAGGAGAAATTTAGTTTCAGTAGCTACGTCATTTGTTAGGCTATACTCTGTGTATATTTAAATAAGGTTAATTGACTAGAACTTGGGTGTGGGGGAGTAAGAAGCTGCCTGTTCCTTTTCCGTCTGTATCATAGTGAAGAGAAGCTCTAGACTGGATCAAGGAATGTAAGAAAATACGTTTTTTGAGACTAGATTGAGCTGCTGTGGTCTTTAGTGTCTTAGATGATCAGTCCTCTGGCATACCTGGCTCAGTGTATTTACAAGAAGTGGAAAAGTTTTAAAATGGTCGGTATAACAACATATAATTTTCATCTAATGAGGCATGGGATTTGCCATTCTGCTTGGATTTCTGGTAGGTTCATCAAATAGCCAGAATATACAGAGGTTTGCAGAAATGCCCTAGTGTTGCCCAAAACAGATGATGCTCTCAAAAGGAGTAATTTGATTCAGATATTATATGGGACACTCACTAAGATTATGGCACAGTTTGTAGCCAAGTGAGGAGAGGTGGCTACCTGTAGTCACCTGCTCTCTGCCATTTTATGAAATGACTTATGTACTTTGAACTGACAAAATATGAGAATTAGGGTGAACGTGTTCTAAAAATTTGATACTTGAAGGTGGAACAGAGTCTTACTCAGACACTAATGGATCTAATAACATTCTCTTTACTACAACTTTGGTTTATATGGGACCACAGTCAAAAGAATAAATATGATAAATCAATCGATATTGATTTAAGGAAAAAAAAAGATGCAACACACAGCTTGGATTGCATGCTACGCTATCCAGGTCCTGCCATGCTATATCTCGGAACAGCAGCTTCCTGAGATCTAGTACTGTGGATTGGAATCTGATGTCAAATAGGATTTCAGTTATAGAGAGGATATTATTACACAGGAGTTGTATGTTCTGTCTTACCGCCACCACAGCAAGACATAAATTTCATTATCCACTGAATTTCTGTGAGTGTTTTGAAGTGGATATAAGAGAAAAGAGTTATAGCTATGACACTGCTATACAAAATCCAGTTTAAGAGCTACTAAATATCTCTTTCTGAGACTGAGTGTCCTTCTAGAGAGTAGAAAACACTTTCTGAAGCATGTTTGCTAGTTACAGCTTCGTGATGGGAGTTGATAATGGTGTCGTTGCAGGGAATCCCTTCTACGGTGTGTCCAAGTGTGTCCATGCTCATGATTGCTAGGAATTGAGTTTACAATAGTTGTGGTAAAGGTTGCTTGGTGTCAGGCATGACTTTGAAAACTCTGTGTTTGGGAGTTGAGTTTTGACTACAAAATGCAAGACCCTAGTCAACTCCACAGAAATATTGTTGTTCATAATGACAGTGCAAGAGGAGTCAGGTTTCAGGGATTTTATTTGAACCATAGCTGCATCTCATGTCTTGAACAAAAATCACAGCCCTGGTTCTATTCTTTTGTAAATGATCTTTAGTTATCTAATAGTCCCACTGGATCTGGTGAATGAGACCCAAATATCTTTTGGTCCACAGATCCTTTCAGAGGACTCAAAGGCAATATCAGTGATGATTACTACTACAGAGTGCTTCGAATTTTGAAAGGATTTTGCCAGAATGCCTAGCCCAGCCCAGCGCTGCCATCTCCACTGCTGCTGGTTGTTCAGAGCATTTGTAATGCACAGCCTGGCAAAGACAGAACAGCCGGATGAAGCTCAGTGCTGAAAACGCTGCTAACAAGAAAGAGATTATTGGCTAGATTTCCTTGAAAGAAACTCCAAGGTGCCTTTGTAACGTAACCCTTTATAAATGATAGAAACCGAGTCAAAGGAAAGTATTGCAAGCCATTGAGGTTAACCAATATGCCACTTAAATATAACTGTAGTTTGTGTTATCTGTAACTGAAGAAGGTCATGGGATCTATCGCTTGCAGCGGGAGCTCGCAATGCCAACAAATTAGCATCCCGAGCGTGGCTCGGCATACAGAGCAGGGCGATACCCGCGGCCGGGGAACTGCCAACAGAGAGGACCCGGCCCCTCCGGCGCACGATCTTCCTGCCGCTCGCTACAAGAGCCCCGCGCTCGGGCCGGGCTCAGCGCGCTGAGCAAGCGCCAGCCGAGCCTTGGAGAGCGGGTGGCGGCGGGGCCCGCCGGAGCGGCCGGCGGAGCAGCACCGCGTGCTGTGCGCGGCCCCCGCGCCGCCGCCTCCCGCCCGAGGGCGAAGAGGGCAACGAGGGGATGAGCGGGGAGCAAAAGGGCTTCGGAGAGGGGAGCAAACAAAACTGAATTAACTCGAGTAATGAATTTATGTGCTTTTGCCCTTTCTCAGCAAGCCTGGCTAAGAGGGAGGAAAAAAGGGAGAAGGCAAAGCCTGCCTCTTCTTCCCCTCCCTCTTGCAAAATCCTACATGCCCTTTTGGCAGAGCTCCATCATTCACTTAATGTGTCCTGCTGAAATCAATTCATCTGTCAGGATTTGACCAAAACTTCCTTGCTGATCCTATCCGCTGATCACTCAGAAAGATTCATAAAGGTAATAGCCCCCTCGCCCCCCAGAAAGACCACCCCCAAAACCAAATTCAGTTTCCTGGGTGATGTAATGCATTAGGAAAGGACAAATCCCAACAGGGAGGAGAAAGAAGTCATTCGATTGCACAAAGCAACCTTCCAGGTGGCCGACAGCTCACCGACACCTGAGAACAAAACAGCCGCAGAGGCGTGGAAAAGGATTCACCTCCCTTGGAAATGGAGAAGGCTGCTGTATCGTGTGCGGCGAGAGCCTGGCGGGGCGGAGGGGCTCGGGGGTCCCCGGTGCCCGTGGGCAGCGGCAGCGCCGGCTGGCGCGGCAGGCACAGGGAGCTCCTCGGCCGCCCGGGCTGGAACCAGCCCCATCGCCCTGCTGCCTGTGGCACTAGGGCCTGCCTCCGGATTTCTGTGGGGATTTCCTCTGGAGGTGCACGGAGGAAGAGTCCTCCTACAATCCTCTCCCTCCAGGGAGAGCTTAGTCCTCCAGTTGCTTGTCCTCACACTCCTTTGGAAACCTTGCGGAGTTTCTCCTGTTCTGGGATACCCTGCTGTGTTTCGGCACTGATGTGCTTGACTAACCTAACATACAACTAGTATCTTTGCATGTTTTAAAACTTGAAAGGGGGCAAGGGAAAGGGAGAGAGAAACAAGGATTCAGCTCCAGTGCTGTAACTGTCTGCCAAAGAGTTTTCCGTGCACAGGTATGAGGCGGCAATGTGCTTGTTTGACGTGCTAAATGGTTTCCCTGTTTTGTGGTAGCAATAGATGCATTAGAACCTTGATTTACAAAAGATTTCAATTAAAATGCAATTAAATATATTTAATATAAAGCAGTTTTCTCTAATGTCAGGCTTGTAGAAAAAGGAGTGCTGTGAGTGTTAGGCAGCAGAATAAGGAGCTCATCAGCCCACCTAGCAAGACTCTTTTGGCTTTTGTAGATTGAGAGCTGTAGCTTCATCCCAAGTATTAGGTAGGAAGATGAAAACTATACGTACCCTACCTGCAGATCGCACCGGGTACGTAACCTGCCCTCTGCCTGAGGAGTTCTTCCGTAGCCTGCCTGGGTGCAGTTCCTTCGGTAAATAGTGTGGGGCATGATGTCACGCTTGCTTAAAGCCATTTGTGGAGTTGTAAATATCACTAATCAATTTTTGCATCTGAATCCTGTGGCCTTGGGTGTAATCTATGACAGCACTGACTTTAATGTGTTTTCTAGCCTTCGCAGAAGTACTTTGAGCTGCCCTTTCCCATTAACTTTCCATCTTACTAATAAAATACTAAGAGAATGATATTCATCACTTCTGCCAATTTTAACCGGAAACAATTCTCACTAACGAATATTAAATGTTTCATACTGACAAATTTGATCTTCTGCTAGCCCTTTCTAGGGTGGGCAGCCACCTCCCTGGCCTTCTTTTTGGGCCAGACATACTTTACTGCCCAGGGTCACTTGGCTGTAGTTTCAAAGTTAACTTTAAGGTGCTTTCTAGTTGCATCCAAGCAGTGCAGGAACGTGGTGCCTGTGTGCAAGAGCGGTTTTACTGTGAGACTTGCCTGGCTTGAAAACTTCCCTCTTCAAATCATGAGTCTCCTTCCTGCCTATCCCCCTCCACCTTCCCCAACATTTCTGAAAACATTAATTGAATTGCCTTTATGGAGTAGATCACAGTTCAAAAATGTGGATGGAGTAGCTACCTCATGTTCCGCTGACTAGATGCTGTAGAGCTCTGACACTGCTATGGTGCTATGGACACGCACCCTGTATTTTACATTAGGGTAAGAGATTTAAGAGCAGAATGTGATCTGCCAGAAAATCTCTTTCCATCTTTCATACAGTATGAGATTTCTCTGTGTATTTGGCTTTTCTTCTCATCCTTAATCCTCGCGCCTTCACAATATCTTGGTGAGGACTCAACGTTGCAAGCTTGTCTTTCATCCTGCCCTGTACTGCTGGAGTAGCGTCTTCATCCCTGTGCCTCCAAGTAGTCTAATTAGAAGTGCCTCAGTACTGTAGTTTTCAGCAGCTTCATTATTTTATTCTATTCATAATTTTGTGCTGTGAAACTGGATGGCTCAGGCTAAGCAGTGGGGATGTGTGGATAGTGAGAAACTGCAAGCAAAGACTGACAAAATTGTTGGAAAGTTTGCTCACTGGAGACAAATCCTTGAGACAAATAGTACACTCTGGCTGTAATTTAAATTCAATCAATATTCAGTTAAAAAATAAATAGAAAGCTTTTTGGATCAGTGATGTAAGGGAATGTTGGTTCAAGGAAGTAATTACATATTATGTAGAAAAAGTCAATTTAAGTTCTCAATAATTTACTTAAGTGATTTACTTGACTGATGTGTTGTCTTGACCTAGCAGGGCATCGTGGCAGACACTAAGTTATGGCATAGTTCCAGCAAAAACAGCCGTTGTTACTGTCCAACATAAATCATTAGCTACTGTCTTGTTCCAGGTGTACACAGGTGCCATTAAGAATAAAAAAGTGATAAATTTTATGTTTGTAAACATAACTCTGTCAAACTAATCCTGTTTCTGGCAGATGAAGATGTTATCCGTACCCCTTGGTAAGGCAATGTATGTTTTCAGGAAATAATGCTCCCAGTATATAATTAGCTCAAAACCGGTGCCGTTTAGCTGGGTTAGCACACGGGCCCTGGGGAGCCGCTGCGCCAGCGCCGTGCCACCCAGGCCCGCGCCGCGCTCCGCTCCTACCCTGGCTGCGTCAGGTGCTTGTGCCTTTTTAAGGATGCTCTTTGGACTCTTCCCAGATTACATCCTGCGCATTTGGAAGATCGAGAGATTTCAATTTGTAGCCATGACAACGCTGCTAGCGAATTCTGTCTTCCTCTTTGCTTGACCTACCTGTGATACACAGAGTCCTTTTTAAAAATTGCCTTTTGTGCTGTGTTTTCTTTAAATTTGAAAGTGGGATTTTAGCCTCTGAAAAGATGAAGCCCCGAGAGGGTCACTGGTGCCAAAGGCAGATGTGCTGTGAGCTGCTGGATGTGTTCCTGAACCATATTAAGTCCTGAACCATATTAAGAGTTGACCTGAGTTCAATACTCATTCCAGATATGCATGAAAACAACTAAATCTGAATTTAATCTACTGCTTAGCTACCCCAATATGTCTGATAATAGTTCTGGATGAAGTTGGGAAGGTATGATGAGAACAACAAACTAAAAATCTTTGAACAACCTACTAATCCCCTGTTACACACTGGTTTCCCTGTTTGATATTTAGTCTCTTGAGTGTATATAGCAGTTCTGTGGGGTTTGTCCCTCGTCAGGCTTGGGAAGTGTCTTCCCACCACATCCAGACAGGCAACTTGGAGAAGCAATTTCAGGTGTGGACATTGGGTATTGCTTTCTGAAGACATCAGTTTATGAAAGCTATTTGCTACTGGCACTTCTGAAGTTCAGGCTGTACTAGGAACTTTAGAAAGCAAACTGCTGCTTTTCCCAGTCAAATTAATAGAGAAGGTACATTAAAAAAGTAATTCGGTGTGTGCTGTCATCTGAAGATATCTTGAAGGCTTGTGAGTGGTTACAGGTAAATATTAAGAGTAGATGACGCAGTTATCAGGAAGGTTTTTCCTTGAGCATGAAGTCTACAGTTTAACCTGGACTGTCTTTCCCAAATTATAGGTGAAATGATTCTATCACCAACTAGAGCTATTTTATCCTGTAGAGTCTACACCATTACCTTGCTCAAGTTACCAATAAATTGCTGTAAGCTGATGTCAAATCTTCAGGTCTTCTGGAAAAAAAAAAAAAAAAAAAAAAAAAAAAAAAAAAAAAGAAGAATTCTGCAGAGATAAATAATATTATGGAAGCATTAGTACTAGTGTTCATGATCACTCTTTAATTTCCAAGGAGTGATGACCAATAGCTCTAGAAAGAATCTCAGAGGTCTCAGGATTGAGGAGTAAACCTTCTACACAGACATATGACAGAGAGGGCTTAAGCAATAAAATATAGGTCTATTCTTCATTTTAAAACATGGTTTTGCAGTCATATCAGAAAAGTGTCTATTATGGAATCAAGCTGGGGGCAGGTATGCCCCAGTAAGCTACTTTGGAAAGGGATCTGTAACAAGAGTTTAGGACATAGTAAAAATATATACTGATATATATTTTTTCCACAGGTATCCTGCCAGTAATCAGTAGGTTAAAACTTCTTGAACTAGGATATTCAGCTGGAGCAATTGATTAATACTTGAGAATCTATAATACTTGAATTTTGTTATTAGATGAGACAGCGCTGAAATAGTTGTGCTATATTTGTCTCTTACAGATGAGAATAGGTGTTGAAATTAGTTCTCAAGGAGTTAACTTGAATTTCAGTCCTTTCAGGTCTTTGGGCTCTTCATACAGGCAATACATGCAACAGGCTTTGTCATTAGTCTCTTAATAGTATAAACATTTAATGAAGTTAAATTTGAAGTACCA
The DNA here is from genome assembly GCA_013398735.1 of Nothocercus julius. Lineage (NCBI taxonomy): Eukaryota > Metazoa > Chordata > Aves > Tinamiformes > Tinamidae > Nothocercus > Nothocercus julius. The sequence goes on from VZSV01000005.1 coordinate 3,677,379, forward strand.
CCCATTGTAAAATCGATCTGATCTTGTTGGGAAGACAAAGGGAAGAAAATTCTTTGAGTCCTTTGGAAAACAAATTAAGAATTATATTCACTTAACTTTGAGGAGGATGAGAAATCATGATCAAGAGAAACAGAGCCAATCTATTCCAAAAGAAAGCAGAATCAGGAGCAAACTACTCTCTGTGTTAGAATGCCATGTTACAGATACTAACAATATCTTCAATAGCCCAACATGAAGCACTTGGGAGGAGACAAGTGGTGCATTTCTGGCATTTGGAGGAAATTTGCTCTGAACATTGCATCTTCCTTAGCGTAGTGTACCTGGAGATTTCAGTGTTTTTGGTCATATGTCTTCACCGTACTTTCCCCAGCTAACCCCTCATAGGAACGTTGCCTGCTGCCAGCACTGCTCCTGCCTTCTCCAGCACAGCACACGCTGTCTCGCTCTCAAACACGATAGCTGGCTGGAGGACAAAACTGTTTCTCCTATAAATGCCTGAGAATACTTTTCCATGATTGACTGTCTAAGGAATATGTTAGTGTGAAGTTCTTTTGCCTTCTGCTGAAATGAAAGCAAGAGACTTTATCAGTTTCTGAAGCCATTTCCTAGCATGCTTTAACAGCATCTATCATCTCCTCAATATGCTAAGTGAGAAGAAAAGAAATAAATGAAAATAAATAAAGCCCTATTAGCAAAGGATTTCTGTGTAAAAATTCAACACAATGAACAGGAAAAGTGAAGGGGCAACGGACATGTTAAAATGCTGCAGACAACAAGCTGCTTAGAGCAAAGTGTATTTGTTCTTTCTTTTTAAAACTCTTTATTTATTTTCTCTTTTCTTCAGGCCTAATGTCTCACGAATGAATTCCAGAGGGTTTTCTGAATCATGGTGATATCATGGGTTAAACCCCCTCTCTACTTTTTGAATGTAAATTCTTTTTGACATTCTTACTTATTGCAGAGCATTGACTTCTTCCCTACAACAAAACCAAACGCTGTTTGGTTTTGCATAGTTAACATTTTGCTAATGGGTAGCCAAGATTCTCTCAGCAGCTCAACAACATTTTCTAAAGCACACTGGCGTTGTTGTAGCAACTGGTGGCTGATCTGTGAATAAAGCAGATGTCATTGTGGCAGGATAAAGAGAGAATAATCTATCATCCAGCCACCATCACTCCTGCCCAAACAAGTCATCAAAATGACAAGTTGGGTGCACGGTCATCCATTAAGGTCTGTGTATCACCTTAACTCATCTCGTTACATAAATCGATGTTATGTTATAAATGCTGAGAATTTCTCAGCCCCTTGCCGCTGCTTTTCTCACGGAAGAAGCACAGCTGAGAGGTGCTAAGGCACTGACAGTGTGCCAGCTTCCTTTTAGACTTTGATTGATTTTGCGCTTCTATCCAAGCTGGTTTGGCCTAAATAAACACAATATATATCCTGAGAAGTTTTTCTCTTTACTATTTAATCTGAACCCAGTTCATGTAGGTTGCAACTAAAGATGGGCAAGCATCAAAATATTCTGACTGGTACCCAACCTGAGTACAAAAGTAGAGAGAGAAGCAGATAAATTGCCTTTCTAACTTCTCGGGAAGGCTTTTATCCTTTTTTTTTTTTTTTTTTTTTTTTTTTTTTT
>VZSV01000005.1:3680386-3691217 GCA_013398735.1 Nothocercus julius
GTAGTCTGCTTTCCACCCATCGAATTTTCAATGTTTTTCCTTCTTATGTGGCTCTCCTCTTTGCTTTCCAAAACACTTCTGGGCTGCATGCTGTCTATATCACGCCATTAGTTTCTTCAGTTGTTTTTTTTTTTTTTTACTGTTTAGTAAGAGTATTCCTTGTCTGGTAACTGCTTTCTACACTAAAAAGCACTTCAATCCGCTAAACTGTAATAGGAATTACTTTTCTGCAAGACCCTGATGCTATCACTTGCAGAATCTCCACCTTCCACCACTGAGAACAAGCCATAATACACAATAGCTTAAAAAGTAACCCTGGGGACTATACAGACACTTCTCTAATGGGTTTTGATTTAATTTATTCTTTAAGCTCTGTGAGGCCAGAAATAGATTTCTGCTTTGTCACTGAAGTGCCAAAAATGTTATGGCATTTATCACCTCTTATTGTGTAAACAGAGAAGGGATTTCAGGCTAGAAGGATAAATGGCATAAAGAATCTGCCAAATTCGTATGAAAAATCTTAACAGTCAAAACAATAAGTTTGCTGACATCATGTGAAAGCAAGTTCAAAAATAACATTGGGAGAATAAAAAAAATTAGAGACTAGGAAAAGGCTGTGGAAAATAAGTAAATGTGGTTAACAGGTAATGTCAGACGCCTTTTACAGCACAATCTCACAGCAGTCCCATTTAAAGTGATGAGTCTACCTGATAGAGAGCAAAATTCAATACTGTCTCTTCACAGTTTCTTGCTACAATTTATTATACAAGTTTGTCAATTAGGGAACATCTGTTTTGGTCCACTTTAACTTCATGTTAAATAACTATCAGTGTGGCTTTCTCAACAAGGGTGAAATGGTAAGTTTTATTAGATGACCAAAGTAATTCCAGATTTTTTGTACTGGGCTGCAGAATTACAAGTTCATTACAGCAAATGTTTTAGGTGCCAGGTGCTCTCCTTCTCTAGTGTACTCTGTTCTCATGCACAGGGAGGAAATGAAGGCACACAGGCCAGCAGTAACGCGAGGGAGTGCATAGGACACCAAAAAACACGCCGCGTGCTTGGAGATAATAAAATAACAAGCACGTACATGGAGCAGGCAGGCACACTGGCGAAACGGGAATCTGGAAGGAAGCTGCGCAATGTTGTGTTCCCCCAAAAAAGTACCTGCCGTGAGCAGGGAAGAGGTGTGCAAGGCTCTGCACGCTGGCAGTACCGGCTTGCGGCACAGAGCTAGTGAACTGCCGCATCAGCAACCACAAAATGAACCGCGGCCCTAATACCCTACGCACCTGTATTCTTTGGTGTAGGGGAAGGATGCAAGCTAGTATTGGAAACAAACAAACAAAAATGCTATGCTTTCCGTGCTAAGAGAATTTCAGTATGCGCTACTAATTGCAGATAACTCACACAAGTTTGGTGGCATCTTTTTGAGCTTACACTTGTATTTTGTGCACACAGCCTTGAAAACATTTTCTCAAAGGTGAATGTAACCTCATCTTCTCCCACAGAAATCAAACCTTGTTACAAAGCAGGCATCTTATATAACAAAAGTGTGGTACAGTGACTTTACTGACAAAAATACAGGATCAAGGGAGAGAAATTATATGGACTTGAGCGTAGATAGGAAATACACCATGTTATAGTTCCAAGTGTGATTTTTCCAGGATCTGTTTTTGACCTCCTGGTTCCTAATCACCCAAAGTATGGTAATGAATCCATAAATAGGTACCAGAGACAAAATGCAAAAATGAGTACTCCCATAAAACTGCAAAGCATCAAAAGAAGCCTTCAGAGATTAAAAATATCATCTCTCAACAGTTCAAGGCAGGCAGACTGCAAAGTTCTGGTATCCTCCTTCAGACATCTAGGGTTCTTTAGGTCCAAGTGCATCTGTTCATCATTTTAACTTAATCATAGGTTATTAACATTTGTTTCTAGGGGAAGGATTCCCTAGGTTTTTGTTTGGGATTAAAATGTTTGCCTTTGAGGAATTATTGGTGTGATTTTGCCCAGAGATCATAAACAGGTGCAGTGAATTAAATCACTTCCCATTTTGAGAACTATCCAAGGAAACCTTGGGTTAAGGGAGGAGTGTTTTAGAGTCCAGACGAGCTCTATAGTCTGGTGTTCTGCTGCATGAAAGGGTCCAGTGCTTGATTCAATTATGGAAAGTTTCGGAATATTGAAGGTCCTGAATCAGGCTGCTTGTCTGCTGGTCAGCACCAGGGTATCAGTCAGGATTTGCCTCCCCTCTCCAGGCATCAGCAGTTTGGTCCTGCTAAAGGACTTGTTGTTCAGCAGATCTTCTTGGGATTGCAGGTTTGGTTGGGCTCTGTTAGTACGCTCATTTTGGACATCCACAGTGCATCTTTCCCCATTATAAGATTAAGCATGCAATTATTGTCAGAATTGCTGGATCTTCATTTGAATACGTGCACCTTGGCTGCAGTCTGTGGCATTGCCACACTCAAAAAATTGCTTTTTAAATGCGCTTGGTTAAAACAGTTTTTGTAATCCCAGAGAGAGTTCATTAAGCAATTTATGTAAAATGGTGTATGTTTGTTATTTTCCTTGTCTCAGTAACTATGTGTCTTTAGAATAACTTTACTGACCAGCCACTTCAGATAAGATTTTTAAGGATGTTGTCATTCTAATTATCACTGCTGAAAGACGTCTACATAGCAAAGAAAAATATTGTTTGGTTTGTATTTTATGTAGATATTCAAGCTAATTGTAATCAAGTTATTTGTCCTTTAAAAAAGGTTGAGAGATAAAATTCTTAAAACATGCTTAGGAATTCCAGTGCAGAACTGCTTCTTTTCCATGAATTCAGGTTCCAGTATCAAATAAGGAAGTGAAATTTCATAAAAAGTAGCTTCCCAGCTTGCAGTTATGTTTGTTCTCTTACTCCTCCTACTCCTTTTACTCTTCCTGCCTTTTGAATGTATGTTTTCTTTAAAAGCCTCGGTTAGGTTATTAATGGGGGGACCGCAATCCGGCACTTCCCTTGTCTAGCGGCGCTGAAAAGCTGCATTTTCCCCGGAGAGCTGCATTGTCCCACGGCTGTGTGCGTTCCGCCGCGCCGGGCGCTTCTCCGCTGGGCGCAAACAGAGCCCGTCTATCCCGGGGGACAAAGAGCAAACTGTTGCGCGGGGAGGAATATCTGCAGGATCGTAAATCTTTCTCCTTCTCCTGTTTGCTCCTTATGCCATGGAAGCACGTTTAGAGAATGGCCAATTAATTCCAGATTCATGGCAGATTCTGCTGGGCCAGATTCCTCTTATCTATGAGGTCACAGCCAAATCTCCAGGTACTTTCTACCTGAGTGCAACGTGTGGCTTTCCTTGCTCCTGAATTCATACTTCACCTTGTGGAGTCCAGTGGATCAGAAAAACTGAAATTTTCTCTAATTACTGCACCCATAATCAGCAATAGTGTAAACAATAGGGAAAAGGGTAGATCAGATTCATTTCACTGTGTGTCCCGTTCTTTATTACTGTGAGTAAAACTATTTAAGGATATTTTTTCTGTAAGAATTAATCTTCTAGCTGTACATTGTGCTTCACTGTCTATTGAAATATATAGAGAACAGGAGTTTTACAGATTAATTTCCTATCATAAAAACATACTGCAAAAATAACAATTTGTAAAATACTCTAATTAGTGAAGAAAACACACTTTTGATTGTGGTGTGGATCCTTTTTAGTTAAAAAAAAAAAAAAAAAAAAAAAGCTTTTATATTGCTTTACGTTGACAAGTTTGAAAGTAAGTTGCTAATCGTGTCTTATTTTGATGTCTTGTGGTAGGTACTCTTTGAAATGTAGAAAACCAATACTTTTTCTAGCTGCTGACCTGCAAAGAAACTTTATAACTAATCCTTATTGTGCATTGAAAGCAGCAGGTACCGTCTCGATTTGTGTTTTTTGTGTAAGAGCTTTAAAAAAAAAAAAAAATCACGCCACAATCAGTCAAATATTTTAAAGTTTAGATTATTAAACTAAAATTTTGAAACATTTTTAATGGTCTTAGGTGGGAGGTTTGCCTCAGGAAGATGAGCATCTTCATCTGCAATCTCTGGTCTCTGTGATGTTTCTTGTGCTACCAGAAGCCGGGGAACCACACGGTGCGCTGGCCAGCAGTTTGCTTCCTTTATTGATAACTATCCTCACCTTATTAAACTAGGGGAGAATCTTGCCTGTCCCAGAGAGAACACACTCTGCCAGCAGCAGCTCTGGGCCATGCTTTTACCAGTGGAAAATGCTATTGCCATCAGAACGCTCTTTATCAGCTGCAAACAAATCAAGCAGGAGGACAAGAATGATTCTAAAAGTAGGAACATATTTACCCCACAAATAGCTGAAGAAATGAGAAGGGATGAAAAAGGAAATGCCAAAAATGGAACATAAGATGGTCTCTCTAGGCTCTGAAAAACAAATGAGCAGTCTTTGTATTTGCCTGGAGGTTTTTCCTGGATTTTTGTCCTTTTGGGGAAAAAGAATAATGTAAAAGCCCAAAAGAGTTGGATAAAAAGTACGCTTTGTATCCTATCTATGAGAATCAGGCGATGTGTCATGCTAGTTTTTACAGTCATAGTCTACAGTCTTCCACTGATTAAAATCAAATTTGACAGTAACACAATATAGAGGTTTAACTGACAGCACACACAGCACATTTGCTAGTCATAACGCCACAGTTTAATGACTGACGCATGTGGGAAGCTAATTCGGATTTTTTTTCCCTGAATGGGATAAATGAGCATCCAGTTAATACCAATCATGAATTCAATGCATATGACAGGATTGATGCTACATACCCTGTTGTTGTTTTGCATATTCTGCAAATTGAACCACAGGAAAAGAGCCACTTTGTACACACATCCGGAGAGAAAGTTCATTCTGCTTTCTGACACATCCACCAGTGCAGCTGAATGTCTCCAGCCTGCTACTGTTGTGTCCACAGACCAGTTAGCGCCTATCTGTTAAATAGCCTAAGGATTACAAACTGTATGTCTGTTTGGAGAAAAAGTACAGGTTGAACAAGCAGATGTAGTATAAATAAAATATTTTTATAAAAATAGCCTCTTACAAAATATACTCTCTTATCCTATGGTTGTTTTTTCCAAAAGATGGAAGTTTGTCTGGAGTTCCTTATTTCTAGACATATTCCAAACAGGATTCTCTTAATGCTTCTTTCTTTAATTGATGAAAAAAAGAGTCTGGTAAAGATTTAAAACCTCTACCATTTGATTTTTGTTCCAGACAACTAGCAGCAAATAGCGCACACACACACGCACACACAAAAAACAAACAAACAAACAAAAAGTGTTTGTGTATGTACATATATATAAGACGCCAGCTTTGTACTTAAGCATCCAGTACTGTAGAACATATCCTGCAAGTCCAACTAGTAGAAATATCCCAATAAAGAATAATATATACAGCTCCAGTTTTTCCTTGCTGTTTCTAGAAAATTATTCCACAAAGAAAGCAAGCTATCTACTTTAATTGCAGAATAAGTCCAAAAATGTCAAGTAGAGTTCTTTTTAATTAAATAAATTAATATTAGTTTTATCTGAATAAATTGTTAAATATTGCTATTATTATGCCCACGTGTCCCGAACCCCTGTGCTAGAATCCGCAGCACACACACGCACACCCACGAAACGGCAGATAAAGCAGCGCCTACAGCAACGTCAACAGTTCTACCTGCCGTAGCAAAGGCAAGGGAGTGGGGAGATGGGCCAGGCCAGCAGAAGCCTTTTGCAGGTGCAGAAGCCTACCTTGGGCTCACCCCAGGGCACTGTCCATCCCATGTTCTGCAAAGCCCCTGTTCGGGGAGGATCCCCTATCCCTCCCTCATCCTTATGCACTGAAGTTCTTGACCATCTCTTTCAAAACCAAGAGAGTCCATTGCCAAGCTCAGAGCTTTTCCTCTGGCTGGGGTCTCTTCACAAGGCAGTCAAAGCTTTATGTTCTAGAGGTGCAGATTGGCTGAGAGGATCTTTTTTTTTTTTTCTGGTTTATATGTCAGGGAGCTTGGCGGTGGGTTGTCTTTGTTTCTTGGTTGACTTCCATGAGTCTGAAGAGTGTATCCATACGAGCAGTGAAACACAAGAGGAAAAGACAGGGATCCTTCACCAGCGCTTCTCCTGCGAGAGCCGGTCTTTGCTGCGGTCTCACATAGGAATGTTGAGCGCGCGTGCAGACGTATTCGTGGCTGGGGCCACGGCAGAGCTGCCCGCGCGCTCATTTACACGTGTACACCTCGGTCCTCTCGCTGCACGTGTTGCACTTAACGTAGCAGCACCAGTGGAACTTGCAGTTGCACTGCCACACGCGGGAGTACTGGTGCGTGTTGTAGCCTCGGCCGCAGCACATCAGGTCGCAGCCGTTGGACTGCTGGGCTGTCTTGTTGCACATCCGTCCTTGCGTCCCCACGCTGCCCGTGACGGGATCTTCTTCACAGTAATTGGGAGACTTTTCTATGTACACTAAATCTGTATCCATGGGTTTGCGATAGGAAAGCGGCTTCTTAATTTTAAGGAAGGTTGGGCGTTTGTTACGACTTGCCCTCACTGGTTCCACTTGAACTGCTTCGTTGTATTTGTCCTTAAGGATGTAGCCCAGCTCCCGGAATTTGGGAAGAGTTGTCCAGCATGTTTTGGTGGTGCAGGATCCAGACACCCCATGGCACTTGCATTCTAACTTCATGTTTTCTTCCAGAATCTAGAAGAGAGAATGATGCATTAATACAAAGCAGGTTATATTCAAAAGAAGCAGAGTTATTTGAGGTGTCCTGAATGAGAGGTACAGACTACACTGCTCTCCAGCACAAGCTGCTACCACGCACAGGTCAGGTTCCCTCCAAAACTGTGGATTTTGCTTCCTCACTCCACAGATACTCCACAAGCTCTGCCCGTGACGCTGATTCCCCCTTTACACCCTGAGTTAAGCAGGGAAGATAGCTCTGCCCAATTTCAGAGCCTATGGACCGAAAGTAAAATGGGATTCGTATTAACCACAATTTGGTTTCACGTTGCTTTGCTGTAGGATCGTATAGTACTTCATATTTGTCTGTTTGGCAGTTTTTGGCATATGGTAGTAAAAGTATAAGCTAGCAGAAAATCACATCTTTTTTATGGCACCTGCACAATTATGGTATGCAGAATGCTTTGAAAGTGCAATGATACGTACCAGAACTCGATTTTTTATAAACTGAGATGGAAAAGTAAACTTAATTCTACCTCTTGAACCTGGAAGTGATCTAAGATGGTGCAAGATGTAAACAAGCAGATAAACCCTATCAGTTCTTATCTTTAGGTTGGTTGGTCTCATTAGCCAGCAACACAAAGCAGATGATGGCTTATTGTACAGATTTTCAAAAACATTGCAAGTTAATGCTCCAGCTTGAAAATCTGAGTATTATTTCAGTGCACCATAATCTTATGTTCTTTGAGCTTTCTGAAGCAGCTAGATTGTTTTGCCTCCTCTCATATGGATAAAAGAGCATGCAAAATGCCTAGGCTACTTTGCAAGCAAACTGGCTTTATCTTGGAGCATAGTGGATGAGAGTGAGGAGAAGGAATTTCTTTCATATTTTGACATCAATTCTTGTTAAAAAAAAAAAAAAAAAAAAAACTAACACCTCCTTAATATTATAGAAGATACTATGGAAGCATCTCAAACAGCATCGTGACTTGTTTTACTCTGTCCCTTTTTCCCCCATCAGGGTTTCTCATGTTTGTGCCTAAGTTGTCACTACTTTTCTTTTGAAGATAGCAAGCTTCATTTTCCTTTCAACCTCTACATCCTTTGAAACCTTATACACATATCATCTCTCTTCTGCTGCTTCCCAGCCCTTGACAAGTAAAACTGGAGATGAGCTTAGTTCCTGCTGTCTATCCTGAGCCCTCTAGCTGGCCTTGCTTAAGAGCGATGCTGGGTTGATGCTATGAAAAAGAAAAGTCTATTTCCAGCACTGAATTTCACACTGGTATTGGCTTGAAAGAGAACAGAATAATTTTGCTGATTAAATTCTGCTTAACCTGGCAGATAGCAGTAGTAGGCAGTCCAGCCAAAGGGATTATCTGGGTTCAAGGAGTGGCCACATGAATTTTTGCCATGAGAAACCCCAGCTGATCCATGTAGCACTGAAAATGAGCGGCCTAGCAGGTATGGAAGGAGGTTAGTGATATGGAAATCTGCTATGCAGTGTATCTACTGTAAATCCTCCCCTTCAGTTTGGGCTTTTGGAAAACTTACCATGCAAGCACATGCCTTTCCAGAGGCGCAAGGACTGGCTGCTGCTGGAATTGGCAGCCTGCATTGAAGGAGATAAGTCCAGCTTGAAGACTGGAGACACTGGGACTTCAAGTCTAAAATCTCAGCATAAATTGGTGGTAGGGAGCGATGAGAGCACATCTTAAGATGACCAGCTAGCAAGTAGCACCCTGACAAAATGTAACTGCGTTCAGTTTTTGGCAGGCTTAAAATAAATTATTTAGAGACTGTGCCATCTCTTACCAGTTAGACCTTACGGCTGTCCCATGTCAGCTAGGCATGGAAATTGCTGTTGCCTGACCTAGGAGAGTTTGTTTTAGCTTTCACTTGTTGTTCTTCCTCTGCTCCCTTTCCATGAAAAACTAGATTTTAAATCCAATCTTTATTCGCATTTTAGTTCCTGAACTGTAAGTACACCTGGTGTGAAGACTGGTTTTAAATGCATAGAAAGTATAGGTGCAAGATTTTGATAGATACTTAGAGTATATTAGATCACAATTTGTGTTCCTCTTTTCCTGTTTTCATTATTAGTAATGAAATTTTGGTGCAAACTGTCCACCCAATAATTGCCCTAAAACTCAGAAGTGAGAAAGTTTTGTATTTAGATTTACATCTGCTCAAACTTTGGCTTTCGTTTTGCACTATCTTGTTATCTCAAGTTCCTCTCCTAGCCACGGCATACTTCTTTTATTGCTCACTCATTCATAAGGTAGTGCACTTAGAAGATAGATGAGGAGACGGAAAAGGAATTATAGTGCAGAAACCGGAAAAATAGCATAAATTCTTTTAGCCTCATTTGTACCTTTTAAGAGCTCTTTTTAATTTGAAACTAGCCAGGAAGACATTTTTCAGTCCTAATTCAATCACTGCTCTCATTCAAGTGGTTGGGCTTACACCCTGGTATGATGTTTGAACTTGCAACGAAGTATTTTTAACATCAGGATCCACCACGTTGGCTTGAAGCATTAATACCAAATACAGCATGGTTTAGTGTCATCTATCCAGGCGGGTTTTTTTCCTGTAGTGTAGTTAAATAGCCTAAATTGTTTTTTATTATTTTTCTTTAGCACCCCATTTACTGCCAGCGATCTCTTAAAGAACAGGATGGATGTGAGCAAACCAAAGGACTAGAGCACCGGTGGAGAGGCCTCGCGTCACGCGTTGATCTTTCCGTCCTCCGTGACATGGTGGCAACCAGAACTAGCTTTCAGGCTTTCTGAGCACAAGCAGGCAGGGTGAAAACGTTTGGCTTCATCGACACGCAAGTTTGGGTAATAGTTGTTGAGCCCAAGAGCAGGGGTCCTTTTTAGAAGATCATGAATTCTTGGAGGTTTGTGCCTGGGAGATGAAGGGTGAGGAAGCGTTTTGTCTTTTAATGCTGTGCCACATTGCCTGTTTCCAGTTTTTGTGTTTAAGACTTAGTGGCTAACCCTCCCTTTCCTCCTTTGCACCTACCTGGGGGAGCATTTCTGGTACATTGAGCTAAAATCACTCCAACACATTTGCTGATTTTGCCTGTTGTGCTCTGCACTTGAATTTGCCTTTCCATTTCTGTCTTTTATGGTCAGCTTTCTGACCTCCTGCTCACAGATGCTTGCAGTGGCTCTGCTTGTACATCTTCCCTCTACTGTCTTCCAGTGTGGTGTTTGGCAGATTCAGCCAAAGATTAATTGATTCCTATAGGTTTTAGAAAATAGGCTACGTGTAATCTGAAATACCTATCTTCTGCAAAGAAAATGTCTGCAATAGTCATTTGATAGTTTTATTGTAGTGTGATATCAGGTGCTTGGGCTATTTGTCTTATATTAAAATATGTGTGTAGTGGTATATTAATACAGTTATATTACTCTAATAGCCTCTGATAAATCAATGACTTTGTAAATTCAGGGCAGGAGTTGAAAAGGGATGGAAGAAAATACAAAAGGGGATTCTCTGGGTAGGGACAGGAGGCCTGTGCCTCACCCTCTGTTTCTATGAGCCAAAAGATGCCTTCTCTCCCCTAATAAACTTTTCTGCATTGAAAACAGAAAAAAAAAAAATCTTCACCTTTAGAGATCAGGACTTGTTTCTTTGAAGGTCTTAGCCAACAGCTTGTGCCTTTTACATTAGATTAAAACCTAATATGTGTTATAGACTGATTTCTTCTAAAACACAGGATTCTAAAGGGTACAGAATTGAAATCCTAGATCCTCTGTTTCTTACCAAATGACCATACCCAGCTTCACCAGCCATGGAAAGGAAATCTGTATGCACCAGTGAGTGCTCTGAACTGGATTAAATGCTAACAAAGAGCCCAAGTTCCTCTAGCTTTGTCCACTTTGAGTTCCTACAGCAAACTGTCAGCACTTGTTTTTCTCTCTCCCTCCTTTGCCATCAGCCTCTGGGAAAGAGTTTGTCCGAAGAGAACTTGCGCTGGCCCTCTCCCCTGATGCCACCCCAGACACAGCAGCTTCGGGCGCTGCCTTAGGGAACTCCACGCGCTTTTCCCTGCGGCTAGCGTTGCGGGAAGCGCGCGGGCCGCGCTGCGGCGTGCGGGCCGGGCCGAGCGG
>VZSV01000005.1:3691302-3706724 GCA_013398735.1 Nothocercus julius
AGCGGGCGCCGGCGGGGCAGTGCTGCAGGGGAGGGCGCCGCTCTGCGAGCCGCTGCCACCTCCTGCCCGGGGACGCGTCCGCGGCGTGCCGGGTCCTGTGCAACGCGGGCGCTGCCGCTCGCGGGTAAACGGAGAGGTCGCTGTGCGCCTGGTGTGGCCGGGAGGGCTGGAAGGTTTTGTCGGCTATCGCCGAAGTTAGGCCGCGCGCGGGGCTGCCTTGGCTTCTCGGTGCGGCTGACCTCCACCCGCGCCTCGGCCAGGCGCCCTTCCTGCGACACGGTGTTAGCCTGCATGGTGCTGATGCGTTTACAGTTGGACTTGACGATCTTGAAGGTCTTTTCCGACCATTATGATTCTATGACATGGTAGTCTACAACCATACGTGCCACACCATGCAGAGATAGGTGTTGCCAGCCTTGCCTCGCTCACCAGGACGCTGAGCGTGCGGCGTCGGAGTTCCCTGCAGGTCTTGCAGCACGAAATGCCTTGGGCCTCCGGTGTGTCTCCCTCCCCAACAGGACGGCCCCAGAAACTAAGTGCTGCCTCTGCAGCCATCGTGCCGGTGATTCAGCGTTAACACGGCATCAGCGCAACAGGGCCCGAGGTCAGGAACCCGTACTGCAGCACCAGAAGTAGCTCAGATCCCCGACTGCGTGCAAGGAAGAGGTAATCAGTGCGACAAGAGCCGCCGTCTCCTAGCCCACCAGAGCCACAATCCTTCCTCCTTCTGTCTGACATCACATCATCCGGGTCAGGAATTAGCTATCTTCTACAAGTACGTGCAGATGTACCTTTACAGGTCAAAGAAAACACCAACATTGGCCAAAAACCAGTGTGAATTTCTCACTCCAGAGGAGACCTTGGCAGGGCTTAAAGCGTGGTCACGGCATTTCTGCGGTGCTCCAGGGGCCTTTGGGCGGATGCAGACCGGCCCCTTGCAGCCTGTGGCGGACGGTGGTTTGTGATTTGCGTTACCTCCACGGAAGCAAGCGTAATTGTAAGACAAAGCCCCTCAAATTTCAGGGACACCATAAGAGATCCTTTTCTTCTTTCAAAAAAAAAAAAAAAAAAAAAAAAATAATTGAATAAAAATACTTTTTTAAGCTAATATAAGGAAAGCTAAAATCATGTTTAGTCTTTCAACAAATTAACTTATTTGGAAACCAAATCATAGGTAATGCAACTGACTGTGAGGTCTGGAGGAAGCGTTGGAAATGGCAGTGGGTATATACATAAGATTGATTTGACAAGCAGTAAAATAACTATCTCTGTATAATTAAAATAGCTCGCACATGACACTGCCACTTGCTTTATTCAAGTGTGACAGTAATCTCAAAAAGCTACTATCACTTAAGTAACTACCTTGTAGGATTTCCTTAGTACCAGAGTAGGAGTAATACTTGATGTTTTGTGATTTGAAAACAAGAAATAAACACGAAAGAGCATAAAGGAAGAAATGGTACTATTACATATATGCCCTGTGAAATCTTGAAGAAGTATGGGAAACAGAATATTTGGAAAGTACCAGAATGGAAGCATAAGGTTAGCAAAGTCATGAGGACCTTATTAAACACAGTTGAATGATGACTTATCTCATCTTTTTGATTAGTAAATCCACAAAAGAGTAAAAACCAAAGTCAGCATCTAACAAATGCTTTATGTTTCAAATTAAAAAGAGCTGGGAAATTAGCTCAGTACATCACCCTATTTAATCATATTACCATTGCATCGTCAAAAGAATAGTTTTGTAAAGGAAACTACATGAAATACTGCTCTGAGGAGTAATTCGTAACACAGAATATGAAAAAAAGACAGAAACATCACTTGCTATGTGAGCAGTAGGCATAGGATTTGTACCCAATCATCTATCTTCAATAATGAATATTCTGTTTTAAAAAGCAAAAACATTTATTCCAGATTTTAACTCATGTTCCCCTTAAAAATGAGGGCTTCGTGAATTTTTCTTTTTCATAAGCTTACTCATCTGTGTACTCTCTCCACTGCCTCTCAATGTGAGTTCCTTAAATTTCTTATGTATATTTTATAGTTTCCTGATTATTTTTACACTTTTTTTTTTTTCCCTGATGTATCCTGGTACCCTTTATTTGGGCATTATAAAGAAGTCAACCATGTGCAGCAGTTTTTCTCCAATCACAACTTCTATTTCCACAACATATAAAATGAGTAAAGAAACACATTGTGTAGCTTTTTTCAGTCACACTGTTTGTGTTCTGCTGCAGCACAGGCACAATGAATAAGATGTTCTTTTTCTATGGGTAAGTTACATCATTTAAATCAGAGGACAAAAGTCCTAGTTCCTTTCATTCAACAACTAGCACTGTGCAGAATAGCGAATGAACAGAGCAGTCTGAGTGCAGTGTCAGTAAAAGCTGAGGAATGCACAAAGAGTATCTTCTCCTGCATATTTTTCTTACAGTCCTCTTAACCTTCATAATGACCTATCATGTACTAAATCAGTTTTTCACCTCTTCTCGGACCAACAAACAAGCAGCTGTAGAAAATAAACATTACTGGATGCTTTTGTAATTGTTATTTTTGAAGAATATTGGGACGCAGGATAGAAAGGACGTCATTGTTGTAAAAATATGAGATGAAACAAGACAGATTCTCACACAACCTAATAAGGTTCTTCTCCTATTAAAACACAAGGCATGGCTCTTGCCTTCTTCAAACTGTAGGAATCGCTACGCATAGTAAAACTACTGGTCATAATTCCTCAGTTTTGGTCACTGCGTGCTCTTCCCAGAGAAAACCCTGCAGCTCGTTACAGCAACTCATAGGATAAGCTTCTGCCAAACCCAGTCTGCTTTGCAAAAGTAGCTGTGAACGTGGATTCCACGTATGAGTCTCTCTCAAGCTTGCTCATTACTCAAGATTTTTCTCCACAAATCTAATCACAGCCCCCGAAAGTCAAATAAGGCTCTTAAGTTTTTATTTATCTTCATCAAGATAGTGCTTGCGGAGATAGTGGGCCCGATGTGGCAACTCCTGATGTTAATAGCTCAGCAAAGTCTGATTTGGAATTTGAGCGGGATGATGCCCATAAATCCGTCCTGCCGCGTCGAGCTGGGTCTCCTGCCAGGTATTCTCCGCTCCTCACCCCCTCCCTTCCATCGTCTCTGATAACAGCCACACAACGGAGGCTGCGAGATTCCTTGCCTTTTAATGTCTCCTGAACACATTCCAGTTTTCCCCAGAGAAAAAGTACCTGCACCCTCATCTCTCTCACTCTCTGGTCATCAAGATGTAAAACGAAACCATTAATTCATGAGCTGGAACTGTGAGTTCCAGGTTGAATTTCACACATTCTCAAGGGAATTGGTTGGTGACAAAGTTTTCTCTGTAAAATCTAATACAAAATATTTTTCTTTATCCTTCCTTCTGCTAGTGAAAAGTCCTGTTATAAAAGTTTTTCCCAACTGTATGCTATTAAGTTAATAATTGCATAAGCTCTTATATCAGGGAATAGACTATAAATAATGTGATCCTATTGGCAAATAAATTGTGGGTGAGGTTGAGATTGCTGGTGTGGGATTTTCTTTTTTTTCCCCCCTTTTAAGTCATGAATTCCAAATATTCTGTACTTTAAAGTTGAGTTGGTATTGGTTACTGCTGCTATGCCTTCTCAGTACGTCTACCTGCAAGAGTGATCTGACTTGTGTTTTGTTTCTGTAGTTGTTTTTTGTTTGTTTGTTTGTTTTATTTGTTTTTTATCATTTAAAAGCAGGCAAATATTTTACCATAAAAAAAATGGAATTAGTTTGAAAATATAACTGTCTGTGTGTTTGATAAACTACTTGTTTTCAAAAAATAACTCTGGAGAGACCCGTTATCAAATAGATTAGACTAGATCAATGCAATGCCAAATAAGTGTCATCGTGTAGGAAGTTTAAAGATCAGTCATGAAAAGGAGCTTGGAAAAAAACTAGTTTATATAATAAAATCCCAGTTTCTTTTAATGTGTTTTCACCCACAATTATTGGAAAATAGCTAAATTGTCTTGCGCACATTGAGTTTGTCACTTTATGTTCTATATTTGCATAAGCAAAAGTATGATTTCCTCAGCCCAGACAGAAAAAAAAGGATTGTGAGATTAGGGAAAAATTTGCCTAGGATCATTACTTGCTGTTATCCAGGCAAAGCTGACACTGTGGAAATGATGGATTATATCTTGTGAAATCCTGAATAGTCTTGTTGTCTTAGACTAGATGGGTGCTTTGAACAGTGAGGCTAGAACTGAATGGAAAGGCGAGTGGTGTTACAGAATTATAGATAGAGTTGGTTTTGTTATCTACTTTACCTTCCTATCACTTTGGAAGTTTCCTGCAATACCTATCTTCCTCTCCAAAAATGTATCGGATAACATGTTGATGCCAGAAGCAAATAAAAAGACGGTGATATAGGATTCTTGAAAGTGAAGAAACAACATGATGTTCACTGATGTTAAGACAATTTGCAAAGAAAAGGAGAGAGCAATTTTCCTGGATTGGGACATGCTATCAACATATACATCTTCTTAGGTCATATCTACCTTCATTGGTTCATAAATGAAAAATCACTCCAAAATACCAATACTTCTAAAACAGACCTATATAAAATATTGACCTGTGTGATATTTTACCATGAACTAGAAATGATGATATGTTGAAAATACTGTCTTTCCTAATCCCTGCTTCAGCCCAGGAGCTCAGTCCTACAGTCGGCAAACAGACCAGAGATTAGCAAGGTCGATGAAATCTTGGCTGAGATGTCTGCAGACATGGGCATCTTCAAAGTTACTATAATCCTTCCAGCACCCAGCTTTTATTTTATTTTACTTTAAGTAAAAAATGATGCCTGTAGTTCATATTTTAGTTTCATAGCTTGATATGCTGTTTCTGAAGTAAGGGGAAGTACTCTCAGTTACGATTAAACTTTAGGTACGCTGTTGAATCGGAGAATGGAATGAGTTAAGTTTGGGGTGTTCAGGTTCTGATGCAGCCTTGCTCTGCCGGGCAGCGACGTCGCTGCTACCCACCGTTTGGGGCTGTATCATGGTGTCTGAGTCACACCACGCTGCTGCGGTGAGAGGTAGCGAAAACAGGAACTGACACAACTGGAATCCATCCTCGTCACAGCTAATGTACACAGAGCGGGGATTGGTACAGAACTGACTCATTCCCACAAAATTTTGTCTTCCGTGTAACCCTCTCCACTAGCAGTCGAATGCTCAGGCGAGCTGGTGCTGGCATCGCGTAGTGAAGAACTGGGAGCAACCTGGTAGAGCGTTTTGACAAATGCTTAAGCTCTTGAGAAAAAAGTTTCCAAAGAATGATAGAAACCAAAAGAACAGTCTTACTCGTTCCAGACAACTCATCAGGAAACACCTCTTGTGCTAAACTAATAAAGCCAGGCACTGGCAAGAATGTTAGTTGCAAAGTAAGATCACTTCATATTGGATCCAAACATTTTTAACCAATAGCCACACACAGCTAATTATAGGTGTGTTTAGCTACATGCCACGTTATGATAGTTAACCCTTAAATACTCAACTGATACTATGCAAAGCATATTTCTCAGCTTAAAAGCATATGCAAATTTTAGTTCTCCAAGCTAGCATTTTTTAGTAGACAATAGATGGGGTTTTTGCCTTTTCTCCAAGCTTTCCTTATGATTTCAAAGTGCTTCTACACTAATTTCTCAGAGCTGCTTTTTAATAAAAGCAATACTTTCTAGCTTAACTTCTTCAGAGCTCCTTTGATCAGGAAGGAAGCACCGGGTATCTTTATGTTTGTTCCGCAGAGATATCCTTAAGCTCCAGTCTTAGCATTTAACCTATAGTTACCAGGTTGAGAAATTACCATGAGAGGTGTATCCCTTGCCTGCTCTGCCAGCATGCGTTCAGTAGGACTCCCATGTACTCAGTAGGAAAGCGCACCCGAGACGTCTTGAACTTGCGCTTTTCTGCAGAGGTAACAGAGCTTCAAGGTTATCACTGCAAGTGGCTGCACCCCGGATGGGTATAACCATGGCCATGCCAGCACTTCAAGCGATAGCTTCTCATGAAAGTGACAGCTGTGCTTGTTGTTTTAAAAGAAACTAAATGTGATTCCAACTAAACAGTATGCAATTATCCTAGTTATCTAAGGCAGAAATAGAAAAAAATAACTTTTGTTCTTTGTGAACTTCTTTCCTCACATTTTGTGCTTACAATTCAGACTATTCAAATTAGCATGACATAACATGATTTTGATTTGACTGTTGACTGTTATTCTTGTGGGAAATGACTCCACCACAAAATGACTTTCAACTAAAGTTTTATACGTAAGACTTTTCCATTACCTGGTGCAGTGCAGACAATAGATCCTTGCTTCCATGTTTTCATATAACTTTTGCTTATCAGAGATAAGATCCTACCAGCAGAGCCTATCTCTGTAACCTAATACCTGCCAAGATTAGCATGCTCATATCTAGGCCAAGAATTTTAACAGGGATCTTCTGGCCTGTTGTCAATTCAAATTTTCTCCTATACAGAAGAACGTGGAATTTCCTAATTTTGAGCGTGATGCTGAATGCTGTCCAAGCAAACCTCTTTGGATTTCTATGTTCCTTACTTGGCTTATTAGATTTTCTTCTTTTGATTCTAGCAGGTACTTTAGATAATAGGTGTAGCTCTCATCTTAAAGATGAAAGATCACATATTAGCAGAAGTTCTCATTTAGGGAGCACCATATTGACGCATACAGTTCTTTGTCAGCTCGCTCTTTAGATTGTAAGACATAGATGTTCCATACATGTTTGTTGTACTCAAAATTGTGTGTAGTTTCATATTTAGTGTAAGACCTAATGTGCTTAAGGCAAGGCTAATTCCCTTAGTTGGCCACAGGTTGACACTACAAAGAGATCCTGGAGTTCTAGCAATGAATGTTGGCTTAGATCTCAATCAAAGTTTGTGGATACTAAGAGTTTCTGTCTGTTTCAGTGGATCAGATACAGTCTGTTAGGTGCTATTAAAGTCATTTCAATAACCAGTCCTAATGGTTATCTGCCAGTATTAATGTAAATTAATACTTGTGCCATTTGGCACTAACTGGTGATGCAAAGTTAAGCATCCTATTTGCAATTTTCTGAAGCCCTTATCCTTTTGTCTGGACAAAAAGATTGATCTTTGTTTTGCCTCATCAATTTTCTTCTTTATTGTTTACTTTAAAATACCCGGAAATTATTTCCATTAAAGCAAAAGTCTGTTTTGCTTGCATACCAAATGCTAGTGCATATTGTTTTTGGTGAGAGTTTGGAGCTTAATAACTTCAGAGCTTTCTGCCACCAAGTATCTAATATAGCATTTGGACCAAACGTTGGTTTAACTTTCAGTTTTATCAAAACCCTATTATTCTTTGTTCCAAAAGTCTCCACATAGCTTGGTTAAGTGAGTTAGCATTACTGACTTGTTATTTCAAGGCTCTTGAAAATGTTCCTAAAGATACCTTCAGTTCAGTCTTCAGAGATTGGGGTTCAAGTGCAGAAGGTCCTGAGATTTAACCACGCACACCTGGAGTTGCATAGTGCATGGCTATACTTGATCAGATGCTGAATGTGACCATATAGTGCAAGAGCTACACTCTAATTCAGTGTAAACTTTGTGTAGTATGAATTCTCACCGTGTATCAAAAACGGTTGTACTGAATCATCAGACCAAAACCATTAGTCTCCTGCTAACTTGGCCAGTACCTCTCTTCTGTTGGTTTTATTTGCTAAAATATCCAAAGGGAAGTGCCTGGTATTATAAAACAATTCAGTGTTTAGAAACCTGAATTTGAAGTGTGATGACTCTCGTTTGGTAAATGCGGGGGAAGCAGATCTGCGTTCATCAGTTATTTCTGAAAATGTTGCAGTGACTTAGGACTAAATTTATGCACAGAGCTCAAAAAATATGGATTCTGATTTCATTTCTCTTTTGCTTGAATAATTAAAATGAAAGCATGCCTCCAAAAATAAGCAGAAAAAAAAAATGAATTTATCAATAAAATATTGGAAAAGAAAGGTTGATAGAAATAATACAGGACGGGAAAAAAATTACTATAGGTCAAAGTTAAGGTTATTAGATGTTATGTTTTCTCTTTCTTATGACTTTTATTATATGATTAGCATAAGGTTTGTGATAAACAGCAGGTATTTGCTTTGAAGTGCTTATGCTTTGTGGTAATAGCGTTTGTCTCAAACTAGTAATTTTGGGGTCTTTTTTTTATTTTATTTTTTTTTAAGAAATGAGGCCTTTTGTTCTCTACCATGAGCCATGAGAGAGCCACTAGAAATGCTGCCAAGGGTCTTAGCCAAAGGGCAGAAAAGGGTGGGAGACTTTCAGGGAGAACTGAATAACTTACACAGCCACTATTTTTACTATGATTACTGAATGACAGGTGTATGCACTTGTGGAGAATGTTACTCACTATCCAAGAGAAAGACTGAATTAAATTAGAAAATATCCCAAAGTGTGAGACTCAGCCAGTGGCTTTGCGGAGCAAATTAATCATTACAGCAAGTATCTGATTATTTCAGTTATAAAGAGTGCATGATATTAAATTTGGAATTTGAGATCTTTGTTATTTATTAACAGACCCTGGGCCTCAGTCTCAAATATCTTTGTCAGCAGCATGACAGATTGTCAGCTCTAGTAATCATATACATGAAATGCATGTTTTACTCATAATGCCAGAATCCTCTAAAATTGCAACTTCAGGTAAGTGATAGCATTTATCATTTCATAATCTTCTGTGTAAATCAGGAATTCAGTTTTTAACCACATAAGATATAAGAGGGAGCTGAAAGCCAAAATGCAAGTAGGACCGTGTATCACAGTTTTTGATTAGCTGAAAGTGGAGGACAAGTGGAATGAAAACTCATTCTTGCGGATTACAGCTCTTGTGCAGTCCAATTCCCTCTCATAATTTAGAATAACATTAATGTTCCCTTTATCTTTACTCTGGGCTGCTGAGAAGATGCAGAGCTTGTCTGTCAAGTTCGGTCTTGTTTTAAGACTATTATCTAAAGAAAGTAGGAAAGCCATAAAATAGAACTTCGATACTTTCAAATACAGCTGAAACACTGTAAGAATGCATGGGGTGTGGGTTTTTTTTCACACCTGGGAAGTTGCCCAGCAGAGTCTTATTGTGCAGTGCAAACGTGTGTGATTTTGGAAGCTCTCAGCCTTGTCGAGGGTCATATCTGAGACTGCAGGCTGCGATGGGCCTGGGCTTCCCTGGGGCTTGTGTTGGAACCGGACTCAGCTCTGCGCGTGGACATCACTTCCCTCTGCCAGCACCTTCCACGGTACCGGAAGGTACTGCCAGCCATGATAATTTGGAATTAACACAGGGCTTTTTGGCTTTCTGGTCACAGCAAGGCCTGGGCCACACGTGTACCTCACTGAACCTTTTCCTTTACCTGAGTTTAATCTAGGCAAGATACTAAACTGATAAGGCAAGCCAGCTCTTAGGGCATTCTGCATAGGGATGTTTGGTGCATCTAGCACCAGATTTTCTGGAAATTATGTGTCATTTTAGCACTGGAGCAGGCATTTGTTGAGACTGCTCTGGCTTTGTGAGTGGAAGTGCTGTGTGTTGCTTTGGCCAAAGATGACTTTCCCTGGTGTTTTTGGTATGGTTATCTCCATTACTATCTGCTTTATTCAGTTCTGCCACTGCACTGCCTGCGATCTTTGCTCCATATTGATTTGTGCACCAATCTCATCTGTCAAGGGTCTAAACACAGCTACAGTTGAAGTCTGTCAGAAACGCCACAGCCCCTGTCAATAAGAGGCACCTACCTACCTCTCAATGGACTGAGCAACCCGTCTGCCCATGGCAATGGACATACATGAGCTCTTATCTTGCTCTTTTATCAGTTTGGGAAGAGCTTTTGAAAAGCACCCACTCCTATGATCAGGTGGTTTTTACCACACTGTAACCAAATGCTTTTATGTCCTTAGCTGATGCCTCACCTCTTGAATAAGCAAAGGAGCCCAACTAGTCCTGGGCGTATTTATTTCTTCAGGATTCCTCACAGTTTCTCCTGTATCTAGAAGTGGAAAGTTGCTCCTAAGAAACCCTTCAAGCATTAACGTACTTTAAAGGGATGTGCCATAGCTCTGTTTCAGTAGCAGCTAGTAACCAAGAGTAAGGGGAGAATCATGTATGAGTTTTGTATTGCGAAGAACATCCTTAATGTTAAAAACAGGGGCTTCTGAATATAATCAGAAACATTTCTGTGGCCATGCCAGAAAGAAGGTGAAAAACTGTTACAAAATAGGAAGTACAACTTCAAGAGCAGTGTTGCATTCTGAGCTCCAAGCACACGTGGCTGTGCTGCTGATACCGTAATATCTCTCGCTTGCTGGTGCCAGGAATATCAGGGCAGCCTCACCCAGTCTTGTTGTGCTCCAAGCTGCTCTCCTAGACTTGCTGGAGTCTAGGGTAATTTCCAGCAGCTCAGACACAGGCGAGCTCTCTGTCGGAGCACGTGCGCCAATGGAGATGCGTTCTGATGGAGCTGTGAGACAGTGGAATACAGAAGTGCAGAGAGAGATCGCCCAGGGCCGCATTGCAGCCGGTCTGTGTACGTGGAAGAGTCTCCTGGCCCTGACACAGGCCCTACACCCTCCTGCCTCACTAACTGCCCCATCTAGCAAGACACTTGCTGGGCGATACGCATCCCTCATCGTCTCCTGGGAATGGAGCTCCCTGGGAGCCGGGCTGGGCAGGTCCTGTGGAAGCGTGGCCACAGCCACAGGGCAGTTCTTGCAGTGGTGTGGAAATTTCACACCTCATGCAAGAACTTCATTGATGCTCAGGAAAGCTAAAATATGGAAGAAGTCCCTTCTGAGGTCAGAGATGCTAGTAATCAAAGGGGGAGAGTGGGTCATAAAAACAGCCTTTGCAGAATAGCTTGGGAGAATGTTTGAACTCAGTGTTTTTCAAGTGCTGGTGTTTCACTTCAATGTTATTATAGTCATCCCTAAAGGACAAAATACTAAACACTTCAGTTAATTATGATGATTGCATGATTCACTTTAGAAACACCTTCTGGTTTCTCATAACCTTGCTTGACATTCGGAGCAATTCAGTTAGACACGTTCTGCCCTACTCCCATGAACTTCAGAGCCAAAAGGGAAAACTGAAATGCTACTGAGTCAGAGGATGAAGACACATTGCAAAGTTAGTGCAGCTAGGTATGCCTCCAAAGAGAAATGTTAAATAAAAATCCACCTTGATGTGCTCTTGAATTGCAAAAGCCTTCTAATGCAGCCTGTGCCCATGATTTATAACAATGACTCATAATATTGCATTATACTTAATATGATGTAACGCTGATGCAAGATGCCATTCGTGGAATTTCAATGTCACAGAGAAAAAGAGGAGAGAGCAATCTGGTCATGTAGCTTGCCTTGCTGTCAAGATGAAGAGTTTACAGCCAAAATGTATAGAACCTTTCAATGCCTACTTTTCTACTGAGGCAGGTTAACTGGGAGAATAACAGTTTTATTTCCTGGAGCATAAATATCTCTCAGACTTACGTTATTGTGTTACTTTCGGTAATTTAATTAACTTTGTACTTAAGAAGACAAATTTGCTAACAGAAGATTCAGTCTTGTAATTATAACCCCTCACATAGAAGTTCTCAGGGCAAATCAGGATTATGCCTTTAAATTAATCTAGGCTTTATCTCTCTTTTCTGACCCAACCGATATGAATTATTCTCCTGTTCCCTCTGCACTGCTTCCTTCTTGCTGCGGTGAATCAGCACTTCAGGAAACACTAATTCAAAGAGCAAAGACACCCTAACTCGGTTCTGGAGGTCAGAAGCAGCTGCTCTCCAAAAGGTTTGACAAACGACGTGAGGCTCCTCTAGCTGCTTGGGGGCACTTGTACAGGGTGCGTGCAACCCCATTTTTGAACTCTGTCCCTTCCGCTCTGAGTGGCCTGAGAAGTTCGAAGTCATGCATTTCTCTGCAGAAATGGGTCCTAGCAGTGTGGGGAGAGCTGCTAGCCTGAGCCAAGGCAAAAGTGAGAGCTGCAACTTTTAACAATGAGGAAAATTGTCCCTCGCTTGTCCCAGCAGCTGAGATACCCTGGGTGCAATTTCCGCAGGAGGCAGGGCTCATGTGTCATCACGGCAGCAAGGAGCAGCTGGAAATGCAGATTGCAGCTGAGCGGGAGCCCTCGGCGCTGGGTGCAAGCGGCAGGTATTTAAGCATTTGCTAGCAGGGCTGTTCTGAGCAGCGAATAGCAGCACAGATCTGCTCCAATAACCTCTGAAATCCGCCATCTTCAACAGCGCCAATTTTCGTCTTCTATAAAAGAGCTAAGAGGTCCTCATACTACTGCTCTAACAAAGTCACGTGCTCATTAGGTTCAGCAAACAGCTGCTGACACCGGAGTTATCTCTGCTTCGGCAAGATGAGACTATAGGGAATCTATAAAGAGAGTATAAAGACGAGAAGAAAGATCTTGAACGGAGACCTCCAAAACGTCTGGATCAAACTTTTCCTGGTGGCCTTATGTCAGTGGGCCCTATCTGTGTTCAGCTTCCTGGTGCACGTCCAGCGGCCTTGCCTACTGCAGCGCCAAGCCTGCCAGCTCTTGCTCTCTGAGGTGGAGCAGCTGAATTAACCAGAGGAAGACTTGTTGGAAAAAAATAGATAACACTATATGTTTGATTTACCATAATCCATCCTGAATCTGCTGCTGTTTGGTGTCATCCTGGAGGACCTTTCATAGGTCAGTCTTGAGAGCCCAGGGGAGTGGGACCTAGCAAACAGTTCAGTTTTGCCTTTCAGGAACCAAAGAAATAGAGGGGACTGGCTCTTGAAAGGAATAGCAATGCCTGCAAATGGAGATAAATCAGTAAGAATTGAAAATCTAGTTTATTTTTGAAAGCTTCACAAGGTGCCGGTCTGTCTCCTAGGTGCATAAATATCATCACAGACCTAGCTGTGAGCAAGTAAAACTAGACAAGAATTTGTAGCCCAGAGGAAAGCCACCAAGAATGGATTGTATGGAGGCTGATAAGATTCATATTGCTCCAAAAGGGAGAGAACCACCTAAAACAAGACACTCTTTGTTGTGAAAGCTGTAGGTTTTGAGAGACCTGGCTTGCCAAATAGGGCGCTCTCTGCCAATTGTCTTTAAAACTGAGATCTTTCACGTAAGAGCAAAGGCTGAAAGGAATCTCTCTAGCAAAAACATCGTTTATTCATGCTCTACAGATTGGTGGAGTAACATGCCTCTTCTCAGTCATGCTACTCTTTCTTTTCCCTGGAGATTTCAAACGGAGATTTGTTCGAACAAAGATCAGTAATTTTGCTCTGTAAGGGATGCAGGAAGAAGCGTAGAAATATCTCTGGATCAGAACAGTTCCTGAGCCTGCTGGAGAAATGGCAGATCGCCAGAGATAGTGCACACCACGGTTCTCCCAGATAACAATGCATGGAGCTGAATCTTCCAGGAATAATTTTTTAGGACAGCAAATTGTGCAGATATAGGTGAGAAACACAAGGCGCTGCTGTCCTCGGGGGAGGCTGCCGCGTGCTCTGCCTTCCCGCAGGCCAGCCCGGGGCTCCTCTCTCCTCCTCCAGCCTAGCTCCAGACCTGCGTGGTAACAGAGTCAAGGAATACGCTTCCTTTGTTTGTCTTTGAGAAAATTCTTTTTTTTTCTTTTTTTTTTCTTTTTTGTCTACATCTTTGAGCTATGCATTTAAAATAATTTACTAATAGAGTAGCCATTTCTGTCTATATCTGCAGTCCTCTGCAGGCTGGTTTGTCACTTGAGGGGAATTTTTAGTGCAATCACCTACCTAATAAATGGGCCTTTCAGGCAAATATCTTTTCTGCAAAAGTGAGGCTCCATTGGGTGAGACTTCTCTGCTATTTTTAATTTTGGTGCATTTGACCTTGTGTAGCAGAGGACACTGTGGACCCCGATGTTCTACTATGCTTTTTAACAAGTGTCTTTGTGCTACCAGAAGGCAAACAGGAAAGATTGGTATCTTTACTAAGATAACTCAGAATATTTGATTAAGCAATTAATAGCTAGTCCTTGAGCTATGTACAGTCAGAATTCAGTGTTAATTTTGCTAGTATTTTGCAGTACCATGCTTGTTTTGGCGGGCCAGACCAGAAATTTGGCATTCTAGGCAGAGGAAGAAAACAATCTGACCTATAAAACTACTTCAGTAGCGCTAAATAATAGAAAGGTTAGGCTTTTGTTTGGAGTTGAAAACGCTTTTCTTCAACACCACATTCTTGTCTACAGCATATGGTGCCTAAGTGGAGATGTCTTAGAGCCTAAAGATAAATGTGACAACAAAGTAGTACCCACAAATTAACTGCTGTTCCTAACTTCCTTCTCCTGTTTGCTTCTAAGTCACAATAAGATAGTGCTGAAGTCAGTACTAATGCCACAAATAATGGAGAAGGTGAAAGAGAGAGCTAAGAAAGCAAAGGGACCTACGTTAATTCTGTAAGGTCTGATAAGGGTGAAAAATGCTAGAAAACACTTATTGTTACGGGGTTCAGGAAATCGGCATGTTTGAGGCTGCTGAATTCTTGTCCTTCCAAGTGCTGATTCTGCAATAACCACTCTCAGCTACCAGTCCTGAAGAGTGGAAAAAGTTTCTGGGCAAAGGGATAAGCCAGACGTGTGCAATGGTGTTTCAGTGAGTCAGTCTGCGGTCTTCTTGCAGAAATATTTCCCTCCCTTTAGATACAGTGCTCACACAAAGAGCGAGGCTCGAGCGGTCGGGTTGAAAACGATCCCTTTTCAAGTGAGTGAGCGGTTCATGTCTGAACCTGACGGGAATCCCGTTCCCCCGCGCGGCAGCAGGCAACTTTGTATCACAACCACTGTTTGACTTTTCGGGCAAAATGTTTGCTTTTTCTTTTTACAACTGTAAAGAGCAACATCGAGACAAATACTTGGTGCACAGATGGTCCCAGCAAGCTCACGTAACTGGCAAAGGTGCCCCCTAGCCTACCACGCGCCGACGGAAGCACCGGAGCGCCGGGCAGCCCCGCGCGCCGCCACGCGAGGCGGGAGGTGGTCGCGCCCAAGCGAGCAGAGCTACTCACCTTCCGCCCGGCCTCGTTGTTGTGCAGGTTCATGAGGGTCCTGGCGTTCTGCTTGATCTCCCTGGCGTCCACGAAGACCTTGGCGAAGCCTATGCCGTACCTGATGTCAGCGGAGCAGCCTCCCCACTTCCAGCCTTCCTCCTTGTGGTACTGCCCTTGCTTCTCCTTGTCGCAGCCGCAGTCGCTCAGGTTTCCCTGCGTGCAGGCGGCCGTGATGGCGTGCGCTACTCCCGCTGCGATGATGGCGTACGTGAAGGCCGCCTCTCTGCTCCCTGCAACCACAAGAGCGCCGTGAGC
>VZSV01000005.1:3706839-3718221 GCA_013398735.1 Nothocercus julius
GCAGGCGGCCGAGCGCGCTTAGCAGCAGCGCTGCACACCTGCAGGCGCCGGCAGGGCTCTGCTCGGCGAGGCACCGATCTGCGCGGCTGCTCGGGCGCTCTCTACAGCGATAGCTCTCCAGGAGGCCTCCGAAGGAACGCGTGAGTTAAGCAGCGCCGTATGTTTGTTTCTAGGAGGTATTAGAAGTAGTCAGGGTGAGCTGTCCGTAGGACAACCAAGGGATTGGCAAGTGTTCTTGCTCAAGAAAAAAAAAAAAAAGAAGGAAAATGAAGAAAATGGTTGGAATTGGAGGTGGAATTGTAAAAGCACCTTTTCCAACTTTATCAGCTGAGAAATTGGTTTTGAAATTTAATTCTGCTAGAAATCTTATTTTGAAAATATTCTAGCTGAACTGAAACACTTTTTCAGATTATAACTTTCACCAAGACTCAAGGTGATAAATTTCTTGTTTAATTTCAGAATTTGCCACAAGATGGAAAAAAATATTCCTGACATGTAGTAAGTGTCCTCACAAAATCAAGGTGCAAAGGAACAGCTTCACTAGATGTCTGGGAGGAAGTGATAAAGCCAGTGGTATTCTGTGCAGTGCAACTATGACAGGTTTCTCTTTGTTTGTTTTGTTGGTTTGGGGGGAGGGGCTCTATAAGTCATTGATTTAATTTATTTTCCTGAAACTTTCCTGGATCTAGTGTGTGAGATTCCAAAGTGCAAATCCTGGGTGATCTGTGGTGCTGTTGGAATGAGTTCTGCTGAAGGAGGGTCCCTTCAAAACACAAGGTGTTCTGCAGAAGCTGTCATGTATATCAAGTAGCCCTTTAAAAATTCTTGTTTTCTTCTTTTTTTACTGAAATAGATCTGGTTTTGGAAATAGTTCCTTTTCTATAGGAAAAAATGTGAAGTGTTAGAATATATATGGAGAGAATAAACCTGTTGCAAATTCTGCACTCTTCATTCATAAAATAGCTACATTTAACTGAATAAGAACTTCATGTCCTAGAGTCAGTTTCAGCCACTACTTTCATTTCTCCAGTGACAAGATGAACTTTTGCATCAATGGGACCAGGATCGGGCTCTTAATTAGGAGAGGGCAGATGGGAAGATCCTCTTCCCTCTTTCAAACATCTGCCAATCCTGGCAGACCTCAACTGCTGGCAGTAGTTTACTCTCCCAGAACAAGCACATTTCTCCTGTTTGTTGGATTTCATCAAAAAAAAAAAAAAAAAACATCACTTAGGAAGAAAATCATACAAGGACTTCACTCTCAGCTGTGTCGCTTTCACACGCACGATCTAGATTTCTGTGCATCAGTAAATGGTTCTTTTAATGAAACAGAACCCACTTCCTTATGAGCAAGGAAGTAAAGTGGAAAAACATGATGACATCATCAAAATCTGTTAATAGGCAACTACGTGCCCTTTTACTGGCACCAGCACCATCCTGCTGATCCTGCTGGGCGCTGTGCTTGCAAATGACTCTGTAGTCAAGAATCAGACCTCCTCAAAGGAATTCTTCTTTTCCCTCTTTTTTTTTTTTTTTTTTTTTTTTTTTTAAATAGGAAAAATCTTTAAATGTTGAATTGCTGCAAATGAGGACTTTGTGGATGAGCCCTTGCAGGACTTGTGGCTTTTGTGAAAATGGGACTATGCATCTGACTCTAGTTTTGCTTTAGCTGGGTGATTTCTAGTCTAATGCAAGTTGTTTTCAAGAACTAGAATTAAAATCAAAGAATGTTTTGATCTGATACACACAGCATGATCCTCCCATGAAGCAGTTCCTTAGCCTCTTCAGGGAGGAAAATGCAATACAAAGGGTATAAAAATGGTGCAAGCAGAAGCAGAACCCAGTTTCGAGCTTGGTCTTAAAATCTTTTACACATCTTAGGCTATTTTATAGATTTGTCCTGTTCAGGGGGAAAGCAGCTTTTGAAAACTAAACGTAGGAAGATCACAAGGTAAACAAGGCAAGTGGTGGAGGAATTGATCCAGGTAGGAAGTACTGTCAGGAGATGGCTGTACGGTATTGATAAAGTGGGCCATGCTTGTCACACCCGTCAAACTAACTAGTTTTTGCATAAATGATTCACCTTTTTAAGCCCAGTACCTTAGTTTAGCCCATAGAAATGTCAGCACAGAGGGGATGGTATAGGAACACATTGTGGGAAGGCAAAGCTTATTTTCTGTGACAGTGCCTTAAATACCAAAATGATTAAAGGGTTAAAGCATTTTTGCAACCAAACCAGCAATGCCCAAATGGGATAACGTGCAAACATAAGTTTTCACATCACTTTTAAGTAACGGCGGCTGCACTTCTTACTTGGGCAGGCAGTTGAAATGCCTGAGGATTGCGGTTGGAAACGCTGCCCTAACAAGGTGCACCCAGACAGCTGCTCCCTGAGGGCAACTCCTGGTTTCCCCTGAGCTTGTGCTGACGCTCTAGAGGTTAGAGCTGGCCGGCGAGGCAGGAACTGTGCTAACATCAGCGTATGTGTAGGTCGCAAGGCACAACCTGGACCCCCAAGGATGAGCGGTTTGGGCAATGACCTCCCACGATTTGTGGGAGGCAGAACGGGGGCAGTAAGTGTCCCCTCCTTTGTTTTCCTTCCTGCTTCAGCCTGTGCATCTCATGTGTGTCTGATCACCAGCTCAGTCCTGCGCCTAATTTCCCTCTGCAGGTTTAGTAGTTTAAAATCATACTGTTAATAAAAGTCCAGGTTTTGATATCAGTGTGATACTACTACTGTTCTGTGTTTGTTTTAAGCTGTAGGTGATGGTGTCTCTAGCATCACTAAATGCTTCATACATAGGAGCATCAATTCTGCTTCAGGAGAACAAAGAAAGTTGGCAAAGAGGGAAATATGGTGCAAAAAAAGTGTCCTGCCAGGTTGTTGGGAGGGAAAATGTAGGCTAAAGTAACTAAAGGACAGGGAAGGGGAACAGGACTGCAGCAATGTGTCACATGCTGTGAGACACACGACCTGCCTTGGCCAGTGACCGGGACAGACAACAGGCCTCTTTCCCGGGGAAAGCAGGTAGCTGCAGTCACTGCTCTTCAAGGACTTTTGCAACGTTTAAAGGCTGGGGAAAACCCTGGGGTGCGGCGGTTCACCCTCTCTAGGCTAGAACGATGAGGCAGTACCTGGAAGAGTGAACTGGTACGTTTGCAGCAGTGAGATCAGAAAAGAGTTTTTGGAGAAAATTTAAATGAAGCCTCTGGTTGAGATCCAGGAATTAAGTGGTTTTTTTCTGTTATTTCCCACTGAATCTATTCTCAGGCTGCAGCTGAATTTAAATCTATGCCTTAAAAAATGCAAAACGAATTTCAAAAAGCAAATAACAAGGAGTTGATCTTGTTATTTGATCACTTGGTTGTGGAGGATTGGTGCAAATCATGATCCCAGGTGCTGGGTCAGCTCAGAAGGATCTTGCGGGGCTCCTCCATGCAGGGCCACGCAGGGCTGCACCCCACGCTGCCTGTGGTGGTTAAGCTGGCAGGAGACAGAGCAGCAGCTGCCCCAGCACTAGAGGAGTTGCAGAGAAAGGTGAGAGTTGGCTCTACCTGTGTGAAAATGTGGTTTGTATTTCCCTTGGTATCTGAGAGCTGGAAGTGCAGCAGGTCCCCTTCCACAGCACAGAAGCTCTGCCGTATCCAGGGCGAGCCGTGCGGATGCTCCCCGGCTTTGGGCAGGCGGCTGCCTCCTCTGGCAGCCGCAGCCGTGTTCTCGCAGGCACTGCCTGAATGCTCCTTAAAACCAAGGCAAAACCAGTGAGATTTTCATAGTCTAAACTGCCAGCAGATGTTTTGGATCTTCCCCTTATCCATGCTGCTAGCCTTGCAAAAGCAGATGAAAAAAATGGAGAAAAGCCCAGCCCTGGGACGTGGGCACAGGCTCTAAACGCGTTCAGTCCAAACTAGCACAGCGGATTTTCTTCACAGGTCAAACACAAACATCTCCCCACTCTTCCTGTCTTCTCCAGGTGCAGATGACACATGCATCGTGCCTGCTGTCCCAACGGTCCCTGTGGAGCAGAGCCTCACAGCTCGGTTTGCTTTGCCGGAGGAGGGCTCTGCATCCATGACTCCGGGGATCTCCAAGAGCACTGCAAAGCAAGGGCATCCTGGCCACAGTCCCTTTCCAGGCAACGCACCACGGGCTTTGACCACGACTCTGCGATGTGCATGGGCAGCAACCCTGCAGGGTCTCCCGTGCCCGAGGGGAAGCTCTAGGGCCACGACGAGTAGGTCAGCGCTGGCATCGGTCCCGCGCCCTGCTCGCGCATCCCTCTGAGCGTCATCCCACGCGGGTCCCTTTGCTCGTGCTTGCAGGGCTGGCCCTGGGATAAGCAGGCCTGCTGCAGCGAGAGGGCCATTAACTCCTGCAGTTCAACCTTAAAATGTGAGCAGGTTATAAAAAGCTTCACTCACATAGGCTAAAAACTTAGAGAATTTAGTGTAAAAAACAAGCAAAGTAACTTGGTGTTGGATGGGAAATGAGGCCCATGCCTGCAGGACACGGCATGGATTTGACTTGCAGGAAGCGCTCAGCAGTTCAGGACCTTGCGGGATCTAAGTGTGTTTCTAAATAGCCTGGCCTGCTGTATCAGCCCCCCTCATAAATTGGTTAATCTGGGAAATAAAAAAGACAAATTTCTATTTATCTCACTGGAAAACATAGATTGTATTTTCTGCTATTTAAAGCCAAAGGGTCAGAGAGGGAGTTATCTGTAGTGACATGAGCTGAAATATATGTTGATTGTGAAAATAAAAAGATGGAAAATACAGTGTACCTTGCCAATTATGTGCCATAGCTAACATTACTTCTCATCTCTCCACAGAGGTCATAATTCATAGTTAGTGAAAATGAAGAACAAAACTCATCCCCTGACTACATTGGGGTCCCTCCTCCTTTTCTTGGTAAGTTATGTTTGGTCTTAGAGTTTTGGGGTTTTATCTTTCTTTTACCTACCCTGAGCAATTAACGAAGTAGCAACTTAAAAGGTCACTTAAGTATCCAACTCCTCTTTCTATTCCCCCTCCTGCAGCGATTCCAAGTGTTGAACCACTGGGTGCCCTTAAAATATTGTACTGACTTGAAATGAAAATGGCAGTTCCCTGGTAGTATGTGCTTTTAAAACAGTGGTGCCAATAATGGAAATAAGCAGAGCTGCTCTAAAAGACATTCGAACCTTTGGGGGGTTTAGTCGCTACCCACTTTATCAAGCCAAGTTTGTTTCATCAACAAAGGAAATGAAATTCTTGGACAGGAAACAGCCCAGATATAGTGACTCTTTTTGAAAATATCCTATTTTATAAATAAAACATATAAAATACTTTTATTTATTAATACTTAGTTATAGAATAACTACTTTAGGCATGCGCCTTGCAAAAATCACAGTTGGGGTTTTGGAATTCAGAAGACAAGTCTCCCCGTTTCAGATGTCTTTGATCCTTCCACCTTAGAATAGTGCTTTAAACCCCCCGTGTACTGACCCCTCAACAGGAGATACCTATTTTACCTTTCTATGGAAATGTAATCTTTTTGTTTCCCCGAAACACGTACTCACAAGATACATCTGAAGGCAGGTATGAAAACCCTCTGGTGGGAATTCCAACTGCAGTGACCTTGGGGCAATGTTTTATCTTACTGCGACAGTCCTTGCTTAGAGAGATTGAGTTTTGGCATAAAGCAGCATGCTGGGTTTGGGATGTTCGGGCCATGTGTCAGGCTGGCCTCTGTTTTGCCCCAAAATAACTGTTCTTCTTCAAGATGACCCTAAAATGGTCAGTAAGGGCTGAAAACCTCATCCTACTTGAGTAGGTAGCAAGACTTCTGTTACTTAGGACACCATTTCTTCCCTATATCTCCAGGGTTTCATAACCCCACTGGTTCAGCAAACAGAGTATTTATCAATCATCCTTCTGAGGATTGACAACACTGAACAGTGCAGCAGCACGAGGGACCCCAGCTTCCAGGGACACGTGCTGACGATCCTCCCTGCTGTACAGAAACTGCAGGCTTTCCATGTGGATCCATCTGTGCTTGCCTCCTCGGCCTGTTAGTCTGGGATTCAAGGAGTCAGCCTGTTTAAAATCTGAGCCAAGAGACTACACCAGGGCAGAAGATCAAAACTCTCCAGGAAAAAAGAAGGAACCCTTTCTGAACATACCTGTCCTGGGGTATTTTTGGACAACTTTGTCTTTATAATGAAAGTTAATGCAAAATGAAGCTCGATTGTGTTATTTTTCTTTTAACTCGACCAGCGCAGACCAGACCAGACAAGCTGCAGGAGAATAAGGTAGATTTTGCTCCCTTTTGCACGCTAGCAGGGCAGATGGCTCCTAATAGACAGTTACAGAGCAAGCTAGTTATGGTTCGGCAAGTAGGATGCTTGCCATTTGTTTCAATGCATCTCTAACACTATTAAGTCAAGGAAGAGAAGATTTTAGTGTATTTTAATGTATTTTGAAGTAAATTTTAAAGTAAATCACTGCTAAATTTGGTCCAGTAAGCAGTGGAGAGCTCATAGCCTAGTGTATAATCCAAAGCTAATGTCCTCTTGTGTTTTTAACCTGAAGGCATGTGGAGCAATCCCTGAGTCCAGGCCTTGTGCACAAAGTGCTCCGTAGGTGCCAAGCGAGGCTGCTGCCCTCAAGATTCCCAGGACCAGTTTGCTGGTGTGGAGTCTTCCTTTGATTCCAGCTTCACCACTCACCTGAGTAGCATAAGATGGGTGAAGTGACCAGGAGGATTGTACTGGGAAGCTTTTCGGTGTCAAAAAAACTGGACAGTTGATGAATTTTAGTAAGACTGCGATGAAAGTTTGATTGAAACCAATTTTGCTCTAACATTCTTCGGGGACCACCACATCTCTGCAAACTCGTCCCCTCTAGCGCATCCCGGCCAGCAGCCACGACGGGCCTTTGAAAGGCTGTGCTGTCTTTCCTTTCCCCTCCATAGCTCTGCCCTGAGGCTGATTTCCACCTTGCTGGGCCGCTTTGTGGAGATGCAGTCAGAGTTTGTGTTATTCTTTCTTGCATGTTTTCCCTGAGTCATGTTTAATGGTAGCATTGCTGCTCCGTTGTGGCAAAAGGATATAGCTCCCGTCAAAGGCATCTCTGAATGCTCCCATGTTTAGGCTTGAATCTCATCTCACTTAAACACATGTGGGCAGGAGGTCTTTGGACTCTCTGCCTGTAAATCCTTGTTTTTTATAGTGGCTGTCTTCAGGAAGAGAGTGCTGACCCCTCGAACAGATACCTTTGTTTTCCAAAATAGCCATAATTGTGCTCTTGCATCATCTCCGTGGTTATTTTAAAAATCCTCTTTGTGACTCTGCATTATTAATGAGGTGTCTATAGAGTTGTGTAGAAAAAAAAGCTATTGTGTTAATCTTGATTGTGGCTTTTTCATTTCTTCTTGCGATTGGACCAAGTGCTCCGCTGGAGTAAACTGATGTCATTTGTACTCTGCTATATCTCTTCATGTTATTGGCACTATTGTCACCAGCTGTCATGATAAGATATCCACAGTGTGTCAGGAGAGGAGAATCTCTCTTTTCAAGGACAAACTAGATAAAATGACACAGAAATGGCGTATATACGCTGTGCTGCTTGGAAGCATGCTGCGAATCTGGAAACTCAGTCTGTGATCATGAACATGCCATATGACACACACGAGAATTTAGATGGTTGCTAACTGTAACTCTGCAACTGAATTATCCCAGAGAAACAGACTAAATGTGATATCTTTAAAATATATATACACACATGTGATAAGAACAGGAAACTTTGGCATGGCATTTTTCTTCTATAGACTTCAGGGAGCTTTAGCAGGACTAGTATCTCTGCTGTCATTTTAAAAATGGGCAAAGGGAAGCCAAGAGGAGCGTGCCAGGGCCGCTCAGCCTTGCATCGTGCTGCAGCGAATAATTCGGGTGCATGTGCATAACATTCATAAAATAGATTACCCGGTACAGGTAGAGGTCATGAAACCTTCTTTTGAGGAGATTTAGCTTGGTGTGACTGGAAAATAGTTCACGAGAATACGTAGCGTCCAAGGTAACTTATTTGTATGGACTCACACATGCAAATCCTATTAGCCTAAGAGTTCAGCAGAGGGGGACTCCCGACTGCGTGACCTAATGACAGAATTGTGGGTGCCCTGGTGCTTCCAAGGTGATAACTTTCAAGCTGCAATTGGCTGAGAAACATGATCAGCCTCCGAGCGCTGTAAAAGTTACTCGCGCCTTAGTCACTATATGAGTGCCAAGTTGTAATGCACGTGTGCCGAAGGACTGAGAATCTAGGGATGTTGACAGTAAGTCAAAAAAAAAATAAAAATAAAAAAATCCATGGTATGCAAGTGTCCTGCCACCTTTGCTCTTGCAATACAACATTTTCCTTGTATGTCAAGTTCACCATTTCAGATCTCAACTCCTGAGAGATTTTTTGTCAAAGTTC
Organism: Nothocercus julius; assembly: GCA_013398735.1. Classification (NCBI taxonomy): domain Eukaryota; kingdom Metazoa; phylum Chordata; class Aves; order Tinamiformes; family Tinamidae; genus Nothocercus; species Nothocercus julius. Next base: position 3,715,297 of record VZSV01000005.1, read on the forward strand.
ATTTTTAAACGCAAATGCATAAGTTGTTTAAATTGCAAGTTTTTGCTTGTTCTTTAAATGAGTTTTATTATTCTGGATGATATTCAACACTTGCCTGGGCTCTGAGAGCAGCAATGAATTTGCCCTAACCATCTGAGCACCACAATGGGTAGATAGATGTATTAAGAGTTATCACCTCAAAGACAGATCAAAGTCTACTTCCTTTGATATCGACTTTCCTTAAAAGGACCTAAATATAACCCGCTAGCTAAATAATTCAATTTGGGGGGGCAGGGGGCAGAGGAGCTGAGCACATGTTTATGCAACAGACCCCCGTGACTCTGCAGTGCGGGATTTGCGGGAGGAGCAGAAACGCTCCTCGCTCTCTGGTTAAGGCAGGCTTACTCGCGCCTAAACGAGCCCGCTCTGCCAGCCCCGCAGAGGGGCTGCTCGCTGCCTACGCGGCCGGCACGTCGCGGGTCGCCCCTCGGGAAGAGAAGCAAAGAGCTGGTCCTAGCACACGATCCCTTTTTGGATGTGCCCCCCGTGCTGTGCGGCTGGGCTTGGGCATCCCTTCCTTGACCCCGTGTGGGAGGTGTCGATAGACCTGTAGCACACACTGGCTTTAAAATTCACTGGTTTTGTTCCCTTTTTATTCTTAAGTATCTCTGGACACTGGGAAATGCACATATATGAGACATACATGAACATATACGTTCAGCCTGTCAGCCTGAGAGCATCAGGTGTTGCCAGGGCTGCATCTCAGGGGCCGTCTAGAGACCCAGGTCCCCCCCGTCCTTTAAAAGGCCCCCCGGGGCCCATCTGAGGCCTTCGAGAGCGCGGGCGAGGGCTGAGCTCCTGCGGCGCGAGGCGCGCGGTGCAGGGGGCTCTCCCGCCGCCCGTCGCTGCCTGGCGGGCGGCTGCCTGGAGGCCGGCGGGGCCGGAGGGCTTCCCGCGCCCCGGCCTGCTGCCCCTGCTCGCTGCCTGCCCCTCGCAGCATCGCGTCTGCTCTCGCTGTGGCACTGCTCTGGGGCTGTTCTACACCTGCCTTTGAGGTGGGGAGGCAGCAGAGGGACCTCAAGGGCAGAGCTGCCCGTCGCAGCTTGCGCTCCCGGCGGCGACGCCGTCCTGGGAGGGACTGGCCGGCTGCTGAGGCTTGGAAAGAGGCTCTGCCGGTACCGCGGCCGTCCTGGTCCCTTCTAGCCCTCTGCTTTTCAAGTAGGGCCGGCCCAGCAGGCGCGAGCCGGCCCCGCTGTGCGCCCCGCACGGCACGGGTACGTCCGCCCGCTGCTCTGCTTCCCCACGTACTTGTGTCTGACGTCGTTAGTGCTGTTTTAGTTAAGAATTTGGTATAGTCGCAATGTCATCGTATCTGAATAAAATGGTACCTGGAAATGGACTCTTCTGACTGATTAGAAAAGCCCATTTGTAGAGGTCCTGATGTCCCTGCTGGCAAGTACCTGCCCTTTCTGGAGACAGGCCACCAGAGGCGGCAACCACCGACTAACGCCTGCGTGTGGCAGCGACCTCTTACAACGAGCCCGACTCCTCGACCCGCAGACACTGGTGCCGAAGGCTGCAAGCCCAAGCCGGCATCGCCTGCAGGCTCCCGTGCCCGGCCCTGCGTTTCCAGCCCTGCTGCACACCTGCCTCTGACCACTGCCCTTCACCAGAACTCTTAGCACTTCTGCTCATCCTCGCGCACGTGCAAAGGGCTGCTGGCCCATGCACACGGCGGGAAAATCGTCTGGAAGGGTTGGGCAAGAGCAGGGCTGGACAGAGATGCTGTGGGGGAGCTGACGCGCTGCGACTCCCTCTCCTAGACCACAGCAGGGCCAAGGCAGGGGCTTATGGGGACAGCAACAGGTGCCACTTGTGCCAGCGCGACAGACCCAGCCCTGGGGTGGAAACAACCCGTGGGGGCGGCCCTGCCCCAGCACAAACCATGAGCGCCCACGGGTCCTTCCCGCTGCGGCACCCGCACCCCAGGAGGGCAGGAGGGAGGGAGGCGGCCGCCAGCGGCAGAGAGGTCACGTACCCACTTTGAGCTCTTTCCCGAAGACCGTCCTCTCTCCCAGGGCTGAGCAGTTCCAGCGCCCGTTGCGGAACTGGAACTGGCACTCGTTGATGCCCATCTGGGACCCTTCCCCGATGACGATAATAGCGTCGGGCCTGCTCTGGCAGATCGCCCGCTGCCGGGGGGCGAGACCCGGGATCTTGTTACAGATGATGCTGGCGCCCAGGGCCACCACCGAGGAAAAACCCCTGCAACGACAAGAGGCCCGTGGTGCTGGGGGCCGCCGCGTCCTGGAACCGGCCCTGGGGACCTGCCTTCCTCCCGCAGCCCCGCGCCGTGGCAGGTGCCCCCGGGAAACACCCGTCTCCCCCGTTCAGCGCCGCCGCTTCTCTCTCTCTCCTTCTCCATAAATAAAACAGAGATAAGGAGCACGTGGGCTCCTGCCAAAACGGGGCTCCACTTCCTTGTTAGTGAATTAAAGCCCATGCAAGCGTGGTGCGTGCCCGGCCACGCACAGCGCAGGGCTGAGCGCTGCACCAGCGGAGTGCGGAGGGAGCAGACCCCTCACCTGGGCCGGGATGCGCCGGGATCGGGGCTGGGATTAGAGCTGGCTCCCTGTCCCGCCGCCTCAGAGCCGCTGCGCGGCGTGGGGCTCTACCTGCACTCTACCAAATAACACGGAATAACCGGGGCCGCCACCATCACTTCTGCTGCTTCCCTGGTTAAATAGCAACAGGTCCGGGCAGGTTAGGCGGAGAGCGAGAGAGGCAGCGATTGTTATAAAAGAAAGAAAGGGAAAAAGAAAAGAAAAAAGTTACTTACCCGATCTTGATGTACACAATCCCCAGGCTCAGGAAGATGTGCAGGATCCAGCGCCTTGCCTTCCTGTTCATATTCCCCGCTCGCCGTGCCTCACACCAGCATGGAAA
>VZSV01000005.1:3720156-3738268 GCA_013398735.1 Nothocercus julius
AAATATATATTTATATAGAAGTATGTAAGTATGTATATACATTTAAAGTGCTGTTACGAGCTGTGCAGAAGGGCTAAGTTGTTGCAAGCTGTGTTCATCTTTCATCCCGCTGGCTCGCCGAGGAGCACACGGTGCCGGTGGCGCGCGCCGGAGATCGTGCCGGGACAGGCACGGGCGCCGCGCTCCGGCACGGGCCCCGCCGCGGTGCTGCGCGTGGGGAGGCGCTGGCAGCAGCTGTGGCGCTGCCCCGGCTCCTCGTGGGGCGTCCCGCACACACGCGCGGCTGGGCGATCAGCGGGGCTTGGGCAGCGGCCTCCGCGCTGGGAGGGCGGCCTGGGGTTACGCAGGTTTGGGGAGGACCCGTGTGCTCCCCCTGCGCATCAAGCAGCGCTTTGCCAGAGGTCAGAGCTAACCCAGCCCGCGCCGGCCTCTTGCCCCTGCTCTGTACCCAGCCCAGGGCGAGGAGCTCCTGGGCCACCATGGGGGCTCCTGGCACTAGGACAGTGCGGGGAACAGCCAGACACGGCAGGTAACGCCTGAGGAGCCGCTGAGGAGGAGCCCGCAGCAGCCACTGGAGGTGGAGTCGGCTTCACTTCTTGCTTCTCCCAGCGCAGTGGGTCGCGTCACTTTTAGCTGTCCCTGCACAGAAATGGGCACAAACAGCATGCCGTGGGTCCCAGGAGCCTCATCCCAAAACAAAACTGCTTTCCAAGGAACAAATCTGCCCCCAAAGTGAACCTCTGAATACTAAAGAATTGGGAAGTCATTTAAATTTGCTTTGGAGCTTCCGTACCGTTTCCCCAATACAGTGACCTGAGAAGCAAAGTCCAGGGCTCCTTAGGCTTCGTTTTTGCTTTTTCCCTGTTTCTGATGCTGAAGGCTGTTCTTTGTGGCTTGTCTCCACAGGTTGGCTGCCTAGAACAGCACAGCGGGAGGAGGTAGGTCAAGGCCAAGCAAACTGTTGTTTTATGGGTCTGCAAGAACAGAAATGGCAAAAGCTCCCCAGAAAGTGAAGACGCTTTACTGGACTAACCAGTGACTTGACCTTACTCTGTTTGTTCCTAAAATATTTGTGCCTTAGATATACGTGTGTGTGTGCACGCACGTGTAAGTCATCTGTGCAATAACGCTGTGCAGATTACAGAGGGGTAGTTTGTCTTTCTCCACAACGTTTCTAAAACATGAAAATGTTTGAGAAGTCAAGTGCTCCTTCTTGCCCTGTGGTTCCTGTGGTCTTTAGTGTCTTGTCTCTACCTACTGTCTGTTTTGCAGTGCATATAAATTCAGCTTTTCTTTTTGCACCACATCCTTATATTACTTCATAATTATTGCATACTAAAATCAATATGAGATATTATGAAAAATTACTCCTCTTACCAGAGCAGGGCAATAAGTTACAGGCAACACCTGGAAAATTAACCTGGAACAATTGGCAAACCCAATAGGAATAAGGAAATTGCCCATGTCAGTAAAAGCGGGCTAGAAAGCGTGCCTTGCGGAGGCAGGGCTGGAGCACCACTGCTCATCCCGCACTGGAGCTGCTCCATGGCTCCCGGGAGCTCCCCGCTCCACGGAAGCCGCGCCGGAGCAGAGGCAGCTCCTCTGCGGATGGGATCTGCTGGCTCTCGCCTCTGGCTGCCGCTTCTTTATTTAGCAGCAGCTCGGAACAAAGCGCGGGACGGCTACACCCCGGGCCATCCATCACCCGCCACAATGCGCGGCCACGGCTAGCCCGCGGGCAGGGCGGCGCTGGCTTCGCGCGCCGGATCCCGCGCGCCGGGGAGCCGGCCCTGGAAGTCTGCTCCCGAAAGAGCCCGGTCCCGCCAGGAGCTGGAAAAGGCTGGTGGTGTCAGTGTGGTCCCTTTGGCCACCCCCGGCCGCAAGCCGCAGTCCTGCAGCCTCCTGCCGCGGAGCAGCTCCCCGCGCTCTGCACCGGGCTCGGGCAGCGAAGCCGAGGGCGGAAGTGCCCATCCGCTCCATGTGTGGCTCTGGCCAAGGTTATTAATGTCTCTTTTTTTATAAACATAAAGAAACTTAAGAAACATACTCATGTAAAACAAAAAAGAAAGGTTGTCTTTCTTTTTTTCCTTTTCTTTTTTTGTTTTTAAGATGGCCTTTGATAACACAAATTCACAAGGGAGAATATTGTTAAAAGCCCATTTTGTAACCAGATCCTGGATGCACATACCATCAATACTCCAACTCTGGCTCCCTTTTATCGGGCTAATCATAGCTGCACAGTTTTGTTGTCAAAACATCTCCTGTAACAGGCAGGCTGGAGAGCCGTCGGCAGCAGAAACGAGGGGTGAATACACCAGCACTCCCTGTATTAAGAATCTCTAACCTCGTAAAAGGGTGCTTAAAAATATAATAAATAAATGAGCAAGAATCACAAAGCCAGTTAATTTCCTGGGCTCTCCCTTGCCCCTCCTGCAATATATCATATCATCAGCCACCACAGCAGCGTCTCAGTTTACAGATGTATTTGTGGGACTGAGAAACGAGCAATAAATAGTGCTGCAGAGTTTCGCTCCGCGATGAGTAAATTATGTAAGAAGCTGCCGCAGGTCAGAGCTCAGGAAGGGCGAAAGCTGCCTCCCCCGCGGGGCTGCTCCCAGGGCTCCGCGGCACCGCGCCAGGCACCTTTCCAGAAGACTTGTCTGGCTTCGAATGTTTGCGGCAGTAACACAGTTTGTGATTGCCTTTGTGATGTGAAGGGGTGCCTGGCAGGCTGGGGAGGGGGTTCGAGAAGCACAGAGGAGATTTTCCTGCTCTGAAGGAAAAAGCACTGGTCCCATGGCGTCTCCCGGCGACGCTCCAGGTGAGAGCCAGGCAAAGCCCCCGGCAGAAGGCTGCACGGCACAGCCGAGGCCAGGCCGGCTGCAGAGCCGCTGGGACGGGCCTTGCAGCTGGGAGCGACTAGCGGCAGCTGAGCTGCTAACTGCTGGAGAGCCCGGAGCAGATAAATTAGGAGGGGCCGAAGGAACCACCTGGCTGCTGGAGGGAGGGCTGGGGGTGAAGAAAGTGTCGCTGGGATTTAGGCACCTGCTGCCGGTGAGGGCTGGAAGGTCATCAGGTGGTTTATGCCCAGCTGGTGGAGGGCTGTGTCACCGTGTAAGCGCCCAGGTAGGTGCCCAGGCTGTATCTGCTGCCTCTGGGGAGTGGGAGCAGCCTGAGGAGTTTTTGAAAATGAGATCTGTGAGTCAGGGCTTTCCCAGAGTTTGAGTTTGTTCAGGTATTTGAATGAAAGTGCAGATAAATCCATGCTTTAAAATAAAGTATGAATAATGGTTTGGTGAAGGTACCACTGAGCCTGCATTGCTGAGCTCTGCCTGGTCCCATTTCTGTTGGGCAATTGTGTGTAGGTTTGGGGTCTCAAAATGAAGAAGATATTCCCTATGTGAGGATGTGATTGTCAATTCTCCCAGGTATCAGAAAACCAGACTTGAACTCTTAAGTTACTTACGTGCTGCTTTGCAAATGGAATGATTCTTTTCTGTGCTAATATGTACCTTAAGCACCAGGTAGCTCCCTCCCATTGCACTTGTGGCGGTTTTGGAGGTTCCTCTAGAAAAGTGTGTGCACGCACCAGACCTGGTGTTGGGGCTGTGTTTGCAACGTCATCAGCCTTAAACTGTCAAACTCGTCAGGTTGCAGCTCTCACAATGCCATCTTGGCTGCTAGGAGTTGAACCCTGTAGAGGAAACTAGTGATTAATACATGGGCAGCCCATTGCTTCCCCAGCAGTAATACTCAGTATTGCTCCCAGGAATGTGCTGCTAAGAGAGCCCTCTCTTCAACAGTCATTTTAAGCTAACAATGTGAATCCCACCAGTCTGCATCTCCTGCTCCATCTCAATGTGAAAATGTCACTAGGTGCCCGCTGCACTGTCACGCACCAGCCTCTAGTTCTGCAGTGACTCACTTCTCTTCTTGATCTTTTATCCCTCTGCAAGTGTAACGGTGGCTGTATCTTCACAGGGTTGCTACTCATCTAGACTCTTTCCTTTTTTAACTTTCCCTGTGACTTCTTTAGAAGTTTTCGGTGATGCCATGACATAACAAGCTGCTCATTACAAGATATTCCTTAGTTGTCGTAATATGGACTTAGGCAATTACTATTTTTGTCCTTAAAAAAAAAAAAAAAAAAAAAGGTTTCCTTTACACATTTATTAATGGATGTAGAGGTGAAACGATGAACTGTCAAAGCAGATTATTTGCTGCCAAAGAAAGGTCTTAAGCACCATGGATCTGATCCAGAAAACATGACACAGTCTTCCAGGCAGCATCAAGCCAGAGAGCTACAGATGCTGCTCACAGTAGGGGAAAACTTGTCAGCTTTGGAAATGTCAAGTCTGTAGTGAGATGGAGCAGCAAAAGCAGAGTGTGGCAAAGAGAGGTGCTGTAAAACCAGGTATCAAACCAGGCATCTTGGTACTCCTTGGCCTACTGACAGTGATATGGACGTTCTGCTGGGGTAACTTTCCGTGCTGAAAGTGCTGCATACTTGTGCTTTGGGCCGGGGCAGCCCAGCACGGCGAGAGGAAGAGGAGGAGGAGCCAGAGCGGTGTTGGTGCTGGTCGGTGCAGCAGTGGCACGAGCTCCGCGCGGGCCAGACGCGCCGTGATGTGCTGAGCAGATAGAGCGGCGGGGCGGACAACAAGGGTGTTGTCCGTTCCCCGAGCGCCCAGGGCGGAGTCACCAAAATGTGCATGGGAAGGGGTGACAAACAGCACGAGGAAGTCATGTGGAGAGCGGGGGAAGCGAGCTCGTGTTCGCGGCAGGAAGGAGAGAAAGGGTGGAGAGAGTGGAATGATGAGGAGGAAGGCACAGAAAGACACAGGTCTACTCTTTGTCCTGATGGAGAGTGACCTTGCACTAATGTACTATGTATTTACAAATCTGACCATGAGCAGAATAAATTTGGAGAACATCTCTACTGGCAGTCAGTTTAATACTACTATAATTATAGCTACATAAATAAGCTGGATAATAGGACTAAATACCTGTGTCTCTTTTTCCTCTGGTCAAAGTCTTACAAGGCTGATGCCAAGGTGCCACCAGAGCTTCAGGAGGGCACAGTCATATGGTGGTGGTGAGAGGAAGTTGTGAGCATGGCACACAAACTTTAGGGAATCTTGCAACTTTTTTTTTTCTGTGTAGCCATTGCCTAAATGGCAAGCAAAATTATTCTTAAAATATCACTTTGGTGGGGGGGGAGGAAAGCAGAAAGTACTGAACTAGATCGTCTGAACAAACTTGGCTGAAAAACAAAACCAGCCTTTGCTAGCAAGGAAGCTTGGGGAACTCTGCGAGCCCTCAAAAGGGAATTGTACAGCAGCTAGCAGGGTCCTTATCAATAATCTCCTATCTCCTCCCAAAGCCAGGAATTTTCCCTCATCTACTTCTGTGCAGATGTGTTTTATGTGATGATGTAAGGCCAAAGAGGCCTGTATTCAATATTTACTTTAAAATTATGTAAACAGTACTAACTAATCTGTCAAAATGTGCATTCTTGGAAAATGCCTGACTAAGCTAATTCATGTTTTTGGAGATGCTGCTTGTCTAGATACCTGAAGCATGTCTGTTTACCACGGACCTGCTAATGCCTCCAGAGGGATCCACACAGCCCTCCAGTTACATGTTTCCAAACTGTAATTGCAGAGTAAATAAAGGTATCAAACATGTAATTGTAAACTGTGGAGGTCTAGTGGTACAGAAGGCAACCAATCAAGTTCTAGCACGTACTTTGTACAGCTGAGAAGGTGGTTGCGCGGGAGCAAATCAGGGCTGGGCCAGCAGGGGCTGTTAATTTTGGCCTGGGCCATCCTTGCGGGTTGTTCCAGTGTCATCAACTCCAGGAGACCTGGAGCTGGCCTGAACCAGGATAACAGGCTTGGCACTGTCAAACTCGTGCTTCTTGGTGCTCCTGCAGGGCTGCACCAGCAATGCTGGGCTGCCCTCCAGCTGCCACTCCCGCACTGCTCCCGTGCGTCCCCAGGACGGGGCCGGACAGGATCGTCTCTCTGAAGGCCCCTTGATGACACTGGGCAGCTTGAAGCATTGGCCCTAGGGCTGTGTCCCAGGTCTGCTTACCTCTCTGACCAGCCTCATTCGTTGGTCCAAGATTGCCCATAGACATAGAGGGCAAGCAAGATGTTTGACTTCCTCTCTCTGAGCTGGGAGCAGCTTCCAGCCGTACCCTTTAGCTTGTGGTTCAGGTTGAAATGGCTTTCTGCTGGTGTTACCTGTGATCTGGCTAGAGGGAGTGCTCTTATCAGTAAAGATATTTTCTGTGCTGTTCATCTAAAGTGAAGGCAGTGGGTCTGGAAAGACATAAATTCAGTGTTTAGTAAAGTGTTCCTAGGAAGAATTCTGGAAGACCCGGCCAAGGGGGGTATAGGTACACACATATGCTCTATAGACATATTAGAAGTCTGTGCCACTGTGAAATGTTTTTAATGTAGCCCAGAGCAAAAAATCCCTTTGAAATGTGCCAGCACTGTGCTTGGACCAGCCAGTACTGAGCAGGGCTTACTGGCTGCATGGGGTGGCTTTGCAGACTTGATAAAAGAAAGGCCCCTGTGTGATAGATTATAATAAAGGTTTCCATTTCTGCAGATTGCTGCTCTTTAGAAATGAGGAGTTCTTGATATCTGTACCTATTATTGTTGTACTGTCAGACCTATTCAACAGGTTCCCTTTCTACATGATCTACAAATACAGAAGAAGCCCCAGAACTTTCTTTTAGTAGAAAATGAGAGTAGAAGATGAGGGTTTATAAAAGAAACCACATTGGTCAGTGTCATGAGCAACCACTGTCAGGTTCTCGAGAACATCAGTAGATCTGGGAAGTACTTGAGCAATTTCTATTTGGGAGTTCTCCCGAGCAGGAATTTACCACCCAGGAAAGATGCTTTCCTGAAGACTTAACAGTGAGTGCTAAAGACTAGTGTAGTGGTCCAGCCATAGAGCTGCTGCTTACTAATGAATAACAGGGTGTCATGAGGACATTGAAAGCAAAGTCAAGTGATACTTGATGCTAAAGAGAAGATGTCAAAGGAGGTAAAGAAAAAGGGGTGTAAAAAAAGAGTATGTGTTAAAATGCAGGTGAGGAGACAAACTCTGCAGCAGGCTGCTGGCTTGCTGTGAGCAAAGCAGGAGTGAGACTGGCACCTAACCAAGACATTGGATGGTGAGAGTTCAACCAAGAGGAAAAGGCTGTTGCTTTGTGATTGTTATGCTGAAAAAAATAAAGAGAATTAAATCTCTTTGGATTAGGGGAGTGCTAAAGTGGGCGTTAGGAGAGATCTTGGAGGACGTAATGGGTTGTGGGTATGAGCGACTTACACAGTCATGTTGGCAGTAATGAAAGAGGGTGGGGATATGTGCAGCTGTGCTTAGGAAGGAGTTTTGTCCTAACCAGGAAGAACTTTAATTAAACGTAGATCTAACCAAGAGACCACCGTAGAGAACAATACAGTGCTTTTTGTTTGTATCAGAGGTATCTGGAGTAGAGCAGTAAAATTAAGGTTACCTCTGTTGTGATGGAATTGGGGTGTTTGGAGTGTTTCTTTTTTCCTGGAAATGAGATGAAAGCATAAGAGGTCCAGAACTGTGCTTGTCAAAGGGCTGGTGAGGAAGTCTTGGAAAACGTGCTAAAAGTGATTGGTGGGAGACAAGAGACCAGAGACGATTTCTAGAAGAGGGTGGTTAGCCATGATAAAAGTAAATGAAGAGAAGGTAAAATGTCTGACTGAAGTCTGGATAAGGTAGAGAAACTTCAGCCAGAGAAGGCTCAGCAAGATGAAGGTCAAAGTGTTGGAGAGGAGCATCAGGACAGGCTAAATAGCAGTGAGCTACGAGTGGGTGTAGAGCCCAGGAGGGCAAGACAGGAGTCATGGACTTCTTGTCCTTTAAAGGTTGGAGGTGCTAAAGGATGTTGGAGAGACCAGAAACTGGAGAAGAGATGAAACAAGAAGGGTTAAGATAAATCAGAATAAAAGTGGATGAGGGAAATTGAGATGGCATTGAGATGCTGTTGGAAGAAGGAACAAACCAGAGCACTGTTGCAGAAATGAGGAACACCAGCCGTCTCCTATTTCTTGGAAGAAGCTGCTGCAAATTTTGTGCATGGGAGAATGGGGGAACCAGGAGGAGAAAGTAGATGAGGAGTCAGAAATTGCATTAGCCAGAGTTGTAGACATGTGTGTTCTAACTCACAGCTCCTTGGAGCTGATGGGAAAGAGCAGTGGAGTGGATGGGTTTGTGGTTGTGGTGTTAGTTGCAGCAACCAAAATGAAAAGGATAATCACCAAGTCATGCTTTGGCAAGGTCAGCTTTACTAGGCTGAAATGAAGGTTAGCAGTAAACCAGGAATTTTCAGATAGGAAAAGGACAGGAAGGAGAAATTAGCAAAAAGAAGAGGGGGTTGGAGTGTGGGGTGAAAGCCCTGTTGAATCCTCTGGATGAGAGGTGACCAGAGAGAATTTGTGCAATGGAGAAGCGAGAGAAGTGCTAGGCGAAACCATACCCAGTTAGCAGTTTTGGAGCGGCTGAAAGAGTTGAATAAGGACTGCAGATTTACTGAAGGTGTGAAGATGAGGAAATACAAGTGTAAGAAACTGACTGGGTGGTCTCCAAGAGGCCACCAAGGACAGATGTGGGAGTTGGAGAGGAGAAAGGGCAACTCAGGTGCAGAGCAGGAGGATGGGGAGAGGGTGGGCAGGTGGTAGATGAAGCAAATAAGGAGAGAGAAGGGATTTGAAAACAGCAAGGACAGGAGGAAGCCCTGACCCCCTTCCACCATGCCTGCCCCAGAGCAGGTAGCCCTGGGAAGAAGGATGCCCTGAAGAGTTAGGGAGCACCACCGAGATGCAGGGAGCCGCTGGCCAGAGCAGGCTGTGGGTGGCTGGGTGAGCGTGCAGCCACGAAACAGCCCGCGGTGGAAGAAGTTTGGAGTGGTGGCACCAGAGGGCAGGTGGAGGTGTGGACAGGGATATGTGGGTGGAGCGGGTGGTGCCTTGGGAGGACCGGCCTCAACCCAGAGTTGTCAAAGGGAAGGACAGAGGAGCGCTGTGGAAAAGGATAGGCTTGGCATGGAAAACAGGAGAGGGCAAAGAAGATAACGGGGACAGATGCAGCGATGAACAAAGGGTGAGGTCAGAGCCATGGCTAAGTGGCAGACAGACAAATGCACAAAAACAGAAAACGAGGCAGCTCCTGCCTGTGGTTTTTAGGTACGGCGTTTAGCTGGCTGCAATTGCGAGTGATTGATTACAGAATTAGACTTGTGCTATTTTGGCCCTGTGACTTCAGATGCTGTAATCCAAGCCCACTGTGTTTATCCTTGCCTTGCGGAGAGCAGTTTAGGCATGGGGAAGATTCTGGGGGAGACGTGTCAGAGGGCTTTTCCCCAAACTGCGCTTGTAACGCTGCCACTCCTCTCATCAATCATCAGGCTCATATAAAGCTGGCAGCGTGCTTCCTGCTGGGGTGTTGTGGATTTTCAAAGGCAAAGTGCGCTATTGTTTAATAGCCAATTATTCACCGGCATTGATAAACAGGCTTTGCTTGTGATTACTGCAGCAATTACTCACTTGCCTAATTTAGACATGAGGAAAAATTAATTCAGGCTTCCAGTTGATCATTTATATCTCTGGCTGCTGTAATACGTAGGGCAGCGCACTGAAAACAGCTCCACCATAGAGGAAGCTGATCTGGTCACGCTGATAACAGGCTGTGCTGTAGCGTACTCTCTGTGAGATGAGAGATCTCCTGGGGATAAAGGCAGCGTGTTTTGTGCTTTTGGGGGCATAACAAACATGAATACCCTTCTAGGCCTTGCACTGAAACAGCAGTTGGGAGGGCAGGGATGGTGCTGTGGCCAGAAGGGATCTCTATGCACAGCTAAACAAGCAAACAGTAGTAAGATGCCTCAGTGACTTGGTCTCACCTTCCCCCCAGGCCACCCTCAAGTGCCGACAGACCCATCCCCAAGTAGCAGGAGCCCCAGTGGGGTGACCTGAGAGGACCTGGCTGCCTGGCTCAGAAGGACACTGAGGAGGAGCTGTATAAAATGGTGAACAGCTTCAGTGATGGTGAGATGCATGGATCATATTTACTCTTTTTCATGACTGGGGAGCAGTGAGATGGAAGGGCATCTGTGTAGAACCGGGACATGTCAACCAGTGACCTAAAGGAGCACATTTCCAATGTGGTAGCCAGGAGCACTTAGCTGAGGTGCCGACGTGCTGAGGAGGGAGTGAAACTTGTGTTAGTCTCTTAACCGAACCTTGGGCATGCCACAAGCGTGAGGCAGACCGGGGCTCCTGTTCGCCCTGAGCGATGCTGGGATCCACAGGCTGCATTGGCTCCAGTGCTTCTGGGCCCTATCATGGGGCAGTTACCAGTGGTGGAGCAGGATGGGCTCTAACAAGCCATGGGACTCACCCTGGGCGTTCAGGGAAGCTCTAGAGCGCCTGGAGGTGCCTGCATGGGGCTCCCAGCCGCTGCCACGGCCTCTCTGCCCGCTGAGCGTTACCTCGCGCCGAGGAGAGCTCATCACTGGAGCTCGTCTTATCCGAGACGGTCACACACGGTCAGGAACTGTGTAATTCGGTGGCCCTGCTCAGCCAAAAGCTAAATAGTTTCTAAAGTTTATTTCCTGTCTTTATAGCAGCGCTCGCTCTCGCTCTATGTGCGTGCGCGCGCGCGTGTGTGTGTGTGTGTATATATGTGTGTATATATATGTATATATGTATTTTTTTTTTCCCCCGCAAGCTAAAAACAAGGCTGGGAGCCGCTGGTGTTGCGGGTGGCAGTGCCGTGCCCCTTGCCCACGGTCGGTGCTGCAGCCCCTGCCGTGTCGCGTGGCCAGGGAGCACGGCCGCCCCGCGCCGTCCCCGCCTCGGAGGGCTCTTATCACGGTTAGCCGCCCTCCAAGGCTCTTCCTCAGGATAATCCCCGTTTGGTGATCCATCTTGCGGACCCTGCCCTTCCTTATTCGCACAAAATACCCCGCTCCAGGCAGCGCTCCCGGGTCAGGCTCGTGCCGCACACGTGACTTCCCCTTGGGGGACGCGGAGGGCAGCGGTGGCGGGCGGGCGCCGCAGGGCGCGAGCGGCGAGCGCGGCCGCTCTCGCCCGGCCTGCCTCGGGGGGGGGTCACAGCCACCGCCGTTGTTGTGCTGGAAAATCTCCCTGCTCCTGTCTTCCGTGGAAAACGTTATCGCCGGCGCATCCTGGCGTGCAGCCTGCCTCGTTATTACCGTCCGGCGCTGGCTTTGCGCTTATGCTGTGGTTCTGAGGCACTTGAAGAGGGTTGTGGCTTTTCAGGGAAATATAAGTCATGTTTTGACTTTCTTTGTTTTTGTTTCTTTTTGGGAGGGCAATCCTGAAAGTTTTTGGCAGAAATGGAGTCAAAAATGGAGTACCACCAGCCAGCCTGCTCCGTCGAACTCGTGCCCCGGCTGCAGTGCTCTGGAGGAAACCACAGTCTTCAAAAAATGTTGCCCGGGGACAGGGAAAGCGCGAGAGAGAAGAGCAGGCTTCAAACTTGCCACTGTGCCCTTACATTTTTAGGCCCCATTTGACTTCTTTTATTCCTCTTCTCTGTTTTAACTCTCGGTGAGTTCTTGCTGTTTTGTTTGTTTCTAAGCTGGCAACGCACGCTCGCCCTCGTGCCGTGGAACACCTTTGCTGTGACCCCTTCCCGTGCAGATGGAGCAGCAGAGCCGTCTTCAACCTGGGCTGCAGAGCCCTAGGTACTGACAAAATCCTGCACAGAACAGTTCCCAGCAGAAGCACGTGCCTCCTTCAGCAGGCACAGTGCTGACAGCAGCTGCTTTTGGGTGCCCACTAGTTAAAATGTGGCCATTCACGTTGGGTGGGTGCAACGGGCTTGTCTGGAATTAATAAATTGTGACCAGGACCAGGCACTGCTGCTTGGCAGCAGGCGATTCCACACATCGCTACGGGTGGTGCCGGCCCTGCTCCAGCCTCCCCGTGCCACCAGTGTCCTCAAACCACTTCTGTGTGACATGTATGAGCAGGCTGGGCTTTATCAGCACTCGCTTGTGCATAACGTGATGACAAAAATCATAATCTTGTTTTGGCTCCCACAGGTATTAATGAGTGATTTAGATTTCTGTCTTGTCATACCTCAGTACAGTGAATTTTTTCTGTCATGGGGCAGAAACTTTCTTTTGAACTTGATAGTCATACCTTGGACCCTACTTGACTGAACAAGTTCCTGCTTTTGTCTGTGGTTTCAACCAAATGTTTTTAATATTTCAGTCAAAATATTAAATCCATACAGGTAGCTGTGCCTTCCAAATTTAAATTATTGTGTTGTATTACTCTTTTTTTATCAACTCCTACATGCATGGCAATAATAATCTTTGCTTTTCATAGGAGAATGTGTAAAGATGGGATCTTTTGCAGTATCTCCAACTGAGTTTCAGGAAGGCAAACTCTAAATATTGCTCCCACTATTCCCAGTTTCAACACAGAATGCCACCAGGCTGGCTATCAGGACTACCTGTGTATGCCACTGAGGGGGCATAATGGTAAGGAAAATACTGTTTTGTTTGGTTACTTGTCTTGTGGTAACAGCTTTTGGATTGCTTAGCTGGAACAAATTGATTCTGGAGGAAGTTCACACAGATGAATATTCAGAGAAGCTACAGATTAGTTTTGTGTGTCAGGTATTAGATAAAGCACTTCAAAGCCTTTGCACGAATTTAGAGTGAAAATCCATATCTGGGTCTCTCTAAAAGCTATGCTGGCCATAAGCACAAATGTGGACGCTAAGTGAATCATCGTTAGAAAAAATGGCTTTTGTGTGTTATGTTCTCAGAAGATTAAAAATAGAGCTCTGTCTGATTTTTTTTAAAGTGCCCACCTTTGATATTCCTTTACTGGCCCTAAAAATATTTGCATAAATGATGGTGACACAAAACCAATTGTGTATCTGCTCATCTATGCTGGTTAAGTATTGGCATCATTTGTGAAAACTTCTTTCCTTATCTTTGCTAACCATAAGCCAGACTTGTAAAAGTATGTAAGTGCTTATGTGCTTACCAACCATGTTACCCATTTATAAATATTGCAAGTGTTTTTCTTCTACTTACAGTAAAATCCAAGTTATTCAACATCCATTATATAATACTCTAAGATGGGAACTATTTTACACAGGCAGTCATTTAATAATACTTAAGAACATGCTTTCTAAATGGCACATTGTTTTTCTCGATGCACTGAACTCCGCATCCTTAAACATTTCGCTGAATAGGAAGCTCTGTCCTTTGGTCCTATTTATGTTTTGTCTTTTAACTTTTATTGTAGGAAGAAATGTGCATAGCAGACACCTGCATACAAAGAACGTGGTTGATGCTGGACAGTGAAGGTCTGTTGCTTGCACTGTGCCTGGTAATGGTAGTGTCTCCACAACAGTTTTATGTATTTCGTTGTGATTTTTTACACCAATATTACAAGGCAATATGGGCCAGCTGCCCAAGAAAAGCTTGGGAGGGTTATTTCCTACCTCAATCTCAAAAAAAAAAAAAAAAAAAAAACACTTTGGACCTCTTTTGTAAAATAACTATGAGGGAAAGTCTTGACAAGGGCTGTGCTCGTGTTTTGGCATAAAACACGCCTTAGTTCTGTAAGCCTGGCTTTAACAGCATCAGCCACAGCGCATAATATTTTTAAATCTTGAGTACTAGCTGTTTGTACACACTTCTCATTTTAAGAGCTGAAGCTCAAACTACACCAGTCTTGCTCTTTTTTCTTCCTCCTCATCCTTCCATCCACCCCTCCTCATTTTAGACAGCTACTGAAAGAGGAACCATTTACGGAGCTGAGCTAGGTTTCACATGTAAGAACATTTCAGGATACTTGCATTAATTTGTTATTCTCTTCACCTGGCAATTTATGGCTAGTTGCTGGGAACACTGAGAACACATGTTAACTTCAGAGATGTACCTATGCTATGCAGAACTAGAAATCTGAATTGCATGATTCGGCCCTTCTCCTTGCTATTTCAATGGAGATAACTTTTCAGTAACATTCTTCTATTTCAGAAAAGACATTTTCAGTCACCATCAAGACAATTCCTAGTGTCATTGTATGACTTCAACAGTTTGATTTGGTATTATTGTATGACTTTTAAGTTTGATTTTGAAGTTATTTTAGTGTATCAGGATGAAAGAGAACAGTGTTTTACTTTTCAATGCATATAAACCCTTTTCACTCTAGTACTTTTAAGTGTCTGAAACTTTTATCTACAAATCAGTATTTTAGACTACATAGGCAATAAGAACAAATGACACTTCTGATTTTTTGTGGGTGTAGCAACAAAACCTATATTGATACCTGCCATGATTCTTTATCTTTACATAACCATTTCATAAAATTCACTACTAAGCTTTAGCAGAAATCTGCTTTTCTTAAACTAAACCCAACCACTTGGCTCCTTAAATCTGAGCAGGGGTCTAGAAGCAATACTATGCATTGAGGGATGTTGCTGTTTTGTGTGTTTCTGAAGCCATTAACGTTCAGTTGAACCTGACACTTTGGTCAGACTTTTTCTCCCCTCTATGTATTAGGTATTTTATACAGATTTATGGTTAATCCAGAAGATGAACCACCTGCGTGCATTCCTCTACCTACTACTGAGTGCAGTACAGCCTTGCCAGCAAAAAAGATGGCAAGAACAGCTGTTCAGCACAAGAATGATGTGCGTTCCTAACGGACATCAAGTATTAGACCAAGCAGTCCGAATTTCATTGTATATTTGGATTCTTAAGCATGTATTTGCTGACTACTCTCTCGACATATTGACAGTTAAGGAGTTACTTTTTTGCATCTATTCTCTCAGGTTGGATATAAAAGCACATAGAAGAACTAATTATTAGACTGTATTATGAGTTAGGATAAAATTCTAGTGTAGATACCCATGGCTGCAGCTCTTCTCTATGAGCTCTGGTATCTGCTGCATAGTGCAAACTATCTAAATGAAAGCTTACTTTAATAAGAATCTTACTATGGGAATTCCTTTCTATCAGTTACAATCCCAGATCCCAAAACAAGGTAGCAGAGGTGATGAGTCCCTAGTTTAGACAGTTCATATGCTGCATATTTCTGGCACAAATGCTAGCAATGCTCTTCTGGGGCATGGTATTTAGAAGTAATTTTTTCTTATGGAAAACTTCAAGAGGTCTCCAATTTCACACTACCAGTAAAACTTTAGAGCACAACTTCTCCCAGAGAGGGATACAGAACAGAAATAATTCTCATGGGATACTGATCAGTGCTGAAGCTGTGTTCTATTTTTGGAACTCTCTTGGAACACTTCCAAGACCACCATGAAACAATTACTTCAATATGGGTGGTAAGCATGTCTGCTGTAGTGCAAACTTTTCTGTACTGTTTGATGTGTGTTCTTTAACCACTGCTTCTCTGCTTGGAAAGCTTCATTCTGTGTTGTCACCTCATCCTTAGACCTCCAACTGTACGCATGGAAAAATCCTTGCTTTGAGCAGATGCCATTTACTTGTGGACCCTACAGATGTTCAAGGTAAGAAATAACCTGATTATTAGATGACATGATTAAACCATACCAAGCTTCCTTTCTACTTCAAGCCTTATCATTTCATCAAGTTGCTTCCAGTTACAAGACAGTAAATGCCTGTACCAAACATAGGTAAGACAGCATCAGTAACGATCAGTTAAAAATCTAAACCATTAAAGAATAAAAACCTCTGAGTATCCCTGTTTTCCTTTATGAAGACATGATCAAGGTCACTTATGATATTACGTAATAGGGTCCATATCTGATGTGGTGCAACAGATATAGTAGCTCTCCACACTGTGAAAGTATATAGAGGTATTAATCTCACTATATTCAAAAACTTAGGTACTCTTGCCTAAGCAGCACTTAAGACTCTGAAAAGGAGTCTGGCTCTGAGTCATGTTTAGATGTATACAGCTTCAGCCAATCTAATAAACTTGAAGCTGATTCTACTGCATGCAGCTAACAGTGTTAAACGTTACAGTAACAGAACAGCAATAATCTGCATATCAAGTCTAAACCTTGCATATGACACCAAACTTAATGTTTAACTTAAAAAGTTAAAATTAATAGCTCTACAAAACTATTTGTTTTAGTATCCAAATTCTATTTATACATGCCTCAAACAGAGGCTTTGCAAAAGTGGCATGTGACAATAAGATGATCACAGCTATAGTGGCTGGCACTGATTATTTCCACTGATTATTTCTTTTACAAGCATATTCCTTCAACATATAAAATGCTAAGTATATTAAAGCTTATAAGGAATTTCACACTGCTAAAGATCAAACACATGGGTGTCTGTTTCTTTTCCCAAATGTTAACGTTTTAATCAGTTTTATGCAGATGATGCATTTATGCAGAAACCAACCTATAGTTAAGACTGGACAGCTCACCCTTTCAAAAGTATTTATGTAGCAGTTAAAACTTAAGCTCATAAACTAGCTCTGCAGTAAGCAGAGTTCTTGACACTGAGCAGTGACCTTGTACGCAGGACTTCCCCTCTGCCCCCAGTGAAGTCTCGTACGTAGCAAAACTCTATCGCTAGATTTTTTTCCTTTATAATATGTTCTTGATTATTTTCAATAATATGGGTAGTATTTTCTTGTGAAATTCAGCTCTACTTTGGAGAAAGCAAAGTCCATTCACCATAATAGTTGCATAAAACTGTAGTTTATTAAGTCAGAACTGAGTCAAATGTACAACTAAATCGATGAAACAAGTTCAAAAAGCATACTCAATGTTTTCATAGTATTAGGGAAGGATTGTGTCTTATTGACAAAGTGTTGGCTAGTGTAGATGTAAGATTTCAATGCTGTAACAGGCTTAGCCATTAAACTAAGTCTCCATATCCCTTGATATAAGGTATTGAGATGAAGACCTACAATAACTAATTATGGACTACTTAACCTACAAGCCCATGAGAGAGAGTACTAAGCAATCATTCATTTAATCAATGACTGAGAGCTGCTTTTTACTAGGAGTGCCTATATGCTGAGAAACTACCAGCTTACAGATGAATTGTCAAACTGATCCTTTTGGGAAAAGTAGAACTAGTTTTTCTGTTTGAAATGCAAAGCCAGGAGGGACATGTGTCTTTAGTTACATGTCTGTAGGTACACTGCATTGATATCTCAAATGAATTTTTAGATATGCATAATGCAATTTTAGGGAACTTAAATCTTAGTCTTAAAGGAGCTGCATTCCAAGCATAGCCTCTCCCCTGCAGGGTATCACACTAACATCACCAAAATGGCAAGGACACCCTCAAATGCAGCACTTTACCATGCTGAACTTCAACTAGTGTTACTAAACTCAAGTTTAGCACCAAGTGTTCTCATATACCAGTTTCAATAAGCCTCAATATGTTTAGAAACATTTGTCACTTCTCTTCACATGTCAAAGCTGATGAAGTTAAGATAGAGCCAATGGTCCTGTTGTTATAATAAAGCCCTAAGAAAGGCAGCAGGTTGTATAGTTACCTCCTTGTGAGCAAAATCCCTGCCCTAAAACTATGCAACCTACTACCTCTTCCTAGGAGCCCAATGTTTCCTTTTTGCAGTTCTTCTTACTGAGCAGCTGCTCTCTGCAGTCAGCTTAGCTTACCAGCTGCTTTCCATCTTCTGCATGTTAGGCCTGGGTATATTCTGCAACTTTATGCTGTTGTCACTATTTGTATGTGGTTAAGCAGTTCAGCATTCCTGGCTTGAATGGCTCCATTTTTATTCTTCCTATGCTCAACTTCCAGTCAAGAAAAGCCCTTTCATGCTCAGCTTTGTCACTACAGCAAGGAGCTATCTGTGCATCTACTCTAGGAGTAGTTAGACTGAATACATTCTAGGACTTGAGAGGAAAAAGCACCCAGTAAGATTCAACCTTTTTATAAAAACAGTAAACACCTCAGAAAAACTGGAGTTCTCAGTCTTGGTTACTCAAGTTCTATAGTTTTACACCTGCACTCCAGAAGTGTTTTGTTTTAAAAGGTGGATTTGGCTGTTCAAATCAACATTTTAGTGCTATATTATACTGCTTAAGTCTC
>VZSV01000005.1:3746685-3777884 GCA_013398735.1 Nothocercus julius
CCGTTACCTGCCGCGGGGTGACCCGGAGCAGCGCGGGACCCGGATGGAGTCGCGGCGGCTCCTGCCGCCGCCGGCCGCGCGGCACCATGGGAAGGGGCGACGCGCCCCGCAGCGCCCGCCTCATTGGCGGAGCGGTGCCCCGCCCCACACGCCCGCCCCGCCGGGCGGGACTCTGCCTGTCCGTCACGCGGCGTTACCGCCTCCCATTGGTTCATGGCACTGAGGCACCGCCCTCGCCCAGCATTCTCGCCTCTCACTGGGTGGCGGGAAAAACAGCCCCGCCCCCTCCGCCATTTATTCAAGTAGCCGCAGCGTGTCCCGAAATGGCGCCCTCCGGCGGCAGCCTTGGAGTCTGTCGTCGCCCGAAGCGTCGAGCGGTGGCCGCGTGCGCCCGGCCCGGCTCGGCCCGCACCTCTAGCGGCTTCAGTGCTCGCAGAGGGGCTGCGGTCCCATCCCAGTGGCGACGATGTCTCTGCAAACCTGAGGTCTCTGTTACTCTGAGGTCTCTGTTACCCTGCACTGGTGCCTGGTGACTTCTGAGGAGCAGAAGCCCTGTGCCTCGGCCTGTCTCCTAGCAGGCCGGCCCGGGGGCATCAGGGTTAACTGGTTGGGGTCAATGCAGTGCGTGCATGTATGGCTTCTCCCAGGAACTCTCATTTTCCTCTTGTCTGTCAGGTTAGCCAGGGTGGCTCCTCACCTTCAGGACTTTGACCTTTCTGTGCTCATCGTGTTTTGTAGTAGTCTATTTAAAAATATGATGGATAGAGCAGCAGAGCTGGAGCCTTAGTTGCTCTGCTGATGGCTTTGTCTTGCAGGTGATAATCCTGTTCTGTTGGGAAGCACCAAGGGCACCACCGTGTGCCCAATCATTCCCCTCCTGCCACTTCATCCCTCCTTAGCCTCCAGTGAAGGCACTTGCTGGGAGCTGGGGGTCTCTCCCACCCCCCTCTTGTAGGTGATTCTTCCTTTAATGTTGCTGGCCTTTGTGGGTGGATGTGGTGACCTTTAGCCTGTGGGTGACACTCTGGGGTATTGTCATCATCTTGTCAACATTTGTGTACTTCTCTCTCTAGCACTGAATTATGTATTTGTATCAAATTGTATTTGAATTTTATCTAGTTCTGCCTCAGAAGCAATTTGACTTAAGAATGTTTTGCTGATTTGTTGGTAGCTTAATCAAAATATCTTTTTGATATTTTTTTTTTTAAGGATGGGTTCCTTAATATGTTGGTGGTATGCAGAGGGTGCCGTGCACGTGGAAGTCTTTCAGAGCAGGAGTGGTGGTCTTTCAGCTTATTCAGTATGTTTTCAATATCAGAATCTTCTCGAGTAGTAATAAGTCAGGCAGGGAAACTGTGTCTTTAAAACCGCTTCAAACATATGTCTCTTTTCTGTGTGCCTTAATTTTTTTAAGGTCATTAGGATGAAACGAGCCTGTCCTTATTCTGTCCTGAATGCACGGAAAAGTCTGCTCAGGTTATTAAGTAAAGGTTTTATGTTTTCCCCTTTTCGAGAGGGGGAGAAAAAAAAAAAAAAAAAAAAAGAGAAAATTAGAAATAATATTTTTTTTGAGTTCCTATTTTTTGTGAAGTTTACCATCATTATTCTTTTTTTATGTGGCGTGCTGTCTCATTTCATGCAGAGTGAAGCAGTACCACAGATGCTAGAAGGGAACATGTTGTCAGTGAGGTGCATGCGGAGCAGATGCATTGGCCAGGGTGAGGCAGCCGCTTTGCACATGGAGCAAGGGCAGCAACGACGCCCCAACAGCCAAAGCCAACCCCACATCCAGTTGGCTTCCTGGCACCAGTAAAGCTGTGTTGCAGAAATACTGCTAGCTGCTGAATTGCTTTTTAGCCTTAGCCTGTAGATGTTATCAGGCAAATCCTGTGATGGATGCAGAAGTTACAGCCCATGTCATTAGCAGCAATTTTGATCAGGTCACGTCTGTGACGCCTGACACGGCTAAGGGTAGGGGCTGCAGTTCCCCTGTAGGTCACAAGATGGGGTGCGAATACCCAAGAAAGAGACAGTCCCAGAAAATGTTCAGCAACGAAACACCATCTTTCCACACATTTTGCATGGGCACAGTAATAATTCTTACTGGCACAGGGATAAACTTTGTTAGAAGCAGTAGTTATTGTATGTTGTTTTTCATGAGTCACATTCATGCCCTGAGAGGCGTATGTAACTCCAAGCTCACACTTCCAGCATTTTGGAAGTTACAGTGGCTAGAAGTGGGTGTTGCTGCAGAGTGATGCAATGCTTGAATGTGCTGATGGAGCAAGGTGCTGTAATAAGAAAATCGATTCCAGCTATTAGATAAGTGAGTAGGGGTACGCAGGCATTCCTCAGAAATGAGGCATTCTATAGATGACATATTTATTTATAAAGCAGGAAATACTTACTCAGTGACGCTGTGCTTCCAGGCTGCCACTTTGCCAGATGCACCCTGATTCACTGGTGGCCATTGCCCATTTTATATCCATAATTGGAAAATGAAATTGTTTTTGGCTGAGAGCAATTCCACATACTGCCTAATCAGACTCTAGACAGTTACTGAAGTTGCAATTTTTCTTCCCCAAATGAATTGTTTTATCACTTTTTGATTAGCTGAAGTCTTTTAATAAGAAAGGCTAGTCCATCTGTGTTCCTGTAATGTATACAGTTTTAGACTGAAGGGCCATTTTCAATAGCAGTGATTATTTTCAAAGTAGAATGAAGGACACTGAACCTATTTGTCTTGAAATGTGATTTCCTAGGAAGAGTCTGTCAAGGTGTGAAGTAGTACCAAGCATTTCTTCCCTCTTTAGTCTTTTTCTTTATGACAGGTAAGAATTGGAGAGCCTAATTCCACTTAGTTAAGAGTGGATCATAATACAGAAAAGGTAAAGCAAGCACTAGGCAAATGCAGTTGGTGTGTGCTCAGAAGAATTCAGATGTATAAACCACTTTCTATGGTTAATCGATCAAATTCTTTTGAAAACTGGTAATGCAGAAGGTCTGAGTTCTGACCCCTAACTGGTAAAGAGATGCAAGTTAGTATATTTCCACTAGCTGCTGAAAGCTTCTGCATAACTTACTTGAGCTTCAGTTACATCAAAAGTTTAAAAAAAAGACAGCAAAGCAGTGCTGAGTAGTTGGTGATTACAAGTTGCAGCAGATATTACAAGTTGTAACTTTAGTCTTCTGAAGCTCTGCTTACCTTTCGAACACAATTTTCTTTACAATTAAAAAGCATCTCAAAAGTGTCTTATGGCAGCACCTTAACAGTCTGTAAGGAAGAAGCAGTAAATACAAAGGGTGACGGTCTTTGTGGTTGGTGCCAGTTTTATTCATTCTGCATTACTGACATGCAGGGGAAAAATGCCAGTACATATGTATCTGCAAATTGTACAAAACTGGAAGGCAATCAAAACGTTCAAGAGAAAAAAACATATCAGAAGAGCTGACAACATAGCTGAGAGGCCCCTCAGCCTGGTGAGTATGGAAATGTTTGATGCGAAAGCACGGGAGATAGTGAAACCTGTTGTTTGGTGGGTGGGTTTTTTTTTTGTTTGTTTGTTTGTTTTTCTACTTTTTCTTTCTGTTAGCTAGTGATGTGCAAGTTACAGTTGATGCCTTCCCCCCACACACACAATTAGATCATTTGTGTATCCTAAGATCCCTTAAAAAAATAAAAAAGCCCTTACACTTCACCCTCTTCAGAGCGAGCACTTGTAGAAAATTGTCATGAAGCTAGTAGGAACTTAACACGCTTTACAGTGGGCATCTTTCAGTGAAATTGTGTTGAAATTAATCAATTTGCAAGGAATTAGAGGAAGATGGATGGACACATAGCTTAGAAACCAGACTAAATGCATCAAATGGAGTTTGGTGCAAGGTCTGTGTCTTCATTAAGCATGTACATTATGACAGATACAAAAAAAAACAATTTTTTTGGTGCGTGTGAACTCAAAATTGTCTTGTGTGAAATCCTGAAATGTGAAGGAATAGTCAAATAGCATTTTTGATGAATGAATGTCTGCTTGTGAATTAGAGTCAGTAGCCAAAGGATAAGTGATAAATTCCATAATGTATTTTTTAAAAATGTGTAGAGTGAACAGACATTGCTCTGAGGAGCAGATGTGTCTTTGTATTAATCAGTTTAAAAATTAGAGAACTTGTTTAAAGAAAAAATGGTAAATAGGCTCTGTACCTGTCAAATTTAAAAGATGACTCTCCTTTTGCCCAAGTTTCTATAAAACGACCCTCCTTGGTGATCTGTATTACTCTGCCTTAGGCTGTTCTCCTACTGCTGCCTTCCAAATAAATGCTGATTTGTAACAGTGCAGTCAGGTATGCAACAAAGCATGTAAGTTAAATAAATTTCATTCTGTTTACTCTTAAAGGTGTGTGGGTTTTTATTTATTTATTTATGTTATGGGCTATGTGGGCAGCACATATGGCTAGGGATTAAAGCTAAACTTCAGGAGATAGTACTTTAATTCACCTTTCAACAAACATCTGAAAAAATAGATTTTCAATGCTAGCGCTTCCATTAGTGCTGCAGTGTGGTTGGGGCTGTATTTTCAAGATGATCTTGGTTCACGTCGTTCGACTTTTCAAATAACTGTAGTACTTGACTGCAGAAGAACTGGTCGGGGCTCTGCCCTGAGAAGACAAAGGCCGGGCACTCTGCCCTGCGGCCCTCGCTGGCCTCGGCGGGGCTTGCAAAGGGCTCCTCGCACGAGACGGAGAGGTAGTCCCTGATGTTAATTCCTTTGATCAGCTCTTCAAAATACTGTCTCACTGAAATTTTATACTTTGGCAGGTCCTGATATAGGGCTTTTCCTTCTAGCATTTTTTCTATCTTTTCCCTGAGCTTTTTGTCCTCTTGTAGAAATTGGACAGAATTTAAGTGCTGTTCCAGGAGATCTTTCATTTGCAGATAAAGCTGTCCAGGAGCTTCAGTTTCATTTGCGATTAGTTGGAGTTTCTCCAGTTTTGTAGAATAGTCGTTGTGTAGCTTGGATTGCAGGTCTGCCATTCTGTACCTTATGCCTTTCAGCAAACTGCTTCCAACCGTGTCGATCATTATTTTGGTGTCTGTGGCGCCGGCTGTTAGTTCATGAATCAGCTTTTCGGTTTCCTGTGTGAAATTGATTGAAAGTTAAGTATTGCATCGTAGTGCCCACGGGCGTGTTCAGAATAATTAAGTGCATGAGAGATTTACCTTTCAAAGAAACACGGTATCTACGTATATAGTGCAAGCTCTGGGGTCGTGAAGCGTTTCAATTTGGGAGCTATTACTGCTCAAAACCAAATTAAAATATAAATAATTGTAAATACATTTTGAAACCTTTTTGTATTTTGGCACTAGGTTGGAATATGAATTGAAGTGTAGGCCATTTTTTCAAAACTGTTCTCTTAAATCATCTTTTCTTGGGAATAGGATTTGTTTTCTTTAGGAAGATCTAAAAACAACTAAAAAAAATGTGCTGAAGCCTCCTTTGCGAAGTAGCACTGAGGTGGGCAGAAGAGGGAGCTCTGCAATCAGAGGAGCCGGCTGACTGTTGACTTTGTGTGTTTTGTTTTGTTTTTTTTGCTAGGTAAGCAGCCTATTTGCCCCTCCTGGGATACAAACGAAAAGCCTGGTGGCTTTTCAGTACCAGTGTCGTTAATGGGGCTGGGAAGGGTGGTCAGCTGCATCGCACCTCTGCCGAGGTCAGTACGTGAGGGAAGGCCTGTGGCGGACAGCAAAGCTCTTGCAGAAATGGATGTGCTGCCAATGAGCAAGATGAGAGCAGAGCATACCAGGAATTTATCTTAGCAGTTCAGTAATGTATCTTAGCAGATTCCATCATCTGCTTAGTGAACATTAATTGTGCAAATATTATGGGTTATGTCTAGGTGAACAAAAGACTAAGCATACGTGGTTTGGCCAGGGCTACAGTACAACCCAAATTAGGGTTGGGATGTTTTCTTACTCTTTCTGCTAAGCCATTTTATCCTATATAATCTAACCCTCTTTTGACAATCTAAAAAATTGACTATCTAATGTTAGAATCAAAATGCACCTCTAAGCTTCTGTGAAATATCCATTTAATTTTGTTAGTACAATCTCAAATGAGTGCTTTTTACTATACCTTCCTAGCATCTTCAGATTTCTTATGCACTAAGTGTAAATTTTTTATAAATGATTTCTTTCTGGTATTGTAAACTTCTGATACTTTGTCAACATTGTGATGCTTGTGTTTTCCAAAGAGTTTACAGATCGCACATATTGGCTCATCATCAGTCAGGCACATCTGAGAGGAAAAAGAAGAGAAAAAAAAAAAAAAAGAATACACAGCTGGGTTAGTATCTGTATTTAAGGCACGTTGCCCAAGTAGCTTGTGGTTCTGTCTGCTGTCAGATACTGTTAGAACTGTCAAAACAGAGTTTTGATGGTAAAGCTGAAGTGTTTGTCTTCTCTTTTTATTCGTTTTAGTGTGATACTTAAAAAGGGCAAAGCACAGGATACTTATCTTATACAACTTGGTTGTGATTTTTAGGAATGGTTCCAGTATTGCAGTTGTTCTGTCTAAAAGGCTGTATCTGAGTTACAAAAGTTCTACAAAAGCTTTTTTTGAGGTTTATGATGCTGCCTGTTGAGGCTGTAGAGGATTCCCAGTTAGTGGATTGGATAAAATTAACCTGAGTAAGAAATTATTCAATCTGTTATTCAGTCTTTTTTGCTGTTTTGTTATAACTTTGGAATAAATCATTATAGTTTAATTCTGTACAATCTGTTGTTGTAAGAACTTCATTATATATAAGGACATTAAGTATTGACCTTTCACTAGATTTTCTAGCACATGTGTTTTGTACTCAGTGTGTACTTAACATTTACAGGAGAGAGAGTATGTAAATTGCTACGAAGAAAAAGGGTAAATAGAAATTCATACCAAATTCAAGCTTTCACCATGTTCTTCACACATTTGGGACAATTGTTTTTTCTCCTGATAGTGGATTTTTTCAAGCTCATCTTTAAACTTCTCTATTATACCTTCAACCAGACTATTTCTTGGCAATCCGACTAGTCCTCTGCCTCTTAGGTAAATGACCTGTAAGTGAGAAGAACAGTAAAATAGTTTGAGGAATGCAGGAGTGCTTTGTTTTCATGACAATTAGTATAATGTAGACAAAAAATAGAATTATGCCTTTTGGGGGGGGATATTTACATTGTTGTGATTATATCTGAGATGAAATATTGTAGCTGGATGATCTAGAGAGTGATTTAATTCAAAAGTGTTTTGTAACTCTAAGGCTCCTAAGCATCAGGTGGTTGTATGTTATCTTTGCGTATGAAGCGCCTACCCTAAACCAGTGGGAACTGAATTGTTTAGTCTGAAGTACAGAATTCAGGAAATTAAGCAGAAACAAGCTCAACAGTTTTTGTTATAAGGTAAAAAGTGTATTTTTTAAACTTTCATATTCAGAGACATACCCTGAAGACTTTATGAGAATCCATTCCTGAACCTTCTACTGAAGTCAGTAGATTTACTTGCATCGCAGGGTAAGGAATATAGATGTTTTCAATTCTTACTGAACTCAAATCGTGCATCCAAAATGACTATGAGAAGACTTACAATGCTGTGTATTAATGGTTGCAGAATTTATCGGTAAAAAAAGCTTTCATAGTGGGTCTTGTACTCAGTGAGGTCAAATGTGGATATTAAAACAAGTATGTTCCAAATTAACTCATGAGAATCTGCTGATTCTGAACTGGAAAAAAGGAGTAACTAAGCATACTGTTTAGTCAGAATCCAGGGACCTGTTTCGTTTAAACAAGATAGTGTATAGTATTTGCACATCTTTCCTTGTGTAGGAGTTTAAGAATTGTGAGGCCGGGTTCCTCTGTGTTCTGAGACTGATGATGTGGATCCCACGCTGTTCTTGGAAAGGATAGGTGCAGTTGCAAATAACTTGTTGTATCCTGGTAAGCACGCTGTGGCGTTGAATTCCCTGCAGGAATGTGGTCTTCCATGGGAAAGCTGGGGCAGACCTGACACTTCAGATTAAAACAGAAGTTTTCTAACTAGGAAGTGTAACTTCTCCTCAGCTCCGCGTGCAAAGAATATGGGATAATTTCTGCTTACCTTTCTGCACAGAGGGCAATGGAAATGCCCATTGACATGGTTGCAGTTTTGGTGGATCAGGATCTTTTCCAAGCATGGCTTGCAGAAGTTGTGTGCACACGACAGGACCAGGATTGGTGGTGTGAACAGGTCTAAGCACACGGGGCATGAGAGCACCTCTCTCAGAGCCTCCATCGTGCAGCCTCACGGCGTCAGGAAGACCCTTTTCTGCCCGCAGTCGGGAACAGTCCCTCTGTGCCAGCAGCCATCAGCACCAGAGCTCGGGAACGCGTCTCCCGGGCTCCGTAGGAACATCTCCACGGCAGCAGCATCAACAGAGCCCTTCTGAGGTGCTGACAGTCTGACTCCATCCCCTGCATCCCCATCACCCTGAGCACATGTACAACATCGCTGCCTCACACGGAAAGCTCTTCTGTTGGGACACCTGGGTCTTGATTTAAGCACTTTTTTTGGATGTTTAACTTAGAGTTTACTGTAAGTTACTGTTAGTTACTTACAGTTGTTCAATCCAATGTCTATTGCTGTAATTAGAATGTGTTTGCCTGTCAATTTAAAGCTCCTTATGCTGGTAAATTATTTTATTACCTGTAATTTTTTGTTGTTCTTATAGTCTTACTGACGTATAAGCTTTTTAATTGTCAGCTGACAGTGGGTAACTCTTCTGCGGGTTCAGGAGTCAAGTGACCTGGCAGATGAGGCAGGCGCAGACACGTGTTCTGCCCGTTCAGAGGTAACTCTCGATGGTTGTGGCACTTGTATGAAGTCCTTCCCTGGGTAAATATGGCCCAAGCACAAGGCTGAGCGCGCGCTGTCGGTACCGAAGGGGAAGACCTGGCAGGTGCTGCTGTGACAAACGGTAGCTACCCCAGTGTGAGTCAGATATCAGATGTGATATTAACATTTCAGTAGAGCTGTAGAAAACTGTTACTCTTGAGTAACAGCTCATAATCCTCCTTAATGGCTCTATAAAAGTAAAAAGGTAATTTTTGTGGAGATTTAAAACCACAGAGAAAAAACAGCTCTACATGCTGTGACAAAATGTTCATTGAGATGCATACTAGATTCTGTAAGACCTTTTGGGTAGTACTCTCTATTTTATTTGTTTTTGTGGTGTGCAGGGTATAACAACAATTTATTTGACATCAATAAATTAATATGTGCTGGCCTGCAGTTGAAGGAGTGGTTTTATTTGGCTTAGGTAATCTGAGGATATGGAGATATGCAAGATCTATATTCTATATTTTCAAATATCTTCTTACAAAACAATGGTGATTTTATTGCAGTAGGAAAGTGGCCTAATGATTATTTTGCTGAGAAATGTGTCATCTCCATGTCCACTATTGTAGATCAAACTGGGATATTTAAGATTACTCCAGTGATTCCAGTGATGTTCCCCTCCTGCCTCCCCCCGCTTTGTTTTTATTTTTTTTATTTTGAGCCAGATTAAAGGGCAAGTGAACCTTGTCCACCTGCATTTTCTAAGTCTGACTTCCTGGTGCTGAATGGATCGTCTGCAAAGCAAATAAAGGTATTGAATTTCTTTTATCTCTATATTTTATATATACACACACACACACAAATAATTTGGTTCAACATGAAATGAGCCATCGCTAAGAACGTAGCTGCGAGGCCGCTCAGTCGGTGCCGGCGCTTGCCCGGGTTAGTCCGGCGGCCGGGCGGCAGCTCGCGCTTCGCACCGTGCTGCAGCCCGCAGAGGGAGCACGGAAACCGTGCCCTCGATTAAGAAAAAAGCGACACAGACTGCTCTGTTGCCTCCGGTGAGGAGATGGAGGGCGGGCTCTGTTGCAATGGCTCAGCCCCGTTCACGTTCCTCTAGAACAGGGTGAGCCCCCTCCTGCCGGAAGGGTCAGCGGCCGGGACTGGTCGCGGCGCCGCCCTGCAGAGGCTCTGCCAGCGGCGGCGGCTGCGCGGGCTGCGGGAAGCGCTCGCGCGGAGCTGCCGGGGAGCGGCGCACGGGCAGCAGGGCAGAGCGCGGCCGCGGACGCCGCGCGGGGAGAGCCGGCCTGCCCCGCTGTTCCCTGCAGGAGAGCACGCGAAAACGGTGTCGCGTGTAACTCTTCTCTTTGGGACCTCGGGGCGGTGGCAGTGCTGGCCGTGCCGGGGACCTTTCAGCACTGTCATCAAGATGGACTCCTTGCTCACAAATTTGTGCGTCAGGTTTAAGGCATGAGGAGATGATGTAGTAAAAATTTGGTGGTTAAGTGTTTATACCTCCCAGGTGGGAAATCAATTAACAGCCTGCTGCTCATTTGTGGGCTTGATTATCCATTTAGATGGGCTGTTTTTGTTTGTCTCTTGTTAGGTGTTCAGTCAGAAGTTGTAGCTAGTTGGGAGGTGCCTGCAACCATATCAGTCGGTGATTTAAAAAAAAAAACCCAAAAAGTGCTATAACGTGCCAGTTCTACAACTGCTGTCTGTGTGGAAAGCCCGTGAGTAATTTATCAAATACCAATCTGACATTAACTACTGTAAGATTATTCTAGCTAGGTTTAATGGTATGTCAAAGACCTTGTTAGTTAATGCAATTTAAATGATTCTGAGTTGCTTTCTAAACTCCTACTCCATAACATCAGGAATTGGTGCTAGCTATGCTGAATTGACTGAAGTAGGCTGCAGTAACTTCCTACGAAGCTAAGACACCTGTGAGCGCAGCCCAGAATGCCCGGCGGGGCTGCCCGGCCGTGCCGCTCGCGGCGCCCGCTCCTTAGCAGCCGCCCTCGGTGGGGCGGCCACGGGCAGCAGTTCCACCTTGCGCGTGCCTCGTGGCGGCGGATTGCGCCGAATACCTGTTGGGCCCAAGCCGGCTCTCATCACTGAACAGCGGGCGCCTGTCTGACCTGCTAAGCTGTCTGTCTTTTTATTCTGAGGATTCTGAGTCTCTTCTACGGCAAAGCAAAGCAAAAAAAAAAGGACAGATTTTCTTAAATATATCAAACTGGATCCTGAAAACTAGCATGCTACTCTGCATTTGAAGCCCATAATCAAAGATTGCAGTTATTATATTCCAGTGTTTGTCTCATTAGATGAATATATTTATAATAAGTGTACTGCAGAGAAGATTTTTATCAATTATTTTTGCGTATTATTCTATTACACTTAAATACTTTTTTGCTCAATGTAATTAAAAGAGAATGATAGCGTTGCCAAGGTTTGATAATTAAATATTTTTTCATTTAAATTAAGATAGTTTAACTAGTAAGGTAAAATTTTTCTCTTACTCAAAGCATTTAAGATGACCCAACCAATTTTTCACTAAAAACAGCATGTTAGAAGCATTTTTTTTTTTCCTGAAATTTCTAAGTTAAAACCTGGCTAATTTATTTATTTCTGTATAGCAGCATCCTTTACAAACACATCAGTGACTATGATTAAAATATCTATGGGAAATAATTATCATCTGCTGTTCATAGCAAATCTCACAGGTCTTTCATTATTACACTTTATTTTAAATTTTCTAAAAGGAAAAGGAGCTTAAGTACAATGAATGTTTATTTTCTGCAAAGTAAAATCATATAACTTTAATGTAAACATACATGTTTATATATAAATACAAACTTGATCATTGTGTACTGTGGCACTGAACTTATGGCAATCATATAACTTGAAAATAATGTAGCATGCTAATAACAGAGGTTCCTAAATCAATAAATACCTTTGAAAGGAAGAGAACAGTTCACAATATAAAAGCAAAGAACTTGAAACCAAATACTATAGTACAGTCACACAAGAGCTGTTCTTTACAACTGTATAGGTAAAACAGTCGACACTAAAACTCCCTTTAAAAAAATAAAATGTTTGTTAGTAACTCGTTATCTAAAGTTAGGTAAATCATGCCAAACAGCACAAAATACAGTAGCCGGAGAGTGAAAAATAATTTGGTGGGCCCGTCTAATTCTTCTGTGCAGAAATCAAGAAGGATTTTCTGTTCCTTCTTTAAGCTTTCTTTTTTCTTCCAGAGTTTGTTTAAATACTTTTTTAAGGGTATTGTAAACATATGGTCCGTTTTCAGAATCAAAGCTTGTCTAATAAAAGGAAGAATATAAAATTCAGTTATTAAATAAATGTCTTATAACAAATTGTAAAGTAGATGACTAACATTGTTAAAAATATATATTTTTTAGTTTTCAAACGTACCATAGAAAATATGCATTTAATGTTTGCTTTCAATTTTATGCTAAATAGACAGTAAAATAAACTGGCAGAAGGAGAAATGTTGTGATTGTTTTAACAGGTTGCAAATCTGTAGATTTACAAGAGTTTGTGAAGCAACATGATGAACTTTATTTCGTTTTCCAAATAATTTCACCTGCTGTATCTGACAAGAAGCAGCTATGTGCTGAGTGGCTCACAGCTTAACTTTGCTTTACTAGGGAACTCCAAAAGCAGCGGTACCTGTTATTTATATATAACCTGTATTCCAGGTCCCTAAAATAACTAAATTACAGCATAATTACAGAAAATGATTTAATTTGATGGAAAGACACCAAGTAGGAGGAAATCTACCAAAGTCTTCGGTAAATTCTCCAATGGCTATTTATTCTCACCATTTAAATGTGATCTTCCCCCAGTTTGAAATAGTCCATGAATTGAAAGTAATCTAGATGTAGACAAACAATACTAAAGGATTAAGATGTATTCTTCAAGGCTCTAGTGACAGAACAGAATTTTGTTGGGAATATTTCCAATCTTTTATGTAGGCTGATAATTGTAAAATATAAACTTTGAAGTAAGTAAGCATCAGTACAGCAGTTCCTTCAGAGTTATTGTAATTTTTAACACAGAATACCACTCACAATTTATAAAGAATAAATACGAAGTCATGGACAAGTGGTTACTTGCCTTAGTGAAAGCTTTAATAGCCCGAGCAAGTAAGGCCTCCTCCACATCAGCTGGCAGCATTTGCAAGTTCACCACACAATTCAAAATACAGAGGATAGTCTGACACTGTTCCTGGTGGGTAAATGGAACAGCAGCTCATTAGAGGAAATAATTTCAATTAAAACTAACTTGCAATTTTTGTTAATTGCTGTTTAAATATCAGACTGTGCCATCTTGTATTGAAACCTTCAGGTGTAGGTGTTGGGGAGGGGATATTCAGAAGCCTTAAGAGCTGCTACGTGTGTGGGGTTTTGTTTGTTTGTATGTTTGTTTTTTGTTTTTTTGTTTTCCAGTCAGGGTAGGAGGGAGTCTTCTCTTGCAGAACACCCCACAAGCTGCTCTGGAAGTTTCTAAGAGGTCAGGTGTTCACCTGGAGACTTGACTTGGACAGAGGCTTCCTGCGACACAGCAGCACTCAGGTCAAGTTGCACAGTAAGGGTGAGATTAGACCCCCAGCCCAGAGCACTGTGCACGTTTAAGACTTGGATCCCCAGCTGAAGTGGTCTGACCTGCCTCTCCTAGCAGGTCTCCTTCACCATGAAAGGAAGTCTCCAGAAGTTTAGTTAGTTAAAAGAAAAAGTAACCACCTCAGGGACTTCTAAATAGGAAAGGATAAGATATTGTGAGGTAAAATCAGTAATTATTTTAAATTAAAAAAAAATTTCCCACACATTTATAACAGCTGTCAAGTACTTGACAAAAATGTCAAGATAAAAGCATGGTAAGCTGGAGGAATTTTGTGTCTTCAGGACGAAACATGCTATTTTGAGATGAAATTGAGAATTCTGAATGTCATGAAAATGGCGAGAAGTTTCTGACCACTTGTTGACTGGATGCTGTACTAGGACTTTAGGAGGCTGTTAAAAGGGGTGCTATTTTCTCCATAGTTTAGAAGCAAAGAATGCCCAAAGAATTAGGAAGTGAACTTGCATAGTTTAAAGATCTACAATACGCTTTTTATTTGTTTATCCGACAACTAGCCCTTTGGAGAAAACACAGTTCAATAGTTTTGGATCAGAAGGACTTGTTTTGCATAGAGATTTCAGGAAACACATGGCCAGAGTTTTGAATTATGTAATGGAATTTGGCTTAGCTTCTGATTCCTTGAATTGGCAAATTCTTCTTACTCCTTGTTCCAACTGCCAAA
Source organism: Nothocercus julius (assembly GCA_013398735.1). Classification (NCBI taxonomy): domain Eukaryota; kingdom Metazoa; phylum Chordata; class Aves; order Tinamiformes; family Tinamidae; genus Nothocercus; species Nothocercus julius. The sequence continues at coordinate 3,760,855 of VZSV01000005.1, forward strand.
GCCGATGGATTAAGATGTTTGCACAGCAAATATGACAACTGTTAGCACACCTGCCAGGTGTTAATTTTGAGATTAACAAAAGCCATCCATGGAGTTCGTCCATGGAGAAAGTTTCTTGCCTTTGCCTCTGCTGCAGAATTTGCAGGTAAATTTGCTTCTCTTGAGCTTCCAAGGAACAGAGTTCAAAGGTAAGATCTGAGATTTTTCTTGCGATTTTTCTTACAATTTTCATCATCCTGGCACTGACTACAACTCTTACTAAAATAATCATCATTTTGATTTTTAAAAATTGAAATTGCCTTCTAAAAGTAATATTTCCTTGCCTAAAGGTTGTAAGCAAATAGTTTAAAATATATTAACAAAATATATTTGGCAGTAAAATGATGATTTGACATATATAATGCCTACCTTTTTCAGTAAGTTAAGTGCTTCTTGTGATTCTGTGCAATTTTTTGCCAACATGTCAATATCATCTTTGGATATAACGGGTTCTTTCAGTTGCTCTATCCACGACCACATCAAGCTACAGAGGATAAAAGGATCTCTTTCAGTACAGATTTTATCCCAAGCTCCATCTCGAGAATTCAGTTCTTTCTAAAAATAAATAGATAAAAAGCATCAATTATTTACTTTTGCTAACATTCTCTTTCATTGTAGCAGCACTTGGCTGCTTATGCTCCAACATAAAATGAAGACTTAGCAGTTACAACATATATACATATTTCTATTTTTTCTAAAGCATCAACATTAATCAGCAGTAGTACAAGTGATTCTTTAAAACAGAAGGGTAACTTAAATAGTACAGCTCAAAACCTCTAATTATCTACTAGAATACATAAAACGGCTTTGGATTCTTATTTCAAAGCAAGTGTTAGTAAGAGGATTTGGTTTTGAGGATAAGCAATTACATTTCTACCAAACTGTTTTATTTCTACACACAGAATTCACTGATTAGCTGTGAGAAAGCAGCTAATTAAAAACTTGTTCTTTTTGAAAGCTTAAAAACAACGTAACTTAAAAATTTGTAGTACTTCTGCATTAGCAACAGCCAAGTTAAAACCACAGATAATAGCATCAATTTTCATTATTTAGGAAAGTAAATGAGCATGATCAGAAACAATGTTCTGACCTCCTGTTAGAGACCAAAATGCATGTGTTCATTTTGCTTACTTTTGAAAGAACCAGCCATAGCTGACAAATGCCATCATTTACTTAATCAGAACATAAATCTGTGTCCTTGTATGTCATTTCAAAGGTCTCTAAGATTCCTTTCACTACCTCCTGGTGGCATTTTTGCCATTCCAGGGATTAACCTAGGTGAAATATGCAGAACATGTAACATTGAGTCAAGTTAAAAATTACCTGCCACATCTCTACCTTCTGCTTCACTTCATCCTCTCCCAGAAATTCATTTATATTTGCAAGTGCTTTAGCTGCCAAAACTCTTCGGGCTTCCAAACTTAATTCTGATTGCAAAACAATGTGTGGAATTGACTCTGACAGATCTTTGCTAGTCTGGCTTTCGCATCCCACATAAAAGCTTGTTTTAGAAGAAGAAGAAGAAGAATCCGAGTCCTGAGAGGCATAGACTCTTCTCTTATACATATTACTCTCACATTCTGTTCTATGACCATTTTCTTTGTCAAATTTATGCCTTGATGTTCCAGGTTCCCTGGAATTCTGGAGGGATGCCAGACCTGAAGAAAAGGTTCTGCTGCGCTGTACTTCTTTGGTGGATTTCCTTCTGTGGTAAAGTGAGGCTCCATCTTTTCGTCCATCCAAATTAAATTTCCCTTGACTCCAGAATGTACAAGTATTACGCACTAAGACTTCTTTGTTTAAATCCAGCGTAGGCTTTTCTCCACCTGCAGCAGAGCATTCATCACCACTGTCCTGCTGGAGTTTGCTGTGCAGTAATATCTGAGTAGGTACCGTCCATACAGCTTCCCTTTGGTCTAGGAGAAACTCCGTTGTCCTTAAATCTGACTCGCTGTAGCTTAGACGCCTTTTCACGTGCGTGAGCGGCTGAAGGCTCTCAGCATTCCTCCTCTTCCACAGGGGATCATGTGCATGTGCCAGGGAGAAAAGAGCATTCCGTGTCTCAAAACTCGCTGAGTGGGTTTGGGAGAACGACTCGGAGGTATCACTGTCCTGTCTTTCTAGCTCTTTATCTAGATGTGTAGAAACCAACTGAGAGACTGTCTGCTCGATTTCAGCCGAGAGATCTGCTATATCTAACAGTTCTGCCTCTATCACCTGTCTGTTTTCAGCTAAGTCTAGCAGCAGTTTGCAAACGAGGTGAATAAGTTTTGGCACGTGTTTGAGATGCCTGCTCTCGTAGCCATGGAGCAGATGTCTCTGACGGGTCAGGTACTGCGCCAGTGTCACTCTGTGTGCCCTGGGCTCGCAGCAAGCAAATACATTTCTCAAGGGAATTAAAAACTGCGTGAATTCTCTGATGCATAACAGCTGCCCTCTAGTCTGAATAGAATTAGGCCTTTTTGCTCTAACAAAAAGAATTGCCTGATCAGCAGTCATTCTTGTTGCAAAAACTAGATAGCAAGCTATTAGAACACCTGGAAAATATAAAGACAAATATTAGCTGAAGAACTATGAGATTAAAATGAGTATTCAGTAAAGATGTACAAGCTAAAAGTGAATATAGACAGAGATACAATTTTATGTCCTTTGTTATGTGATGCTGTTAAGTTGCATTTGTTGGACTGCAAGGTACTAAAGCCATTCTCACCACACTTTTAACAAATCTCTAGCAGTTGCAGCTGTTTTGCTGCGCAAAATCAGGAGCAGTGCTGGCTTCTGCAGCAAGGACTCAGGCAGCAAGACAGCTCTTAAAAGGGCCAGAAATAACTTAAATTTCAGATGCTCCGAAAAAAAATCTCCTTGATCTACAATCAGTGGTAGATTCTTAAGGATAACCATATAATAGATTCAAAAATGAATATGTACTAAATTTTTCCCATCAAAAAGAGGCTATCCCATTTCAATAAAACAGGGAATTATTATATAGATTTAAAGATTTTCTAATCTTAATGCCTGTTATTTTTTGTGCCTGTGACAGGTTATTTTCACATACAAATGTTTAGCTTTTTTAACCATTTTATAGATGTGCATCTTGCAATGGTACAGGAATAATAATATACAACGAGAGATTCTTTTGCGTCTTTAAAAATACAGTTCTGTTGATTTTTGGAGCAGAGGACACATACCTGTCCGCCCAAGTCCCGCGTGACAATGAACAGCTACCCTCCCTTCCTGTAAGGCGAAAGCCATGACTTTTACCATATCCAGTATAGTAGTGAGAGATGCCACTCCATAATCCTTCCATCCAAAATTATAAAAATAAACTACAATAAAATGGAGAGAATTATTTTCAGTTGTACAGAATGTGAAATTTTCAATAGTGCATGATGACCAATAATAAATGGTAATACTAAAATGGCATATAGGATCCCATAATAATCTGAGTACATAATGTTTGAAAGAGTATTCTTGCTAAGAAAACTCATTAAATACATGAAGCTAGGAAGGACTTGTCAAACTAAAGTTCAACTGCAATGTAAATGGTATAACAAAATTGAGTGATTCATACTAAAATTACAGAGCTATATATAGGTAGAACATTTTTTTTGGTAGGAAATGAAAGCACTTTTTCAGTTAAAGCTGCTTCTTATGCAGAGGTAATTCTTCTCATCTCATCATAATATGAAAATCCAAAATTATTGGCAATACAAATATTCTCAAATCAAAGGAATGACCGCATTATAGTCTATGTAAGAAAATATGTAATGCACCAGAATTTGAAATACAATTTGTTTTACATATTTAGGAACTAGAAAGGAGAGAAAAAAAAGAAAATCCTACTTTATGCCACCTGAATAATAACCTGAATCTTGGATAATGTGTTATTCACTCTATTTGCCAACTTTCATTTTTATATCCTTTTTTTTTGTGTGCAGCATTTCTTGTATAGCTGCTTTTAACATACAAAAATTCAAGTCAAAATACTGCCAAGTGCCAGATCAATAATGAAAGAGGAAGAGCAGCAGGAGCCTAACTTACTTCCAGCCTCCATGAACGTTTCAGGAAGGTAGGTGAAGCCACTCTCTTGTTCCAGTGGATTCCCACAGCTCGCATGCTCCCCAGGACGCTGAAGGTTAATTACGGTTTTTATGCTGCATCTTAAGCAAGGAATAGATGAGTCAAAGAATTATATGCAGCCAAAACCTCATTAATACCTATTTGCTGAAACACATATTTATTCTGAGATGAGAATAAATTTTTACCTGTATATTGTTAAAATGAAAGGATCTTTACCAACAATCCAAATCTATGTTGAAAGAGAAAATGGATCAGGAATTACATGAGTAATACTTGCCATAAGTAGTGACTAAATTGTTTACCTTTCAAACTGTTCAATAATGTTGTACTTTTCAATTAATTCTGTTGAGGGTCGAGCTGTAGCCAGTATGTTATCTGTTATCCTAAGAAATTAAAAAGGTAGTTAATAATGTCATTATCGTAATTTTTGAGGTATGAGTCTACCAAAATAAGAACACCATTTCATTTTCAGGAAAGACAATCCCCTCACTGATTATGTGGAAAATTTATTTTCAAAAAATTCCATTGTCGTATATAGTGTTAATGATAAATCCTGTTCAGCTGATACAGATACTATATATCAAAAGACCGTTATTGAAAATGTTCAGTGTCAAGGTGATTAACATATTAGAAATCTCCTCTGAAATCTGGACTGTGATCTATGTTTGGCTCTCTTAAGATTTTTTGGCTTCTGAATAGCCGCCAGTTACCAAAAATAAAACTTTAAAGATGGATTTCATATCAATGCTACCAGTTATGAATATGCTTTTGTTGAATACATACCTTATTATTTCACCTTCAGTAATGTTTTTCTTGCAAGTTCTGTGATGAGCACATTTTAATTCATTTGTATTTGAAGCCTTAGGAAGAATTGTCTGTAACCCAGAATAGCCCAGAAGAATTGTGTATGTGTGTTTGTTATTTAGTTTATCATAGGTATTTCTTCTTTTGAATATGAACCAAACTCACTGAAATATAGTCTTTCACTGACTTTACAGGGCTACGTACAGTGCCCATTATAGTTTACTGCTAAGTGGTAATTCTAAATCAGCTTATTGTTCTGTTTTATACTTAACCTAGCCATGTTTGAGGTTAAAAAAGCAGAATCTTATCTTAATAGAATTCTCTTTAAATAAATATAATGGATGCAGTTGCAGTAGTGAAAGCAAGTGCTGCATATTACCAGGAGGAGTAGAGCCCTTTAATGGCTTGCTCCTGCTCACTCCACCGAGCAGGGTTCTCGTACTTGCACGCGCGGCCGCCGCACGCCATCGAGCACTGCATGTGGCCAGGAATGACATGGCGAAGGCGCTCGCCCACTTTGGTGTATTTTGCTGTTGGACGCCTTGAACTCCCTAGAACACAGGCAAAAACAGATTTAGGAAGGAAGCTTACAAATTCATCTCCACCTTAAAAGTTATTGGTTTAATCCTAAATTGATGAAGTTACAAATATCATAAATATATATTGAAGATTCATTTTTCAATGCAGTCTTAAAGTAAGATGCTTAGAAAAAAATATTTGATTTACTGCAGAAGTTGTCTTTTCTCCCAGTAACTTTGCTTTCTTTTGATGAATTTACAGGTGTATGATAACCTTTGCAACAGAACAAATGTCATGATCTGAAAACAGAAATAGTTAACACATCTTCACACATGCACCACTGGCTTTTATTATCTGTTCTCTGTAACCGAGCTGTTAGAGTGAAAAGCATATATTAAATCCTGAACAACAACAACAAAATCGATGAAGACAATCTAATATAAAACACAGCAAAAGGCATTTAAAAAAATCCGCATTTTATGCAAATATATGTATAAAATATAGTTGACAAGTTTAACAATATAACACACAGAAAGAACAGAACTGCCTACAGTCTTAATGGAAAGTACTTTACTTTTTTTGTCAGGAAAAGTTGCATTCAGCTCCTCAGGGCTCAGAGATGATATGGCCACCATGACCCGGTGAGTTGATGATGACAGTACCTCTACAGCTGAGCTCCGGCACCTCTGGATTAGGCGAAGAAGGGGATCAGAGGAAGAATGCCTCCGACCCTGGAAAAAGTTGCTAAAAATACTCGCTGCCGACCACCTCCGAGGTGAGCCCTGCATGGCAGCCCAGCGCCCGATGCAGCGCCGAGGGGCGCCGAAGATGCTCTGATGCCAGGTCCAAGTTGCTCAGGGCTGAAGTTGCTCCGAGCTGAGCATCCTTCTGTCTGAGCTGGCAGCTCCTCGGGATAGGCTGAGCTGTCTCCATAGAGACACACAATGAGCCACTGATGCCAGCTATGCTTGTGGCAGCTAAATTCTATATGAATTGATTCTGTTTGGGACAAACTGTTCCACTGCTGATGAAAATGGTTGCATTTCAAATGCTTAATTTTGAAGTTGGACAGGGAACAACCAAAACATTTTCTGTAAACAATGTATGTATATAACACGCATTCAGAATTTGCTAAGACACAAAAAACTATATTCAGAAGAACAATCAAAATGTAGTTGGACGCTGCTTTCTGAGAAATCCTAAGTAGGAACATTATACTCCCCCACCTTCTGTTTTAACATTCCACAACCACCTCTCTCCCTCCACTTAGTTGTTCCAAAATGCATTAGCTCTGTAATAGTTGAGATTAGTGTGTTCCTACTGAAATGGTTCAGTACATGATGAATTGTAGACTGTTCACTCTAGGCCATTCATGTCTTATAACAAAACACAATTTGTTATTCAAAACAAAAGGCTTATTTTTTTGCAGGGCCCGTTTTTTTTATTAACCAAAGCTGTTAGCCCTACAGAGTGAGGTAAAGCAGATTATGGGGAGGCAAAGATATATCAGTTGAGTGCTTTAAGCTTTTGAAGGTAGATATTAGGTGGCAGTTTTCCTCCCACTTTGCTTCCAGTGTGCTAAGAAGGAGAATGAGCTGGCTGGAAAGATTGCAAGGTTCTCAAAAGCACAAAATTCTCATGCTGGCAATTATACGGAGAACAGACTATAGCAATTTTCAAACATCTAGAAACATCTCTGAACATCTATGTTAAAACTCCCCTGTATATTAGACTGTATGTTAAAGATTCTGAGATGGGAGGAAAAGAAAAAAGCTGTAACTTTGTTCAATAAGCAAATTAATCCTGTTGCATTTTCTTAAGCCTATCTACTATCCTGAGTCTGAATTTACATTTCTTGTGCTATGAAAGCAGTCCTTTAAGAGAAATTTGCATTGTAATGAAAAGTTCTCTTCCAATTTAAAAAAAAAAAGAGAGAGGGAGAGGCAAAAAATCTACTGTACCTTTTATGTGCTGAACAGGAATTAAGTGAATGAATTTTGAATACTGCACCCCTGCTTTTAAGAAAACATACTAAGGTCTTCTGTAGATACCAGGCCCGAAATATCATGGAAATATTAAAGCTCATTCTGTTAGCTGTTGTCTCAAAATTCTGACTGTTCTCATTCAACACTAACAATAATGTCAAGAGCTGAGGGAATATTTAAATGGTGAAAGAGAAAAGAAGATGAAAAAGGATGTTTCAAGAGCTTCTATCCAGTGAACATGCAAATTGTTTTGAATTAATCATATTGCTGTCTCAGATTTATTTCTTTCTCTTCCCAGAATTTTCTTCAGTGTACACCAAATGATAGTGGAGACAGAAATGAGCAACATAAAATGCTGCACACTGTTATTTTCCCCTTGAATCTTGTAGGATTTGCAAATACTCAACCAAAAGAGTGAGTCATAATTATATTCCATAAGAATTCAAGTATTTTCTTGATTTTTTTTGTTGTTTTTGTAGTTGTTGAAGATTTGTTTGTACTTTGAGAGCTATGCAGTTTCTGAACATGAAAATGACATTGTTGTTTTGCTTTAAGAGGTTATATCTGACAAGGAAAGCTGCAGAAGAGCTCAACGTTATAGCACATTGTGCTGAGGACTAAGTAATGCTGTTCATTTTTATTACACTTTGTGCTTCTAATTTCAAAATAAGATATTGATTTTTAATTATGTATAGAATTTTTTTCACATTTTTTCTAAGCACTGCCTATGAATAGCATATTAGAGAAAATGATTACCTGAATTCATATTTGCAAGATACGCACTGCTTTCTAGCAATGAAGAATATGGCAGTTCATTTTGCAGCAGAACTCCTGCAGCCATTGCAGTACCTGTTGAAACAGTAATATGTTTACTGTAAAACTACAGCAGAAGTTCAAAATGTAAAATAAGATGAGTGCCTGGCGCTGACTGTAGAAGGGCGGAACTGTCCAGAGCTGTTTCAGGGTCAGACATGAACTGTATTTTTTTTTTTTCATAGTCATACAGTCATCTTAAAACATGTTGGCCCTCTGTCCCAGCACAATACAAGTTTAGCAGATTGTGTATTAGCTGAGCATGGACTTTATAATTTGTGCTTTACATGGACAGGAGTCACTCAAAGTATTTAAGGTAATGTCACCTTCATTTTCTCAAATGTAAGATGAACATGACTGGAAATCTTGAACTGAAATCCTGTAAAGAGCAGTTTTGATGATGTTTATGATATCATTATGGCAGCACTGTTTCTAGATCAGACCACTTATTGTTCTAGTTTTATATTTTCCAAGCAGACCATCCCCAAGTTATATGCCTTCTCTGTTCTCCTTCCTCCACTTCTTTAGTATGTGGATCAGTCTGAAAGCACCTGTATGAAGATTCCTCAGAGAAGTAAAATACTATAATTTGGGACAGGAAGTTTTTTCAGTGTTGATGTTATTGGAGATGAGTATTACATTTCTATACAGATCAAAATAGTATTAAAATTACAACAAGTGCTTAAGTAAAAGAAATAGCTTTTTCCTATTTCTTCTGTGTACAATATATTTTTATTTTTTAGAAGATACTCTTCTGCAATTTGTCACAGAAACAATTGATACTTTCAGATGTTACAGAAAGAAGGAAGAATCCTGGAATGTTATTCTAGGTCATGTTCCTTATTAGGTCTCTGAGGGAATTGAGTCACATACCTTGAAGCACTCCTATCACCTTAATTAGATCCACTGTGTTATCTGTGACATGCATTACTATTGCCATGACAGCAAAGAAGCTGGTCTTTTAATCTTGGTTTCACATTATAAAGAATGGAATAGTATCTTAGGTGATGTTCTACCTAGGTAATTTTTCCGCACGAAGCAATGTCACTAAGCCTGCAACAAAACAGCAGTGTAACTAGCCCACAGCAAAATTACTACGGTATCAGCTGATCGAACTATAGAGCAGTATGATGTTGCCTGAGGAAAGGATCTTGTGGAATCGTGATATCAAGCACTAAAGGAATATTTCAAGGTTTATTGAAAGGTTTGTTTATATTATCAAGAGGTTTATTTCCCCACTGCAGTCTGTGTTTTTTGTATTCATTTTATTGTCCCTCTGTGGTATTTTTGAGACTTTTTTTTTTCTCGTCTGAGCAAACCAATTCCTAAGAGAAAGCATATGTTGGTTTTGTTGCCCATTTAGCTGCACCACTGATTCATACGTTGCATTTGATAACAGATGAGTAGTTGTCAGATCCTACTCACTGCTTCCTAAGCGCAGAAAGGTGTCTTTTTGCAGAGCACCAAGGTAGTCATGCTGTGCAGTCATGGGAGACACTCAGTTTGTGTATCCCCTTTCTTTACAGGAGGGAAATAGCCTCTGATCCATTTTGTCATTCCGGCTGGAATAAAAGTGCTTCTGCTTGCACAGACAGAGGAGGAGTAAAATGCCATGTGGTGAGTCAGCCAGTTGGGGTGTCCGTGCTGCACAGGGAAATGGGCTCTGTGACTAACTGCGGTGCGGGTGTCCTGGAAAGGGCATCCCGGAGGGCCCTGCTCCTGGTTCACCTGGTTCAGGCTGCAGCTTGGGCTGGGCAAAGTAGCAGTGGGATGGGATTAGGTGCCAGCAGTGCCTTTCCTCTACTGCCTGGTAAAAAGAAGGGAGGAGGGACCACAGCAGAAACCAGTGCACGCCCCAGAACTTGCTTAGGCATCACATTGGCTTGAAAGGAGAGAGAAAAAAAAAAAAAAAAAAAGGCTTTTTAGTAGCTCAGGATCTGGAAAGTCTTCCTGGCTTCCAGTCACTGGTAGGACCTTGCTCCTGAGAGCAAGGAGTAAAATCAAAGATTTTAGAAGCCAGAAAAAGAAATAGATAAGCAAAAAGTAATGCAATAACAAGGTGTTGTTATTGCAGTGACAGTACAGTCAAGTCCTGCTTGACTGCAGCAATTAATATGGCTATTTAATATATAGAACTATTATCTTTTACTCAGAGCACATTTTCAAAACAGTAGAGTTTGTGTTCTAGACTGGGATGATTCCGACTGTGCCAGTTCAGCTGCCAGCACAGCAGTAATCCTCTCAGGAAACTTCTCACCGCATTTCTGAGGAACTGCTTACTAATAGCGAGGTCACATTTCCCTGGATCTGTGTGTGTTTGGATAATTTAGAGTACAAGAGCAGAGCAATGTATAAGAGGAGCTATATTAAATCCTAAGTATATTCATACAATATAGGTAAATGCTGATGACTGATTTACACCTGTCACATGAAATATGGGGTTTATTTTACTATTTTCTTGCTTTAAGTCATTTATTCTCTTTCCTAATGCATTCATGCACAAATACATGTTTATCTATCTATAGAAATATATAAAACTGCTCAGTGGCCAAATTTTTAAAGCAACATAGTTGACTGCAGATGTAAGCAGGATCCAGGTTAGCTTAGTACCACTCACTCAGCTAGCTCCGAGTAGGAGTACATTGAAATTTAGTCCCCAGCCTGATTCTGCAAGTACTTATCCTTTCTGCTTTTGTGAGTAGTCCCACAGATGTACACACAGATGTACACAGATGTACATCTGATAACAGATGTTATCTAAACAAGAAATCATATGGGACAATGTTTCATTGCCAAAAGGCAAACTTCTGGAAACTGCAGTAATCAGGATTTTATTTAATTCTTTTACATTGTTGCTGTTAAATTTGTGTAGTTAGGTAACTAAGACTTAAGCAAAAATATGGCAGTGTAAAGCAGATTGTATTTAATGAAATGGTTAAAAGTCATGATTATTTTTAAAAGGCTATTAAAATATACAAAAGTGGTTATTAAATTACAACTTGCTCTGTAAATTCAGGTATTAAATCTCCTAAGACAGGCAGAATATGAAAGTTTTGACAACAAAAGTAAGTTAAGAGGTATTTTGGAATACAAAAGACTATCTAATTTTAGCATTTCCAAAAATAATGCATTTACTTATAAAATTTGCAAAAATGGTAGCTAATTATTTTTCTGTAAACTTAATTAATATGAATAATGAAACAGATAGTGTTGTGATGGATATTACAGTAAAAAGATGCACTAAGATATTTCACAAGTACTTAAGGTACCATTAGCAAAAGACTGTTAGGCAGTACATAGTATTGAGCGAACTCATTCCAATAGGTGCACATCTCAATTCTTTGGTCTCATTGGAAACTTGGAATATTTTATGCCTATGAGCTAACATCAAAAAAATGGAAAAAGAAAATAACACATATAGAACAGAGGGAGGATAAGGTAATAATTTAAATACAGATAGTGTAGTTACATGTGCTTTACACAGAGGGGCAATCCTACAGGTGTTGTAAAATGCCAGGATGTCACTGGGAACACAACCAGAACTATTTTGTTATTTCCATACATGTTTTTTTTCCCCTTTAAGAAAAGTACTCACCATCTGTTTTAATAAAAGATGAATGTCATTTTATCATGAAGCATGATATTTACAGAGGACTGAGGCTGCTTACACATTCCAAAGAGACAAAAGAATATAATTCATTAGAATATTATGTAGGTGTTGTCCTGGTAATGCAGTATTTGCTATGAATAGATTTTTTGACATAAATTGCAAGAAACCACAACCTACACTGATGGACAGGCCTATGAATTGACTTTGTTCATACTGTTTAAGGCATGTCAGCATCCTGTGGTGGTGTTGGTGCAGTAGTTAACAGAAGCTATTTTAAACTACCTAGAACAGGCTGGCAACCAGTAATTACTATTGAGAATTACAAAAGAGATGGCATAAAAATGAATATATTAACTGTCCTACAAGCAAAACTGGTGACTCAGATATTCTTGATCATGAATATCATGTTTACTAAGGTAGCCTATCTGATTTGTAAGACTGACTACATACGGAAGAACAAGATATTGTCAGTAATTAATTTTAATAACATTCAGAAGTGGAAAAGTTTTAAATTGAAGTTCTGCAAGTCAGAGGAATTTTTTTAAAATAATCAAATAGTCAAAATCATAGTGAGTAAATTTACATGCATTTTAGTAGAGATTTTGAGTAATTTCAGTTTAACCCCTTACCTGTTGCCCAGCAAAAAGAATGAGTGACAGTTGATCCCTTCATTATAGCAGTAACAAGCACAAGAAGTGTGTGGGGAAATTCACGTTTACAGAAGAGAAGCTGAATGATGTTGCCCCAGTATTTCCTGTAGTTAATTGGATTCATCGCGGTAATCTGGGAGGAGCCAGTAACTATCTTTTCTTTATCTTAAGACTGTATGTGGAGCACCCTACGGACTATGCAGATAATCATCCCATAAACTGCTTTCTATAGCTGCCTAGATTTTAAAGGGATTGAGGCAAACAGGCCACACCAATCTGATGTTTTAATAGCTGAATCTTCCATCTCTTCTCTTCACCTCATTTTCCTATGATCAAGAAGTAAATATATATGCATGTCTAAAATGTCTAGATGTGTCAGACAACTAATCACCTAGTTACAAAAATAATTTTGTGAAGTTATATTAAGCAGAGTGATACTAATAAATTAACTTTGAAACACCATGAAAAGAAAATCATGGATAAATATTTTGTTCTTCATATCTGTGTAAACATCAGTATTTACATGTAGTGTGAATAAACTAGATTAAACATAAGATCTCAAAATAGCAAAAATAAATATCTCTAGATCTAGTGGAGATAATCAAGTAAGAGCTCATCATTAAAAATTCCTCCCAATTATTTAAAAAAAAAAAAAAATACAAGCTTCTACGGATAGGATATGTGTCCTATTTAAACAAGCAAGGAGCTGCAGGAGACAACTCTCTCAAGGCTGATGCCAACAACCTCATTTATTCCAAAGGCACCGTCTCAGCTAAACACCTGCCTTCGTGTGGCCAGCAGAGAGATGGAGCACACAGCAGCCCTAAATTGTTTGGTCAGCTTTCAGAAAGACAAAGACTCAGACTGTGCTGTGTTTGTGCTGTGTACTGCTAATAAAATTCAGACTGAGGAAGAATCTGGGTATTCCTTTAAACAAAAATTAATTTACTGAGAACAGAGACAAATTTACAAGAGTAGTCCTTAAAATTACATGTCTAGGTTGTTAATAATATTGCCTATGCGTGAGCTGCATTCCAGTTATTTTAGTAGCAGTATGTCTCATAAATATGCATGTAATGACATTTTTCGGGGAAAAAAAAGTATTATATACAAATTAGGCTTCAAAATAACTGTGCACAATTCTGAAAAAAAAATATTAAGATACTTGAAAATCATGGCTATTCTCAAATTTACTCTTCCACAGATAGCTGTTTTACTTTGGATCCATTCTTTGCCATGTGCCACGGTAAATATATCCTCTTACAAAGCTCGTAATCGGACATGGGTGAGTGTAAAGTGAGATAAAATCCACACACAGAAAATCTTTCTGGGGAAAATAAGTTGTTTTCAGGTGAGCTCAATTATTAACAAAACAAAAGTCTACTTACACCATTTTGTGTGTTATGAAGATAGAAGATAAATAGTTTCCTTCCCTGATTGCTTGTGTGTCTCATGAAAAAAGAGGAATTTCCATTTTCAATATATGTTTAATTTTCAAACACGTTCACCACCCTACATCATTACGGTCTGATTTCTAAATGGATGCATTTGAAAGGCGATCAGTGACATACTTAAGTGATTGCTTTTATATTGATAATATAACACTAGGAACCTGTTTGATTCCAGAGGGAGTTTAATTTTTGGATGATTTTGAAACCTGATGTAAGAGCCTCCTGTTTTGCTATATCTATATGTGGATATTAGGTGTTTGGTGGGTTGCCCCTTATTATCTGTTCCTAGATCAGAACTCTTCAGTATTAATGGCAGTTTATTCGACTGAGAACTATTTTTTTCTAGTGATCTGCCAAGTTTAGCAAGTTCCAGGAAGCTGTGCCAACTGTGTTTGTTCAAACAGGCCCTGTCATCCTACTCTCATGAAGACAAAGCTTTGTGCTAAGGGAGTGTGACTTTTTGGGGGAGTTAACCATTAGGTTAAAATAATCTGTTATTTTCAAAGAATACACAGAGTAGGTGGGATGCCAGTGACTAAACTAATAGTCTTTTTATCTGAAGGCTTGGCATTTTCCTATTGAAGTAAAATGAAGAATCCCAAGACCTCTGGAAAATTCTACTGAACTGTCATTGCCAAAGATGTTAAGGAACTTCTTAGGTAAGTAGAACAGCATCTCCCTAGAACAGTATGGGCTGTTTCATGGCTACCTTGCAGTAGTCTTAACAAATTCACCTGTCCCACTGCGCTAGGTACTAATTATCAAATTAGGCAGGTAGAAAACTATGTCTCATAATGAGCTGGATGCAATTAAAATGTTGGCCCACTGTTAAGACTGCAGTGTTTCCTTGCTGCATAGCCAGAATTGGAACATTAAGTTATAGTACAAGTTAAAATTTACCAAAACATAATTTACTTTAAGGATTATGCTAATCTAGTACAGACTATGTGTTTAGATTTCTTGCTGTCTTTAACAAGTCCACCTTTTGCTTTCTGCGCCTCTTGTAGCTTGGATAATGAAAATCTTTGTTGCTGTATATTCAGATCTCTGATGCTTACAGCAAAACACTGACAGGAATGTGGTAGTTTTGTGTAATTTTAAAACTGTATGAATTTTTATTAAAGACTGGGATTTTGCTTCTGGATTAAATTTTTTACTTTCCAGTCCCGTAGCTATAATGCAGTATCACACAGGAAGTCAATCATAAAAGCAGGATTAAAGCCCAGCTTCGCTTCCCGGTCCTGCTACGTGGCACTGTGGTGCCCTGCCCATGTGGCTGCAAACTCCTTATCCAATAATGCTCTGCTTTGGGCTAAAAGCACCGCCTTGGAAGTAGCCGGAAAAGTCAGGTTTTTTTAAAATGGAGAAATTAATAAGAAATCCTTCTTTCCTAAATTTTGTAACTTCTGAAGAGCTACCATGAGTTAATCAAGTTTGTGATTAAATTTGTAAATGAACTGTTTAATATATGTAAAATTTCTAGGAAGCAATGGACCTCCCAGGCTTATGCAGAATGTGTTGTTTATGCACAATAAAACTTAGTTCTTCAAAAGTGGCAGACTAGGTAAAGAGGAAATATAAAAAAGCGAAGTGGATGTAAGATAACCCAGTCCTTTTAACATTTTATCACTAGCCTTTTGCCGAGGAGCAAAACAGCCAGGTTGTGTATCACGGGGGACCACTCAAGTGAGGAGCCAAAGGAAGTTAACAAAGGGGCCAAGAGCAAGAGCTGGAGGTAGCTGGTCCTTCACTGAGCATCTCCTTGCTGCCAAGAGTGGATTACAACCAGGTATGTTTTAAAGTCTTTCTTTTTTTTTTCTAATTTATAACAGTAATGAGGTGTTTAAAGTCAAGAGTAAATATGCTGAGCAGCTTTTCCATGTTGTTGCAAAGATGAGTGCAGAATACAAGATGGGAAGCTGTTTGCTTTTTGTTCTTAAGAGTGCTTAAGCCCGAAGGTTGTTTTTGGGGGGCCTGAAAGAGCCCAAAGGCTGTTTCCACAAAGGCGTGCCCAGGTTGCTGTCAAGAACAGGCAGGGAACCACCGTTGCCCTGCATGGTGCAGGGAAGGCTAAGGGTGCCCATGTGCGCAAGAGGAAAGAGAGGTGGGTTTTGTTCTGAAATGGGGGTGTTTCAAGGACTGACAGAGGAGCTCGTTGAGCACCTTGGAGCCTGCAGTTGGCCTGGGCACTGCTGGCGCAGCCTCTTCCCTGAGTCTATGGAGCAGCCATTTACTCATTTATTTTAAAAGAATTAAAGGGTTTCAGGCTCTATGCCTTGTTTTAATTTTACCAGTGTTTTAATTTAATGCTTTCCATATACATGTTTAAAGTGCCTCTAAATTCATCTGTGTTGGTAAGCAAACCTGTCTTTTTAAAAAAAGCTCCCTGTTGTAGTGGCAATTGGTAACAGCTGTGTTTTTCAAAAATTGGATAAAAAATGGATCTGAATTGAGAGTTTCTTTTTTAAAAAGTAGGTCTATTCTTAAACTCTGAATGGTGTATATAGTAGAGTTAAAAAAATCCAGCATTAAAATTTAAATGAGATTTGCAAACTATACTCTTTATTTAGAAAATATGTTGTTGTCAATAAAGTAACCCTGTGTCTTACCTGAGCACATCTAATCCATTCAATTTTGTCACATTTTGACATCACATTATTATAAGCATCACGTTCTAGTAAGTTTCAGCCATGTTCAATTTCAGACTTTACTTGTGACTCTCTCACCTGTAGTCTTAGCAGGGACCGTGTGGAGTATTTTTGTTGTTCTAATAGTGTCTCTGTGAGGCCGAGCGCTCGCTCAGGCCTGGGCTAAGCCCTTCGGAGAGCTGTGGCCCAGCTGGGGGTGGCGATTACCTCGCTAACTATAGCTGTGCCGTGACACACTTGCGCAGCTGCCCTTCCCGCCGCGTGACACGGTGGGACGGCGAGGAGCTACGTTTATTCCACGCGTGTGTCGCTTGGGGATCAGTTACCGGCACTCGCGGCGCTCGGTGTGGCGGGGCGGGGCGCAGCGCGGCCGTACCGCGCCTCGCGGCCGTTACCGAGCGGCGTCGCGGCGGGAGGCCAGCACCGGCTGC
>VZSV01000005.1:3778099-3789626 GCA_013398735.1 Nothocercus julius
AAGCGTTGGGAGAGGCTTGCGCATGCGCTGTCCGCGGCCGCCGTTGGGCCGTAGCGCTGTGAGGGCGCGCGGGGAGCGGTTGGGGAGGGAGCGGACAGGGTCGGTGCTCGCGGGCTGGCGAGCCCCGTCGCGGGGCTGGGCGCCTCGAAATGGCGAAAGAAACCGCCTTTTGCTGCTCTTCGTAACGAGTTCTTTCTGAGCACGTCTTACTGACGTCGTTTTAGCGTTTTCGGCGCCCTCAGGAGCTGCTGGTTCGCACTAACGGCTGCGCTTCAGCGGCCTCACTGACAGCTTTTGGGAGTGCCCTTCATGCGCACTTCACGCGTAGATTAGACCTGCAGCCCATGGATGTTTTTCATGTTAACAGGCCCGAAGCTGCTTTGCTAGCTGTATGCTCTTGTATTTTATTCACATTAAGGCTCCTGGAGCTAGCAGTGACAGGAGGCCCAGCAGACATGGCTTAGGGCTCCACAAAGCTTAGTTAAAAGTTCTTTTAGCATCTATAACAGCCACAAACTTTTGATCTTGGGTATAAGAGCACAATACATATATAATGGTTTATTTTAATACTAGAACTGTTATGTGGTTGCTATTTAAACGAATAATAAGAGCAGTTGCACAGGAATGTGTTGGGCTGATACCCTATATGTAATAAAGACCTTTTAGGAAGGACTGGCCATAAAAATCATGTGCAAAGTTAAGTTGTATCGTATTTTAAGGTACATTTCTGATAGTATTGTGTATCTCGTCAGCTAGTATTAAAATAATAATATTAGTTAATAGGGTTAGTGTCTATGTAAATTGCACCACATAGCTCTTACCTCTCGCAAAGAATGCAAAGCCTCCGGGCTGCCTTTCTGAGGTCTGCTTGACACAAACTGCCGTTGAAATGGACAAGTTTCACTTTTAAAATTAGCTACAGGGCCCACATTTAGCATTGAGTGCTGCTGAGCGTGGTTTGTGCCTTTGCCATCACTTACAGTGCTCGTGTTTAGAATTTGCTGGCTCGGGCCTGGAAAGCGGCGTCCGGCCGTGAGCTGTGTGATAGCCGTGCCTAAAAATTGTGTTTATCACTACAGAATTACTTCAATAAACAAACCTCCCGAATGCTTCAAAAAAAGAATTTATAAAGTTTATAAAATTCATAAAAGAAAGCGTAAAGTTTTCTTTGTAAAGACATAACCATAGGCACATGTCCCATTTTTTGAAAATAAACATTCTGACATTTCTTCTGTGTCTGACATAAGGGAGGAGATGAGTTTTCCACAGTATTGCGTCCTGCATCCAGCTCCTTGTGCCCGCACCTTGCACCGGAGCGGGAGCGCAGGGAAGGCCGTAGCGGAGGGCGGAGCCCATCCCTTTCCCCGCTCCTTTCAACTTGCAGACCCATGAGGTGCCCCCAATGGGATTGTGCCACAAGGAAAACCTGTGTTGCAGGGATACTCACAGACTTCAGATTCTGAAAGATACGTTGTTCAGCAGAGAATGTACCAAAACCAGCAGGAAACTCTCATTTTCGCTAAGAAGTAGGCTTTCTGATACAGCTAGGAAAAGGTATAATATTCACTTAGTACGAGCAAATATATAGTCGCTATGGGACAACAGGGAAGAGTAAACTTTTCCATGAAAATGTGTGATTTCTAGTTGGTGATATTGCTGGACGCCTAGTGAGGTCCTCTGAAACTGTAGGGCCAAGTTCTAGTGCAATGTAAAAGACTGTGCTTCAACTGCATTGAAGCTGAAGCTGCTTACTCCAGGTCTGAGTTTTGCTATTCAAATCTTAAAAACCTCACCTGAGTAGAACTCATTTTAGATCAGCACATGCCACCTTGTGGCAAATTAACAAGGTGCATCCGTTTTTCCCAGCTACATAGAATACTTCTTTCATTATCAAAATTCTTTCTATCCTTCAGACGGTTGTGGGGGAAAGGTCGGTTTCATTTTAGGTTTCTTTTACTTCATCTCAGCAGTTCCATAGTTTCTTGGAAATCCCACTTAACTTTGTGATTCTTTTGCATTTGGGTCCCATTTTTTCAACATCAAGCATGCTTTTCAGCAGGATATTCTGAGTGCTTTGCAAATGAAAACTAGTAGTTAGGTGATGAGTAACAGTATTTGATTAATCTGAGGAGTGAGTAAAGCATTATAAAGAATATTGAACATTCACCTTTAACCTTTTGTCTTCATTTCTGCATCTGAATTGTTAACACTCCTTTTGCGCAAATTCTGGATTTAAATTCTTTACTCCTGTTTTCATTTTCTTACTTTCCCTTTGCTCACTGGGGATAGCAATGTTCTTTCCCAGCATAAACACAGCCCTTACAAAGATGATTTAGTTTTTCACTGCAAGCCTTTCGTTTGCACTGTTTATGCAGGCACATCACACATTGTACAATATCTGCCTTGTTTGAAATGAACATCAGTGTAATGGGAAGGGAACAAAAGAACAGGAGGGATAATCAGCAGATGTAATGAAACGATGCCAATAGCAAGAAAAAATAACTCGAGCCTCTGCTTCTGAGGTCAGAAATTTCCTCCGTGGAATGTGGTATTGCCGATGTCATGAGTCTGGAGAGCAGATCCTCACTATGGACAGCTCTGTGTGCAGATGCAGTGGGGCCATTTGAGGTTCCATGTAGCATTCAAGTACCTTGTGGGAACTCATTCATCTTTAGCTTTCCACCTTTTCCTGGAAAAGACAAGTTACGCCTCCTATCAAAGGTCTTCCACAATGTTTTGCCTCATCCCTCTCTTCCTCTGATATTCAACACTATGTGGATGGAAACTCCCTCCTTCAAATAGGGGCTTATTTGAAGGCAGGACAAATGCTATAAATGTAGCTCTATTTTCTAGCAGGCCAATTTTGTGCCCTTACACTTGTTCTCATGTGAGTTTTCTTACAATTGCTTTTTAAAAAGGTGCAACTGTGTCTCTGTCATGTTACCAGTCCATTTCCTGTTCTGTAGAAGTTTCTCATCTTCGCAGCTTTATTTATTTGTTTACTTTTTTAGGGAACTATGTATTGAATTTCCTTCTTCTCATCTATCACTTTTTCTACTCTTTACAATTCTTAGTTCCAATACCTTAAAGGTTTTCCATGGCCTATACAATCATGATTAATATGTCAAATTAGAAATTGTTCAAAGTAGACTTGTTATCACAAAGTTTTAGATTTCTGTAGTTTCACTTACCAGAAGTTTTCATTGAAGAGATTTTTTAAAATAATAACTGTACTTCAACAGGTAGCTAATAATACCCCCATTATACAACAGAAGAGGAAAACGAATGGGAAAAGATGTGAGTATCTTAGGATTTTGCGTGATTATACTTTAAAATAACGACTAATAAATTTCTTAGCCAAAGTCAACAGCTAAGACTTAGCTGACTAAGATTTGACTATAGTAAAATCTTTGCTAGATCAGGATGCAAATATAGGAACTCTGGGACCCTATTCTTTCTTCTATGCTCAGTGTGTTCTCCTCCCTGAAGATATTAAAGAAATAGTAGGTAGAAGTATGGGATAGGTAAAAGTATGACCTACTACATTTACTTCAGTCGTGTTTGCATCATTCATCTTATATGTAAGCCTCTTTCTTAAAAAAAAAAAAAAAAAAAAAAAAAAAAAAGCTTATGTATTTTTCATTTTAGAAAGCCTGTCTGTAGTGCTTGAATTCACATGCAACCCTAAAGGACCAAATTAATATGAACCAAAATGGAGGAAAATAAATTTTAGTAAGATAACATAGCAGCTGTAAGTTTGCAGGAGGTAATTTAAACCATGCGTTCTTACCCGTCTGTCTTGAGCACTGACTAGAAAGAAATATCGTAAGTGAAATGCTGGTAGTAATTCTAATGGCAAATTTTCTGATGCCAACGCTTATAAGTTTACAATTTTTAATTGCATTGTATGCCTTCAGCTGGAAGGGATTTTCAGTGACTTCTGCATTTGGTTGTATTGGTGTTTCTGAGCTATGCATGATAAATGCCATCCCCCCTGTGATTCCTCGTGGAATTTCACATCTGCAGCTTTATGAAATTATCAGCTGCTTAAAATTAGCTGCTGACAGGGATCTCTGTGTGCATTAGAGCCGTCACTCGCTACCAGAACAGGTATGAGCTTTCTCTCCCATAGAAACAACGATTAACTAAAGTCTTCCAGTAAAACAAGAACATGTTGTCACGATAGACTGCCTGCTTCTAGAGGGAAATGCTGAAAGAGAAGGGACTGAGGCACTGAAAAGTCCTTGTCAGGAAAGAAGGAACAAGGGCTAAGAAAGAAGTAAGAACTGAGTTTTAACAACAAAGCATCTGGAATGACCTCGGAGCAGAGACAGGCTATGGGTCAGCGTGAATCTTTCAGTGGCTAGAATTGAACAACCTGAAGAGAGATTGCTGTAGGAAGGAGGAAAAAGAAATGTAAATCAGAAAGACTGAGCTGGGGAAGTGAAGTCTTGTGTTTCCTGACCTTTAAGGTACTGAACAAAACCCAAACACATCTCAAGATTAATTAGACTTTGGCAAAGAGAATTTCACAGAATTTATTATTACTCAGTCTTGAGCTGAATGTCCAGAGGAAAGGAAACCGTTCTCGGATAGGTAGGGAAATATTGCTGGGCAGATGTATTCCAAATTGTGACCGTGCCTTGTTGCTGTAGATTGAGAGGCCTGTGCCCAATCCACCTGCACCATTTGAAGGGAAAACAAGTCACTTCAGTGCATTGATCAGAAAGCTGTATATATTGCAGAAGCAGACTATTTGGTTAGATTTTAAAATAGGTTTGCTTTGGCCATGGTCTTGTCTCCCTTCTATGAAAACCTATGCCAGTAAAAGCAGATTTTGAAGTTGGGTGTTCAGAGTTTAAATTCACAAGCATGTGCATTCGTGCTGGAAGGGTATGGATGCTCCTTTCCTGGGAGATGTAACCAACATCACGTGAGGTACCTGTGCTGGCACAGCTAACCAACCTGCTGGTACCTTACGCTGAGTATTCCAGAAGTTTGTCTTCAGTTAAAAAAAAAAAAAAATGTAGAATTATATAAAAAAGCATTTGATTCAGAGATATTATACAGCAGTAGAAAGAGGTTCAAAAAACCAGCAGTTTTCTGAAGATTATTTGCTCTGCTCTAGTATTAATATTGTTTTGTTTGCCAGACTGTGATCAAAAACATTTGGCAGGCAAGACTTACTCAGGAAAGTGAGCCAATGAAGTTGAGCTGTCATCTTAGTACGTACAGAAAAACTGTTCTCTTGGCTTAGAAAACAGACTGTTTACAGAAATAATAAACATGCCCTCTAAAATTATGTTCCTTCTCTCTAAAATCACGGAAGGTCACAAGACTTTGACCCTACAGAAGGAGCATAACACTTTATGAGACTTGTGTCAAAGCACATGATAAAAAATAAATACGCTGTAATAAAGAAGTGTCAGTCTGATGGCTCAAATGTGCCTTCCTAACGTATTCTGTGTCCTGTCTTTCAGACGTGGTATGCGTGCCGCCATGCAAAGGAAGCCCATCTGGAGGGGATATCAAATCAATCCATTTCCTTGACATATCTGTTGATGTAATTAACTTTTGTTTCATCTCCCAAGTAAACCTTGTAAACAATGGAATGTGTCAAAGGGGAATATAACTTATTGAAAAGGGTAATTTGCAGAAGCCGTTATGGTTGTTCAGCAGCTGGATAGAGCCCCAGATGCTGCATATCCATTAGGAAGAAGGGGCTGGGCTGGCCCATGCTGGGGATTTTGTGAGCCCTAGCAATAAGCTGAGTGCGCTCCCAGCGAAGGGAAGGTAGTTTGGCCAGCTCGGCAGCTGCAGAGCGCTGCGCTCACAGCCAGCCTGGCCGCAGGGCAGCCCTCTCACCTGCCCTTAGCTGTTCAGACTCTTCAGTTTTATTCTTTATTTTGGTTCCTTCTTCCTTCCCTCTAAAGTTCTGTTTGTTTAAATTCCATTGTGTAAACTCGAGGCATGGGAGTGAGAAATCTCACTCATTCTTGAGCGCCCAAGTAAAACAGTCTTGTTTGCCAGCGTCATCTGAGCATCTTCGCTGGGGACCCCCACTCAGCTGTAGCTGACACCCTGTTGCAAAGCAGGGGCTGACAGAAAGGGTCCGATTATGCTAACCATAAACGAAATCACTTCAGGAGATTTCCAGGAGTTTGCCTGCTACGGTCTATCACTGCACAGTATTTACATCCTTATCAGATGAAGGAACCACATCTCGGCTTTATTTATTTGATTAATATTAATCTTCAGCTAAGTGCTACCTGCAGGTAAAATCCGGAGTGTCTACACGTAGTTGTACCATTGTAGCTCTGACTGGATCTTGCCTATCACCCCAGGAAGCCACCACGGCGGGAGGTAGATGGCACAGCTGTCGCGTGGGGCGGCTTATCTGGGCTGCCGGCTGCGCAGCGAGGAATCTCTGCCTCCGTTCCCCACAGTCGGAGCCAAGGGAAATTAGCTTTAGGAGGTTAATCTTAGTTAATAGAGCTTTTCTGTCCTCACCTAATTACTTGCATAGCTGTTTCCTTACCCTGCTCCAGGGTGCCCTCGCTGGGCTTGCTCACACACACACTGGGAGCTAATGGACTTGCCAGCTCAGGTGCCACAGCAGAACCTGCCGCTTTGCCTGGCCTGACCAGGTCAGCGTGTGCTGTAAGTCCTGCGGAGAAGCAGGGTGGGGATTAAACAGGCCTGCACGGAGCTAATCGGGCTAGGAAGTACAAAAGCAACCCAAAAACGTGCAGCTCCGTTTCCGACAGCGGAGCGGAGTTGGCGCCCGCGGCACTGGGACGTGTGTGAAGTCTGTGAAGTTACATGCCCGCGCTGCTGGTGTCGTACAAACATCGGTGTCCCCTGGCAGCCGTCTAGGTCAGGGATCCCCTCTTCCTTTCCCGTGGGCTTCCTCTCCAGAAGCACAGTCACATCATCCCTCTTTCACAGCTCCGCCAACACAGGTTATACATGTGTTGAACATTAAAGAGCTTCAAATTTATACTGCTTGAGCTATCAGTTTGCTGAGGGTCTGTGCGCACGTTTTTGGCTGGGTTTTTCCGTACGTACACAGCAGGTTTACTTTAATCTAGGGGGTAAAAAAAGAAAACAAATCTTCTATTTGCTGCTAGTTTAGGTTCTGTCCAGTCATAACTCACAACTTCAAAACATAAGAATTAAGTTTAATAGTTCATAAATTATGCGCCATACAGCGCATACTGTTGTGATCTGTACTGCACACGGTCCCTGTGAAGCGTTAACACCGATGTCTAAACAAAATACCGAGGCACAGCGGGCAATCTCAAACGCGGGCTTTGCGGTTTCTCTGCGCTATTTTGGCTGTGGTTTCTGTCGCCCCTCTACCCTCGCATGGTGTCAGTTCGGGCGTTTCAGATGTTATACGGGCGCGAGAACCAGAAGGGATTTCCTTAACAAACACGGAGGATGAGGAGGTTGGTGTTTACAACGGCGCCAAATCCAAAGGCTCTTCCATGCGCTGTTAGAGGGTCGCTGTCATTTCAAACCCACTGCGGGGGGGGCGGGGCAGAGGGGGACACGACGCCGTGACGTCACGCGCGCGCTGTGACGTGCGCCGCCGCGGCCGGACGGCAGGGGGCGCCGCGCCGCTCGCGGTGACGTCACGGCCTCGCGCTGCGCGGCGCCCATGCGGGGCGGGGCCGCGGAGAGGGGCCGTTCAGGAGGGCTCGGATACCCGGCCCTCGTTTTGGGAGCGTTTGAGCGTTTTTGATTGGCGCCATCTGCTCCGCGACCCCCCTGCTGCAAATCCTTCTGTGCGGCCAGCGGCTTCCCGGGAGTGGGAAGAGGCTCTGTCCTTTATCTCCGTTGCAGGAGCATTTTGACATATTTGCACCTGTGTTTTCAAGCAAGGCACACAATTGCATCAGAAGCTACTTAACAAATAAGCTAAGGGAAAGGAGCCTTTTATCATTTAACTGTTTTGTACTGATTGGCATTTAAAGAAAGCTATTTTGTGTGCCTGGCTCTCTAACTTAGGGTTTTAAACTAGCTGTACGGTGCTTAGGAGATACTGCAAAGGCAGCATTTATATAATTTTGATATGTATAAAGCAGCTTGTTATTTTTAAAGTAAAATGTTTCAATTAGCCATTATTGTGTTAAATGACTTAAACATCTCTCCCTGCTGATCTATAAAGCCAACGCATGCAGATCAGATGTAGCGCCTGAGAACTGGAAACCCAGACTGACTGGAGGCTCGCTGTGAAACCGAGGAGCGCACGCTGTTTATTCCGCTTCTTCTCGCACTTTTAAAAACCGAAGGCCCCAGCTCTGCACAGATGTAGTCATTAACTTAATTTTATGAACTATAAACAGTCCTATTCCAGTCAGTCAACTGTGTACACAGTGAAAACCCAAGCACGCACTTAAGTGTTTACAGCACAGGGGCTAATGTGATATCATTAACGGAATCTTTAATTTTGCAGCAGATGTACTTGTTTCTTGATTTAATCTAATTCAAGAGGGGTGAGGGCAAAGCCAATGTTTTCTGTATGAAACTGCTTTAGCATTTAGAAATGGTTACAACAACCATCATTACAGTTTAAGATTTAGTGTATTTATTTACTCAACTAATGCACCCGTTTTTTTTCGCATGCCCCAGTTAAACGTATCCCAATTATGGCTTGCAAAGCCCACGTGTGCGCTGCAGCTGTGCACGCTCCTGCCGGGCCCCCTGCGGCCGTGGCTCCGAGCACCGCTGCCCTTGTGAGCCTGCACGGACGGATTTGTGCAGCCCGCTGCTTGGCCCGGCCACACGATGCGAAGCTTTCGTGTCACCACTGCCATCAGCACCCGTGCAGGCCCCGGCTCGAGGCCATGGCCAGCGAAGGGTCTCGCAGGAGACCCAGGGAAACAGTGCAGGTTGCTCCGCTGTGGGGTTGGCAGCAGCTCTGGGGAGGGACCGAGGGCGGTTGCAAACCGTCGATGAGGGGACGCGTGCCTGCGCTCGCCTGTCGGCTCCGGCAGCTCTCCCGGCGGCTGCAGCCGTGGCGCTGTGGTCGGTGTTGGCTAGGGAAGGCCCTGAACTGCCCCGGCTCCTCACAAGCTTTTGCTACAAGTTAGCTCGCAGAGAGACATATGAGGAGAAACTGCCTGAAATGCAGGAGCATGTCTGTTCATCGCCGCCGAGGTGCGTTTCCAAGCGTAGGAACTAGAAACTAAACCAAGAGTGACCGTCTTTCACAGAATGCTGCTTGACCGTGGTCCATCATTTCTAGCATGCTGGAAAACAGAGGGGTGTAAAGGGAGAAAAGATGAAAACTGCTGTCCTTAGCAGGCACGTGAGGCGGGTGCATGACAAACAAGCCCCTGCGAGGGTGGATGGTACCACCGGGCCGTACGGTGTGCCCGGTGCTGGCCTCGCACCAGGGCATCCGGGCGCGTGGGCTCCGTCCTGGGGCGCCTCCAGGCCGGGGGCCGCTTCGTGCCGCCTCGC
Source organism: Nothocercus julius (assembly GCA_013398735.1). Lineage (NCBI taxonomy): Eukaryota > Metazoa > Chordata > Aves > Tinamiformes > Tinamidae > Nothocercus > Nothocercus julius. The sequence goes on from VZSV01000005.1 coordinate 3,787,571, forward strand.
ACAAACCTCGCTTCATGGCCCGCGTGCGACTTTCCAAGATAATTAAACAGCCAAGCTGTCTGCCGAGGCCAGGTGTTCGCAGAAAATAATTTTTAGGGGGATACGTGTTTAAATGCTGATGAAACTTTACTCAGCCATTAAACATAATGCATTACTCAGGGCCGAGCTATTCCCCCGGCCCTAATGCTGCTTCGCAATTAGCGCCTGATGTCACATTTTCCACTCCGCTCGTACCGCTTGGTGGATTTCCTGAACGTTAAGTGCCGCGAGAAGGGAGCGACGTGGAGGTTTCTGTGCTGATGGGTGCGCAGCGGCCGTGGGAAGGACACGGGTCGCTCCAGTTGCCGCAGCCGGTGGCGGGGACGGCTCCGGCCCTGCAACAGCCGCGGGGAGCGCCCGGAGGGAGCGCTTCCCATCGGCCGCCTCAGCGCAACGGCGGGAAGGGGCAAGTGCCTGGGCTCGGTGTGTTACGGGAGTGTCAAGAGCAAAACGCGGCCTCGCGGGCTCCGGTTTTTGCCTCCACAAGGCTTGTAACTGGGTCTCCCCTTCCCATAAGAGTGTCGTGTTTCCAAGCAGCTCCAGGGGCTTTGAGTTTGTCATCTTCCTCCTCCCTGCTGTCAGACGGATGTGGCTACCTAGCCAAAGGGCTTGGTATGTGGGAAATTGAGGAAAAAACATCTTCCACCGGAACGCTAGTTAATCAGTGAGGTAAAAGCACTCCTACTGCAAGGAAGGATTTTAAATCACTGGGTGAGTTGGTTTCCTTCTTGATCGCAACATCTGCCCTGTCTTAGCTCTTGCCATTTTTTGAGTGCCCCAGCCAAAATAGAAGCATATATCAAGTCATTTGAAGTGCAAAAGTAAGCAAAGGGCGCCTTTAAAAATGTTTTCCACTTTTACAGAAAATGAAGATGAGAAGGGCTGCTGAATGGGATAGATGTATTAATGCTTTCTGAAAGTAGTTATATATATTTGCACAAAATAATTAAAAATTAAATACCTATATTTCTACAAGTTCTATAAACTCTTTTCCTGATATAAGCAAAATAAGTGCTCCTTAAAAACAGACAGTTTTGCAGAAAGAGTGATTGCCTTCAGCTAAATTCTACGGGAAAGGAAAAGTGTAGAGAAGTTAGGGCCTGCAGTTTCTCATCTCATCCCATTCCTCCCTGAGCCTGGCTGTTCTGCTGCGCTGGCGTTAACAGTGATGCTGCCAGGAAAGGGCGTCTGGGGGGGTGCTGAAGTGGCGTGGGTTGTGTTTGCCAGATTTAGGGTTGTATTTGCCAGTTTTAGGGCTCTATTTCCCAGTCTTAGGGGCAAGTAAACGGTGCAAAATCAGATAGTTGAGATACTCGGCGGGAGCTCCGGCGTTTCGGCAGTCCATCACTCCCGGGGACGATTCCCAAGCCCTTCGCTGGGCTCCTTGCTTGGAGCTGCAGCGTTGGCTTCCCGGCCGTCTGCGCTGCCGCCTCTGATCATGCCGCCTTCGCCCTGTGCACGGGCCGCAGGCAGCGGCGCCCAGCCCGGCGAGGCCGTCGCGAGGCCTCGTGCCCCCGCTCGCCCTGCGGCCCCTTCTGCCACCCGCCTCACTGAAGCCCCTTCCACTGCGGCCTGCCCGGCGGCCGCGCCGAAAGCGACGAGTTTCGGCGGAAACCGAAACAGGGCGACCGGCTCCCCCGCCGCGAGGGCAGCCCGGCCCGGAGCCGCCGCCGGGAGGATCGATCCCTCCTTCCTGCCCCTTTCCTTCCTCGCGATTTTGTGGGTTTGGTTGTTTCCCTGCGAAATGACACGGCCGCCAACAGCGTTTCCTTGGGCGACGGGACCGAGGTCCCGCTCCGGGACCCGAGCGCGGCCCCGACGGCTCCTTGGGGTCGGGGTTTGGCCGAGGCTCGGCGGGGAGCGGAGCGGCCCCGACGAGCGACTCGCCCGGCGCAGCGGGGCCGGGGGTCGCGCTCCGCAGGTGCCTCCCGGGGCGGCGCGGGGGGCCCTTGGCTTTGTGGGGCGCGGGATCAAAGGCGCCAGCGCCGGCCAGCAGGTACGGGCCGCGCCGGCCCCT
>VZSV01000005.1:3797172-3856010 GCA_013398735.1 Nothocercus julius
GAGTCTGTGTTACAGACTATTTGTTGAGTTCAAGTACAGATATAGCTGAAGCATTATGCATTTTTTATTCATGGTCAGAAAATATTCAGCGATGGTTTGCCTTGAAAAGACATCTGAGAGCTATTTGTAACTGTTTTATAACAGATAACTTGCAGACATCCATGTGCAGCGTCCTAGACCTCACAGCCGTTCCCGGAGGAGAACCAAGAATAAACAGAGCTGGGAAGAGGCAGACGGGTGGTAGCTGCACATGGGAAGAGCCGTGTGTCCCGAGGACTCCCGAGATCTCTCTGGAGACGCTGTATTTGGTAGGTGGCAGGAGGAAAGGAGCTCCCTCCTGTAGGCGATCTCATATGAATTATGGCACAGCAGTTCCTGGGTCTGAGCGCCTCCACCTGACCCAGGCTGGTGAACCTACTTTGGAGGTATTTGCCAAAGATTAAACGTAAGCGCTTAAGCTTTTAACGTAAACACCAAATAACTCAAAATCGCATCATGACTTATTTGTATCACTTGCTGAAATGTGAAAGTAAATAGCATCTTGTGTTAATTAAAATAGTTTTTAGGAAGGAATTATTTGCATATCTCTTCCTTCCTGTAAATTCATTATGTGAGAATCAGGTTGCTAAGTACTTCCATTGCTTAAGCAGATATTCTCCCAGGGACTCTGCTGCCATTGCGAAGTTCTGGATTTTATGCCAGTTTGTAAAAATGTTCAGCGTCTCCTGGTGTAATCTCATTTTAGCTCTGAGGTGCTTATTGCTGCCATGAGTTAAGTTAAAAGGGAAGTACAAGATTTTTGAATTCCACGGTGTGCTGTGAGATTTCCACATTAATAGGTATGGAAATATTTTCTATTCAAATTTTGTGCTGTTAATTATGTAAGTCACATAGTTGTACTTCACCTGGTACAAGAGTACTGCTAATTTCCTGATTGGATGATATTTCTGCTTAGATAACCATTAGTGTATGGACTCTGTATTTTGTAATCGAGTTTACCACATTAAACTTTGTGGTTATTTGAAGTTAAAATTCTTTATTCACTAGTATTTGTACTAGTAAAGTACAAGTGCTCAAATATTTGCAGAAAGCAAATATGAAGCAGCTGTAAATATGGCTGAATCTGCTTCTGAATTTTAATGCATATTTGCAGTTTTTTTGGCCAAGCTGTAATGGGTCTGTATGGGAGAGAAGACTTGTAAATTCCAGTGCTTTACACTTACCAGTATGTAAACTGCAGCTAAGCCCAGTGGATTTTAATATTACATCCTTAGTTTAAATGGAAAAGTACAGAGCAGTTTGAAGAAGAGAAAACAAATAACAAAAATAACAAAGAAAAAAACCCAACCCCCTTCAAAAATGCCTAGAATATCAGAAGTTTTAGATGAATGTATAAATTAGTGCCCTTTAGCCTTCACTGGCATGTGGGTAATAACTAAGTTGCGTGTTTCCAGTAAGCACAAGCAATACCTAAAGACTGACAAAGAATTGTATTGCCCATTATCCACAGCTTAATGACAAGTTCCCTAAGTCAAGATCTCTCCCTGTGTTTCCAGAGAACTAGTTCTTTGGGTGGAAGTTAAAGAATGTCTAACAGCTTGTAAAACTTTCTTAGCCAAATTTCATATTTTCTATATGAAAACAGACTGTCTGGGAGAATTATGATATGAAGTGGGAAAGGAAGAACCCACCAGGCTTAACAGACAGCACATGTATTCCTTCCAAATCTGTTAGATCATGCTGGATCTTTTTATGTATTTATTTTCTAGACTGCTTATTTGTAATGTTGCTAAACTAGGGGTGGGTATAGTGTTGTATTGTGGTAATAGCACTGAATTTCAAGAGGAAAACCCACCATTTATTTGTCCCACTTGATTTTTCCCTTTTCCAGAGGAGTAAGATGAGTTCAGAGTGGATGGAGAGCTATGTATCGAAGTGGCAGAAGAAAGTTAGTTGGGCTCTGAAGAGATAGGTGTGAGGAGCAGAGCTCCATGAAGAATATTTGGTTTCAAATGGATATAGTTTCCCAAGACTTGTAAGGCCCAGTAACACGAGTTCTGTTGGACAGGTTACTCTGTAGCTGTAGTTTTCTTTTATCCCTGTAAAACAGGAACTATCTGGATGACAAAAGTTTCACAGGTTTCCTTGAGGATTTGTGTTTCTTTTCCAAATGTTTAAAGAGCTACTCCTATATTCCTGCACTGGATTTCCAGAACTGCCCTGTGCTCTTGCCATTTTTGCAGTAAGCAGATAGCTTAAGGCATCCCGGTGGTGGGCTTACTGCATGCGCATTTTAAAAGTAGTTCTACATGCTCCACTGAGCGTCTGTGTGTCCAGAAATTCTGGACAAAGGGCCAAAAATGATGTACATGAAATGTAAGAGTGATAGTCTGCTGCCAGAGCAGTAGCATTGGTGTGTTTTGTGGCATTCATGCGATCAGAAAGTCGCAGCAACTGTCTGCTCTGCCGACTGACATTTTCTTTTTCTAAAGCAATGATATTTTTTGTTCTCCAAGCTTATAAACACATAAAAGCATTTGTTTATTTCCTTGATTTGGCAAGTTTTTAAATTGGTGTGCTTTCCTATTTCCCATTGATGTTTATTCTTCCAGGAGAGACATTTGTACTACATTGTTTGATATTTTCTTTAGGTTTTGAAACTACATTGAGATACAGTTTTAGGAGAAGGAAAAAAAAGAAAAAAAAGAAAAACCCTTATGAACAAAAAAAAACCCCACTTTTTTTCTGATGAAAAGCAGATTCCCATGAAGGTAAAGAGGAGATCTTGTGGTTTGCTCTGAGCCCCTTGTAGCCTCCAGTTTATAAAACCATGTCACCTAATGATTTTTTTCAACAAGCATGTGGAAAACACTCTGAACGCAGAAATGCTACCCAGAAACATCTCCCCACCATGCCTTTTCAAGCAGAACTCTTGTCTAACAGCTCATTGCTACAGCAATCCTGTTGTAATATTTGGATATATTAGTATTTTAGTTGATACAGTCAGAGACCATTATTCACTCTTCCGGGTGTAGCAACAATGTCAGATGTCTACTGTCACCCTGTTGTGTGTTTCTCCATGTATTTTTATCCCTTCCTGCTATTTTTCTTAATTTTATTTTAATGAAAGGATCTATAAAAGCAACTGACTTTGTGACCACATTGTGATACAGTTGGATCAGAAAAAAAGTTGGGTGGTGGGAACGGCAAAAAGAAGTTGAGGAGAAATGGTGTTTTTTTGTAACTATTTTTTTCAGTTCTGTGCAGTTACCATCTATTAGTTATCAGTTATCCTCTATCAGTTGGGATGAACTCCAGTGTTATGCCAGTCTGAATTTGGAAAAGTTATCTTTGGGTTGGATAAGAAAATACCAACTTTATTACTGCAGAGCTCATAACTGGAGCTACCCAAAGTAGGGCCAAGGACTTTGGCACATATCTATGTTTTCTGCCCTTTTAAAATTTAAAAAAAAAAAAAAAAAAAAAAAAAAAAATCAAAAAACACACTGTTTTCTTAGACTGGTGTGTATGCACTTTGCAAGAATTCACTTTGACTTTAGTTTACAGATCTCACATTTTCCAGGTGTATTTTCCCTGATTGTATTTATCTTAGTGTGTTCATGGTAAATGTGTCCTTGAGTGTCCTGCAAATTCTGTCCAATATATGTTCTGTTCCACTGCACACATGGAAGCTTCAGAGCAAAGTGCAACTTCCAGTGTCAAAGAATCTCTAGGCAGAGCTGCTGTCCCTGGGAGACCCATCTGAGTGAGGGAGGTTCTCCTCACAGCAGGAACTGTAGGTTTAATTCTAGATATTACAAGGGACTGATTTTATAAGAATACTCAAGTAGCGTGTATAGTATGAGAAATAATGATTGCTCTAAAATGGCATGGACATAGGTGCAGTGCTGCACTGTTTTACTCAGAAGTATTTTTCCTCATGTTCCCGAGTTTTTGATTTGTTTCTGGTAGAATCTTGCCAGTTTTACTCAATTGCCTCTACTTTCTGTTAGGGACTCTAACCTTAGGAGGTGACTTTTGATGGAGAAAAATTAGAAGGTAATGGAGAACTTCAGGGAATTTACATCCAGGTTTTATTCTCCCTCTACTACTTGGATATGCAAAGATGTCTATGTGTGCTGAAGCATCCAAGTTTTGCTTCCTCCCACTCCCTGTCCTCTGTCTTTCTCCTGCAACTGAGACACGAAGTGGGACAGTGGGAAAGCTACATTTCCTAGGAATGTGCAGACTGCTGTCTGATGCAGGTTTAACCCAGTGCCTGCAGTCAGTAGTGAATGCCTAGAGAAAGTATAAAATGTAAGAAAACAGTGATGATCTTCAGCTTGTGGTCATTTGTGACTCAAGGATTTCTTGAGGCAAAATTAGATGTGAGTGGTAGCCTTTAGTAGATATTTCTTCCATGTGTTTATTTGAACCAAATAGGCTTTGGTATATGTCAGATTCTCTGGCAGAAAGTTTGGGTATCTATGCCATATGTGAAGAACTGCTTCCTCTTGTTTGCTTTTTAACTTGCCACTTGATAATTTCATTTGATATGCTTAGGTCTTATGCCTTAAGGAAGATAACAGCCTCTTTTCTCCAAGATTTTTTTTTTTTTTCCTCTTCCCCTCTAAAGGATCTCTGACATCTTTCACCGCAACCTTTTCCTGCCTTCCCTGCATCTCAGTCATACCTGTTAGGTAGTACTGAGTTTTATTGCTGTCTTTGGCCTATGACGTGGTAGTCTTCCTTTCTAACTAAAGGACATCAATGACTGTGTAAGAGCGTGATGTGATTTTTAAGGTAATAAACATTGCTAGCATGGAAAGTTTTGGCCTGTGTGTGTATGTTGTGTGTGCATATATATCATTATTTTAGAGTTCTGACTGTAAGTTTATGTCTCCGTGCTATCTTAAATCTCCTGTGTCAGTGTCTTTGGAGTGAAACCCAGTCCTTGTGTCAGAATCATCTGTGCTCATTTATTCTGTAGTCAGGTTGCCCTCTATTGGCTGGCTCTGATTTAGAAAGTGCTTTAGAAAGCAGCTGGCTGATTACTAAAGGGACTTTTACTAGTTCCTGTGGAGAGGCCTAAAAGAAAACTTTATCCTGCAAGCCTGCTTCATGTGCTGGTCAGGTGCTGCACCCATATCTCACAGAGGAAAGAGGAAGCTCTTTGTACATTATAGCTGCAGCCTTGTTTGTTTATTTTTGCTTTCCTTGTACTTTGTGAAATTTGAAATTCATTGATGACAAGATCAGTTATTAAAAAGCTTGTATTGAGATATATATATATATAAAAATTGTACTGAAAGCAGATACAACGATAATTTTTATCAGTTTATCTGATGTTTCTTTCCCTATACATTCCCCATGAAGTCACAAATATTCTGTAAGGTCAGGTGCTACTAAAAAGACAAAAGAAAGAGCAGAAGGAAAAAGGAAAATATTTGTTTCTTGCATAGCTGAATTTGGCAAACTCCTCCTCTAAATGCTGGAAAGATGCTTTTATTTTAAACCTTGTTAAATTGACAAATTAAAATATTGGTGAGGATGGGAAGGAAGATTTTTGAAAAGTAGAATATTTATGTTGACTGCTTGGTCTTGAACTGCTTTCAGTGGTAAGAAATGTCCAGAATCTGACAGTATCCTGTGTTCTCCACAAGTATATTTCCTCTGCATTCAGGGAATACGTCCAGGTTGATTTTTCTCAGAAAAGGTAACTGAGGATAAGAGTTCAGGAAGATTGTGCTAGAGCCGTGAATAGAGTTCCCATCTGCCGAAAGGCTGCTCAGTGTGTCAGTGACTTGTGTACAAGTTCATTCAAATGTTTATATCTAAATAGACTATGGATGTGATTAATGCTTTTTCCCTTTCTCTTATGAAGTGTGATGTGTGGTTGGAGAAAAAAAAGAAAAGCTAATAGGTGTAAATTATTAACAATAATGAGTTAATAAGTTTGAGATGGCTTAGTAAGTCAGATTCCTTTATCTTTCCTGGGGGGCATTGGGGATTAGATACTGAATATACACCAAGTGACCTGTGTGTCGTTTTGTTTCAGGAGTGCGATTTAGTAATGTAGAGACAGTTTCCATTTCACACACAAGTCTTATGCAGTAGAGAGTCTTCCTGTCACTTTGGACTTCTCCCTTAATTGGTCACCCATAGACTTCTGCAGATGCAAAAGTCTGAAAATTAAAAAAAAAAAAAAAAAAGACATGAACCTATATATAAGAAAATAAATAAGAATTCTGAAACAGTTGTAGCAAAACCTTAACTAAAAACACCTAGACTTACAAGGCAAGGAATATATAGTCTCCTATTCCATTGTTTATTAAATCTGAGTACTTACAGGTAATAAAAAGAAATCTCCCAAAAGGTTGTATGGCATATAACTTTGTATCAGGTAGTGTACCAGCATTTTTGGAGTTATTTTCAGTTTTGTCATGAAGTTCAAGGAGGTTAAGATTTTACCTACCAAACACTACCACAGAAATTCTAGCCCTGATCCAAAACAAATACGTTTTCAAAGTATGAAGACAAACAAAATTCTCTGGAATAATAAATAAATGTATAAGGACAGTTTTACCTTTCCTTGCTTGTATAGCGTTATGCACGTTTTTTCTATTAGTTCCCCCTGCTTCCATGTGCACACACAATATTTCTGAAGTAGCAGGAGTAATGTAATAACAGCAACTGAGTACACAGAAAACTAATTCTTAAATTATCTTAAATTCTTGAAAATCTTTAACAGTATTTATCAGGAGAGTTCATATCAAGGTAAAAGTAATGTAGTTGCTCCAGTGTTCTGAGGAAAAGTAACGGTGCAACATGTGCATGTTTGTTTATCTGCTAAAAACATTTTTATTTATGATTTTGTGGAGAGTGAGATTTTCAGGATTACACTTTATATATATCCTTGCATATTCATACATTATCTGATCTGTCTTATTCTCTTGGTAGAACTTTATTTCCTAGATATGAAGCTGTTCAGAGACTACTTCTGTGATAGCTGAGACTCTGAGCAAACATACCTCCTGTCCTTGGTAAACCACACTACATCAGTTGATATTTGGAAAAGTCAGAACTTCATATTAGAAAGAGGAAAGACATCTGGTTTTCTATTGCTCTTCATATATCTCTTTGTTTTTATTAATGCTTCACACATAAGTGGTCAGAAACTGAAAACGAAGCTTATTAGATTTATACAGATGCTAAATACAAAATTGTTCCTGTGTTGCCTCTGAAGATTTCAATTTGGGGTTACCTCCAGGTGGAGGTACATCTGTGTTTTTCTCCCAGATTCGTGAACTGCACAGTAACTTAGGGTGTGGCCTGAAGTAGGCACTGTGTGTGTTAAAATTGCAGGGAGAATTTTTGATAGCCTGGCCTGGAGGATAGAATATAGGACAGGGCCAAGTAATCCCCATGCAGAAAGTGGTGGAAAAGGGCCTTTTTCTTCAGTCCTTCCTCAGTGTACACATGAAAACCTCACATGCAACAGTTTGTTCCACATCTTTCACAGAGCACAGGCTGGACTTAGGAGACATGTTGTAGAACTGAGATTGTGTTTCAGGGTGGCAGGATGCCATGGAGTGCTGCAGTGATTCCCATCCCAACTCCACCCACTAGGTAGCTGGAAGCACAGGGGAAGTCCTCCTAACATCCCGTGTTCCTGGGGACAGGCACAAAGACCAAAATGTTTAATGAAAACTTGGATGATCTCAAGTACTGAGATCCTTCATTTATTTGTGGCTTTCTGACTTTGTCTAGAAAGAAAACATTGTTGCCTCAAGCTGCCAAGTGTAACCAAAACTGACCTGAATGTTGCTTGCGGGATGAACGGGATGGAAGGCAGGAGGGAAGATGGGAGTGTGAGGTCTGCCTTTCTTTTCTTCAGTGGATTGCATAAATTTTTAATTCATTTTGAACCTCACATTCAGATTTTTTCAATGTAAGGACACCCAGAAGTGGGGGATAGAAAAGAATAGCTCCCAAAGAAGTTAAAGGGGGAACTTGATTTGTGTGTGTGTTTCTTTCTTTTTTTTCTTTTTTTTTAATTCCTCTGTAAGGTTAGAGAACTCAGATGCACCTGAAGGATCAAAAATGTCCTCAAGCCCTTAAGTAGATGACTCGGAAATACTTGAAATGTGTTTCATTTTATGTTAAGTTTAATGTTTCTAATCTCGGTGCAATTTACAATGATAATAAATATCACAAAAAAATTAATGTGGCCACTTCAAATACAAAGCAATGACAAAGTGTAATCTGAGAAAATTTTATCAACATGCAATTTCCTTAACAAAAACATCAATGTATCATTTCAGCATGCTGAGAAATATTTATCTTTTGGGACAGCAAAATCATTTGCAGAACGTTTTAACTGCTAAATAAATATTTTACTGGCAACTTCTGAGGCATCATAAATGCAGTCAATATAAACAAAGCAATGTGGAAACCAGCTTCAGTCTCAGTTCAAATGACTTGGCTAGATCACGGCAACGCAGGACTCTGGGATGCACTTGGCTGAGTCTCAGCATTTGGAAACATCTCATTTCTTCCTGCTATTATAAGCAAGTTTACTTAGTTTATTTTAGAATTCTGGCAATTAAACCTCCAGCAAGCTTTTAGTTCTAGTGATGCAACTAGTTGGCATTTAAATGTAGCCTGTTTTTTAATAGTTATTATTTTTTAATTGAATCCAGTGCTTATGAAAAGTACGTTTTTTTCTGCCTCGGAGGTGGAGCCTGTCTGCTTGGCTATGGAACAGGAACATCATGGCCATGCTAGTTCAAACTTCCCCGCAGGCTGCTCCCTATGTGCTTCATCTCTGACCTGTAACTACATTATTTTTCATTGTCCATTTTACCCATAGTCTCTAACCTTCCAGCTGAAACGACACTTTTAGGGATGGTTTTAGAAAGTGTGCATGTTTCCATTTGAAATAGAGAATTATTTCACAGAAGCAGTAGAGTAGCATTGGAAATCTCTTCCTTCCCGGGACTGTCATTGCAGAACTTACTCCTAAGGACCATTAGTCACAATTAACTGTCAGATCTGAGATGGCAATTTCTTTATTGTCTGGTTATTACTTAGCACTTTCCATCTTTAAAGTAGTAATTGTGACCTGACTAAGGTTGAGGGTAATTGTTTATATGCCAGTGGAGCTGGTCATTTCAATGTGTGTGCTATTTGTGCCCAATCTTACCTTCCTTTCTGTAGTATTCTTGATTTGGACCCAATTAAGTGCTTTGAGGAAGTGAAGCTAATAGATATGAAAGAGCACATGCTCGGAAGCTTGTTCTGCATGGACCTCGTCCAAAATAATGCAATAAGAGCATGCCTGTCACTTTTTGACAGACTTGAGAGTTTTGTGTATGGATTATTCTCAATCCAAGGATACGAAACTTCCCCAGGTTATGTCTGCTCTGTGTTACATTGCAGAATTCACTGTTTGATCTAGCTTTTTAAGGAAGTTGCAACCCCTTCTACTAAGGAGAGGAGACTGAGGAGAATTGATAAACTCTTTCTTGAAGAATGAGTGAGAACCTTACGTTACAAAAGACAAGGATTTTGTGCTGCCTAGCTGACAAATTGACAAATATAAAACAAAATACCTGTGTGGGAGAGATGTGCCCTGCTGAGCCATCTGTAGCCCACCTTCTAATTGCTTTATTTGAGAGAGGTTCAGGAAAAAACGATATCATCCGGAGTGAGCTAAGGTCCAGGAGGTTGGGATGTAAAAAATGAGACAACATTACCTACCTGAGTAATCATCCAAAAGAAATCAATGAGTTTAACCACTTTGAATGTATTTCTCTGTAAATATAGAAGCATCCTCTTTCCTATTCCCATTGACTCAAACATGAAATCAGAAGGAAGAAGCTGATGGGATCTAGAGATATCTTGCTATTGCCTGGGGTGATCTGCCAAAACACATGTCAAATACATGACATTTCAACTGCTCTGCAAAGCAGGCAAAGGGACAGGCATGTTTTGGTGTTGACTGCACTTTGTGTCTTTATATGCATAGATATACTGTATAGTAATAGATAACTTTTTTTACAGCTTGAGCAAATACTTACAGTTTTTGAGAACTCTGAGCAAATTGAGGTAAATTTACCTGGTGTGTAAGACATAACTCAGTCTAACACATGAGGTGTTAAATGACTACCATAGACTCTTGTGATTTAGACTTTAGTAGTCTATTCGAAGAGCTTAACAAGCAAAACCTTCTTTCTTTTTTTCTCTCTTTTTTAACATTACATTTACTTTAGAGTGAATAGTTTCCCTCAGCATCTGAAGCGTGGTTAAAGACATCATACAAATGCTGTATCATACAGGGAAAGGTGAACACACATATCACTTATAACGCTTCTTTCAGATGTGACTGGGAAATACATTCTTGTGTTTCTAATTGAGTATAAAAACAGTCAGAGGCAAAACTTTATTCAATCAAAAAAATCCATTTAAATAGGCTATGTACTAAGGTTTCTTGGTAGTAACTGCAATTTAATCCTTGCTTAAAAGGATTTTTTGATTAATTGAATGCACAGGAAGAAGTCAATAATATTATTCCTCACAAAAGAAACAGCTATTTTTAGGCATTTGCTTAAATTTTAGGTTGCTTTGTTCCTGTTAAATCTCAGTCTTTACTTTGGCAAAAATCCCATTTTTAAAGCACGTTCCAAAGCACTGGGACTTTAGCTGGTCTAAGAATTATGCATATGCTTAGGGGCTTTGCTGAATAAGATTTAAGAATGGATTTTACAGAATTTGGGCCATCAGTGGATTGTAGAAAGTGATCAAGATTATTACACAAAGAGCAGTTAGGATAAGATTGAAAGTTAACTCTACAAAAAAGCATTTGGGGAACATGAGTGACTTTAAGTTTGACAAAAACTACACATAGTTCTGATAGCTCTGCCTAACTGAAGACACTTCTGATTGTTTCAGATGATTCGACTGTTAATGTTTATTGTAAGTACTTAGAAAGATATGTTTATTTTTAATGGTATTTGCATGACTTAACAGCTCGAGTCTCAATTGTTTCTATTCATTTCATGCTGTCTTTATTCTGCAAGAATTTGAAATAGGTACAGAAAGTGAGATACACATGTACATACAGGTTAGCTGATATATTATTATCTACACATCTGACTATGGCTTCTGGGAATTAGATTGACAGAAGGCCACATTTTTCTCTTGAAACAGATTATTTGCAGAGCTGGAGAGAATGCTGAATGATTTGCGTCATTTAAAAATGATAGGCCTGTCTGCTACCTAAATGCAGGAAGCTTAAATAGGATTGATTGGCATAAATATTGTGATGATCTTCTGATACGCCAGGCAATTTTTTTTGTTTGCTTGTTTTCTTTCCTTCATTTGGTCTTTGGTAATGCTTAGGTTGATAGCTGTTGATTTCAGCTCCTCACAAATACCTTTTTTTTTTTTTAAAGAAAGGTGTTCTTGTTTTTCATTTAGCAGGAAAAAAAGCAGTGTTGCCATTGTTTAGGGAAGTGTAGCTATGTATAAATGTGACTTAAAGAAGTCTCATTAGAGCTTAGAGAAGTTCTGTTAAAGAAATCACAGTTCATCACCAGTGTAGACTGAATTGTAATGTGGAATTTTGGGATGTATTTTGTTTCAAACTAGTTGCTTGTCTAGTTCCCAGAGCTACTAACTTAAGAAGTGATAAGCACTAAACAGTGTCAAACTCTGCCTCTGAGACTGAGCTGCTTGTAGTAATCAAGGTGTCTTCACTGTCCTATTGTTTTCCATCTAGATGATCTAATAAATTCATTAAGGATGATTGTGTGAATGCATTTCTGTTTAAATTGTAGAGACTTATTAAAATGTCATTCTAATTATAGAATCTTTCCATTATCAAGAGGAAAATTTCTACAATGAAACAGGGGAAGAATGAGACTGATGATAAAATCCATGGGTTTGCATGAGCTGAGAATGCATGATCATCCACAGATCATGAGTGTTTTTGTACAGGGGTTGTTCCATGCACATTAAAAGAAATGCTAAAGCAGCCTCTAAATTACAGAAACCTAGCAGAGAACCTTACCCCATTTTGCTTCCTGATACAAACAGGAGGAGAAAAAGGGTTGTTCTATTTACTGCTTGGGCTGCAATTTAATTTGCTGTCTCTACTCCTGATGGCCTGCCAGACTGAGAGGAGGGAAGAGAGCTACTTTAGAAATGTGCAGGTTACTTCATCTGAGTGGCACTGCAAAGAGAAGAGACAACTCTAACTGCTTTCATGGTAGGTTTGTGCTCAACCTTAAGTGTGTTCCATGTCTGAGGTTCATATTAGCCTACCCCACCCTCTGGCTACTATCCAAAAAGAAAGGTAATGTTCAGTTCAAGTCTGCATTGTCCTTCCTTCATTATTACAGACATAGGAAATGGCTTTTACATGTTTAAAATCATCTTCTCTGAATCATCCAGAGTAAACTTTGACCTAAGGACCAACATTTAGATACAATTTGAATTTCTTCTCTCTTTATGTTAATTATTGTGGGACTGGAAGTTTGGGTTGGAGATTAGGTGAAGGGGAAAATAAGTAGGTGGTTCTGAGAACGGGACCTGTGTGATGAACTGCTGACTGTACCTTGTGTAGCATATATAGTATTGCTAGGGACCTGGATTCAGCAAAAATCTCTATTTGTTGTTTACCCAGTCCTGTTAATGGGACAAAAAGAACATAGCATTTGAACATCCCTTAGTTTAAGTCCCTTGTTTATCCAGAAGAAAAGTGTTTTTGTCTCCTGAATAAAGTTTTGCATTGCCATTGAGATTAAGGGCAACCACTAAGAAGAAGAATGGAAGCAGTTAAGGGAGTGTGGGGCACCTTTCTGTGAGGGTATTATTTAACCTGATTTGCCAAAAATTTAAGTTTCTTCCAAAATCGCTGTCTACTGGCATTAAAATTGCTGTCTTTGCCTACACTGTTCTATAGGGATTGGACTTTGCACCTGTCTTAATTCTGCTCTTAGGTGCATTCATATGTTCAGCTCCCCTTGAAATCGCCAGTATGCATGTAACATTAGAGGTGTGGAATATGATTTGTTTGACAACACTTAAAAACATGATTAGATGGAAGATAAAGTGATTCCTAAATTGCTCAGAGTTATATGACTAAGGTGTAAGAACTCATTAGTAGTTTGCTGTGCCCAGGTAGAATTCCTGATAAAGAGAAGTTCTCTACAGAATCAGGCAACTGCAGAACTGCTGCCCACATACTTGAGTCCTTGAATTAACACTTGTATTAAACTCCTCTCTTGGAAGATAGTAGATTACAGTTTTTAGTGCCCTATATCTTGATAGGGAGAGGAATACAGTGTCCGGGAGTTCATGGAGAAATAGGATAATTATGGACACTTCTGATTTTTCAGCCTGTTTTCTAAGAAACAAGACTTATGTGATCATATTGTCCTTCAGTCCTCCCACTGCATAACAGGTCCAGTACCTTTTCAGAAACTGTTAGCTGTTCTCAGCAAGACTTGACAGTAACATAGAGATCTCAGCAATGCTAGTAACCTTTAACTTCTGTGTAAATGGGATAGAAGAGATTGGGAGATCTTCTCCACAATAAGGACACTGTGTGCTTAAGGACCATCTATTTTGTTGCCTAATTTCTGATTAGGCAATGGGTGTGTGTTTAGTGTATGCTTGGCTCGGAACTGGGTGTGCTGCTTTTCCCCTCATAGTCCAGATTATGGGAGGGAGCTGAGGTTCCAGTGTTGCATTTAGGGAACCTGCTGGGAAGTAATATTATATTGAAACAGAGGCATAGGTTAGAGCTACAGGAAAATGAGAAGCATAAACCCACAGGACAGTAGACTTCATTAGGTCTTTGACCAACCTGATTTTTTTTTTTTGTCTGTTTGTTTCTTTGTTTTGTGTGGAGGTAGAATAAGATGGAGGAGAATTTGGTTTCCCTCCAGCTTCCTCAAATCCCGTATTTCTCTATTTGTAGCAGATATCAAGTTCAATAAAACATCCCCATGTTGCTGGTATTGAATTTCTGAACTGAGAGACTTGGTGCATGTTACCTGCTTATATTTTCTGTTGGTTATAAAAGTGTCAATGTCAGGTGTACAAAATCAGGAATCAAGCCTCCAAGAATTGTGAAAGTGGCTTAAAAAAATCCTCATAGGTTTAAAGAAGCAGTAATTGTGAGTTTAAAATTTAGGGCACTATTTTTAAAGCTTTGCTCTTTACTAATGAAGGTTAGAAACAAAGTCTTGACTTTATTAAAAGAAAAGAAAAAATACTTTCTACTATGAGATTCAAGATAAATGATAACAGGAAATAATACGATTATCATCAGGTTTAAAGCAGCTTCCTAGTTTATCTGTGACAATATTGGAAAGAAAAGACAAAGGATATTTAATCAAGTTGCTACTGCTTTCCTTAGTTATGTAGGATGATAGGAAAAATAACTGGAATTCACTTTTCAAATATGTTAATACTCCAGTGTTATGTTTAATTCTTGACTTTCAAATTCCTGGTTCAGATAAGCCTGCAGTTTTCATGGATAGCTGTTCTCATAGGGAAGTGTAATTAATTGCGCTGAGATGGAGCTTTGGAGAATTCTTTTGTCTAAGTTCATGAATGCTGATTCTCTCAAATCTGTATGGTCCCACCTGACTTGTGCGAGTGCTATGATGTTTTCTCTCATTAACACTTATAAAATGCTCTGGGGTTTATTGGTAGGAGATGCTTAAAGGTTTGCCGTGTTTTGAAAGCAGCAGTACATGTTAGTGGACTTGCATGTAGCTTCCCTGACTGCTTCTGAAATTCTCATCAAAAATTGTCCAGAAAATTATTCTTAAATGAGGTAGAAATCTAGCATAGCTCCCATCTGTCTAAGTGTAACATATGGTACATTTTTTCTGCAGAAATACTGTTTTATTGTTAAAGAAACATTGTTATGTGCACCTGTATTCTGCTACTAAAAACACAGGAGGGAACTTGATGATGAGGCAGTTGGAGAAACCAACAGACTAATAATACTAATATTTCATTGAAAGTTTTGTGCAAGTATTAACTTAAAGGGCTTTTGTATGTCTTGACAGGCTAGTTAACACGTAGTGTTTTCTGGCTGATTTGTTCCAAACCTTACACTTTAAACATTGTATTTATCAAGCCTTTATTAAATATACAAAACAAGACCGCACTCGCCAAAGTCTGTCACAACTCATTTTGTTGTCACAGTGCGTTTTGGTATATGCTGAGGAATGAGAGTCCAAGCCGCAAAGTCAGCTTGTTTTAGCCTCAATGGTTTTTTAAAAAGCCTGCAGTTTAAAATAATACATTATTAAGGTATTCTGACTTGTCAAAATTAATAATTAATATCACATTTATGTTCCCCATGCATACACAGAGTCTTTCATTCGCTTCAATTGCTACACTGAGGCAAAGCTATTTCTATTACAGCCAAGTGGCTATGAATTGTAACCTTTTCACATACCAGAAGTGCATCAGGGAGTTTGAACTGGCAGCTTGGGACTGCTGCCTTTTGATTCTCTGGCGTGCATATGCGTGTTTCTGTGTAGAAGTTTATCTAATGTTAATTTCCTTGCTACTTGTTGTCTGAATTTGTACACAATCTACCCTAATATAAAAAAAAAAAAAAAAAAAAAAAAAAGAGGGAGGGAGCTGGGTTCTTATTTCAGTATAATAATTAACAAGCTGTTAGGATTAACAGTTGATAGCATATTCACATTGCATATTTAATTTTCAGGACCATGCATTTCCAATTTATTTCAGGATTTAAGATTTTAGATTTATTTATTTATTTTTTTAATATATAAACGATCTATAATGCAGTTGTGATTACTGTAGTTATCAATTAAGGCACCATGAAGATATTTTCATTAAAAAAAAAGAAAAATCAATCTCAAGGTGGTTCCTGGGAATATTAGGAAAAATACTAGGAAAATTACAAAGGGATAAGAGAGAGTTAGACTTACTCCTTTCTGTCGTCAGTAACCTCCTCTTGTAAGGATTCTTAAGCTACCTTAGGCAAGGGATGGTATGTGGACTGCCACAGGGACCTGTGTCGCCAATAACACCTGCTTTTGGGAAAGCCTGCCTTGGAGTTTAGGTTGGTTATTCAGAAATGTTGTACCCAGCAATAAAGAAGAATCCTCATGTGCTTCAAGCCTAACTATTATACTTTACACTTGGTTTAGAGAGATAGGGCTGAGCAGTGGAGAAAATGGGAAGAGATTTAGGTAAAAATAGCACCAGATCAGGTTCCTGTGCCATAGTGAATGGCAGTTGGTCTATAGCAAAATATAATCTTTTCCAACACCTTCTGCATTTTTTTCTACCTAAAATAAATCCAATATTAAGAGGAGTATATGTAGTACTACTGAGATCCTCTTTTAACGCTAGGAACTTACGAAATATAGTAAAATTTCTGAGCAATATGTGGATTTGAATTCAGTTTACCTCCAGCAATCACTTGTTGGAGGTTAGAGAGATACACATGCAAAGAACAAAGAAAGGTAGGAGGAAGCCCTGTAACATACAGTGCAGGATTTTCTGGAAGAGAGTACAGGAACTTTTGTGTCCCCAGGCATATCTGATCATCACCTGTTACTAATGACCATATGTTCGGTTGTGTTCCAAGTATTTAACAGCCCAAAAGAAATATTAATGCCTCTGGCAGCTATTTGAAAGCTTAGATTATGTGAGAACTAGGCTTTTACGATGATACAGTTCCTGAAATGATGAAAATTACAAGGCCAGATTGGCCATCGTTTTGCCTCTAGGACAAGTCTGTCATACTACTATAGAAATTCATGAGAAACTGGACGTAATAAAAAGAGATAGTTTTGTGTGTGTGATTCCTTAAAGACCATGTTGGACCAATAACACTTGGAGAGCAGGCAGGAGCAGAGCTTTCCAGGTGCTTGGATGCATTCCACAAATAAAAGGAGACACGAGATGGTTTAACTGTTGTGATGAATTATATCTATGCATTCAGGACCAATTAGCACAAAGCTGACTTTTTTTTTTTTTTTTTTTTGTATACAACAGATCATATGTGCATCTATGAATTATGTTAAAACCAAAAATTATGTTTGTGATGGTGATGAAGTATTTTGATGTCAGCCTCCTGAGCATGACACAAGCAGTGCTGTGTGAGTAAATCTGATGCTGTGATTTTGGAAGGAATTTTCAATTCATTAGTTTTGATTTGAAAGGTCTAAAAGCAGGGGATTTGCTGACTCTCTCCAGAAATCTTTCTTAGCTCGACATCTTTGTACTGGTGTGTCTAACTCAGCTTATAAGCCTTCCTGTCTTCTAGCAATTGCTGTGGTCTGCCGGTCATAGCGGTGGTGTTTTGCATTGTTTGTTTGTTTTGTTTCTCACTTTATATAAACGTACATATATAAACAGACACTCTGCCTGTGCTGAATAATCAGTGAAGTGTCTGCAAAATGTGGATTAAGTTTTCCAGACCTCCTTCCCCTAAAGTTATGAAGCATTCTCGTGGAAGTGATGTTGTCTGAGTTCTGTTGTAAACAATATTTCAGGAATATTTCCCTTGAACCAGAATACAAATTGCTTCGATGATTTGGCACTTCTATTTCAAAATCAGAATTGTGTTTTAAAATAGTGTAAAATTAGAGTAACTGCTCAACATACAAAACTGAAAATATAAACCTTATGTAAAAAGCAAAAACAGAGTAAAACTCTTTTTCTACATCTTACATTGGTGCCACTATTTTAACTTTGTGTGTATAAAAATGATGTTTGATTTGGCAGAGGTCAGGTAAAGCAAAATAAGCTGGCATAGCAAACAAACCTAGCCGCGTATGCACTGAAATTATTAGACCTGGAGGAAACGAGGAACCGCATGGCAGTTAGCAGAGGGTCTCGGCAACTGGAGTAGGAAAGAGAATGCTATAGGCATCGATAAGAGAATAGGAGATAAATACAGTGTAAATATACATATATGTTTAATCTTAATTGGTTTATAACATGAAGATACAGTACTGGTAAACCCCAGCTGAACCAGGGGCTGTTTAAATAAATATGTATATGTGTGTATATATATGTATGCATGTACATATGAGAAAGGCTCCAGCCATGTCTGGGTGAAGGAAAGGGCACCTCTCCCCAAACCAGGCTGTGCTCCTCAAAGCTGCATGCTGATTCATTTAGAATCTGACTTTGGTAGCAAGGAAGATAAGGGAGGTGCAAACTACCTCTCCTTCCCAAATTGCCTGACTATGCAGGTGGTATCAGTGTGTTACTTTAATCAGTTTTGACCCCAAAGGTGATTTGGAAAACCACACTTTTCTCTAACATCAGTTGGCATTTGAGAGTTTTTATTTCCTCTTAAAATAGTGAGCATATCATGGTTAAGCCTACACATGTTCATTTGCAGAATCAGAACCTTAAATAACAGATGATGCTTTATAATAGTTACAACTTGTAGCTACCACTTCATGTTTTATTTCTTCGGGTGTATTTGTAAACAGAATCTATGTGTTTATTTTAAGATCAGATTTACTTTCCTCTTCGCATCCTGACTTTTCACTTGCTTTCCAGTGACTAAACAGTTATGAGAATTGTGCACCACTGCAGTGCAGATACACTCCAATGAAGAAAGTGCAGACAGAGCTGCTCTTGTTCTGAATGCAGCTGCAGTAGACTGGGAGATCATGATCATGAAAGTTTATTTGTAGCACCTTCTACCCCCAGCAAAATTTGTATGTTCTGCAGGGCAGGGATAAATCCCCAAACAACATACAAGCTTAACACAAGAGGTTAATTGGTGGATAAGAAGGTTGAATAGAAAAAGTCAAGATGAGTGTTCTTAGTCCTCTGACTTCTCCAGAAAACTGTCTCGTAGTTTGCACTAGGGGAAGATGTTTGCCTTTTCTCTCTGTTTATAATGTCACTATTAGGAAGGTGATTTCACTATAAATTCTCCAAATAACTGGTCAAGGGTCAAGCTAACTCCAGTGAACACTAGTTTGGGACCGGAGTAATACAAAGCATTTATAAAGAGGCTTTTTTGCAAAATTCCTCCAGTCCGGAGGCTATAGAACACAAATGTTTGGGGTGCAATATAAGAAGTACGCCTTTTAAAAAGTCTTTTAAAAACAGATTGTATTTCCTAGATGCTGGCCTACTTTTACTGGAAAATAGAGTTTTAATTTGGCCAGCTTTTGGATTTAAAATGTATACAGTAGAGGCTTGCTTTGAGAATCTGTAGATGATGTGTCAGAAAATACAGAAATTGCAGTGGTAGTGGCTGAGCATAAACCAAAATGATAGGCACTTTAACTGGTGTAAATTTATGGCTGGAACAATTTACATTGGGAATAAACAGTTTAATGGATAGTTGGGGGGATTAAAGGATGTTCAATCCATCAGATTAATCATGTCATTCTTGCTGGTGAACGGTGCCATTATCTCACAAGAGATTTGGGAACTTTCAGAAGAGACATTTTTACTAGTTTGCAACTATTGACAAAGGCTTCCCTAATTCTCAGAATAGCTTGGCCATGCTGAAATCAGTGCAAGAATTTCATTGACTTCAGTGAGTTAGCCTTTATCTTTTTGGTCTATTAAAGGTTAAGAAATCTCTAATGAGCACAGCTGTTTGTAGCTAGTTTTGCTTTGAATCTGAATGATGAGCTTTGAAATATGACTCTGAATTTTGAGGGTCAATAGTTACTGTGCTGTTACACTGTGGAGGTTTACGTTATCATTTTTGCTAAGTGTTACTAAAAGAAATAGTAAGATAACTAATGCTGACATACTCTATTTTACCATAAATCAGTGATGTTATATAGTTTTCTTATCAGAGTTAGATATGCAGATAAAGATTAAAAAAAAAGCAATAATAGATCAAAAGGAGGAAATGAACAGGTTTCTTATGGATTCTGTGGAATACATAAGATATGCAAAGCTCTTAAAGAGAATACAGAAGTATTTAGTGTGTATATATGCAAAACATACTTCAACCGTCATAATGTCAGTTTATCCCTTAGAAGACTTCCAGATAGTTATAAAACAAGTATCTATTCTTAGCTAGATATCTGTCTGCCCTCTTCCCAGGTTTTTTCATGGAGCCTGATCTTCACTAAGCATGAAGTTGGAGCGAGTTCTTGGGCCCGAAGGCCATTTTATTAATGGTTAAAACTGTATCTGATGCAGGATGTCACCTCAAAATTGAATTTAGCATCTGCCAAATGCAAGTGTGTCTCATTCTGGCTCTAGGAAAACCAAAACCCCCCAAATACTCCACTATTTTATCACTGTTGCACAGAGGCTTCAGGGTTACAGCCTGTAATGCAATTACTGTGACTAAGTGAATTAATGTTTCAGATGATCTGTGATAACAATCAGTCTGTGCATTCTTGTCCCATAGCAGAACATCATGCAATTCAAATAACTCTTCAAGTCAGATTTTGCGGTTAGTTGCAAATTACTTTATATTTCCTGCAAGCTAAGAGACTATCAGACAGATACCATCACTTGGGTGACAAGAGATAACTTACTAAATTGAGGTAATCTGATTTTCATTTGAATCCTGACTTTCTTTCAGAATAAGTGAATATATATGCTAATTGATCACTCCTGTATGCTGTACTATTGCTAGTCAGCAATTACACAGAACAAGTCTCTGCTGTTGAAAGTGGATTTGAGTGTACAAAAGGTGAAGGCCCTTTACATTCCACGTTACCTGGGAATCTGTTGCTCTTCTCTCTGTTCTCTGCCATCCTTAAGGGACTTCTTTACACTCTCATTTCTTTTGCATTTCTTTGAGGAAAAAATTTGAGGAAACTAACTGCCTGCAAAAGCAGACTTGCTTGTTGTTTCCAGTTGGAGGCTCCTGCCATCAAGAAAAGAATTGAGAGATCATTAAAACCTCATGCTTTTTCCTCAGAATATCTTGCCTTCCAAATAAGGACCACAAAAGCTTATGGTAGTTGGTTCACAGCCTGTCATCCACTGAAAGGCAAGGATGCTTTCAGATGGTTAGTATATTTTTATTTTTTTTTTAATAGGAACCTCATTAATGCATAGGACAAAGCTAAAATGGAAATTCTGCTTCAGATGGAAGCAGAATAATTTCTTAATAATTTGGAGGTAAAGAACAATAGTTGGTGGAACCTAGCTGTGTTCATAAAGTTCAAAAATTCACTCATAGCTTTATCACTGGTGAGTAGCTGAAAGTGTCTGGTGGTAGTAGTAGTGCCCTTTTGTTTTTGTTTTCTTGCAACAATATTATCTTCCTGAGAGAGAAGTCTGAAGAAGTCTTAGTTTTAACTGGAAACCTCATCATAAAAACAGAGCCTTAATTCCCCTTTCCCTAGACTGCCGAACCTTTGCAAGTTTTCCATATTTTCTATTTGTAAGAAATATTTTTATTTAAATTGCAAATGTGTTGATTTTATTTTTCAAAAGCTTTGGGAGAATGACTAAAATAGGTGAGTTTAGTTTTCATGCATCTCACGGTGCTCACGAACATTTAACTTTGTTACATTTCTTTTAAAAGAATGTATTGGTATCAAAAATATAAAATACTAGAAAAACAGTGTGACATTGGAAATGTAGATTTCAAAGATTGGATTTGTAGATTTCAAAGTCATTTTAACCAAAAAATTGATGGTTAAAACTGAAAGTTTTTTAAAAATTCATTATATCGCATTTTACTGAAATGCATGGTAAGCCTGACAAAGGCAGAGTAATGCCTGCGCTGAATGTGCGATTCTCCTGAAAATGAACTTCCTGAAAATGAGCCTCCATAAAGACTTGAAAGCAAATACTCATAAGCAGGTAGTAGGAGCCAATTCTTTGTGTTTCTTTTTCTTCCCCTATGATAGGAGTCTCTTGGTTCCAAATAAGGAGCTTCCCTCTTTAGCAGCAACTTTAGAATCTCCAGTGCACTGTTAAGATAGGATTTTCCTTCCTGCCTTGAATGTCTTGTGGTGCTAAAGGACAGAACTAATGGGTTGAAATGAAAAAATAAGAGACAGAATCATCACTTGGCTGATGAGTATCTGAAAGGAAAGGTACAACCAAAATATCCAAACAGACTTTGTTGGAGCTGAAGGCCCTAGTGTTCATTCTTTTTCCTTGGGGAAGGAGCTTGCAGCTACCAGTTCCCCAGCTGAGAAAATGCAGAATTTCAATTTCTCCCTCAGAAGCAGAACTCTAATAAACCCAATTTGAGAGGAGAAAAAAACAATTTTCCATTTCTGTGGACAATGAATAAAAACATACACTTTGGCACATTTGAAAAATACATTAAGTTGATTAGGAGAAAACATGTGGAATAGCCTTATACAAAATGCAGAGAGAAAAGTAGATAATAATGTGTAAAGAGAGAGGGTAAATTTTGCTAAGGGAGAATGTGGGAGTAAAGAGACAAGGTGCGTAAGGGAGGCTGGAGCTGGTTAATACAAAGTTGTAGAAACAAGGAGGGGTGTCTAAAGCTGGAAATTTTATAATGGAAAGTCTAGCAATCAGTGCTACGATGAATTATGGGCATCAGTGCAATGTGTGTGATGTTTCATGGATATGGTATGTTTGAGTAAAGAGGGTTCCCTTCCTCCTCTTTCTTTTTCTCTTTTAAAAAGTTTTCACATTATGCTATGGTAGGTTTTTCTTAGTTACTTTAAAATTCATATAAAGGTAATTCTGGAGCAGTAATTTTATCTTTTGTGGGTGTTACACTGTTGAACAGCTTAAATATGAAATAGAACACTGGGGACAAAAGCTCATTTAGAATCTGCAGGTGCATAAATTTGTAGAAATATCCACTTACTGTAAAAGGTTTGCGCATTATAACAAATCTGAACTGGATTTTACAGTTTTATAGATGCACTGTGAATATTACAATTTCAAGTATATCAACTAGATAATAAAATGAATGAGTGATATGAATGTTAGTGTGGTATTTTTCCAATAAGTAGTAATAAGTTAATTTTGATCACCAAAAAAGTTAGCCATACTCTTGGAACAAAATAGTGGATTCCGTTGAAGTCATGCTGCATTCTTCTGTTTCGTTGAGCAGGAGCAGGATTTCATCTACGTATATGTGGCATTTACTGATCTGCTTTGCTATTTCATTACGCTCTTAGCAAAGGGATGAAAATCCAGTAGATCACTGGCATATCATTAGTTACTCATTTTCCCCATTAAATCTTAATTTGAACACAAGAAACACTTTACTTCTTCCTCTTTCTGGACTTGGATAGCTGCAGCAGTATGATAAGAGTAGATTAAATGATATTTAATGCAATAATCTCAAATTTCATGCTGTGGTTAATGGATCATCTCTCCTGATTTTCATCTGTTGTGTACAGGACAAGCTTGAGTGAGGAATACATCCAACAGAAAGTGTAATCACTAGAAATAGTCACTTCTTTGGAATCCGCACATTTTTATTTCCATGTGAGATGCAATTTAATCATTAAGGGGATTTTTTTAGCTCCAGTGTAGCATGCCTTCGTAGGAGGAAGTTGACCCCAATTTTGTAAGCGGGTGTTTATGAAGTCAAAGGTGCACTCTTAAACAGGCTTAGATGCTGGGCCAGCAGCAGAATGCCCAGTCTGGCACACACAGGAGAAATTATCCACGATTAAAGAGTTTCTGATTAATATGGCTCATGTGCCAAAACTGCACATGCAGCGTATGATCTCAATTAGAGTGAAACCTAATTCTTCAAGGCTAAGCTCCAGATTCATTCTGTAATTTCTTCTTTGTTTTACTTGGACTTTTTTTGACAACAGGATCTAAAAGAAATGAGGGGGGAAGGGGTAGAATCCCTCCTTGCCACCCCTTGCTATTATAAATTGCAGTTTTGTAGAAAATATCTTTCTTGTGGTTCTATTCTGAATACCTTGGCTATATAACTTCTAGAGAGGTGGTTGTGCATTCCTCTTAAGCACTGCCATTTGGAGTTGCTAATGGAGCTGTAACAGTTTTTGGGAAAGAATGAATACTCATGTGCAGGTTTTCTGCTTAAAACGTAACTCTTGCCAAAGAAAACTGCTTGAAGGTGGAAAGGAATAAGTATATAATCACGCCACTGTCATTACCGCTGATATTAAGAAAGTAGGAAATGTCAAAGGCCTGTAAGAAAAATAAGTCCAGGTTTAATGAGTCTGCTGGAGAGGAATTATCAGCATTAATCATTTAGCTAGTGGACTAACATAGCTGGCATCAATAGAATAACTTTTTCCATCCTGTTTTAATATACAGCAGTTGCTCTAGCTTGTTTCTGAGACTCTTTTTTTCTCTCCCACTAATCCCAAAGCATTCTGGAAAGACAAACTCTAATGAGCTAGTATCATTGAATTTTAAGTGCTCTTCCAAACCAATTCCCAGTTACTAGGAATCTAGCAATTTATGAAGTAATACATTTAGAAATATTTAGTATAAATGTACCAGGAGAGAATAATAGTAGAAGAGTAACGGGACACATGGAATATGTATCTTTATACCATTTCCCATTTTTTTTAATAGATTAGTGTTTTGAATAGGAGATGTTTGCAACATAGTGAGGCAAATTCTGTACAGTCTGGCAGAAGTCATAGCTTAAATATAGAAAAGTACTTTTGGGGGTCTGTACCTTTTTGTTTATTTTTTTGAGGGGAGTATTAGCTGATATATAATGCATACATCTGTTACACACATTACAACATTTTACAGCTTCCCTATTTCTGGTTTATGTTTAAATAAATAATGAAAAAACTAAAGAATGCCCTAAAAAGAATTTAAGAAATTCCATAGGTTCATATATGTTTCAAAGATAGTGTTGTAGCAGTGTGCACATTCACTGTCATTTTCATGGTAGGATTTTTACATTTAAAGCAATCTGACAGAATTATAGACAGATATCATCATGGACTTCCTTCTAGTGACAGAAATCAGAATTTTGCCATCAGGATGTGTCTTGAGGACAGCATGTATTCCTTCTCAGAAAGTAGTTGCCACTTCAAAATAATTTTGTCTTGAAATAACTCCTCCTCTCCTTCTGACATGCAGTGGCTTCAGCGGACAGCTTTTGGTTGACATCAGAGGACAACTATTTACACCCGCTTCCTCTCCTGTAGCATTGTACAATCAGATGCACTCACATTCTGTGGTAACTGAATAACTGTTGCGGCTTCTGCATGGCTTTAGCTCTAGATACTTCAGTGAAATGGAATCCATATGCTGGGGTGACCCTTGATGAAACCCCTTCTCTAATTGCTATATTAAGCTCACTATTTCCTTGTCATTGTTTACACTTTTAAATCTATAATATATTCCAAATTAAGCATGTTTGAATGATAGCATTCTGATTTAATTATGGACATTATCATTGATTAGCCCAGACAATCTAAACAGTGTACAAGCTCTGTTGGAATAACTTTATGAACAAAACCAGGCAACTAAGAGGTTCTTATTCTGATAAAGCAAAGCTAAATACAAGTGTTGTATTAGAGAAGTTCTGACTCTGTAACGTTGTAAAATAGTAACAGTGCTCTCTAAATCGTGTCCAGCTAATTTTCTATCTAATAGCTGTTTTCTCATAAAATGTTTGAGTCTTTATATGATGTAATTTTTCTTATCCTTTCTTTATTTTTTCGCTTCTAGTCACTCAGCATTCTCATAATAAAAATTAATATAATTAGCATTACTGAGTTTATAATACTGAAGGTATACTTGGCTTCATTTAAAAATAAAGCAAAGCAGAGGTTTTGTCAGTACTCTGTTTCAAAATTAACAAACTTAAGAATGAAGTGATTAGGAAATTACAGTAGAGGGAAACTAGGAATGGGAACCAGTGAGAGTGAACTCATGAAGCGTAAAGTTGATGATATCAGGATCAGAGCAAGGGAGTGGGGAGACAAAAGGAGGAAAGGTGACCCAGATATAGAGGTGATCTGGATAGAAGATGATTCACTCAAGGCTCAGAATCATAGAAAAGGAGACAAAACAAAAGGACTAGAAAAGTGAGTTGTAGAGGGAATGTGAATGGAGAAGCTGGACAAACATGAGCACCCTAATTGGGACCAGAAGAAATTTTAAAGGTTAAACAAGAGTCTAAATAAGTAGATGGGGGAAGCAGGGAAGGGAATCAGCCCTGTGGTTATGGATGAAGATATTTTTCAACAAGGGATCTTCAGCTGGAGAGGAGATGAGGTAAAAGTTTGAGAGGTGGGAAAAGAGGAGGTTGCAATGATGTGGAGGCAGTATGCCAATAAACATTTGGAAATGATGACAGGGAAGGCAAGTTGGGTTTTGGAGATGCTGAAAAATAGCTCATTGCCATGACAGGCTGAATGAAAAGCTGTGAAAGGGAGCTAAGCAAATTATATCTGCTGGGGATTTGCAGACTGGAGAGAAATGTAGAGGAGTAAGAAGTTAGAGTGCGAGAAAGAAGGAGGAAAAAAAAAAAAAAAACTGCTTGTCTCCTTGATGTTGAACTGGAAGCAAAACAAGGATAAGAGGTTGGGGAGAGCCTGTGTTCTTTTCAGAACAATAGCAACAGTGGTGAGACTGTTGGATGAGAAGTTAATTTAAAAATGCTGACAGATAAGCTCATCCATTTAAAAAAAAAAGTGGAAATGTGGAGTGAAGTGGTTTTGGTATATTGCTGCAAGGAAGACATGAAGTAAGAGCTAAAGTGGATCAGAAAATTATAAAGTTCAGAACTCCAAGAAAGAACTTAGGAGCACAAGTACTATGGGCAGTTTGAACAACACAATATGAAGAGGAGGGCTGTAGCTTGGCTGCTTGTATGGCTGCCTGTCTTTCAGTGGGAAAAGGGTTAGGACTGGATTGTCCAAGACCAGAAAGGAGTTTCAGCTGGCTAGCCGAATATATCGCTGCTAAATTCTGGGTTAGCAGAGACAGAAGGAAGCTGGAGCAGCAACAGAGTGGAAAAGGCCAAGAGAAGAATGTATGCAACACTGAATCCAGAGAAAACAGTAAAGAAAATACAGGGGAGGCAAGGGCAGATAGCAGGGACGTGAGACGATGTGTGCAGAATTGGTTGAGCATTTCAGAAATGTTTCCACAGAAAAGATCATTTTATAATGTGTGTTTGTCCATGCCTTTTGGTTTATTTTATAATATACTAGCAAGTTCAACTGTAAATGCAACAATGAGTTGCAAAGGGCTTGGCATTTGAAATCCTGCTGTATCATCAATCTCTTAACAGATTTAATGTTTACATCTATGACTTCACATCATCTGAGTTCTGCTTTGTGATGCTTTCCTAAAGACCTTGTAGTGCTATAGCAGAATCATTAGATTAGTGTGTGTGGCACATGATTTGTTTTTGATGATTCAGTGGCCACATTGAGCAGTTCAAGTTGAGAAGGATTCTGCTACTAGCTTCCAGACTTGCCAAATGGGACAGCAGGAAGAATAGCTGGAATAACTGGAATTCTCACCATAACACTTTAAAGTTCATTGCCAAAGACTTGGACATGACTTTTGAATTTCTTTGTGCTTGTGCAGATTAGAAGTAATTGCCCTGGAGCTGAAGTGCTGAGCCACACAGTGAGAAGTCTGCCACTTGTGGAAAACTGCAGTAGTGGTTAGTGCTGCTAACGCACACCCATTCTGCAGCAGCTGCAGCTTCTAGAGTAGCCCAGCGCAAAATGTGTCACCTTATTTTATAAGTCAGATATTGCCATGCTTTTGCTTAATGCTCTATACAGCAATTACAGCACAGTTTAATTTATAAATCATTATAGTGTTTGGCTATTACAAATATATGGTAGTTACTGCTGTGCAACTGAAGCCAAATTATCATGCCATCTGAAACTCCAGGCATCAGGTAACACTTTATTTTATAAGGCAAAAATAACCATTTATTTAAATTGTAAAATCTGTGTATTTACAGAGTGACTGTTTTTCCTCTTCAAGTTTCATAGCAATTACATTGGGAGTTTTTCTTAAAAAATGGAGTCCTATTTCTGAAAAAATAAGTTATTAGCAATTGCTTCCTGTGCTTGAATAACTGCTTGAATAATTGTACTTGAAAAAGAAACAAAGCAAATTATCCTTTAATGCTGCCTAATAATTCTGGTGGTTAATCCACAAAGACCACAGAGATTCTGAAAGCTGTGGAATTCAGAAATTAAAGTTGTAATCTAAAGCATGTTTTTCATGGTTGATTTGAAACGTGTTTATAAGTCAGTGAGACAAAAATGGATTTGTAGTTCGTGCTTTTAAGTAAAAAACTGGGGGGAAAAAAAGCTCATCATGGACATAAGCGGAGTAGTTAAGCAAAGTTTGAAGACCTTTTTCTGCAGATAAACTCTTAGTACTGCCATTTAAGTACTTAGCTTTTGCACCAGTTGTGTATTTGAGTGTTGCGTGTGGTTTTCCTGCTGAAGTTGTTGATTTTGTTGTAATTTCTTATTTGTAGACTCTCAGTTCTGAATACCTGTAGTATGTTTGCCAGGTATACTGCCATCTCCTTTTGACCTCAAACTTCTATCCTCAAAGACTGGAGAGTTAAAGGGGCAGGCAAATAGTAAAGTTGTTTTCTTTATGTAGTATTGAAAGTAGCTCTGCTATAGGGTAGGCAGCTTAAGGCAGAAGCTATTTTAAAGTTGCTAAACACTTTCCCTGAGTAGCTTTTGGTGATTTTTAATTTCCTAGCATCTTCTGTCTTTGTATTTCCTTTTGTACATTTCTTTGGAATTGTTATAGGCATAAGGTGAAATGTATTTTTGCATGATCTGGTGGCTTGAGAAAGAGTGATAAAAGTTTTGAAGAATGGAGCTTTGGATGCCTGTTATAAATCCATATACATATAAAAGCAGTGGATTCTAGAAAAAGATGTTATGACAAAATGACGTTATGGGGAGAGTAACACCTTACTCTGGCAAGTAGGTTTCAAACAGACCTGCCAGATAATTTATCTCTTAAATTGCTTCCTATTCTATTAGGCATGATTTTATCTTTAATACTGTCTATGTGCTTAATGCTACACATTTTATCACATAAAAGACATGTTTTCTACATGATATAGTTTATTTTTTAGATTCTTAATTAACTAGTAAGAAAAGATAGAGCTTCCTGGTATTTAAATCTGGAATATTAAAGAGTCACATTCCTGAAAAGAAGATTTTCTGAATATTCCTTTTTTTTTCAATAGCAATAACTTATTCTTTTGAGCTCAGTGTATAAACATCTAAGTCTGCAGTAGGAGCTACAATCTTTACTTCTACATGTAATTTCTACCTTGTTGATTTGTTTTTTTTTTTTTGTACCTAGCATGTCCACTGAGTGCAGTCTGTGCACAGCCTTGGGCTTCAGAAACTAACAGAATTTAAATAGGTTTGAAACAAAGTTTTGATCGAGAAACTCGATTTTGTCTGATTTCTGTATGTGGATGTTTCTGGGCTTCCCTAGTTCATATCCTTTTGCCTGAAGGACAGAACTCGTGCCGAAAGGCTTGGCATGCATGGGATGTCAGGTCAAAAGGAAAAGCAGTGTGAAAGCCGCAGGTGAAGTGCAGTGAGCATGTTCAGCTGTTCACGTGCCTGGCTCAGGGAGCCGAGCAGCATGATACTCCTGCCAGAATATTTTCTAATTGCAATTTTGAGTATTAGGTTTCTTCTACAGGTAGCAAACTTTGAGAAAGATCAAATTTACTGTCTATTAATTGTAGAGATACAATAACCCATGCAGTCTTGGATTGTAGTTCTGTCTACCAGCAGATGGAGACCCAGATCATGACACATAGTTCTACAGGCCTATTTAGTAGTTAACATCCAATAATTGGTAGCCAGTTAATTTCAGGGAAGTTTAGGTACCCAACTACCTTTGAGTTTTTGTTCCAAATCTATGGAGTGCTGGAGGTCTCTAATCCCCTCCTAATGTTTGGCTAAAAAGTTTGGAAATGAAGGCAAGGAAAAAGTAGATAGACACTTGCATCTAATAACCAGGACTAAGCAATCTGAAAATTTCAGTACCTCTGTTTTGAACTTTTACAAAATATATCATTTTATTAGCTTGGGGTGGCATGGTTCTTGCAGGAAGGAGGGTGGTGGTGGGCGAAACCCTATGTAGGAAAGGTGTTCCTTCAGGATTTGATTTATACCATCCCAGGTGCTTTCTCAAAGCAGCTACAATACTTTCCTGCAGGACTGCTTGGTGTCTGGAGGACACCTCTGCCAAATGCTCAGTCTGCAGGGCTTGAGCGTTTATCCATATTGCTTGGCAAAGATGAAGGCTGTGACAGGGACTGCTGCTTCACAGATGTGTTGTAGGGATGCTTTCCCTCTTTTTGTCCATGCAATTCCTGGTTTTTGGCAAAGGGAGTTACAAAGGGTTGCGGTACTTTTTTCCCTGCTATAAAATCGCTGCTGTTGATCAGCTCTCTAGTCCATGTAGCTGGCAATTTGCTGGCTGCCTGCCCAGGAAGTATGGTCTCCCTGCCTGCTTAAACTCCACTTGCCTTACTTGAAGTCGTCAGTACTGTCTGGATGTTGTTGCTTATTTCAGATTCTTGAGGTTGGGACAGAGTGTGAGTAGTGTTCCCAGTTTAATAAAAAGAACCCCCCAATCTACTACTTTGTGTCTTAATTTTCCCTGACTTTTGGGAATATCATACATTTTCTTCCAAAAATTGACTGAATCTCCAGCCATCTTCTAACTGAAGATATTCTACTCTATGCAGCATTGCTCTTACTGATGGAAAACAAAGATTATCCTCTGGAGAGGTGAAGTGAAGGGACCTGAAAATACCAGCAGCCAGGATCACTTCCTATGGGGGATTTGGAGAGTGCACCCTAGCTTCAGTTACTTCTTTGCACTTGAACTTGAAATTGGTGTCAGTACTGTTGGGATTAAATGCAGACCATGCTAATAAGGTTGCTGAGAAACTCCTCTTCTTGATCTTGAGGATGAAAGGATGGAGGATGAAACTTGCAGTAGTACTCAGCATGGCAAAATCCATGTAATTAAATGTATTCAGAAATTCTGACCCTTTCGAAGAATTTCCTTTGGCATTCTGAAATAGAATTGTGATGCTGCCACCTCCTTGAAGGAAGGAGGCTTAATGATGCTGAAAGGAGTTGAACAGGGTAGTGGTAGGTGGGTGGTCATGTTCTCCAAAAGGACAGTCATACTTTAAAACGAGTTTAAATTCAATTGCAACTTATCTTTCCACATGCACTTTACTTGAGCACAAGCTCTTTGTAAGTACAAGTATGCCAAAAAGCATAAACATTTTGTTTTAAATGCTTAAATACAATATCTTGAAAAAATGTTTTAAAGTCTGTTAAACATCTGGTCTTGTGTATATATAACAGTGATAAAAATGAGAGCTGGATGTGTTAGTAGTATGGGTAAAGGTAATCTAACTGAAAGTTAGTGATGAATATTTTCAGGAACTGAATATTAATGATGTAGTGTGTGCATCCGTAAAATAAGAATATTCCATGCTTAATTTCAAATAGCAAATCTATTTGAGAATCAAACAGTTCGTTATGGCCCTGTATGTTGTGAACAGATGAAAAAGGACATAAGAAAATGTTCACTCATGTCTTCTGAAAGTGACAGAGCCTTTTTTGACATACATACATTTGATAATTAAAGAATTTCATACTTCAAATACAAAATACATATTGTTGCAAGAATTAAATGACAAATATATTGGAAGAGACCAGGTATTACCTGCAGTTCTTAAGGCACAATTTTAACCTTTTCACAACCCCCAACTTCTTAGCACCATCTGCAAAGTCAAATGAAGAGCTAGATTTCTGGTAAGGCTGGTAAGGAAAGATTTCTGAGAAGAGTTTCTTGCAACATTTAATGACTTTTTTTTATATTTTCCCCAAATGTTGAGACCAGGTTGCAATGAAGTTTTAATACCTGTACTCGCCTTTTCCCTCACTTGTAGAGCCACACTCCTTCCAGCTCCTCCTCCTCCCATAGCAGCCTTGGCAAGGGTTGCTTAGTTCCTGGAATTCAGGGGTAAGAGGTGTGTTCTGGCCAGTCTTACAAATAGCCTCCAAAGCACTTACTGTTGACAAAATTCCGAGCGCTGTTAAAAGTGCAAAAACTGAACAGTTTGCTAAAGGATGGAGCTGACATCTATGAAATTCTTTTCTTTCTTGATCATTATGTCTCACTTTCCATTCACTCCTTTAGGAAATGGAATTTAAACTTGTAGGGTGGGTTTTGTTTTGATTTTGATTGATCGAACTGTAGGGGTGCTTACATGGCACCTGTATTTACAGATTGTCCACAGCACAGGCTTCCAAGCTGATCCTGGAAGATTTGTATGTCTGAATAATTCTGAATTTCCTGATTTCTGGTATGTAAGAGAAGAGAGAAGGCAGTAATATAGGGTCCAGAAGCCAAATGTTAAGGGCTGTGTAAGACAGCAGCATTTTCTTAGGTTAGCAAACAGAGGACATGTTGATGACCGTATTGGTTTTCAAACTGTTTGGATTTTTCGGACACTTTTGCCATTTCTAATTTTTTTGTGGTAAGCCATTCACATTATCACTGATACTTATTTGAAAATACATTCTCTGACATGTTTCTATCATTAAGCTGCAAGCCAGTTAGTGTAGCCTTGCAAATCTTTGGTTTTTTGGAAGGAATCACATGATTGGAGAGCAGGGTAGAAAAAGGGCAGATCTTGCAATCCCTGGAATCAGCAGGATTCCTGCACTTGCAGTGAGTTGTGGGTCAGAACCCAAAAGCTTTGTGCATAGTAAGTGTGCTGGTGATCCTTGGGGTAAAGACTACAAAAGATAGTCAGTTAAAATGCTGTTACTTTTTGCCCTTTCCCTCCCACCAAAGGTGTCAATAACTCTGAAGTTAGAATCCCTAGAACATTGAAAAATTGTTTAGCAAATTAAGCCCTGGTGATTTCAACCAAGGAGTACACTTTTTTTTTTTCAGACAATTAAAAGTGATTTATACTTACAGTGTTTACAATATTCAATGCACTAAACAGTTCTTTTTCCTCTGTGTTTCTTTATAAAACAATTGTCAGCACTAGCAGCTGTTACCCTCTTTCTGCTCCTTGTGCGGACACATGGACGTCAACGCAACTAAAATCTAACTGCAAGTTCTGTGTCTGGGGCAGAAACTAGCTGTGTAGTGAGAAAAGTCATAAACTGAGTGCCAGCAGCCGCTATGTTCCACCTAGTGTGTAACTTCATACTTGTGTACATACAAGACCTGACAAAAACAAAATTCTGTTTTGGTATGTGTAGAAAATGTTCCCTGTAAGGGGAAATGAAAATTATTTAGATTAAAGTCAAAACAACAATTTAACATCCATTTGTGTACACAAACACTCTTCTGAAAGTAACAAATCATAGATGCTTGATGTTCAGAGTCATTTTAAATGCTACTTACCTAAAGCCAGGAGATGAGAAACATGTGGCAGACCTTTTCTTCAAAAGTTCAGGCAGGCGAGGGGGAAGCAAGAGGATGTTTGCATCTGCAGGAGGAGGGCCTAAAAATACTCTAAAAGCCGACAGTTCACTTAAATCATTAATCCTGCACTGAAGACATTTCCACATTTTAATGGACTGCAATTAAACCCAATATTTCTTAATACGAGTGTCAGGTGTTTTCAGCAGTGATGCAAATGACTGCTTAGTGCTATAATTCTGAAGGGGAAGGCATTTAGACCAGGCTCATTTGAACAGCCAAATATAAACAAGAGCACATAATTCCATCTGCTTTTTGGCAATTTGTTGTTCCTTTTAGGTTCTCTTTCCCCGTTTGTCTTGTGGACACAGTTTGCAGGAAATGTCAGCCCGTGTGATTGATAGCATGAGATTGGATGTACTGACTTCATGCTTTCATAAAGCAAGACAGCTGTTGGGAGAAACTTTCCTTCAGGAGCTGGAAAGGTTTAAATTTTCCATCTCTTTGACTATTTGGCCTGATGAAGGATTGGGTTTTACCAGACAAGTAAATAAAAAGATGGCTAAGATGTACTAGAAGGTCACTCAAATGATCTTTAAATAGCAATTACTGGAGGGGGGTGGAGGGAAAGTACTCTACATTCTGAATCTACTTAAGTGAGCCCTAAAAATTCATGCTTGTGTTCTCTCAAAGACTTTTTTTAACTGCTCTTTAAAAAAGACAATGTCTAATAATGAGATCTTACAATGGAAGCTTGTCATAAGCCCGTAGACAGTGAAAATGTTTAATTTCCCTAGTTGTCAGCTGAGTCTCTGTGGTTCTGAGACTTTGGGTCAGTTCCAAAGTTTGTGTGTACTGCAGCACACCAGTTTGTAGCTCTTCTCTTGCCAAAATCAGATATGGTAGTTTAGATTTAATTACTTTTTGGATAAGTTAATTGTTTCAAAGTAAATGTGCTTTTCTTTTAGGGCAGAAAGGAAAAAACATGGATCATTTATTTTTGAATTATACCTTGACTTTGAAGGTTGTTAGTTTATTTTGGGGAATGTGTACTTTGCAGGTATTACAAGGATACTCTTGAAGATTTTTTTTGATAAACTGAAGGACTTATGGTGACATTTCTGTCTCCACTCATTCTGAAAGTCTTAGACCTATGATTCAGCTGGAGTTAGGCCAGGCAGAACTCAGGAACTGAAATCCCCTTGCCCCAAAACTTTGGTGAAGACTAGATTTATATGGTGGTTTTACAGTTGAGTGACACTTCAAATTCCTGTTCAGTTTCATTTTTTACAGCCAGGCTCATCACTGTGTTATGACAGTTGCTGCTCGAGAGGCATTAACATATTTTTTCAAGCTAGATTATGTCTAACTGTATTTTAGACCTTTATTAAACTCTGTTGTCCATAGCAAAGTGTCATAAATCAGTGTCAAATCAAAGTGTCATAAATAAAAAACAAACAAACAAAAAAAACAAGATCTAATTGCCAAAGAAAGGTGAAATTTGCACCTTCCTGGAAAGAAGTTTTTTGCAAGGATGCTGACCAGTCCTGCTTGTACGCTGGGCAGTCTTTTAGTAAGTCTTGTCGCACAGAACATCTTCAAGATACGCTGTAGACTTCCACAAAGGTAAGTAAAGTCTAGATGAGATCAGGACTGTGTCCCCAGTCCTGATGCAAGCGGTAGAGACAGAACTGGAGAATACCCGACATTTCTGTGCCCTTCCACCGTTTACCAGTGCTGTTGCGTAGTGTGGGCTATTCTATATCCTTTGCCTCGTTCTTCTCTGAAGTCATAAGTTCAGAGCGAAATACTTAGGGAAGAAAAAATGTGTTTATAAAAAGTCATGATTGCAAGAAAATTTGATATTACAGCAAATCCTAAAAAACCTCAAATAACTTTTGAAATTCTTTAGGAACCAAGCTGAAATAGGAGCAGTTACTTTGGGCAAACAAAGGGTGACATTAGCTGCTGTGTGGATATATTTTGCAATACTCTGAGGTAAGAGGATACCAAGGAACTATGTGGGTCACTTCATTTAGATCCAGTAAACATTTTGGTAATCACTAATCATCTGCAGAATTTCTTAGCTCCATATTGATCTCAGCAACAATCTAATCACTTACAAAAATATACAGTTTCAACATCACTAATTAGGATTCTATAGAAGTGGAAAAAGCCAGTATATATTCAAATTATACAACCATTTTATTGTTAAACATTGAATGGACCAGCCATTTTTTCATACCTAACTAAATCTTTTCTTTCTTTATATGCTTGCACCTGAGTACGTTTATGTACAGGATGCTGTGTTCATTCTTCTGGTAACCCCATTTAAACAGGTAGTGTTTCATCAGAGAGGAATTTAATGCTTTGCATTGCTTTGGCAGATTGTGACTGAACTATGATGAATAAGGTTCTGGCAGGTCGCTACTTACATTTGAACCATTGCTCCACTAAGTTTTCAGAATTCAGTGCGATCAAAGAACTGCTTTACTGTTGTTAGTAATGCTTCTATAGCATTAGTGCCTCAAGGTCCCAGTTGAGATGAGGCCCTATTCTACTAGATATTGTACAGACACAGGAGAAGAGACAATCCATGCCCCAAGAAATTCATAACATAACTAGCAAGAGTAGACTGAAGTATGATGTGCAAAAAGGAATGACTAAATACTAGTGGCAGAGTCTCCAAGCCATTCTTTCATATTCTTTGCCCTAAACGCTGGAATGGGCTGCCTCTGTCAAATTCAGTTCTATTTGTTATTCTGCCTCACAGAATTAAAAAAAAAAAAAAAAAAAAAAAAAAAAAAAAATTTTTTTTTTTAAAAAAAAACCAAAATTTTAAAAAAAAAAAAAAAAAAAAAAAAAAAGAATAATTTTATGTATTAGCAAAGTACCATAAGTTTAAAAAAAAAAAAATAGAAAACAATGCTTGTAATTGTGGTGTGTGTTTTCCCTAATTATCATTCTGTGTTGAACTCGAGTACAATTTATCTGAGAAATCTGTGGAAGTTAAAATTATCTACTATAAATAAGCATTTATACTGCTTTTCTATGCTGCTGCATGCTTGCATGGCATAGGTACTCAGGTATTTAGAGCAGTTTTCAATGAAAATGAAGTCCTGGCCAGTATGTCTCTATGAATGAAAATATTTGTTTATCCAGTCAGAGTGACACTGCAGTGTTCGGATCACAGAAGTTGTCCTTGAAAAAAAAAGATACCGAGAGTTTTTCAATGCCTTTGAATCTCTTTTTCTGGTCCCTTTCATCATTTGTTGCCTGCCTGTGCAGTGAATAGGAAAGCCTCAGTGGTAGCTCTTCGGCTACAGCTGCCTCACAGAAGCAAAGCAGTGATTTTTATATACCCAATAATGTTTCCTTCTCTCTATTGATAGGTTCTGCTTCCCATCATATTTCCCCCCGCTACTTATAAATAGGTAGCATTAAACTGTTCTTTGTAATGTATTTTGTTGTCATTGCTCTATACCTTCATGCTGCAAGAATATACTGCAATCTTAGTCAAGCTTCCAGCCCTCTGAATTAAGAGGAGAAGGTGTTGATGTAAAACTAGCTGATCTCAGTTATTGGTACAGTATATAGCAAGCAGCTGCAGTCTTGTGTTAAGGATGTGGTTGTGCTAGGAAGTGTGTAAGTACAGACTAGATGTATCCTGTATTTTGGATTTGCTCAGTACTCACTGAATGTTGATCCCTTACTATGCCAATGTAAACAAATCAGGACTAAAACCAGAATGGTTGACTGATGAATATTTTATCAGAGCAGAGAATATGAAAGACAGTCTTTGGTTTTATTATGTGTTCCCTTGTGGTAATTCTTGGCTACTTTCCATAGCAGAAATTTTGGAAAAGCCTGACTTTTATAGGTGATTAAATGATGTATTTTCTTCTTCAAAGTAATTAGGAGTCTTTAATCATGACATCTTTTACAGAATGTTTGAAGAGGAAGATCACACAGAAATCAGCAGGGATGTTACTTTTGTCACTGTAGAGCCGTATTACAGAAAGTGTCTGATTTTTAAGAAAGAAAATATTTTCTTGGATTGTTTTGTCATACTTAATAACTTTGTTCTTTTCCCAGATGATCCTATTCTTGGTGTCTAGACATGAAGGACTAGTGTGACTGTTCAAAAATGCTGGGATTTCTAGCAGAAGCAGCTAACTTTTGGAAAAATCTTCACTAAGCCTTGGCCCTCAGAAGGCAAGGGAATATGTTTAGAACTGCTAGTATATTTAAGTGGATTGTGAGTGCTGATCTTGTTTTCTGTCACTGGATTGAGAAGGTTCTAGATGTTCAAACTGTTCATATTAGTTTGAAACAATCTGAAAGTTGCTGTTCGCTCAGAAAGTTTTGCCTCCTGTCACTGTCAAAACGTTATTAGGCAGTTACGTAGTGAAATATATGATGTAACAGAAAACTCCACCTCGCTAGTGTTTGGAGGAATGCACGTGTCTTAAAGTGTTTGGTTTATTTGAACTTAATGAAAACGTATTTCCTCCCTTTATTTTCTCACCGCAGCAAACACACACTTAAGCACCATTTGTCCAAAACTCTTGACTTCCTTAATCAAAACTGTTGATATCAATCAGAACTTGCCTAAGCAAGTTTTACCTGATCAGGTGAATTCTATTTGAATTCCTTTTCTTACTAAGTAGCAGCTTTTCCTATTCTACGCATTAAGGAGACCTAGTTTCTCAGTTTGTGCCTCCAATTACAAATTTGACCAGAATTACCTGTTATTTACATTAAATGGAAAATGTATTTTTTGAACAAAATAGACACATACAACAGGCTGTTTAGCATAATTGAATAATCTTATGTCTGGGTGGATTTATTGAGGGGAGAATCAAATTGTTCATAAACCCTTGTTTTATCAAGATATCCTACAGCACTGAATGAGTTACAAGGGCCATGAACTGTATGATTGATGAATCTTATTTATGATCTTGAAGTCTTTTCAATTGTCTTGCTGCTGTAGAAGCATTTTGTAGGAACCGTTTTTTAGGACTCTAGATTTTTCTGGTGTGGACTAGAACCTGCTGATAATTATTAGAAAATAATCAGGACCTAAAAATTATACTGAGGACATCTGAAATTAATTCAAGATGTCTGCAGTTGTTGTGACCAAACCTGATTTGTGTCAGGGTAGCATAGGGTAGCATAATGTATTTTTCTTCATTTGCATGAAATAAGTAACAAAATATTTGTGCAAATGTGATTGTTAATGGACAAATAATTGAGAGGAATGTGGTATAGCAGGCAACCTACAGGAATTGTAAGTATTTTTAAGCCAAGAATGAGACATAGATCTTAGTTAAAATGGTGCCTCGGAAAAAAATGATTTGATTCATCGTGGTAGTGTTGCTTTCACATCAGGATTTTTGGAAGTATTCAGGTATTTTCCCAGGAAGTTATTGTAAGTAAGCAAAAGAGAAATGAAAGAAACCAATGCCTTGATCAAGTGCAGGCATGAAAAACATGCAGACTTGACAATCTGAGCAAGTTTCTCTTTGGT
This sequence comes from Nothocercus julius, assembly GCA_013398735.1. Classification (NCBI taxonomy): domain Eukaryota; kingdom Metazoa; phylum Chordata; class Aves; order Tinamiformes; family Tinamidae; genus Nothocercus; species Nothocercus julius. The sequence goes on from VZSV01000005.1 coordinate 3,836,105, forward strand.
AGGACAGTGAGGCCAGTCCTGTCTTTTTCTTAAATGACTCCCCATGAATCTGTGAAGCTTCTGCAAGGAGTAAAACAAGTAATATTTGTCCTTTTTCTTGTGTATTTGTAGAGTACTTGCCAGAGGTTCCAGTTCTGGTCTGTACTTTTTAATTGTTACCGTAAATAACTAATAGTACTGATAGCAATTCCATCCAATTAGCAGAAGGAGGAGGGAAATATAGGTTGTGCTACTTTGCAGCCTTTTTATGAGAACCAAAATATTTGCAGAATACTTGAAGGTTTTGAAAACTTATTAGTGTTTGTTCATTGTTTTTAGACAGTAAAGCAAATGGGATTCAACATATTGCTGAAACTTAGTATTTATTAAAAACCCTTAGCAAATTTTGTTAACAACGGCAGAATCCAGAAATCCCATATTCCTATGGGATGACACTATGGAATGATTAGTTAGCTTTACTGCATTCTGCATTGTGTAAGAATAAATAGGCTGCATAGGAGCTTAACCAGGACCATGCTTACAAAGGCAGCTCCTCTGTTTTTTTGAAGGGCTAGATAATATCTCGCATTCTTTACAGTGTGTGCATCCATTATTTTCTGTCCATGGCATGGTGAAACACTTGAGCAGTGGTGAACTGGAAGAAAAGCAATAAATTCAACTATGCTGTACTTTTATTGTGTAATTAAGCAAGAAGTTGAAAGCTCAGTGTCATAGCAGAGATTTGGTGCTTTTTCTTTATTTTTCCAAACAAGTTATACCACAAAAATCTTATTCATTGTCAGTAGTGCTGTCCTAATTCTTTCTCTGAAGAGTCACACATGCCATTTTTATCTGTAAAGTTGTTCCCTGTGGTAACAATCAACATTTTATAATGTTATGGGTGTATGATATTTAAAGCAAAACCTTTTATAAAGTACTACGGGACTTCTGGGATTAGGGTGTCTGCAGGATACCTTGCAGAATTTGGATTCTGCAGCTTTTCACATGGCTGTGGGAAGGAACAAGAGAGTGTGAGTGCTTTCTGGTGCTCAGTTCTGTCTTGCCTGCTTGAAGTATGGAAAAATCAAAATATTTGTGATATATAATTTTCTAATAATGTATATCTTTTCAGACTGGTGTGCAGCATTTATTGCAGTCTTAAGTCAGTATAAACTGATACTTATCCACATAAGTAATTCTGATGTATAATTTAATGTATGAATCAAGACAGAAAACATAAAGAACATGTGATTAAAATATTACACCAATATTCAGAGCATTAAAATACTGATGTTTTGAAGAAGTAGCTTAGTCTTTTTTCTCAGCTAAAATACATAGTAATGTTAAAGGATTAACATAACCAGCAATGCATACTATTTTTTTTCATTAGTTTAGCATTAGTTAATTAGGAAAGTTCATAGAAATGGAGGAGAAATTTACTTATTTGGCATCATCAGAATTGGTCAAGGAGTAAAAACGGATCAGATATCGTATAGATATATATATATATATAATTTTGAGAGCTTCACTTAGCAATTACATAAAATTGAAAAGCTTTATAATGGCACTGTTCCTAAAATGAGAACATGCACACGTGAGAGAGTATCAAATCTTTAAAGCAGACAACATAAAGGGCGTAAAAGATGTTTTTAGACTTAGAGTTGATTGTATTTGGTTTTTGGTTTGCTTTTATCTAGAGCCAAATGGTACAAATAACAACAGAGTGCTGTGGAATATCAAAAGAGGTTTTTCAAGAGCAGAAGCAAGCATGTGTATGTTCCATCTGAAGGACAGTTTCAGACCAAAGGCAAATTTGGCTCTGGATCTATTTGAGTAGCTTCAGGTCAGACAGAGAAGATATGTGAAGGTCTAATTCGGGGGTTTACAAGACAGCGACTCACAGTATTTTCTCCAACTGCTTTAGACCCAGATCTTATTTCTCTTTGCTCTCTGTGATTTCAACTGTCCTGGCTTCTGTTTTCTGGTTTTAGTAGGTCTTAATTTCCCTTCAGGTTGTGGTCCTTTTATAGGAAGGTTTTCTTTCCCTTTCCAGTCACATCCTTCAGAGTTTGCCTGTCTGGAAGGGGCGCCCTTTCTTTTACAAGAGCATCGGTGTAGCCTTTGAGAGGGCTCTACATGCAAATATTGCAATGTACAGTAGGTGTAATTGAAAAAGAACAGATTATTGTAAAAATGTTTTATGGTTAATAAATCCTGCATGTTCAAGTAAGGGACAGAGCAAGGAATGCAGTTTGCCATTTGGGGGGGCGATTTGACTTTCTTAAAGTGTTTTAGATGTTCAATTTGATATTACCTTAATTGTTAGGATCTCTGAGTAGAGCCACCAGATTTCTGGTATTTTTTTTTAAAAGATTCTCTGAAGTTAAGCATAAGAAGACATTTAATCTATCAAAACATTCTTTCTTTTAAATTTTCATCTCGGACATTTTCTGTAGCCAGACTCTGTACTATGTGCCTTCTGTGGCACCACTGTAGAATGGATTCTGCAAACTACTTAACTTGATGAGGCAAATTTAAATCCATATGTTAACCTGTTTTCCTTAAGTACAACAAACTTTGTCCCACAGTGACAATGCAGTGATGCGAACAGATTATGATGTAGCAGTCTAGTTCAGTACAGAACCACACACGGAGAAGTTGGTCCCAGCAGAAAGTGATTGTCATTGTCCTCCAGTTCTGTCCAATACAGCTGGCCAAGGAAGATGCCCTTTTTCACAGCTTAAGATAGGTGTTCAGAAGAGTATGTTGACTCCAACGGCAGATTTATTAAAAATGTATACATTGATTTTTAAACTCAGAAAAAGAGGAGGTCATTCCCCTTCAAACAATTATAGATTATCTTTGGATACTGATCCAGAGGAAAAAAGCTGTTAAATAAATATGCAAGGTGCTATGTGGGAGGAAAAGCTCTGATCTCATCACTGATGCTACAACTACTTGGTCCTATTTCCTGATTCTCTTTGAAACACTGTCTCTAAGACAGCAGCAATGCTGCTGGTACAGAGGTGATGGTGGAATTGCTCTGAAACTCAGTTTCTGCATGGTTTGCTAGCTTGAGACCATAATGATCGATTGGTCTGTGGCAATAGCTGTCAGATCTCCCAAACGTTGGTTGTCTTCTAATTGTTGAAATGGAATTCAAAACTATTTTGTTTCCTTGCAGTGGTTCTGTATTCTCTAACTGCCACATGGTTGTCACTGTGACCAGTGCATAATCTGAAGAGACCGTATTGCCAAGTCTTGCTTTGCCTATTAGCTCTTTCACTTATAGTCATACTGAAAAATACCAAACTCTTACATTAATCAAAAAGATATTACTTGTTGAAAATGTACCTCAGTATCTTGGTTGCCATAATGAAAGTGAACCTTGTGGAAGGTTAAGATGGTCTTGCCAAGCAGCTCCGTGTCTGTAGAAGGATGCATTAATTCCTGAGAGCAACTATGCTGTTTGGGAAGTTTGAGAGTGCCAAATACTTAAGGATTTCAGTTAGCAAGGTATATTATCGAATTTTAGAACTCCGTGGTTATCAGAGGTCTGCAAAATATTTTTGATGTAATATGGAGCCCTGCAAATGCAAATTCCTCTCTCCCCTAGTTTTATTTATCATTTGAGGAAAAAATACTGTTTTCTAGAATATCTTGTTTATTGCCTATATCTTACAGCCAAAGCTAATTAATTTTTCTTTGAAAATATCTGCTTTCAGACCAAATTATCATTTCTTTCTCAATATTTAAAAGTGCTTGGAAAGAAAACTTAAGGTGAAATTTGAGAGAACATAAAATTACTAAATAAAAAAGGGTAATGTTCACTTCATGAAAAGTAAACTTGTGAATTTTACAAAGTGATACCATTACCACAGCCACAATGAGTGAAGAGAGAATTTGTAATGTATGGTGTATGGGCTGTGTTTTGTCACAGATTTTCTGCTTTTGCCCCCTTTTCCTCCCCTCCCCAAGACACCAATGTTAAAACAACTTTAAAAGATTTTTCCTTGATTTAAAAAAAAAATATATATATTTGGAATTTTATTTTGTGAGCATATGTATATTTACCATTATGGTATACAGTCTGGAAGGGTGTAGTGTGTGTAGCTGTGGAGACATACGTCCTGCTTCCGCTAAGGGTGATGCCTTTATTGTTTGTGCATCAAGATTATAAAGACTTCTTGTTCATATAATGGGTACAGCTGGTTGGGTGAGGGGTAGGGAGCTTTTACAATAAAAAGGCATTTGATTGCTGCTGGGATTCTTGTCAGTAAAATACTCAAAGATGGTTAATTGGACATTAATGTGTCAGATTTTCAACAAAATAACAAGAAATTTGCCAAAAATAAAACCCGAAGGAAACACGCCTCCATATTTTACAACAAAGCTTTGTTTAAAATAGAAGTTAAAGCAGCTAAGATTTATGACATGTTGACATAACTGATGGTAAAGGAGTTGGCTGAAGCTACGGGTGTGAAGGTCCAAATGAGAACATCTGCATTAAGAAGCTAATTCTCTTAAACATACTGATCAAAATATTAATGCTACATGTAAACACAAGTGCTTTATCTGACAGTGATTTACATTTGGAACCACCTAATCCAACTATGCACTGCATCTTTATTCATTACCAGCAGCCTTTACTTAACACTTCATGCCCGCTTGCACAGGTGGACAATCTACTCAGAGTGACTATTGTGTTTATGTTATTTTTTCATAAGCAGGGTTTGAAATTTGTCAAACTGCATCATTGTTTAACTATGTGCCAGTCAAAGGGAAATTGCCAGATGGAGCAGCTTTCCCCTAACCTTGCTCCAGGCAATGAAATTACACATAGGCCACAGTCTTATGTCAAGACTTTTTTTTTTTTTTTTTTAAAAAAAAAAAAAAAAGTCAAGCCATGAATAGGTATGACTATGTGCATTCACAAAACCTGGCTTTCTTATGCCCCTAATTTTATATGAAGGCTCATGCCAATGGTAAATAAAACTTCATGTCCGTCATGTCACTCATTAACTAGGTGCTCATAATTTATGTATTTAAGGCTTGCTTGTCCGCCAAGCAATCAGACAGTAAACCATGTTTTATAGGTGTTAGTGTTTATAGAAACTGTAAATAAATGTCAAACAAAAAAAATCAGGTTTCAGAAAAATGATCAGGGTTAAGTCATTTATCATTGTTCCAACTGGAAAAATCTGAGAACCTGCCAGTGCCAAAGCAAATGTTACACTGGCTTTTTCTAACTTCCAGCTTAAACTACCGGATTTTAGAATTTCTATTAGCAGGATTTGATGAAATGGAAAATTTGCAGATCATATGTTTTAGCTGAACATCTTGCTCAAAGAATGGGACAAGCTGGTTCTTTAAGATGGCTGCCTTTTATTGTTATGATTTGCTGCTCTTGCTGTTTACATTTAAAAACAATGAATAGTCGAGATGATGTAGGCAGAAATTAGGCTGCTTCAGAAACGTGGGCAGAGATGGTCTTTGCAAGTGAAGGCAAGAGTAAATCTTGCCATCACGACGCGGCTGCAGTGGGAATGTTCACGTCTGCTCCTTCCCTCGGAGCCACGTAAAAGACAGAAAGGGCGTGCAGGTCCCGATCGCGCAGCGCCTCGTGTTGCCCCTGCCTCAGGAGAGCAGAGCCGAGTGCCGTGTTCTTGCCGTGGGCAGGTGTTTGCTAGCTTTGGGCGGGTGTTCATGCACTGCCAGGTGACAGGATATTCCCGCTAGCTGTGTCCATAAATCTGACCTTGCACACCATGCATGCTAGTGATATGTAGTTTGCTAGGTTCGAAACCTCTGTGTAATCAGCTGTTATTGCTGCCATACATGAATAGTAGGTTGTGTAGTAGGAGGCAGTCTGCTAGTTCCAGAGTGAAGTACAGGAGCTGCTCTGTCAACAGGGAAGCATGCGTGTGCTTCTCAGTGCTCTCCGCGTGGGTTTAATGATTTAAAACAAACAAAACTTAATTCCTGTATTTGTTAGGCTGATTTCTCTCTAGCCTTTGCTCTTAAACAAAGTTCCTGGACTGATTAGAAGTTCCTGGAGAACTACCTGATCACAGACTACTATGCTGCCCTGTTTTTGAGAGTTTCTGGAGCACGGCGCAGTTCATATTCCTTTACATCATGTTCCCACAGACATAACATGCTTCTTCTTTATAACTTAAAAATGCTTATCAAATATTTTTGTAATGTGCAGTCTGTATGTTTTCAATAGCTAATGAGTTATCATAATTCAACATTATTCTTGGGCCAGATCCTCATGGGATGTAAAGTATCTTAGCTGTATTTGCCTTAGTGGGACAGGATGCGTTGATGAAACCTGAGAGTACCGAGAAGCTTTTTGACATATTAAGGGCCAAGAATTTTGCTATGAGATGATGATTGTTGCAAGTATAAATAATCTGTGATTGTAGAACTGAAGTTGAGGTTTGCTATGTTTATTTTGGGAAATAAAACTAGATTTTTAGCATTGTATTTAGTTTGCTCTGTACTCAAGCTCAAACTCAGCCATAGGTGTATATTATTAATAACATAAAAAAGCGGAATTCATCAAGTACTACTTATTTTTGTTTTATCCCTGTATAGTAAAAATAACTGCAATTTTAGCCTAAATTGATGTTAATATTGTCCTTTCTTTTTTTTATAAGCTTGAAATAAATAATCACAGAGAAAATATGCTTTAGCTGTATGCCCATGTGTAGCACAGGCCTCAGATATATTTATGAGTTCTATTTCCATAGCTACAGTGCTTCAATATTTCCTTCATGCTGTTGTGCCCACTGTATATTACTTTAGTTCTGAGTTATTTGAAAACTAATCCAAATTAAACAACTAGATAGAGTCTAAAGTTCTAAAGTATGGTAATGTGTGGTATCCAGTTTCACAGTATTTCTAGTGAATTTTTCAAGTGATGTTATTTCCACTTACCCAGCCAACTCCCGAGGCCCTCATTGAGGCTCAGTCTTGAAAACTGTTTCTGAGTGGTGCTGTGCACCTGTATGAGAGACAAGCCTAAGGTTTGTATTTATTTCTTACTCAGCAAAAGTCCCACTGCTTGGGCGCACATTTGTGGCTCATTAAAGTCCACAGAAAACCTTCCACAACTGTTGGGACTCCTATCCACTAAAGAGTTAACACCCAGTGCATAGCTGTGACAAGTTATATACCATATTGTTCTTCAAATTGATTTACTAATTTATAAAGGCCTCTTTAATGTATATAATCAATACATTTATTCTATGTTTTCTTGTTTTTCAAAGGTAGTCTTTGATTCTGTAGGTTATTAAAAAAAATACACAGAATAAATATCTTCAAATAGCTAAGAACATAATTCATGCCTTGTAATGCATGTTTTAAAAATCAAGACTTTTCCTGGCTCATTACCCAGCCCGTAGACCCAATCTTTTTAATTAATGTAAGAACACCTTCTTTATGGCATGTTCATGTTTACTCAAAAGTCACATCATTTTTCAAATTATACAAGGTGTCAGTACTAAGTGTAATGATCTTTATTGCTAGAATTCCAAAATGAGCACGACATTTTTTTCTTCCCTAAATCATTCTAAAAAAAAAGAACCAAAATGTTTTTCACTGGTAGCACTTACGTGCAGTGTGCCTTATAGATAAAATTCTCACAGAGAAAAGGGTTTACTTTTATATGAATTGTCATAATAGCTAAATAATATCAAGGAATGCACAGCAAATTTCTGCATGTTACTCTCCAGAGTAAGACTCTGTCCTCATGTGGCACAAAGTTTATGTTTCTGATGGCAGCTCATGCTGGATCAGCAGGGTTTTTCTTCAGTAGTAGTGGAGCGCCCGTCATTGACTAAGGACAGTCCTAAGCAGTCACAGCTGCTGCTACTTTCATATGTCTGCAAACCTGATTGCTTCCATTATGTGTTTCTGATTTTCATTTTATTAGGCAAGTAGGTGAAAAGTGATGCACAGAACTAATTGAGGATTTGGCCCCTTAATTTCTGTTGGCGATTACAAGAAACTGTGTGGTGATAATTTTAGGAAAGTTAGAAGTGTTTGGTGGCCCTTCGTTTTCTCCCCCTACCTAACATAGGCCTGGAGGTGTGGGCAGGGAGTCTTTAATAAAAATGCTCCAAATGTGCTTCTGCATCTGTTAATTACTTGATTTAGGATGGGTTTCATCCAGGTTGGGTTATCACAAATACAGGCTCGCAGGGAGGAAAATATAACTATTTTGCAGCAAGGCTCATTCTGTTTATTTTCCAAGTATGAAACCTTTTAGATTTAGAAATCTTGTTCAGCATTATTATATCTTAACCTCTATTAAAGTCCTTTCTCTTTTCCTGTCTCTTTCACGAATAAGAGGGTAAGGAAGCTGAACAGCCTTCTGGCGATCCTGGCAGTGCTTGTTTAAAGGTATCTTTGATGTCACTATTTGCACAGCGCATCCTAACAGTTCTCACTATCAAGAACATGGGTGTTCGTTGTTGTAGTAGTCAACAATTTTGGGTACAAAATGCTATTTTTTGTTCCTTTGGGTGATGGATTTTGAGAACTGGTGAATAGTCATACCCTATTCATCTTTTTCATATTATGTGTGGTCTGGTAGATCTGTCAGTAGTAGTTTTTGGTATTGTGGTAAATAGAGTACCCCAAAAAGTTCAGATTGGAACTCTGTTGGGATTCTGTCTTAAACCTCCCCTCTTCTGTTTATTTCTAGTTGCTGAGAACTTTATTCCTTATGATGGAACATTCCTATGCTTATCAGCTGGTATCTTTTGGTGACTTTTGCTGTTGTGATTCTTTATTCCCATCAGATATTTTGACATGTTCTTTGGAGTGTGATGCTAATATTACTTCAAAAGATTGGAAGACTAGTAGTGCTTATTTAAAAAAACAAAAGCAAAAAACATAATTAAAATCTTTGATTTTATACAGTCCTGCACATGATGTTCTGTTTAAATGAATGAATGTTGAATTTCAGTTTAAAAACCTGATTGAATCTAAGCAAAAAGTTTATAGCAAAGTGTCTCTTGCTTCCTCCTGTATATATCTTGTTTTCACTTGCACAAAAAGTCTGTTTAAAAAAAAAAAAAGTGCAAGTTATGAAATATTTTTCAGATTGAACTTTTTTGTTATTAAATATATAATATGCAATGAGGGCTGTAAATAAGCATCTCATTACTGAGTTAATAATTACCTAGATTTTTCTCAAGTTCTCAACTTAGAGTAAAACCAGACTTTCGATCAGCTTAGTTGCAGTCACTGAGTTTGATGAAAATTTACGGATAATTCTCACAAGCAATGATAGAAATTCTAGTTTGCACTTTCAGTATCACTTGAAGACATTTCTTTAAGCTTCCTTCCTTAAGCTGTTTGACTCTTGCATTGTTTTAAACTTGAAAGAAAATCTTCAGTGAGATCATAAAGATTATTTTCTAAAAATAAATATTTTACAGATACAGCACAAAACCACGGATTAGATTTCCTATTCCATAAACCAAATCTACAAGTAATACAATAAGTATGAATTATATTTTAACTTAGAAAATATTATAATTTCAATAATATTGAAATGAACATATGTTTTTCAAGTTAAATCCAAATCAAAATATTTTTATTTAGTTTCATTTTCTTCAGTAATATTTATGTTTACTGTTACACTCAAGAATTTGTTTTCTAGAGCAACTCTGTTTAAAGAAGTTTCTCTTCTAAGTTTGCTTGCTTCATGTTCCTTAAAGCTGTATATACACTCCATATGTGACATTAGTTAAGCTGCATAGTTAAGGTTGTACAGCATTAGTCTGTATTCACTTATCATGCAATTGATAAAGTAGTGTTTTTATTTTTTTCCCTCTCAGATTATTTAGCTAAGTAGAAAGTGAGTTGAATTGTCATTTTTTCAGGTACAGTTTTGATTAATTTTAGACCATTGTTTTTTAAATTCCTTCTCCAGTACTTGCATAATATAACTTGTCAAAATAGCGATACCAGGTTACTTCACAGCCAGACAAAACACCTGTGTGGACAGGTCTTTTGTTCTTCATGACGAAAAATGAATCTGTTAATGTGGGAATAAACTATTTGAAGGGGAGCTAATGTCTTGCATCTGACAGCATGCGAGATCAGTTGATAGTGCATTTAATGATGATAGTGTTGTCATGATGGATGTGGTAGTAATGTCTTGTCAAAAGTGTCTTTTGACATATGGAATTAAATTTATTAAGAGACAAGCCTTATTTTTGTATTCTTCTCTCTCCAGAGAACAGTGTGAAGAATTATTAAATGACACTAAACAGTTAAAACGTGGCCTTTTTTTTTTTTTTTTTTTTTTTCCTGGAGCTTACAGTTGCCTCTGGAATATCACAGATGCCAGCTAAAAGCCAAATATTAATGTCTTTTTTTAATTGCACAAAGACATCTAAACATTAGCGTGAACTTGAGCCATTCAGAGCTTAAATCGGATTTTTAAATGGCAGCCTTTTAGAGCTGTTGACCCAGGGAACAGTCTGTTGTTTCAGTGGGGACCGTATGATTTTTCTCCTCACACATAATGAGCCGTGAACTCCTTGCCTGTTGTCTGCTCCCTCTGCGGAGAGACAACTGCAGCCAACAAGTCCAGTGCTTCTTTCTGCGATGCAAGCAGTGATGCATTGCAGGTGCTTTCCTCGTCTCCTCACACCTCTCAGAAACATTAGAGGGGATTTTCAACTTCCTATTCAACTTTTACATGGAAAGTCAGGCCAGGCTTTGGATTAGAAAACTAATAAATCTTCTGACTTATTGTGCAAGTATCCAGCTCCTATCTGCTGTTACTGTGGTTTGCAGTATGTGGCTTGCCATATTGACCTCTCTTGAAGCTGTTTGAACAACAGCTCAATGAATATGTCTAAAGACCCATCATATGATGCAAGCAGAGCAAATGTTACTTCTCTGATGTTTGTGTATAAAAAAGGGCCTTAAATTGCTTTCTCTCTTAATTATGCTTTGTTTGGGTTACCCTGTAGGTGGCTGTCCACAAAGATAGGAGCTTCAGTGCCATAAATACAGTCCAGCAGGATGCAAGGTGCTGAAAAGTGTGACTTCACTCGCTCTGTTGCTCCACTGCTGCAGTGAAACGAATGATTGTTGATTTGTATTTAATGCTCAATTTCCTCTCCATTACTACAAACCATGCAAGGCAGACCTTGTTTCAGGCTATTCATATGAAAGCTCGATCTATCCGGTTTCACATCTGCTAAAAGCCCCAATGTCATAGTAATTACAATCTTCGCTTGGAAAGAATTCGGATTTTAAGACTGAAGAAAGATCTACTTATTTATAGTTAATGTTCTGACTTATACAGTTTGCCGTTTGCATGTTAGAGTGGCACTTTTTCATTTATAAATATATTCCAAACAGATCAAAAGTACAGGAAATAAGCGTAGTGGTTGTGCATTTTCTAAGCATTTTACATCTACAAATGTCTTTAGATTACAATATCTCTGCTTTAATTTCTATGCCACAGTAATTACTTATCCATGGTCCTTGGCCTATACACCACAGCTGAGCACAAGGTTATATTGTACTCTTCCTAGGTCGAAGGAGATAAACGGTGGGTGTCTGACACGTAAGACAAATTCATGTCATAACAGAGGAATGATTCTAGGACCTTGTTTGCTCTTGTCCTACCTCCTGTTACATCTGTCTCTTCTGCTGCCCTTTCCCGCCACTGCCACTCTTTTTGCACTAAGTCTCAGGACTTTGATTTGTAGGAACTAATCCCATAATTTCCCTGGTGCTTGTTCTGTCCAATTTCATTTTGTATGATCACTGTTTTTTAGGTTTTTTTTGTTGTTGTTAGTGTGTGTCTTAGATTCCTGTCTCGTCCTGTTTCAGAATGAAACAAAACAAACTGGATTCCTCCTCCTGGAACTTTATTTGCTGAGGTTTCAGATGAGATCAAGGCTCCATGAGCAATGTAAGATTTGCAAGGTCTTCTGCCTTGTTGAGCCCAATCCAGTGGTGTTACAGGAAACTGTCTTTGACATGGTGTGTCAAAGGTAAATAGTCTCTTTGTCAAATAATCTCCCTCAAACTTTAAAATGATAATTGGTTCCTCTGTTTCTACTCAAAGCTTATTCATTGTTTCAGAAGTGTCTTTATCTTGCTAATCTAGAAACTTTCTCAACAAGGTTTTCCTGTTGCACTCTATGCAGGTGACTAGTGGTTAAACACATATGAGCATTAAAATGTTCCATGCCTTCTCTGTATCCAGGACACTGAGTTCTTCGACTATTTTATGTTATCTATATAATGTCCAGTTTCAGCACATTCACTAGAAGATCAGGTTCCTCCAGGTCATTCAGGTCATTAACTGGATTCTGTGTCACAAAGCAAAACTGTCAGTTGTTTCCCATGCTTTTTGAAAGCTCAAGAGCCATTCAGAATAAGTATACAGTTTTTTAGTATTATAAATGACATCTTTCCTCCTCAGTGTGGATAATGTTCTGTAAAGTAATGATTTTCTTTTTTACAAATCTGAAAAGTGAAAATGAAATAATCTGGCTTTTAAAGCAACAGGATGCAGTCAAGAATTTGCTCCTTCAGATTTTATTTGCATAATTAGCTCTTCTTATACAGGTAGCGTTGGTAAAGTGTTTCCACTGAGTGGCTGTCTTATGTATCGGTGTAACATTCCTCTGACAGCCACTCAACAAACATATCTGCCTTAATTAGTACATATAGATATTGTGAATGGTAATTATTTTATTAATTAGAATCTAAAGATTGAGTGAAATTTTCAGACTATCTAATTTTGCATTTGATTGTTTAGTTTTCAACTGATTTTTTGCTTCATGTAGTTAGTCATTTAACCATTAGGGATTTTTCTTTCAAATAGAAAAGAAAAGGAATATGCTATCTCTACATTCAGAAAAGAGTGAAGGAATTTAAGGGGCAGATTGATATATATATGTGTGTATATATATATATATATGTATTTTAAAGTTCATTCCATTTTAGAAAAAATGTTTTGCATATACTGAACTTCATACAGCAAATATTAGATTTTTCTATTGAAGATGAAACAGCCTGTTGGAATTTGGGGACTTAAAAAAAAACATTATATTGCAGGTGTTTTAGGCCAACTCTTAAGTACCCAAAAGAATCCAATTTTAAATTTCTTATAACATTATGTGATGCATCATTTCCTTGTGCATGCTTCAACTACAGCAAATTATTCAATTTATAAAAGACATTTTATTTATTTTTTATTCCCACATGGTCATTTGCCTGTAAAATGCACATTACATTTAGTGCTTGTTTATGTTACAGTGAAGTGATCCCTGTAGATGGCCCAAGCAAACAGCTTCATACTGCTGGGAAAAGAAAAGTTTAACTCCTTTGCGAGCTTGGTGGATTAGTTTTGACCTGTGAAGGAAAGCCTGTGGTGATGAGAGAAAAAGCAACAACAGAAAATGCAAAGCGGAACCTAACCAGAAACTAACTGAAATTTAATCTTTTAGATATGATGGATAGGTTTGTGTGCCTGACCGTTGTTGTCATTTCAGTTACCTTAGGATGTAGTCATCTAGGTTTTATGTTTCTGAAGGGGATCATCCTTTATACTGTTTAGAGTTATGCAAAGTACATCTGTAGGGTCATGTGCGTTGCAGATGTGTATGATGATGTATCTACAACTTTCACATGAACTATGGCTAACCATTTTTTGTTGTTGTTATTTTTAACAGAAAATCAGAATCTAGCCTGTAAAATACTACAGATTTATTCGTATCATGCAGTGATGACGGGAAACAATAATCTGAAGTGGTCCAAAGAACTTCAGTGTAAGTTGTTAAAGCTGGTTTGCTTTGCTTTTACTTTTTGGGAGATGTGGAACACTGTTGACAGAGAATCAATGCTTCAATTTAAAAAGATTCCAAAAAGAAAACAATTCTGTAAGGTAATATAATCAGACACATGCTGCAAACGAGGAATTTTGTTGCTCATGTGCGAACATGAAGAAAAGCAAGTGTACAGAGTTTAAATTGTACCTGCAACAGCACTGGCAGTTCAGTATTATTCAAATTCAGTATTTAAACAAGCTGATTTCTAAGCTAAAGAGAACCTGTCAGTCTTAAGTTCACGTTCAGGTGTCTTGGTTGCATCATTGATTTTCTTTTATACAAGAATCATATTTTCGGTGTCCAACACATTGAATCTCTCTGTAAAGAAGGAAAAAAAGATTTATAGAGATACAAACACTTCATAAATCATGTAATTTACAATTTCTTGGTACTAAGTGTGTACAGTTCATGAGACACAGCTGTTGAAATGCTTATGATGAAAAAAATGGTACTTAGATGAAGAAGTATGAACTTCTGTTTATTATAATTTTATAGAATATGGCAAAGTTTTCTTCCAGGAATTAATTTTGTTAATTCATTTTAAAATGTCATCAGGTAAATATATCCGCAAATTAATGCCAATTCTTCTAAATACTCTTTCTGTATATTACATTTTACATGCTCTGAACAGTGATGTCTAGGGTTTTGGATGTCGGTTTGTTGTTCAAGGCTGCTACCTTGTTTTTAGTTTGCTTCCACTTTCTGAAAATAGAATATTCTAACTTGTTCCTTGTTGCTGTGCTGTGTAAAATGTTTTGTCATTTCATTGCAATACCATCAGACCTTGTGGAACATGCCTTATGTGCAAACGAAATTTAGCAAGATTGAATGGGACTGTAATGGTCAAGACTGAAAATGACTTGTGCAAGGAGCTTACCAGAATTTCATGCAAAACTGGGTTGATTTGAGCAATCATAGCGACTGTCCCACATCAGAGTAGCAAAACAATAGTCTGCTAATGGTGCGGTTGATTTCTAGCATTAAAAGAGCAAGAAAATTTTAGAAGTTCCCTGAGGATCCCTCTCCTCCACTCCTCATCTCCTGAAAAGTAGTGGCTGACTGTGGATGGAATATTCTGTGTGGAGAGTGTTTTCTCCCGCTTGTTAACTCAGGGACAGCAGAAGCATAATGGGTTTCTTTTATCTGCTGTGTTATGCTGACGGGCTCTTCTGTTTTTTCTAATAACAGAGTGCAACTGAGAGACTCGCGCTGCTGAGGCTGTGGGATCTGTCACAGACAAAAGGCAGTAGCAGCCCTCACCTAGGGCAGAGCTGGGCAAAGCGCAGCGTAGCGCAAGTCCCGGAGTGTGCAGGAGGGAACCTGCCTCCTGCCGTTAGCCCGTGTACACTGAGAGCCCAAGTCCGGATCTGAGCTTGCTCGAGCCTCAAAAATTTTATTATTATTATTTTTTTCTCCTCCGATGATCCCTGCAGTGATCTCATGTGTGGTGAAATTGCAATTTGGAGGCTGTGGAGTAGTACAGAAATACAATTCAGCGGAGAGATTCAGTGGAGACTTTATGATCAAGACCTAACGAGTTATGAGAATGCCATTTTTTATTCCTCTCAATTATTTCTCCTTTGTTTCTTTTTTGTTTTAAAATATAGATCTAACCTTGTTTGTACCAAGCTCTGAAAAAACAGAGTTAAATGAAAAGAATATTTAAGTTTTGCTTCGCAACCTGAGTAAATACTAGAGTTGCACAGTGCAGTTATACTTCATCCTAGGCCAAAAGGAAACAGGATCCTCACAACCATGGTTGTAGCTTGACAGAGTCTCTTGGTTAGACATTTTTGTAGAAGGAAATGATTTGTTGTATTTCTTTATTTACTATCCCACGTGATCCTGAGTTTCAGTGAACTGTCAGCTTGCTGTGGTTTATTCCTCTTCATTGCAGACAAAAGAAAAGAAATGTTGAAATTGGAAACAGTCATGTTGCATGCATCTCCCTTTTTCAGTGGAGCCAACGGGCATTATAATATATGGGTGTCGCTTTACAAAAATCTCTCCGGTTGACTTAGGCATTTAAATGTTTTGCCTTTCCACAAGATTTTGAATCAATCAAACACACTCAGACAAAGATTCCTCTGGGAAATGGTGGCTTTGTGTGGGAGACTGTGAATATGTATGTGCATGTGTGTATCTCTGTATGGAGACATTGTGAATGAGATACAGGCCCAGGGGTTATGTTTAAAGGGTGCATGTTAGTATGTCTTCTTGTTATGTTTATCCCATTATTCTTTTATATCAACAAAGGAGTACATGGCCTTTAAAAACCGCTGTCTGAATTGATTTTTGCCACATTGTCCTGTGTAAGTAATTCTGTACCTTCACCTGATCCACGAGGGTCTGTGTGGAGGAATGTGCCAGATATTGGTTCCCTCCGACTGCAACAAGCAGCACCACAGAGCTGCTGCTTCTGCAGACCATCTTTCCTGACTGCCCCAGGCAAGGACACAAAATATAGTTCATTTCCTTCGGTAAAAATGAAGTCAAATAGCCTCTGCTAACTTCTCCTTCTGCTAACTTTTGCAAACGATTCAGGCTGTCCTAGAAAACTAAGCACTGTTGTGTCTTGTGAGAAAGACTGGAATCAGCCAAAGCAGTGGGATAGATGCAAAAATTTGCCACCTGCTTGCTTTTAGATAGCAAATAATTAAAATATGTATTTTACACAGTGTCATTATTGGCATTAATTTATACTGGATGAAGAAAACAGGCTAATTTAGCATAAATAAATTGTGTTTGATCTAGCTAATAATGAGAATAAATGCGGTAATAAGAATTATTTAGGCCTTGTGGTTTCAGTCTAGTTCTTGGCAGGAACTAGCCTCTTTATCTCTTGGTGACTAACAGGACAGTCAATGGGTGGAGGAGTTTTTCAATGTGATACCTCTGTGACAAATGAAGAAAAAGGCTGTGTAACTGCCAGTATTTTTGCTGTTATCATTCTGTGGACTCATCATCAGGACTCTCATTGACTTTTCACAAAGAATAAATTCAGTTACAAACTCTTTAACATAATTACTTCTCTTAAACTGAGCCAAAACATCAACTTGTTTGTGCCAATAGAGCTGACTAAACAAAAACTACCTGACACGCAGGTTCAGTCGATCTTGAGCTCTATCACTTGCACTCTCTGTGCACTTCTACGCAATCCATTTGATCTGTAGGCTGTGTCTGAATGTCATATTGGGCCATCCAGCTGCAGCAATGAGCATGTCTTGAGACACCATCTGTGAACTTAGGGATTGAATAGTCCTTGACATAGAAAGAGGGGCAACAAACAGTGTTAAGAGCCACAACTATTGAATTCCCATGTTTTTTTCAGTGCAAGAGGCTTTTCTTTTGCCTCCTCGTGGCCCCAGACACTACCAACCGATACTGCTGGTAGAGATTATGAATTCCTGTACTCTTTACTGTGTGTATACACTTTTCTATCTGTATATGTTGCAATAAAACAACATGCATAAGGTTATAAAAATAGCCTGGAAGTGACTGACATGCTAATAATGCTCAGTCAAGGCAATAATGCTCATGTAACAAGCTCCTGAGAAAATAATGTTTTTGGTCAATAATACACTTTTAAAAAATGAACTGTTTGTTTTTAATTAACCTCATATTTAGCTATTTAGTCATGCCATGTCCATCAACCTCAGTAATAAAAAAGTAAAAAAGAAAAAAGTGCTGTATTGAAACACTGTTGTTGCCTTAAACTTTCATCTCTTCCTTCTTGGCTTTCTCCTCTGCATTCCACCTTGGCATGTTTTAGAAGATCGAGGCAAATCACGGCTTGTCATGTTACTTGAAATTCTGTGCTCATCTCTTGTAAGAATGGTGTTAGGTGATTCATTTGTGACAGAGCATCCCATTATAGTGTGACAGATTGTCAAGGAGAACCTGCTCTAAGTACTTAGCAACAATATAGTGCGTCTAATGTGTCACTTGGCACTTTTCATTTTCTCTTCTTCCCCTCACCCTCCTTCTGGAGCAGGACTATAGGCTGACAGATTTTAATCCATTAAGTGTTCTGAAAAAGCAGTATATGGAACTGTATAATACTCAGTAAAACTGAGCAGGACAGACAGTGCCCACAGATTCCTGACAGAGAGGAAATGGGTCCTGTGATCTTAAGGTCCTTGTAACATGATGTTTAGTAGTATATTGTGGGGTTTGGTTTGGTTTTTGTTAGTATTTTTTAGAGGAAAAAAACATATGCTAAAGGAAGAAAAAATTAAAAAGAAAATGGATTCATAGCACAGTTATGAAACAGATCTGAAATCAGTTGTAACAGTTCCGAGATGACTTTCAGATGTGTAATTCCTTGTACTGTTTTGTTTTTGTGCTTACATAGATGGAGTCCCTGTCTTCCCAAATCCTGGTAATCTGACACTGAGAAGAGAGGTTAGGGGTTACCTTCTCTGCCTTGTCTTTGTTTGCATTTTCTGTTTGACTGCATGGTATATCAACATTGGCACTTTTTTACACTTTTGCAAGTTATTCTTTGCAGAACATGATTTCCCAAGCAAATCTGTTCCCAGACAGATGAAAGAGAACTGGGGGATTGGCTGGAGAGCTGGTTCCTGTTCTCCCCAAAGCTAACTGTGCTTTGGTGCAGGCAAAAGATCTCTCTCTGCAGCGCTTCTGTTAGAAATAAGGTGTCCTCATTATGTGCCTAAATGTGATGTTAAGAGCCTAATATTTTGTCCATTATTCTGACATCTGTTGCATGCCCATGTCTGATGAGACTAGTATGTAACTATTACCTTGTGTTTTTTTCTAGAAAGAACGGTAGAAGAATATTTTATCACATTAACAAGTAGGGCATCACTCTAAAGTAAGCAGAAGAAAATCCTTTCCAGAAAACAATATTCTCTGGTGTCTATTCTATTGCAAAAGTAAGAAATTCACACTTTATTTTTTCTCTTCCTCCTATATAATGTCCTTATTGATCTGTGTGTCCTTGCTTCTGAATTCTTTACAAGTTTTCTCAACTATTTCTTTAATTTGAGAAAGAGACTTTGTTGACGTTGAAAATTCTCAGATATTTCTATTAATCAAAGGTAAAATGTTTTTCTTACTAAAATAGTGAATAAAGTATTAGTGAAGAGAATCCAACTTTATAAAAAGAAGGATTTTCATATGTTTTGTTTCTTGCCTATGTATCCGTAAGCACAGTATTAAGTGGAAGTGTCATTCTGTCAGAAATCTAGAGAACATCTGTGATTGCTTGATTTGGGTTATACTTGTTTTTTTGATTCAAGAATGTCTTTGTTATCTGGCTTTGGCAGAGAAAATGGAATTATTGTGGTATATTAATCTTTCATCACTAACTGTTGCTTGTAGGTTTAATATCCTTTTTTGCCTGACACTTTCTTGGTATTTTTAATTGCTTCGGTAATTTATAAATATGAATGCTTCTTCCCTACAAAATGTAAGCACCACTTGTATGTAGTAACTTTTCCAGGAGTAGAACAGACTCTAGCTCAGGTTGCAGTAGTGTTCACTGGGCTAGACTCCCATCTTAAACTGCAAAGCGCAACATGTGATCACAAATTACTTGTGGCTGGGCATCTCCGTCATGGACTAGTGTAGTTCTGCTAAAGCCAGGCCTTGACTACCTGAAGGTTCTGACAGCCAGGAACTCAAATTCCACTGTTTGGGGCAAAGTTTTCTAATACAGACCCTAGTCAAATTCCAGAAAATAGATGTCATTTACCCTGATTATTGTCCTGTGCAGTTTGAGCTTGGCTTGGAACAGCGTGACTGCTGGGCAAGAATATCTAAAATGAGTGATATCATTTAGCAATCTTCTTATGTCCTTTTCCTAAAGATAGAAAATACATATGGAAAAAACTGTTCTTGTATTTGATCTAAACTCTGTCTCTTTATAGTAGAACTTTGCAATCCTAAACCCTAATTTCCTTTTACTGATGCTTAGAAAGGATGGATTTGTTACATGAAAAGGGAAAAGAAAAAAACATCCTGTCCCTGCCCTCCTTCCCCCCCACCCTCAAAAAAAAAAAAAAAAAAAAAAAAAAAAAAAA
>VZSV01000005.1:3867057-3910161 GCA_013398735.1 Nothocercus julius
GTTTCCAGCCTGAGTCTGAGTAGAGGGTTCGTAAGTCTATGGTTGCCTATTGGTGATTCAGCTGGATGAGAAGCATCCCAGCTTGAGACAACAACGAGAAGCTTTCCAGAGAAAGCAAATTAATGTGACGATGTGACACATCCAAGTGAAGTTTTCTCTGCTAGTTCAAGGAGCTTAATCCACCCTGAAAACGAGTTATCTACTGTGGAAAAAGAGAATAGTGCATGAGCTTGAAACAAAAATGCTTTGCCATTATTTTCTAAACATTTCTACTTTTCTAATTTCAAAACATCGAGAGTATTTTAAGATAGAGAAAAACTTAATCCTTTTAACATTTGAGTGTGATCACATTTTACAAACTAGCTGAGGAATCTTGTGTCTTATCCATGGTTACAGGCTTTCACAAGAGACGGAGGCTGTCATATGATTATTAAACACATCGGATGCCCAGGGAGCCCAACAGCTAATCTTCTCCTTTCTGTGCCTGTGGACACCTTGTGCTAAGTTGCCTGCAATACTGCATTTCTTCTCTTTTGAGGTGTAGTATGTACTCTTTTTGTGCTGAAGATGAATATGATTCTGAACCAAAATAAGGGCTCCTCTTTCCTAGCTAGTTTAGGTAACCTGAATGAATAGCACAGTAGCTGTAAAATTGCGAGCAGCCAAGAAGAGCTGAATACCAGAAGGTGATGAGTGTCCTCAAGTTCCACTAAAATTGTTCCATGACTTCATCTGACTATAAAGTCATGTTTACTCATTAGCATTAAAAGCAAAAATTCCCACTGTATTTCTAGTTAACAGGACTTTTTTTTTCACTAATAAGCTCCACACAGACCTCTCATTAAGGTGTCAAAAAGGTCTGTAATGGTTGTACGTTGGCTAAAACTTCTGGCATGGATAATGGCACAAGCCTGTGGGATTTATTACTGACTGTGGATCCTGTTTGCTTTTTCCTATGGAAATCCAAGTTTATACAAGGGCCATCAGATGGAACCTGCACGCCTTTATTATTACTAATAGCAGTTAGAACTGCAGCTCCAAATGATGCATAACATTTTTTTTAAAGTAAACCATAAGCCAAGTTAAATGAACTTTAAAAGTGAACATGATTCATAACAGATACGCTTTTAAAACTGACCAGACACAGCAAATGTAAATTCTGTCCTTTTAACTGTAAAATGTTTAAGCTTATTTGCAAAAGAGTTTGAAAAATTAGAACCATACCTTCTCTATGTTTCTCTCGCCATGAAGAAACATCATAGTTTGCATTTGAAAGGATAGCAATAGAAACTGTATAGACAGACTAGATGTCTACTTGAATTATCTTGCTTCTTGAGGGGAAGTCTTAAACTGATGATCACATATAATCTGTAATGTATTAAAAGCATATTCTTTATTGGAGTCCCCATATTACATTTCAAATACATTTCCATGGAATGTTTCAAAGTGTCATCTAAAATTATAACTTTTTTCATTGAAATGGCATGTGTCCCCTCAACACTCATCTAGAACTTTATTATTATGATTCTTTGGACAGTTTAAAGACATGAGATCACTTTTTGTGGTTTTGAGTTCCTCACACTACCTCTGTTCCTTCTTCAGTGCTAGTGCCAGCTTCACACTCCCTTTCACAGTTTAGCTCTACCTTCTTGGCCTATGTAGGTTTCGTTTCAGTTGATCAGACGTTTGGCTAACTTAAATATTTAGGCAATGTATAATAACTGTATCTCAAACAAACACTTATAATGATCACTTGCAGTGATTGCTGTCATTAAGAAACAGAGTTCCGGCTTCCATTCTAGCCCTTTTTTTTTATTATTATTTTTTGATTTTTTTTCTTTCAGTTGCTTTGTTTTTCATATACACAGTTATTTCTGTCACCTGGAGTGCAATTTTGCTATGGGATTATTTTGAAGAACTTGCATTAAAAATAAACTTTGTGAAAAGCTAGACATCAAGGATATATTCAGTACTTGTGAGCAGAACTATATGGGAACACTCAATATATATAGAATTATGCTGAGTGTTTACAGACTAATTGCAAAAATGTGCAGTTAGTTGGAACTATGTATACAGCAGCGACTGTCCCTGAGAGAAGTTTAGGATAGTTTCAGTACTTAACACAGACCAGCCATCTGTGCTTCCTGAAGTCAGTGGGCTCATGCAATGTCATTCAAGCTCTTAAAATCTGAAGGCTCTGCGCTGAATTAGAGACTTCAAGAGAGTATCACTTCAGCTGTTTAAATCACTTTATATTGTTAAACCCTTGAGCTAACTTAAGCCTGACTTTGGTTGCTTAAATGTATTTTGTCTAATGAAAGCTTAGGGCAGGTTTCAGCTGCCTTAACAGAGGCAAGGCACGTTAAGTTCTTAAAGAGTGTGCTTCAGGACCAGCTGATGATGAGCTGTGCTTATTTTCCTCCTCTTCCATCTAGGAAGGTGGAATTTAGTAGAAATATTCCCCATGTTAAATATACAAAAATGAAGCTGGAGGTGTATTTTACCATAATGGTAATCATTAATGAATTTAAAATAATGTTCTCTTTTAAGTGATAACTTTTTCTGTGTTCTCCAGAAGACTGACTTGATGAATGCATTTAAATCCGACTCTGGCAAATTAGTATAATTCAATGTGCAACTGCTGTAGCAGACTGTGGAGGTGTGTCTGTATATATGTTTTTTATTTTGTTTGATGTCTTTAGACAGACTCCTAAGGCTACCTTTTCATAGTTAATGGGTCTGCAATTTCTTCTTTCCAAAGAGGAAAAGTCTCCATTGTTGAACACATCAAAGCCATGAATTTTCTGGTGCAAAAAGTGATAAAAAGAACCACAGGTATATGGATCTTTCCTTTCTGTCTACTGGCTCCTAAAAATGTCTTTAACTTAAGACTTCAGTAGTGTGTGTGTCCTAAACCACTTCATTTCAATCTGGGAAATAAGAATTCCTTATCCTTCATTAGAAATTTCCCTCCAAAACCAAAATATTGTTCATCTCAATAATATCAAACTTGTGGAGTTATTGTTGATTTGTGCTTCTTGATAAAAGAGAGAGAGATAATATTTTCAGTTGTTACTTGTGTCTCATCTTCCAGCAATGCAACATCCATCCAACCTTGGAAATGCTTCAGATTTTCAGAAACCAACACATATTTAAAATAGTCAATACATGTATGGCTTACAGGGCCGTGGACTTTTCATTGAGTTACTTGGCATGCTGAAATACAAGAAATGCAGCTCAGGTGGGTGTTTTTGTCTTTTTTCCTTTCTCAGAAGCGTTTGTTCCAGATCATCTGAGTGTTGCAGGAGCACTTGAACAAGAAGAAAAACATGACAGCCAATTAAAAAACAATTTTTTTGCTCTGGTATCATTAATCAAATGCACAAGCAGCCCAAGCACTGACACCTGGCAGGGTTAATGTTTAAGACCCGTGGCAATTATAGCTCCCCTGAAAATCACTTGGCCAGCAAGTCACATAAAAGCCTGTGATTATGAAGGAAATGGGAATTAGCAGAAAAATTTAGGGAAACCAATTGAAATACATTGGTAGCAAAGGAGGCAGAGAAAAATCTGACTGATTGGTGCTCCCCTGGGGAGAAGAAACAGGTCTAGGGGTCACTTCTTTACTAAATTAGTAGTGTCTGTCATTTGAAACCAAAATAAAGCAGAAACAGAAGTAAAAGATTTTCTGTAGAGAAATTGAACTCTGTTCTCTTGCGCCTACCTCTCAGGGAGGCCAAATACAATTAATGAGTTGAATTTTTACTGATGCTAATTTGGTTTAATTCTTCTCCCTCGAATACGTTTTTAAAAAATATTTCTGAAGTATCCAATGCCCAGAAAATTTTCCAAAGTTTTTAAATGAGCAATTCAAAAATTATACGTGACATTATTTCTATTAGTTTCCATTAGAGTACGTCTGTCTCATACTCCGTTTTGCATCTTTGCACTCCCCAAAAAATTAGTCAACTAGAGTAAACACAGCTTTAATGAAAACTAAGCCCGTTGTGGTTAGAGCACACCATAGCGCACATGCTTTTCCTCTTTGAAGAATGTTAGCTGAATGCTCTTTGTGCCAGACACAATCATACCCAAAGAAAAAATCTGATAAGTAAACAGTAGCTTAAAGAAGGAATGATGACTTCTTGGAGCCAATTTCTTCATATTAATTGCTTTTAAAAAAGCACTAGCTGGAACTACTGAAGAATCTCTTAATACCAAACATGGTATCATAACTGTGGTCTTATGAACTACATTCAGTCTTAGGAAAACACAGGGAGAAAGTGAACGGCCTTGCTGCCTGCTTGGCAAAAGCTCCGGTTCACCTGAAAGGGCTTCTCTGCTATGGCAACGTGTTCACTGCGTCCGTGAAACGAGCAATTTGTCATGGGCTCTATTAGAAACGCTTTTAGTTATATCACACAAGTGGAAAGTATAACTGGCCTCTGATTTAATTTTAAATTACTTTGAATTGTGACATAGTCCAAAGCGCAAGTAATTGATTTCAAATTGTTGGGCTAATTCAGTAGTGATTAAGAAAAACAATTGATGAAAATGACAAGCTGTGCCAGGCCATGGGACATGAAACCTGAAAAAACTCTGTAGCAGGGCCAAATTACTGTGAAAATTCTGGATTTTAATGATACCACTATTTCCTAATTAACTGCCCCAACTTACTGCTTCAATACTTCAGGCTGGAAGGTAATTTAAGGCGGCATAAATTTCAATAGTCCACAACTATCCCCCCAAAAATCAAAGACATTCCAGGTATTTGAGTATAGTATTGATCATCATCTAGCATTTAGGAAGCAACAAAGTAAATTATAAAGTCATCTTGGTCCCCCCCTTTTTTTTTCCCCCTCCTGTACTATAGACCTTTTTTACCATCATTTCCTCATGTTTCTTGAACATTAATTGAGGTATGGTTTAAATTGAGTTTTACTCTGAAAATGCCAGTATGGAAAGTTGTGGTTATCTGTCACTTATTTCTAGTGAAAAATCTTTGTCTTACGAGAAAGAATTAATTCAGTTCAAACAATTAATTGTTAGTATTTATGTCCTATAAAAGTTAATGATTACCTTCTTGTTAAGACACCTACAAATTAATTTTTGTAGTGTGCAGCAAGTTAATAAGTAATAATAAGTTAATAACTTCCACCAAAGTGTGAAAGTTATTCTGATGTTTTTCCATCACTGTTAATCCATATTTTATCTCTGTATTTTCTTGATGCTTGTTCTGTTAGCTAAAATTGAATGTTTTCAGTGTTGCTGGCTAGTTGCCATCAATGAGTAATACTGACCATAATTTTAATAGCAAATTTTAGATTAAAAAATAGAATTTTAGTGACAAAACTGTTCAGTAAGAAGTCACTATTTACATTAGCCTTTTCTATTCTACTCTTGAAATATAAGTGATTATGAAAGAACTACTTCACCTGCCAATACTGTATATATTACACTTAACAAAAATTGGAATAGAAAGCAAAAATAGTAATGCAGTCTAAATGAAAATACTTTTATGAATTTCTAAGAAAATTTCTGAAATGAAAACCATTATTCCTGTTACTTGCATTTACTAAAATACCCTCTCTGTTTCATTGTAAAAGTAACTTTCAGTAAGTTCAGAATCAGTGAGCTGGAGGATTAAGGATTCCTGGTAGCAATGTAGGAGCACAAAATCCGCACAGAAAAGAGGCGCAGGGCAAGTGATTGCGGTGGCAGCTGGACAGGGCAGTTCAGTGCGTGACTCACTGCTCTGCGCAAGGAGGAGAGGTGGAGGAGAGACTCCATGGTGTTGCTGCCGGGTCCCAGTCTTGCAAAGCTTGCAGCTCCTGCTGAATCACTTTGAGCTCACTTGCCTAAAGATAAGCAACCATATAAAGTTTCTTTCTAATGATCAAGGGGGAAAAAAGTGTGTTTGCAGATAATAAAGCAAGCTAATAAGAAGAAACTATGATATTAAACATTTCTATAAAACAAATATTGCTTTCAAAACAAGGAATAATAGAGAGAGAGAAATGAAAATCAAGGTCTCTATGTATGTGACAAGCTTTGCAGGATCCAGAGTGACAATGTAACAATATTCAAATGCTCACCAGAAAAGTATCTGTCCTAATGAGGTGAAAAACTGGATACAGAATGAGCAGAGCAGGAGCAACCAAGAAAAGAAAAGGTGAAGTTACTGAAAAATTTTCTGTAGCTGAGGAAACTACAGTGATGTAAGGGGCTTTTCTGGCTTTTTAAAAATAATTAATATATTTAAAATAGTGCTATGAACAAAACACTGGTATTGCAATTGGTAGTAAAACCTCAGTGTTCCAACTGCAGAAATATATTAATGTTTATGTACAAATAAAATATATTGTACGGTGCATTATGAAAAGTATGAATCAATGTACAAAAGACATTTAAATTGTCCCCAAATTGAGTATTATTGTGTATATTTAAAACATCTGGTAGAGAGCCTATGATATATTGTTCATTTTGTGTATCTTTCTGCAAACTGTTTTTCACATTTCAGTTGAATGTCATTCCAATAAGCACAGTTCATTCTGGAAAGGGGGGTTGTTTGTTTTTCCTATTTACACTAGTGCTAAAATTATGTGGGGAACTTAGATAATAGGTAAAAATACAGTAAAAGTAAGCTACCTTAATTAAAATCTTTCCCATTCTTAGTCTTTCATGTTTAAATAGATGTTTTTAGCACCAGTGTTTCAATTGCATTCACATATTAGCTGATTAATGATTACATAAGCTATATAAAGTAAACTAATAATAACAATCAAATTATCTTAATAAATCCTTTATATTAAGTGGATGGAGCACTCTAAGATGCAGTACATAGAAGTGTTGCTTCCACTGTTTTATTTCTGTGATATTTTTGCTGGAATCTTTGTTTGCTTTTCAAATGCATTGTTGAGCTTTATGTTGATATCTATTCCAGATGTTTTCAAATTCTGCTAATTTTTTTTCCATATGATACTCACTTACAGAAACATTTCGTATGTAGTTATAGCAATTGTATCTGCTAGCAGCTTTCCTGTTCAAATGTAATTTTTTTCTTCCATTAGGATAGGTTTCCCTGCTGCTTCTGCAATTTATTTGTGTATTTCCATAGGGGTGTCCAGGTGCATTTAAAGTTTACTGGCTGAGATTTGGAACTTGTAAGCAGGTTGGTACTTTGGACCATATGACTAGCTAATGAATTAAAAATGGTATTAGTGAACCAAATCCAAATTAGAGCTCAGTTTTAGAAATAGGATAATGGAAAACTCCAGTCTTTTGGTTCTAGTACTTATGCCTAATGTCAAGCATATTGCAATGAGGGATTTATATATTATTTTCGGTTCTGTGCAGTTAGTTGGATTTAAACATACACTTACCGACTTTACTCTTCGGACTTAAGCACTGTATGTGCTTTTACAAAATAACTGACTCTTTTCTGATACAGTATGAAAATGAGAAGAATTTTCTTGCTTTCCAAGTCTCTTTCTATCTGCAGTTTCTGTTCTACTTTTTGGACTTAATTTCACTCTAAGTTTCATTTCTCTTCTCTCGGTATGCTGCTTCATTATCAGAATTTAAATTTCTAGGAATGCAAGTAAAGGACCGGTTTGGTCCAATCACTCCTTGGTATTCTGGCATCCCACAAAATATGTTTTAAATGAAGAGGTCTACACTAATCAGCTGGCCATGTACTGAATTGCCTGATGCTCAAAAGCACATAGCATTTTACAGCTCTGAAAACTGGACAATAAAAGCTTGAACTAGATTTATATTTCTAGATGAATCTGTAAGATTTTTTCCAAAGAGGAGAGCTAAAATCAGTGTCTCTACCTGAAAAAACTGTTAATTTTTAGATGTAATAATTCTGGGATTTGCTATCCTACAACTCAGTTCTCAGTTCTTGCAATGCTGCTTCTACTTGCTGAAGCGCTTAGCGCAGGATTTACAGTGCACAGTAGGAGTAATTGGTTTAACAGAAAGCCCAGTGGTGAGTGTAAACAAAAATATATGAGGTATTGTAAGAGGAGAAACTCCCAACATTACTAATTATCTACTGATAAAGTGGGATATGGTTTGCTAATTCTGTTAATTCCTAATGTGCAAACTTTTGTTGATTAGAGAAATAACAGGTAGATTTTGAAGAAGATTTACTTCTTTAGTTACTTAATTAGTGCCCTTCTAGTTTAAAAGTGGAGGTTCCTAGACTCTGCTAGAGCATCTCTGCTCAGCTTGCTTTTGTTTTGTTCCCGGTTTGACGAGCACTTTGAGACCGCCTGTGAGATTGCCTTGTCAAAAAAATTGCTGCACTGTTATTTCAACGTTTTCTTAAAAGTTGCCAGTGAATGGAATTTGAGAACTATAAATGGCATGCAGAGAGTGATAATTTCTTGTTTTGCATTCATAAGGATCAATACACTTTTTAATAATACCTAGTATTGTCCTTAAGAGAAAACTTTATTTAGTTGTAGTTTTCTCAATAGGAGTGGCTTAATTGTTTTTGTGCTTGTTCTAAGCAGAGGTGCTGCTCTGCATGGAGATTGTTGCAGGTGATGGTCAAGCTGAGGGGGATTACAGTGATACATGTAGGACATTGATTTCTCTAATGATACCATGGGCACTTAAGTACCATTTTTTTTTTTTTAATGCTACCATTTTAGCATTTTTTCTTTGTTTTCATTTATTTAAAGTGCTAGATTAGTAATTTTCTTTTTTTTTTTTTTTTTTTTTTTTTTTTTTTTTTTTTTTATGTGTGGAAGATGCTCTAAGTAATATTTGGAATGTAACAGCTTGGATGTTCCTGCTAATATTGAGAACTTTCAACAGCAGGAATGCTTTCCATTGTGAAAATTAGGAAAGGAGGCCCTCAAAATCCAGCCTTCTCTTTGCAGGGTTGTTTGTTTTTCCCTAGCCACATGGCCAGAAGAAAAATGGCAGTGGTTCTGATTTCCAGTTGCAGAGGTGCAAAAAGAAGGTATCAAGTTAAACAAAAATGAGAAAACCTCTAAAATCTGAGACATAGAGGTGGTAGTGATGAGTAGGAATGGAGAGGAATTAGTTAAGGGGCCCTGTAAAAGGCCTGATTTGTGATTTTTTGAGATTATGTTAGAATTTGGCATAAATGCCACGTGTGAACCATGCAAATAAATAGCAGTTGATAGATGCTTTTAAGACAATATTGGACTTGGTAGTGAAGTGTTTGATTCCACTGAGTTTTGAGTCCTCGACAATTTTGAGGAACCAGAACAGTTTATGTTTTTATGAAAATGTTATGTTTGTGTGTCTGGGTTTTGTTAGCTGGTATAATCTCATTTTTCCTTGCATTTTTATACTTTTTTTTTTTTTTTTTTAAATGTATAGATGAAAATTAATGCAAAAAGAGATTTTTCAGGGTTCTTTTAGGAGGTGAGTTTTCATGCCATGTGAACAGCCAGATATTCCATGCAAAGAATCACCCATCATTTTTATGTCAATTTTCCTGGAATTTTTGATACATATTTGCAAGCTCTTTAGGCTAGATATGACTCTGTTAAGAGCACAGTTCCTGACCAGGTACTCTGCAGAGTAGCAATTATTCAGCCAAAGTCAACAAATAGAATGAAGCTGGTTTGTTTGTTTGTTTTTGTGTTTTTATCTTCTCTCCACTGGGGATATTACCATCATCCATAAGAAATGAAAAATATGCTTGTACGGTCTGGCAGTAGTGGCTCTCCTAATGCCAATATCAAACTCGAAGCGCTGAACTTGTAACAATTCTGCAAATAGCCTGCTCAATCTCCAGTATATCATATCCAAATGACTTATAGATTTTTGTGAGGGAGGATCTATAGGATCGGTAATGCCAACTTCAGGGTGTCAGAACTTCTAAGGCTTCTTCTTTCCCCTCCATCAGGCACATTTTAGTCTCTCAGGTGGTGAGATCGTGCACTAGGATGATGATGCAGAGGGTACATGAGAAAAGGCTAAGTTGCTAATGTGAAAATTGGTCTCAAAGATAAAACTCTATCCGAGAAACATATTTAGTAATTAACTGGACCAGGTAGCAATTTTCTTGGCAAAGCTCAATGTGGTTTCTGGTTGCTGTGGTCTGTGCTAAAGAAAACTTTTCTGTAATTACAGGTTAAGCCAGTATGCAATGTAAATAACACAAATAAGGCTACCTCTTTTTTATAACTTTCAACCCTGTTAGGCCCTGCTATCTGGTAAACAAACTTAATCCTTAACCTATTGAAATTCTTCAGGAAATCAGTATAATTAGGTAATATAAATATATATATTTAAGCTTACAGTGGTCTTTAATAGCAGAGTGTTAATGTTTCACTTGAATATACATCTTCAGTGACATTTGGTATGGGTTTCTAAAATTGCATTTGAAAGAAACCAAATAATTACCAAAAAAAAAAAAAAAAAAAAAAGATTGAAATACAGAAATGAAGTCCCTATTGGAGATACAAAATTTAATCTAATTTTTCCCCTCAATGGTAACTCTTTAGGACGCTTTTCAGAAATAAGATCTTTGTTTCCTGTTTTTTCTTTTTTTTTTTTTTTTTAAGCTTTGCACTTTGTGTCACTGTTCTGAACCCTACCTGTATGTTAGAAAGGTTTATTTGAAGAAAAAAAAATTTTTTTGAAGAACTATTCTGTCCTATTCTGTAGCTTTACATCTCCTTCCACAATATTCTTAAAGTTTTCCCATTAAATAAGCTATTGCAATTGCTGGGTTACTCTACTCAGTGTGTTCTTATTACAGAATATACAATACACCTGGCAGAGATGAACTGCTGCACCTGTACAGACCTTCAGGGACATCAGTGAAGCTCTATACCAGGGGAAATATCAACCTAGCCAACATTAGCTCAGGACTAGGTCCAAAAATATTTTTTTGATATGGTAAGTGCATGATAATCTGGCACACTGTGTTGGAAATGTTCATGTAATTGGTCTTCAAAATGTAGTTTGTAACTCTTTGATATTTATGTTATTTTAGTGATCTTTAATGTTTGATACTTGTGCACTTTGGAATACTTGCATATGCCAAAAATCATGAAATCATCACTTTGCATATGACTATACTACAAGTAGGTAGTTGTGCTTGCCCATTTTCACACACGGATTGGAGCACCAAGTAGCAGAAAGCGTCCTGAAGAGGAGCGCTTAGCGGGAGCACACCTTGGTGTGCGAGGGGACACTCCCACGAATTAGTGTGCGAGGTTTTGTTGGATTTGCCGAGTTTGGAAGAGCAGAGGAAAAAATATTTTAATCAAACTTGGTGGATGGCTTGAAAATTATCAGGTTTGGAATAAAATTAATCCCATTATCCAGCAAAGATGTATACATCTTCATATTTCATTCTTCAGACCATCAAAGATCAATAAGAATATTCACACATCCAAAATTAAATTTGTGTATAAGTGCTTTCTTAATATATCCAGTTCCTAAATCTTTGAAAGAAAGGTGCAAAATCAGGTGTTATAACTTTTTTTCAAGTGGGGAAAAAATGAGCATTAGCAGTAAGGGTAGGCCTGTATTTTGTTATGAAAATATTTTGGATATTTCAGATTTTTTTTTCCATTCATATAGTGATTTTTTATGATATGTAAATATTTGTACAGTACTTAGAGAACAAAGGAAGCATCCAGTACTGACCATTTTTATAACTATGGAAGAAAACATTTCATTTCAGGGATTGCAAAACTTTCATAAATGAGCTGGACATAGTCACAAATTGCTTTTCAGTTGTGATCAGCCTTTTCTAATGAACTTGGATTTCCTAAAGCTTCTCAAATTGAATTTGTATGCATAATGTTTCTATGAACTTTTCAGATGTTCACAAATAATTGCACTTGGCAATAAATCCTTTGAAAAAGGATTGTATTACCTTTGGAAAAGCTTGGCTTAAAAATGCAAAATTATTGGTGAAATAAGTTACAGTCCTACAGATGATTATGTTACTTAAGAATCTTGGCCTTTTCATGTTCAAATTTATGATGAACTTTTCATTTAGTGTACCCTTGTGGAATTAAGGGTATTGTTTTCTTTTAGAGAAATTTAAAAATAATAGAAAATGTTTTTTCACTATATTTCAGAATATTATTATATATTACTCTTAGGTGAGTTAAATGGAAAATTGTAAAAAATTAGTCAATATCAGTCTTTTCTTGTTTTAAAGGCTGTACTACTTCTTACTGCTTTCAATGCAGCATCTTTGCATGCTGTGACACTTCAGATTACTGCACTCTGGGTCTCCTCTTTGTAACTCACTGTGCAAATAAAACCAAAGGTAGCAAAATAAGAGTGGAATAAACGTACTGCCTGTTACTGCGCCTCTTTTAGGAGAGGTACATGGATGATCTGAGTAGACTGTCTGTCTTAGACCACCAGTTAGGTTCTCTGTTTTGTGGACTGATTTGTGTGCGTTGTGTGCGAGCAAGCACACTCGGGAAAGAAGCAGCAGTTTTCAGAACTAAATAGGGATAGTCTGCACTAATAAAGAAGCATGGATTTCCCTCCTTCCCCTTTTCTCCTTTCTAATATAACTAAATTCAGATTAATGCTCTCAACTTACTATATGTTGGCCTATCTTGCATCGTGGATAAATCTCATATTTCATTCAGTGCTGTGATCTGATATACATTGCCACATGCATGTGCTACATATTATGAATAAAGCTTTAAAAAGCCTTCTTTTATAGCTGTTTATGTTATGTGATTGAGTTCTTGTAGAGAGAGAATTTGCCAGGACTAAAGGTTATTACTGGCTGTTCTGTAACTAATATTGCCCAGAACTAAAGCAATTAGGCTTGACAAAATATGAGCTGCTTAAAAAAAAAAAAAAGCTTTTGAAAATTAGGTTGTAATGGAGCTTGATTTAATACATGCTACTGACATGAAGATTTTAATTAAGAGAAAGAGAGAAAAGTAGCAGCACTATTAAAATGGGAAGTGAAGGGAAATTTCTTTGCAGGTGACCAGAGCAGAGCTGTTTTTGTAGAGAAAAGCAATATAAAACCTCTAAGGGGATGGATGAGAGGGTGGATATGTTCTGACTTGTAGAGCAATGATTAACATAAAACTGTGCAAAAAGCTTGTAAGTGTTTCATCTTTTTATATTGCCTCTTAGGACCCAGAAATGATGGGTACTCTGATATTGTTTAATGAATTGCCTCTACTATGTATGGCAAATCCTAGAGGTTTTGGCCATGCATGAGGAAGTACTAATTTCCATGCTTTATTACATGGTTGTCAAAAGGAAGGTGGTGAAAAAAATGTTATAAAATTGTCCTTAAGATTCTCACTCCTTCTGCCAGTGAACCTTCTCTTAGACCTTTTAGCTTACAGCAGTAAACTGTGATGAATTCTTTATACTTTTTACTTCTCTGGACAAAAGCCAGACATTTGGGGCTTAGTGAATAATTCTGAGTCACTATAAAATGAAAAGTATTTAGCCTTCTCAAAAAAAAAAAAAAAAAAAAAAAAAAAAAAAAAANGGAGAAAAAGAAAAAAAAACTCTTTAAAAAAATCCCTCAAAACCCAACCAAAATGCTTAGCTCGAAAAAAAACCCAAAATTAATTGGATTATTTTTGCAGTTTTAAATTAAGTAAGCTTCTATCTTGAAATGGTGTTTAAACAAACAAACAAACAAAACTATTTAGGTATTTCTTACCCCTGGCTTGGCTCTTGGAAGAGGAAGTTTTGACATTTCCATGTACCTGAGGAGGTACTACTCCCCCATGAATCTCTTCCCTACTGGTCCTAGTATTTTTTAAATTGTATTTTACCAATGCTGTTGTCTCATTTGATTTTCTCAGTCTCCTGGCATTTAATTTTCGTCAGTCGCTGATAAACTGAGGTGAATACTGTAATTCTCTAATGTTTTCTATACTGTGAAAAAACACTGTTGTCTTAGAAATAAATGTTATGCTTAGTACCTTGGCTGCTACACTCCCCATTAGTTGGTAATTTAGGACAATTTCAAACAGCTAGACTGAGTACAATTTAATACAGTTGTACCTCATCCATAGTGTTTTAGAGCAAATGCTGTTTTCTAAGAAAGACTGAAAATTAATCATCACTTAGGCAAGCAAAATGCAATTGGCTGCTCCATCAGAGCTGGCACATGTGTGGGTCCTCTAACTTAAGTTCTCAGGTAGCCTCATTCCAAGTATTACAGCTGCTGTCTTGCAATCTTCCTGGGTTCTTCATGAGTCCTCATGAAGAGGACTTGAGGCAGGGGCGCTGTGGGATGCTTGGTGGCAGCCAGCCCCGAGCTGGCGGCGCGGCCGTGCCCAGCTGCAGGCCGTGGGTTTTGCCTGAGCGTTCCGCACTCACCCCTGGACTGGTTCCCTTCCGGAGGGGCTGAGCTCTGCCTGCGGCCGGGCAAGGGAGCCAAGGGCCTTGGCCTTGCCACGGTGCCTCTTTAACCCTCGTGGGGAGAAGGGAGCAGCGCGAACCTGCAGTGCCTGCAGCCAGAGCTGCGTGGGACACCCCGTAAAATTTAGGCGGAGTGACAGTAGCGTTAGAGCAATGCAGCCAGGAGAAACTGTACAATCTCAACGTGATTCTTTTAGAAGGTTTTTAGAATTTTCTGTTGTGATATATTTTGCTGTTTTTGATTTTCAAGGGTTTTTTATTGAGCCATTGTTAAATAATTATGTTAAATAATATTGCTCTGAGAAGTATCTAGGAAAAGCTGTATTTACAGTATCTGTCACAAGTGCCAGATTGCCCATATAGTGAACCAAAAATCTAGTTTGCCTGGGTGCGTTTTAAAATGTTTTGACAAATTTAACTCAGAAAATAATGCTAATTTCTTTATATGCAGAAGGGTATGGAAACCTTCTAGTTCTTTCAATTTAGAATCCTTGTGAATTATAAAAGCAGTCTAATTATTTTGCCCTGTTTTCTAAAGTGCACAATACAGTCATTCTTCTGGATCTTAAAGTTGTCATTTTACAGTACAGTTCAGGACTTCAGTGGTAACATATTTTCCAAAGGTCAGTTTTCCAATTATAATCCAAAATTTGACGTTAATATTTTTTCTTATAGCCATGTTGTAACCGCATTCTGTTAATTTCATAAAGATACCATTTAGCTGAGGTAGGTGGTATTCTGGGCATACGAACAGTCACCTAATGTCAACAGTAAGCAGTAACTGTAACTACTGACTTCCCATCATTTGCAAAAAAATATTTTCCCAAAAATTATAGCATGTAGAACTAGACAGCATCCAAGTCTCTCAGTGGGAAATTACAGAGATTTTCTTATTGCTTTATGCAGTCTAGGTTACTTTTAAGTCTCATTAGATCCTGCAGGTTACATCATAAGCTCTTCAATTAATACCCAAGATACGCTTGTTTTCAAAGTGCCAAAGTTGTAGCTACCAACCCCTGTAATAACAACATATCTTTATTAACTTTCAGATAGGACTTGAAATAGTGATGTAACTATTAGAATTGAAATAAAAGACAGTACTAATTTACTTATTGCTGGTTTTCAGGTTCCTATATTGTTCACAATAGACTTGTTATTATTTATACACTTAGGCATATTTAATATAAGCTTCCATGCTAAAAGTTCAAAATTGCTGAGCTGTAACCTCAGAGTAAGAGCTGCCATAGAAATTCTGTAATTTACTTTGGCCACAAATATCCACATTTCTTCTCTTCACCTTGTTTTATACTTGGTTTCACAGCATGTGCTGTAAGATCGACTGCTCTTCCATATTCTCCTAAAGCCAGTGTGCATAAACTGCATACAGCTGAGAAGTTCTATTCCATGATAAAGCAAGGAAGGGCGGCTGACATCTCCGTAGTCTACGCAACACGGCTTTTACCCATTTTCATAACTGTTAAATGGAAAAGAAAATATTACTGGCTTTTTAAAAATGTGTAACTGGCTTCAGCTTAGCACAATTTGAGCTTTAATTAATTCAGCAGAGGTTTTCTAACCCATGTAAGTAATCTAACTTTTTGCAGTTCAGCATTTCAGTGTTATGTCACATAACTTCTGCTCAATAAATGTCTCTGTTCTAAACTGAGCTGGTAAGGGAGGTGTGCCCTCCCTGAAATGGGTAATTATGTGATGGCAAAGGCACCGGTTCATGGGCAGATCCAGCAACCAGTTTAAGAATAGCCTGTGACTGAAAGGAACAAAATTCCCTCCAGTAAATGGTAAAACACTACTACTCTTCCTATTCTGAAGCGTGGATACAAGGAATTTCATTCACATCGGCTTTTTATGTTAATGAAATGCATAGCACGTTTCAGTCACTGTAAACAGGTAGTTTCTGATGCAGTTGTTCAAACACAAGCTAGGTGAAAATTGTGAATTAATGAGAAACTCTTATGGTTTTTGCCCTTTTGGTCATTTGCCTGTGCATATTCTAAATGTCCCACCTGGGATCTGAAAATCTCTTACTGGAAGAGCTCAGGAAAATTCATTCTGCAAGCAAAACAAATACTTCTCTAACACTTTCATGTTCTGTGTCTAAAAGCCGAACTTTCAAAACCAAAATATTTAAAACAAATTCAATGTTGGCCTCTTTCTTGATCTTTATGTGATTTCTTTTAATAATATGTACAAATTACTGAATGTTGGGTGGAGAAATTACTTTCTGGTAATTTCATTTGATATTTCAGATATAATTAGTGTGTGATGAAGAACTAAAATCTTAAATTTTGATCAGTTATTCAATGTTTAAATTATTTTATATATTTTCTATAGATATATGACACTTGTGATGTTGTATGTGATATTTTCTATTATTATTTAATAATGACTGTTTTTTTTTTGACACACTTATATGAAAAATTACTGGTTCCCTATTTCCTCATTACACCTATTTGGAATAACACAGATTCTGCATGGAAAATATTGTGAAATTAAAAGACTATAATGAAATTCCAGGATTATTGCAATTAAAGAAAAAGCTTTGAATGAAATCAGTGGAGTCATTTTCCTTTTTCTAAGTACTTTTAATTACTTTACAAAATTTATCTGAATAACTTCAGATTTCAGCTACTAGAATATTTCTAAAGTCTTTTGATATCAAATGATCTTACAAAAAAAAAAAAGCCCACAAAATGTCTTCTGTGTTACCTGTTTAGGCATAAAGAGGTAATGTCTTTTGCTGGTAATCTCTAATTCAGAGATTCCCTGTGAAATGGATGACACATGCACGAGGCTGTTGCCTCCACAAGATCTATTCCTGGGGCAGGCAAGCAGCGATGTATTCCCATGTCCTCCTGCCGGCAGACCGCAAAGCCAACCTGCAGCATTCCAGCTATTTCAGCCCTGCTCTTCTGAGCAAAAACATTCAATGGGGTAGATGTGTGCCAAATTATGTGGTGGGTTTGTAGCATATGGACAAATGTGTTTTGCTTTGAGACCACCAAACTCATTTTCACTTTGTACCTGAACTAAATTTGAACCCAGGATTCCATAAAGAAAGGACTAATATATTAACCCTCTCAGCTTCTGTTACATTTAATGTCAAAGACTGTGCAACCATAAACACACCAACATCATACACATCTGCCATGAGTAATAGTGTATTCCAGGTAATGTTTTTACATAAATACCCATGTAAGGTTAACTTATTATGAATGCCTGTAATCTGACATTTTATTAGTTTACTATTTGTTTTACTTAATTTATTTCATTTCTCATTTTAAACCTGTAGGTATATTTTTTCAAGTAATATTTGAAGAAACAGTTATATATGAATATGCTTAATCCTTGCTTTTAATATGTACCAACAGAGCTGCTCTTAAGTGTTAACACCTCCTACATTTCGTTTGGGAAATAAATACCTGCTTCAGTGGGCCAAATTCCATTTTTGACCATCCTCTGCATTTTCATTTACCTACAGGAAAATGATTGTAACAAGGAACTACACAGAAATAGTAATTACTGGAATCAAGTATATCTGGTTGAAGGAAAGCGGTGTGGGATTCTTCCACTTTTGCAGTGCATGATTAATCACCCACATAAATACAGAAATTGTGGAAAAATAAATGACATGTTTTAAGAAAGGTACAGGGCATTTCATAGTGGAATTTTGAATATTATGTCTAAAAGTCTTTCCAAAAAATAAATCTTAGAGAAATTTTTAAAGGTACTGTAGCTTTTTTTCTTTCTTTCTTTCTTTTTTTTTCTTTTTTTTTTTTTTTAAAGGCAGCCCTTCCTAACTTTACACAGTCATGTCATAAAACACAATGTTCATTTAATTCCTCCTGGATCTCCAGCTGTGACTTCCACAAACTGTTAAAGTTTTTCACAAAATAAATTACCAAGTGCTTTCTGCATCATTGATACTCACTCTTCCATGGCTGTTAAATGCAATCCTGGGTAAGCAAAGTTTAAGTAAAGGAGAGCTTTAAGGACCTGATTTTATATTTTTATTTCCACAACCTTAGAATTTTGTTTATGAATCAGAGTTGAAAAAATTGACACTTGTATTTTAGTTTTTGGTCATATGATTATTTCTGGGTGGTTATGAGATAATGAAACATTTTAGACTACAGTTTCTAAGAGTCCTTGCTGTTGCAAGAATTATTTAATGTGTGATTTACATAATTCGGTATTCATTGCATGTAGGAATTACCTTTCTATTCACTAGGACATGTCTGTGGCTGGAAAAGACATGACATGGAGAAAGTAATTACTGTTGTTTTTACATAGTGGACTCAATGGCTCAAATCTAAAATGAGACTTACATCTTCCCCATAAATGAGGGAATGGCGAGGGGAAAAAAACATGCTGGAAATTTCTATGGAATGCTTGCAAACTAACTATGTTACTCTTTTTTTTTTTCTCTTTAGGTTGCGTCCAAATAACCATTCATCTAACATACCTGTGCAGATAGATTCTCCAAGAGGATTTAACAGGACAGTTCTCCTACTATTAGTAAGTAGCACAATCCTGGAAATGTAGAATGTTGAGAAATGTAGGAATGTCCTGCTAGGTATGAAGACCTCAAGCGGGGTGAAAGGTGCCTCTATGCAGAAGACTTATGAGCTGGTTAGCTGAGGGAAGAAAATCCTGATCTGAAATTTGTCCTGTTGTTTTGAGTTAGAAATTCAGTCAAATCTGAAGAAGTTTTTGGATTAAGCACACATTCTTTATTTTGCTGATTAGTAAGGCAAATCTGTCAACGTAAGAGGGCTGAACTGTTCCTTTCACTGTTATCCTTGTTTATGTGGAACTGGCAAAAGTTCTCTCTCCTTAGCAAGTGAGGGTCATGGAAGGAGCACAGGAAGGGGATCAGTTTTCCCTGGCTGCTCTGGGCTCACAAATCTGCCCCGCCTCGGGAATATTTCTGATTTGCCCCAGTCATCTGAGTGGGCATTGCCCAGGCAGCCTACTCCCCTTCTGCCAGTCCTGCTCCTTTGAGCAGACTTGCTGTCCACTTCTGATCTTTGCAATACCATTAAAATCTTTCACAATATTGATCCTAAAAAAGTTCTGTCATTTCACTGGAAAACACTGGTGTATTTAGAGTCCTTGGCATAAGGTGTTGCATTGTATAACTGTATAGTTGGATAAAAATTGAGTGTAACCACTGTTCAAAATGCAGTGTTTTTTCACATCAAAACTGTGAAATTTGAAAATTTGTTGACAACTCAAAAAAGGGGGGGAGGAAGCACAGTATTCAATCACTACAAGTGCCAAAAACCCTAGAACCTTCTTCAGAGGGTGATGAGCAGCAGTATTGCCACCTGATGATGATCCCACTTAATAATCGGCTGTAATCCCACTTAATAATCAATTTGTGCAATGCAATGAGGTAGGAATAACTCACACCTCATTTGTATGTGTTTAGCCACAAAGTTCAAATGTAGCTTTTGTCCTGCCCATTTACCTATTGCTAATTAATAAAGTGTGTATAGGTACTGCTGGTCAGTTTACTTTGCAGCTTATTGCTGTCAGTCAGGTTTATGTGCATAGCACATGCATCACAATCAAAATAGACTCACAGGCTCTAAGACAACATTATTTGTCTTTCGTCTTTTGTTGCTCGTCTTGTTTGTTAGTACTGCTTTATTGTACATTGCATCACTTGTTTATGAGTTAGTTTAGTCAGCACATCTAAAGGTGCTTAGGGGTTTATGTCTGTAAGTTGCCCTCATATAAAATATTCCTAAATATAGATGCTATTTTTGAGAAATACAACAAATGTATATAGCTAAATGTTTTCTACATGTGTTATCAGATAATTTGAAAATCACATGAACTGTATATTAGGTAAAAGATATCTTTTATATACTTCATTATAGGAGTTAGAACTAAAACAGTTGGGGAATCGAAATTCTGAAGAGCATGTTTCATATTTGCACGTGGGAAACAAAACAGTGGGTTTAACAACATTAAAAAAAAAAAAAAGAAAATTAGATACTAAGTTTATCCCTAGTATTTTCATTTAATTATTTCACTATGCATTGTGTTTTACGAAGCTGTCTGCTACTCTGCAAAGCTAAAAAAACAGAACTTCTAAGAAGAATCCTTGTAAGGGTAAAAGCATGCATTGGTATTAATGGGAGGGAAGAAATGACAATACTGTGTTGAAAGATGGCTAGGATGCTAATTTTTTGCTAGCAGAGTGATTTTTGGCAAGGCCAAAGGACAGTGCACCAAAAGCAGCTGAGCTTTGAGTTACTTTGTTGTTCTGACAGAGTTTATGTTAATTGCTTTTGAAGAGATAGTAACACCTATTAAAGGATGAATGTATTTGTCATAGATCTGTTAACAAATAAAAATTCATGAGCAAACACAGCTGTAAACTCCTAAATAGATTTCTTTGGCTTGTTTCTTTCATAAGGACCATTATCCTTATAAAAGTCAAAATATGTACATTCCTTTTGCCTTAGCTACTGCGAAGAATTCTTTGGATAGTCTAGAGCACCATCTGAAATAAGAACTTTATCCTAGTAATAGTTCAGGAGTGCAAATATCTGTGCAAATATTAATAGAGTTAAATTTTCCTTATTGACTAACAGCCCTGCAGAGCATATTGGCAATTTTTGTACAAATTTATACCTCTATAACTGAATGTTCTCCAAGTGTTGCAGTAGAGTGGTAAGAATAGAAACACAAAGAAAGGCAGCTGGGATCACATACATTCACAGTTTTTGTGAATTACCATATGGCTGTACTGATACAATGATGCAGAAATATCACGTGTTGCTGAAATGTGGTGAATAAATGACATTGCCAAATCCAACAGAGAATTATAAGCCTATCCTTTTAGTAGATGAATGAAAAATACTTTTTTCCTCCACTGAAACAAGTGTACAGAAAAACTATTTCTGTTCCACAGTGTTCACAGTTTAGTAAATTCAGTTTAAGAAACAAAAGCCTTTGGGACAGCAGCAGAATAAGCAACAGCACCGCACACTTACTGCATCAGTGTACGTTTACCTTTTCTGATTTTGCAGTCTTGCATACCCTGTGCGCGAGTGTTACTGTACCAGTCAGGCAGACTTCTAAGTGACCGAAATGTTGGCTGTATAATACAGTCTTTTCTTGACGCGTTTCTGGGAGAAGTCTGGGTTTGTGTGCTGGTTAAGTTTCTGTATGGTTTCCAAAGAATGGCCAAGTAAATTCTTGCTACAGCTTTCTTTGTAGGAAAACAACATAACAAGGTTTTGAAAGGTCCTTTGTAATACATTTATGCATTGGTTTGATGATAGTAGGTGGAAGAATGTCTGTAACTAATAACTCTCTCATTTGGAAATTCATCAGATTCCACAGACATAAATTTGTGCCCATTGTCAACGACTAATTCATTTGGATTTCCTTATGACTGAAAATGAGGCCTTGATTACTGTTCTGGAAGTAACCTGGGAAGTAAAGGCTGCTCTAGCCATTTATTGAAGTAATCAGTTGCAGTAATAGCTTAATAGCAGCCTGCTGGTCTTGTTTCAC
The DNA here is from genome assembly GCA_013398735.1 of Nothocercus julius. NCBI lineage: Eukaryota > Metazoa > Chordata > Aves > Tinamiformes > Tinamidae > Nothocercus > Nothocercus julius. The sequence goes on from VZSV01000005.1 coordinate 3,888,985, forward strand.
AACGTTCTGCTGAAGTTATGTCCGTTCCACGTTTTTTTTTCCTGACAGTTGAGTTCCAAGTGCATATCACTAAGTTACAAAATAGAGAAACAAGCTCTGAATTTGCAGATAGCACAAATTTTATATGAACAGGGTTGTCTAACAATTTCTTTTCCCATATCTTCAAGATATTTAATTAATTATTTTTATTAAGGACTGTTATAAAAGCATCCCATGAGAATGATTCTCTGGTAGTGCTGGCTACTGATAGATTTGATCTTGTGACTTAAATCTGAAAAACTCAGTATGTTCTTGCAGACTGAGTCATTCAAACTCTCAGGGATTTTTTTCTTAAATCGGGAGACCTATACTAATATTTAGTTGTGCTAGCATTTGAAGACATTTTTAAAAAGTCAGGAATATTTTTTGATTGATTTAATGGCAGTCATTGCATTCATCTATAAGATTGATGTATATTAACGGACATACCATGCAAAACATTGCTACTATATGCGGTTAATGGTCTTGAATAAACCTTCTGTCTAATCTACTTCCAGTAAAAATATTTTCAATTTATGGAAGTAAAACTCTTGTTTGAAGTTACCAAGTTCAGCAAGACTGATAATAGCTTGACTCAACATCTTGGATTTAAAAAAAAAAGTCTTTAGAAATCTCCAAGGGAGAGCTAATTCCTGCTCAGCATATGCTGCAATAATATAAGCAATGGGGTGGAATGGGTGGAGAGGTAAACAGTTGGTTTTCATGACTGAAAAAGAACATAATGATGCAGCCAAATTCTGCAGAGTCTGACCACTAGCGAAGACCAAGAGCAGCCCAGAAGGCACCAGAAGAGCTCTCATGATTCTGTATTAGAGTGTGACCTAATTCCAGATCTAAAATCTGAAACATTATTTCCACACTTAACAGGCAAAAAACACATATGAATGTAGAGATTTTTTGAGACAGAGGTGTAGAAGAAATTATCCCTCTCTTTGTCTGTCTTAACATTATTCCAAAATGATGGTCTGCAGCTGCAAATTTTTTAATAGTCTTCTCCAAAGACAATTGCAGTTCTCCCAGAGAATCCCCCCTCATCTGGGATGAATCACTGAAATACCATCTAACCAATATGGTTCACATTAGCTGAGATCTGGTCCACAAAAAAATCTGTGAATGGCTTCTGCAGTTCCACTGGGAAATAGTGGAAGGGACCCTTTACAGTAGCATGCCATTATACATCGTATTTGCCTTTTCTACTCATTTCATAGGAAAAATACCCGTTAAAACTATTCAATTGTGTTATTTTAGTGCTTAAAAATCTTGGCTGTGTGACATGAACCTACTGCAGAGAGCAATATGAAAACAGAAAACAAAAGAAAAACTTCTTTATTGTTATGTCTTGTTTAAAAAACAAAAATAGTGAACGTATGTCAGACCTTTGTTCAGGTGTAAAGCTGGATCTGAGTTAGCTGAAAGAATGCACACATAATATAATTTTAATGCAAACATTTCAGTAAGTTTTAGAAATCTTTGCCTGATATCTCTCCCCTTTGTCTGCAGACAAATAGGATTTTGTGCTTCAATGGCTTAAAAAGGGGGAATATACAAGGCAGGGGTACAGTGTGAAGATGGTTCAGGTGGCTTGCAGGAGCCCCAAAACAGCTCCCCCCAGTAGAGAGGAAAGGCACAGGCTGGTGTGGAAGTAGTGCTTAAAAACCTGCTGCAGTGGGCCCTGTAGCTGCTTTATGTGCTGACAAGTGCCACTTATACAGAAGACTGATCTGGGGGTAGTTTCTCCCTCCTCATCTCTGTCTCATTAATCTCATAAAAAGAAGTCAACTGTCTTAAACGTAGAGCGTTCTTTGTCCTTTGTGTGTAAATAATGCAAGTACAGGACAAATTGTCCCTGTTTCCAATAGATTAGTTGTAAAATGATGCTTTGTACCTTGTTTATTAGCTCGGAATGATGATGACAGGATTAGAAAGGCTTTTGTGAACTGTGCTTTAATTCATGCATGTAGTATATCTGAAGTTACCACAACGTCAGTATTCAGAGTTAATGCCGTGTGTGCTGTACTAACATCAAAACTGCCAGTGTGGTACTTGCATTTCATTTAAAAAAAAAAAAAAAAGTTATGTGAGCTATAGCTTTCTGGTTGCTTTTTCTTAAAATAAATAAAAAGCCCTTCATCACCCATGCAACACTGAAAACAAATCAAGGATTGCCTGATTGGCTTTTAGTCACCGCCATATGCTTTTTTCCTTAGCAGGGGCCAGTAGGAAATTATTGCATTACACAAGTGGAATTTAAAATGTTGCTGATGTATTTAAGGATGCTCTTTCCTGAGAAGAATCATTATGTATGACCATGCTCTTTAAAAATGTGATTACAACAGTTCAGCAGATGGTAGACACTTGGGGTCAGCTCTAAGGAGATCTGTATTTACAGTGTATTAATAATGGTTTAAACTTTCTCATAAATAGATGTTGATTAATTTTAAATCCATTTGTAGAAACCTAGCATTGCCAGACTATTTCCTGAAACCACAATACAAAGTATGATAAACACCATCCATTAATCCAGACTAATGTACTCCACACGTTAAAAAAATTCACTAAAAGGATTAAAGTAATTTTTCAAACATGAAAAAAAGCAGATTGTATATTTCATATGTACTTTGTGTGTTGAATTTCTGACAGTCAGCTCTTTTTGTTGATAGAATTATGTGTTTTTATCCTTTGCTGTAACATACTTTCAAATAATTTATATTTAATTTTATATTCTGTTTAGGATTTCTTTTTCACTTTGTCTCACAGTTATTTCATACCATTGAGTGGAAAATAGATTAATCCAATCAGGTGAAACGGCAGGAGAAAAATTTAGGAAAAGCCTGTTTTAAAGGCAGTCTGGCATAATTTTTATGGAAATAAATAGCATTAAACAATAATTCTTAACCTTTGGCCTATTTTGACCCTATATTGTGTTTTTGGACCAACTAATAATATAGGAAGTATCTACAATCTTGACACATGTTTGGAAGCCCCAGCCTGAAAATCATTTGGTCAAGATATTGATAAGTCTTGCCAGTTGTCAGTTTTGCCATACTTAAAAGAGTGAAAAAATCAACCCTCAGACGTAGTATTCAGGAAAACTAAAATAGCTACCTACCTGCAAACATATGTACATGCATAGTTTTTTTAATATAGCGTATGAAGATATACACAGAGACATACATATATATGTTTATATGCATGCTTATGCACAGATATAGTAAGTGTGCAAGCAAACACATGCAATGCACATGCTCATACTCTTTTAAATAACTTTCCTGTAATTTAAAAGCAGATTCAAAGTTTAATCAGTAGCTGATATCACATCATAATCAACAAAAATATTTATATATGAAAAAAAAAGATTTACAGCAATTTGTTTTTATTCTTTTTCCTGAAAGTTTAATTAATAGACAAGTTTTTAACTTAGTTTTAAGCTGTGGGGAATTTATAGGCCAAAAAGAAAAAAAAAAAAAAAAAATTCATCTGATTTTACTCAATTGGACTCAGTGCATTCCTGAGACTGTATGAGGTTGAGGACTTGCCTTAATATTGGAGTTAGATGGTGAAGAATTGATGTTGAGCTTTTGGCTTAACTTGCACTTATAAAATTTTGTGCATTTGATTTTTAAAATGTAAGATTGCAGTAACTTTTTATTCATAGAGTTCCTTTTATTTTTCATTGCTTCTCTATTTCAGAAAGAAAAAGGCATAAATTGCCACAAAGTAATAGCTGTAGGAGCTCAGAATTTTGACAAGGGCTCTAGATTCCAGGCGTCTTCACCAGGATCTCTTAAGCAGCCAGAAAATTTTTCTCTTTAATCTTTGGTTGGCATCTTATTGATTGTGGATTTAAAGCTCTAGGCTTGATTTGGAAGCTCTGTAAAGTTGTATGATGCTCCTGTGTTCACCCTACATCTTAGCCAATGTCTTTGCATAACTAATAACACTTCAATGTCTTGGTCACTAGGGTACTGCAAGCCTAGAATCACATTCACAGTCCGACTGCTCACTCTTCAGTTGTTCTTTCTCAATTTTTTTTTTTGTACATTGTTCCTGAAAACTCCCTTCTGGTTTCTGGCTGTTGCTCTTTTTTTTCTATTTTCTATGTCTGTAATTGGAGGTCTTCCATCTGACCAGCTCCTGAAGCCATGGCTCCATGGCAAAAATGGACTTCTCCCATTTCAATAAGCTTTTCAGGAGAGACAAGCAGGCCCAGGCAGTACCTTCAGTACTGACTGTATTTGGGATTTTCCAAGTGCCCTTTATATTGGGTAAATCTAAGTTTTTCTGTCTCCCTTCTCTTCATCATCAAGTCTTTTAAAATAATTTCTCCAAATTGGAAAAGAGAGCTGCGAATCACTTGGTACATCTGATAGATGCCTTTCCCATTACTAGTTTTATATACAGATATATGCATGTGTATATATGTATATATGTGTGAATATATATATATATAATATAAATATATATGGGAGTTATTCGAGATTTATGCAAGAGGTTTGGTTTCATTCCCAGGCATGCCATATGTAAATAGCGAGAGCTCCTATTTACCCAGAAATGCTATTTCTTAGTAGTCCTAACATCATATTTTTTCCCAGACCTGTGCTTGCTTAGCAGTGTGATTTTTCATTTATTAAACTGCTGCTTAACTTATACATAGGACTCACTAGTCTAACTGTTTCAGGTTAAATTAAGGTAGATAAGATGATAGACATTTTTTCTGTCTTTTAAAAACCTAAATGAATTTTACATTTTATGAGAATACTTATGTCCTTTCAAATATTTTCTGAAATACTTAGAACAGCAATTGCAATAATATTTCTTGAAACTTCTTATTTTGAACACTTTTTTCTTAAGTGAATGCATTTCTTTTTAACCAGTTACTAAGCACAAGGCTGGCCTTTCTGTTTGGTTTCTTTATCAAATGACATGCTAAAATACATTTCAATACTTCCATTTCCACAGAACATTTTGCTGTTCTGTACAGTATCTTCATTGTTCCTTGATATTACTAAGTTCATTACTGCATAAACCAACTATGTTAAACAATATGAATTTATTTTTAGAAGCAAAGAAAAAGAGCATCAAGTATGGTAGTGAAATATTTCATAATGACTTGTGTTATAATTCTTTTGGATCCATTAAAACTGTTTGTGCATAGCAAGAGCCATAATCACAGAGTAACATGCAGCTCATGGTAGCCCAGAATATGCTTGATGCTAAGGAAACTCGTTTGCAGGTGTCTTTGAACCTTGACTGTTTATTGCTAGCGGTGCTAAATAGTCCTTGACTGAAGTGTCCCTTTGTCGTTCGTGTGCAGAACATTTTAGCAGTGCTTGGGAGCACTTATTGTTTGCTGTGTTAATGTGGGATGGTAGAGAGAGCGTGAGAAGTTTCAGCAGTTTGCATCTGCTGCAGTAAAAAGGAAATGTTTGACTTTCTGCCCAGCATTGCTAAATACGGAAACTTGGAAAAAAGGAATGTAAAAATACCCTTTCCCTTGAAAATGCTATGTGATGCTATTTCCCAGGAAATGTGGGTTGGTTTTCTTCTTTTTATTTTTTTAATAACATAAAGATGGGATTTTTTTGGTACTAAAATATATGTTATTGAACTGATTATTTAATTTAGTCAGATGTAAATTGTAACAAGGAAGTTCTAACAAGGAAGTTCAATGGTTTGGGTAATTTCCAGGAGATCTAGCGATTAGACCATCCTGTGACATAACGGTACTTTGATCTTAGCTTGTGTTCCTTTCCTACCGCACAAAAAATGGGTAGGCATTTCTTTCTAGAACTTTTAAAAGCTAAACGTTATGGAAATCCTATTTATTATCTTAGGCTATTTAATTTGATAGTCAAAAATTGGGTATGATATTGCCAGTGGATACTGATTTAGGCCTCAGCTAAGTGAAGCAGTTCTTACTTTAGTGGATTTGCACAATTAAATCCTGACTATGTCAAATAAAGAGTAAGGGGAAATTTCAAGGAATGCCCAGTGATTTAACTGCCTGTGTAAATCATCTCTGCATTTCAGCTGGTAATAAAGGTATCAAAATAGTTTAGCTAATTTTAAACATTTTTAAGTAATGCTGTAATCGCAAGCCATAAAGCTGGGTGAGCGTATGGCCTGGAAGGGCAGTAATGCTGCAGACCTCGAAAGCCCACAGGATGCAAGCAGCAGCTCCCCATCTAATGCCTGGCTGCATTTGGTGCTGCCTTTGTTTTTTATAGCAAATAACTTCTGGCAGAATAAAGTTGGTGGCTACGAGTTAGTGTATAGACACATTATGCATAGCACAGTTCTTTTAGTTGCTCATTAGTAATTTCCTGCATGATGGATGCAGCTTTATGCAAAGAATCATAAATCTGAGGCACTCTGCTCCTTCACTTTAGGAAAGGAAAAAAACGTAGTATGCTGCAGCAGAAATTCAGCCTAATGCAAGTAGCAGCTGAAACTGTGCCTGAAACTCCGCGGCGATTTGGCTTTCAGAACAATTTGGGGGGGATCAGAGTGCTACGCGGTGTGAAGGCACAGGCAGAGCACATGAGTGGCTTCATTGTTGGCCCAGATGGCATGACTTAATTAAATAAAATATCTGTGCTGCTTATGTGTTGATGTCTGACATTAGCCCTGGGCCAGGCTTGCAAATAACTGTGGTTTGCTAACGTGTGGCTTTTCAAACAAAATCTGTATTAGCACTCGTGAACCGTGAGAGTAGTAGTGTGGTCTGAGCTGGAGGCACAAGCCGGGTACAGAGATGAACAGAGCGAGGCCTGAAGAAGGAATTTAGCAACGCTTAAGAAATGGTCCGTTTGTGAGGGCGTGTGCTTACCACGGAATCCCAGCAATTGGTCTGATGAAAAAATTGAATGCCTGCAGTAATCATTTTTAATTTCTTTTAGATATAGGAAGACCTTGTTTGTCAGCTGATTTCAGGGAGAAACCTGGGGAAAGAGTTTGAAGCCCCCAGCCTCAGGGCAGGAGGGCAGGGGGCAGGAGGCACGGGCACCTTCCCCCTCCAGGCTCCACGTTTGCTTCCGAGCCCCTCAGAGTTTCCCTGTGCAGTGGCAGCTCCCAACAAGAGCTGCCTCCCTGGTGTCAGGGAGAGCAGTGGATGGGATTACTTGGGAAATTTCTCCGCTCCACAGCAAAAAGATGCCATCCCTCTGCAGCCGCATCCTTCCCTGGTGGATCCGCCACCTCTGTGGCCCCTGTTCACCACCAGAATCCGGGTAGGGGACACCTCGGGAGACAGCCTTGGGACGGCCAAATTGGTGGTGTTTTTTTCCTCCATTTGCTCAGTGGTAAATATCAAGGTTCCACTTTCAGCTATAATGTGTGAAGTTACTGTGAAAGATGCTGTCTGAGAAGCAAAACAGACAGTGTATTCATGTCTAGACTAAAGCATGTGCAAGTTTCCAGTTTGGAAAAAAGGTCCAAAGAGAAGTGCTGAAAGAAGACTGAGTAAAAGTTACCCTTGCCACCTGTAGCTGATCGAGAATGTGAATAACTTAACTAAAAGAGGGAAAGTAATCAGGACAGGGAAGTGAGGAGTGGGAAGTAATCTGTGGAGAGCAGGAAGGGCAAGTGAAGTGAGTTGCCCTAGGCAGTTTCCAGGATTCAGCTGTGGCTCTTGCAGGGTTTTATTTTTCTACAGAACTGGCGTATCCTTTTTGTTAGAGCAAGTGATTTTAGATAGTATGTTGTGGTTTCATCTTGAGTTAGTGGAGTTACGTTTTCATTAGTGTAACAGGGTGCACTTTTAACTAGCTCTTGGCTTTGCAAGTGAATCCTGTGCCAGGCGTACATGGACATCTTTACAAACAGAAGTTTGTAGAAACAAGTCCTCTGTGCCTTTGTGTGTGTGTTTTGTTTTGAACATTTTATTTTTCTTCCGATAATGTCCAAGAAAGGCTTATTTTTCAAGTCTTAAGATTCAGTTTGTGCAACAGAAACAGCGTATCAGTACTTGTAGCTGCATCCTCGCGAGCTGCAAGTACAAATGTACTTGTGATTCAAACGGGATTCTCTTTGATCCAACCAGAGTTTAAAGTGTAAAAACACCCTTCTATTGAAAACAATCTAATATAAAGTGCTGGTGCACACTAGCTAACCTTTAAAGGAATATCTCCAAAATTTAATTTCTGCTTTAAAATTGTATGTATTTTGAATGAAGCAGAGGTGATTGCCAGCATGCCAACTGGAAACTGAGACAGTCTTCTTCGGTATTTCATATCATTTGTAAAGAATATTGAAAAATATAGAACATTTCATCCTGCAGTGCATTTTAGCTACCACTGCCCTTTTATTTAGCCAAATAAATCAATATCTAGTCACATTTTTTATTTGATAATAGATAAAGCCAAACAAACAAACAAACAACAACAACAACAACAAAAAACACAAAAAGCAGATGCCTTCAGCTGGGAAGGAAAGCAGCATTTGGGATGGACAGGCGCTCTTTCCAGCTTCCCCCAGTTTAACTGAGGGGAACTTGGTTTATGATCTCTGATTCAGTAAAGCATGGAAACACATGCATAGCTTAACATATTTGCCTAAGTTGCATTTACTCCAATATAATTTAACATAGACTTAAGGGACCAATACAATTTCTTTTAACAATATAATTCTAACCTTAGGATCAATTAGAGAAGAAAGGGATTATGCTTTAGTGCTCCAACTCGGTGGATTAAAATCAGATTCTGATATAGAGGAAAACATGCAAGTGAAGGCTACCCTGAGGCTGCCTTAATTTAAAAGCTGACAAGCCAATGCATACCTTCTTGCTTACTATTTTACTTTTTTTTTTTTTTTCTTCAACAAAAAGGTGAACTGATCATGTCAACTCCCTCATCACACTGCACACATGGATAATCCTGCGAATGCAGTAATATATGCCTTTCCCTCCTGCACTTTTTATTAGCCCTGGTTCATGAAAAAATGATCAGCAAAGTAGTTTATTGCAGTGCGTTATCTCCTCATCATTAGTTCATGGCTTTAAAATGAAGTTTAGTTTAGCGATGTAGAAGAGGTAGCACAGCTATCCTGTAATGGTGTGTACTGTGTTAAAGAACATTCTATACTGAAGATGTCATAGTAGCATATATAGAATGTACGCTCTACTGCTTTCAAAATGACCTGTGCATCCAAAATATTACCCTTTTTTTTTCCCTTTTGACCTGATTTACTCTCCTCTCCACAAATTCTGCCACTGCCTTTCTTTTCTAACTTTTACCGCTGCAACATTCACTATCTATTTCTTTCCGTTCCCAGTAGAATTACAGGTTGGTGGAAGGATAAAAACAAGGTTGACGTAGATTGTTAGCCACTTATTCTTCCTTTTGAGTGTGTTGATAACATTCCTCTGATCATTTCAATAACTGAAAAGGCTAAAACAATAGTGATTTGTTAGTGGAAAAAAACCCTTGCATTTTATATTATTAAATTTGTAACATAATATTGTGTAACTCAGCTGTGACAGAACAGTATCTATGAAGCTTGGGCTGTGGTTACAATACTGTCGTCTTGTCTTTCTGTGTAAGAACAAGCAAGCTCGGGAGAGCTGTGACACCGTCCTGGGCTGTTTTGGCAGAGAAGGAAACTGCCAGTGTGAGGGGCAGAGCGTTAGGCTCCTGTGAGATTTTTTTTTTTTTCCCTGAGAAAAAAAATTACAGATTCCCTGCAAATTCATTATGCTTTGGAGCTTGACAGACAAAAATTTTCCCAGCAGGTTCATACATGGTGATCCCCAGAATTTTGTCTGTATTTAAAAAAAAAAAAAAAAAAAAAAAAAGGTAGATTTCCTCATGCTCCTTACATTCATTGCTGCCTGGTGTCCGTAGCGCTAAGACATCTTTAGATGTTCAGTAAGTGGGAATAGGTGTCACATGGTAAGGAGTGGGTAGTGAAACAATTCTGTCAGGCTTGGGAAGTGCTGATTTGTATTTGTCTGGTAAGCTTTGATATTTAATAGGGAACACTGAAAGGGGGGGACACATTAACTGAAAGATGACAGTAGATGAATTGTAAGGAACAAGCAGGAGCAGCTTCATGGAGGGAAATATTAGAAGAGAAGAAATAGAAACACTGAACCCAAAGTCAGTTTTCTTATTTAGAACAGTAACTAATGAAAACACTTGCAGTTGCAAAGTGAGATAAGTGCTCAGATCTATCTCTGCTTCGAGGGTGCCGTTTTAGCGCGCGTAGCTAGATAGGTCATGCGTGCCGAGCACCGGCGCCGAGGTTGGCGCAGGCTGCACAAACCGGTCAGGCTTAGAAGAAAGGAAGCCGGGATTCGTCACAGCTGCACAATCCGTTTCGGTGTGGACATACCCCACGGAAACGGCGCGGGCTGCTTTCTTCAGCCAGCTCTGGGACGACTTATCCGTTTGGAGCCAGCTTGTGAGCATCGTATCTTTTTTTAACTTTACAAGCAGCTTTATTGACTTTGGTGGAATTGTTTGCCCCCTTTGAAGTATATAAGGCTATCTCAGAGCCATACTGACAGAAATTATTAAAGTGCTTCTAAAGCTCTAATAGGCCTGATGGGGACTCTTCCTGTTTTCTTTCTTAGCTTGCCAGTTCAGCCCTGGCGATGGCATTTTAATCACACGTAGCCACCAACGCCACCACCTTGTTTAGCCAGACCAAGAGGCTACAGCGCTGGTCCTTATGTTCACAATAAAACAGTTGTGCTCGAGCTGTCAGTAAATGTTTCTATTTAACTAGTGATTTAGTGTCCTGGATTATGCTGAAAATACTTTGAACTGATGGTTTTCTCACAAGGCCAAACCGCTTCTTATATTGCATCCAGTATTACTTTGAATACACTGGGAAGACTTATCCAGTACTGAATGTTTCTGCAGACTTTGAATATGTTGGGAACAAATTCAGACTAGGAAAAACGGCTTTGGAGGTTCTCAAAGTTTTCACATTTGATTGAAGACACAGTAGATCTTATTATTTTTCCGTAGGATTAACGGTGCTTTTAATATCAGTAGATTTCCCTATGTAAAGGCAAGAAGAGTCTGTCCCATAGCAGATATCTATTTGCTACCACGGGTATGTTTTCCAGGTGATTTGTGGAGTTTTCAGAGTGTGCTTTCCATTATTCTCTGAATGAGTGCTATGTAAATCCCTAGTCAGCACTTAGTATAGAATACAATTAAAAAAAAAAAAAAAAAACAGTTTTGTGGTGAGCAGTTGTCATTAGCATGCTAATGCTGGCAGGAAGGTTTTCTGAATGTGAAGGTGCTGTTAGAAGGAAAATGCTAATAAGGTTTAAATGTGTAAGAAAATCCAAGCTTTAGATGCATTAGAGAACAAGTCCAAACTATCTAAAGATGCAGGTTGGTGCCTTGTGGTATATTTGGAGTGACTGTGATTGACTGGATTTCAAAAATTCAGTTAAATGATTAAAGTGCTTGTTCATTTCATAAAAATACCAGTGTACCTCAGCCTATAACTTGAGGTGTGGATGCAATATTTAGGCCTCAATACTCTTGAAATCTCCCCTATACCTGAGGCCTTGTTTTTTGTATTCTTTTAAAAAAAATCGGTATATGTGGTGAAGACAAGTTTGATAGGCTCCAGGTGATTGAAAAGAAAATCTAATTAAATCAGCAGAGTAGCTGATTATGGTTTCTGGGTATGTGTGTTTGATGATCCTCGGGGCCTATCCCAAAGACTGTCGAGAAGGGTAAGTTTTTCTGTTGAGCTTGCTATGTTTTAGATAGCTTTTTCTCTCTGTGGACACACATGTTAATAAAAATGCTGCTACAGTCCTGAAAATAAAGCCCTAAAGTTGTTTTTGAAAGGCTTTAAAATGATGTCATTTATGTTGCAGCTTAAAGTTTGATTAGAAAACAGAAGATATGTGCCCCCAAAGGCAAATTGTATAGTGTAAGGGTAAAGAATCTCAGAGATACCTGCACTAAAAATGCAGAAGTAATAGATCATAATTGGTTATATTTGAAATACCTTCTGTAAAAACTTACTTTCAGGAACAATTAGTTAATGTAACCTGTTATTATTTTCTTTCAAATACTTTTAGAAATGTTGTTTTAGTACCATTAGAAGATGCTACTTGTGACATCTTTGCACATACATCTGTAATTCTAAGCTAGTTTTTAGCAGAAGTAAAATAGAAATAAGCTGTAAAATTAAAAAAAAAACACCATATTTTGCATAATGGGTGTGTATTTATTGGTGTATAGCTTTATATGCAGATCTGTTGGTTGTTCATGGTGTAACCTACAGGAATAAAAGCGTTTCTGTAGCCAGTTCTGAAGCAGAGGCGCTGTCACTTAAATCCTGCTCTGCAGTCTGGAGGTGATAATTGGGCTTCTAATAACAATAATGAACTACACAGAAATCAAAGAAAGAGTTATTCTAAACTTAGCCTGAAAACTACCGAGTAGCTAGCCTTCTGCTGTATTTTACTGCTCCTTCTCCCCAGTTGCTTACACTTAAGAAATGTATACTGTTCCTAAACTGTAATAAGTGTATCATGAAATGCTATTCATTGCTCTTTTTAAAAAGTGAATGCAGTATGGTAAGAAGAAAAAACATAGTTTTTGTAATCATTTCAAGGAACTCTTCACCAAAAGAGACTCTAGATCGCAGGATGCTATTTCTTTTTCACCATGCATTGCCATCTAGTGGTACCTAGTGCTGTCCCACCTCCTGTTCCACCAGCCACCTCTCCTCCAAGCAACCTCATAGCTTGCTTGCTCTGCAGGGATTAGAGGTCCTGTTGCAGGGATCTGATAATTGCGTTTGCTATCACGTGCGTACGCTCTAACGTTTCCTGTTACATTATTTTGAATGAAGATTCACAAGGGACAGAGGATGTCAGGAATAGCCGGGCTGGAGTATGAGCAGAGCTGTTTGCTTTTACTTGCCATATGGTAACCCACTCAGCTCAATCAGTCTCGCTAAAGAGGGAGAAATAATTGATGCCAGGTTGGAATATTGGCATGATTTGTTCCCAAATGCAGTAAAAGATCATCAAGAATTGGATGCTAACTGGTCAAAATTCTTCCTACCCAAAACTCAGATGACATCATGATCTAGTCATTATTAGTTCTGATTCCAATACCCCTGCAAGACCTGGAGCCATGGCAACCCTTTTTCCTTGGAGTTACTGTTTATGTTCACATGGACCACATCCTGCTTCTTTGCACTGACAAAAAGCGACAGTCATTTATAAGGAAGTCATTATACCAAATTGTTTCTCACAAAGATGCTTTTGGACTTATGATTAGGTTTAATTATAACCCATATCTTTGGGAAAGAAAAAGCTGCTGAACTGGATTTTTCTGAAGTTCAGTAAATATCATTGCTAAAAAGGTTGTTCTGAATAGTTCTGAATCAGATTTCTTCAAAAGAGGAACCACACACAGCAGTCTTATCTCCCTACCTATTTTGCCTTGTATGCTTCCTACCTTGCCAGTTAGCTCTTGAGAAAGAAGTGTTAATGCTGTTCCTCTCAGTAGTGTTTCCTGCGTCTCCAGGAGGATTTTGCTGTAAGAAATCAGTGTGAGTGGGACGAAGGAAAAAGAAAATGCAACTTTACAAGCATAAGACAGCAAATTCTAGTCAGTTTTAGAGCTGCACATTGTATTGATTTGTGATAACGAGGTGTGTGTATATATGGAATGTCAGTGAGGATCAGCCCAAGAACTTTAGAAAAAAAGGTAGTAAATATGGTATCGATGGGAGAGAAATATATAGAGAGACAAAATTACTTTTCTGTTATATTAGAACTAATTTTAGTTTTGGGGGTTTTTGTGAATTTCAGTTTTGTTTTTTGTCACTAAGCAGGAAGAAAAAAAAAAAGGAATATAATTTAAGAACTCATTAGTAAACTATACCTGTTCATACAGAATATTATTCTGGCAAAGAAAATATAGAAATAGATTCCCATAGAAACCATTAGAAAGAGATTATGTTGCCATCAAAGCAAAACTGATCTTATTCTTGCACGTAGAGCTTTAGCTGAGATATATTTTCTAGTTGTCTGAATAACTCCTTTGTAGTGAGTATTCTGCAGGTTTTGTGTTGACAGCGTGAGCAAATATTGAACATTTGTGGCTAATGGAAGAAAAACCTAACTGTTGAAGATCAGTAATGGAGATCTCATTAATAAATCTGACTTCTATATCTTAGGCATATTTTAATAAATATTATATATCAGCTCATAAGCTGCAGTTGCTGTGGTTCTCATATTTTAAATTCTTATTTTCAGAAATGTTATAAAGAGTAGAATTGATAACTTTCTGCTTGCTTAAAGTTGGACTGTGTGTTATCAGGAAAGTCAGGAATTTGAGCATTAAGGATTGAGGTAGATTTTGAAGATACAAAATTGCAAAGCTGTTCAAAGCATCTGTCACTTAAAAATGTTTTAAAGAATTTTGGAACTGCTTCTATTTTGGAATTGGATCTTATGGAAAATCTAAGTGTAACTCTAGTAAAATTACTACTTTAAAGAAGTAGTATCTGGTAAAGTTTCTACTTAAAAACAATTGATTGGTGAATTCTGTTTTCTTTAAAATTTAACTGTCTGCTTAGTTGTTTCATCATACAAACTAAACCATTACAACTTTATCATTTATATAAGTTATGAATTTTTGGGTGTTGTACTAGTGAGGTAAATGAGCATTTGTATTAGCATTGGCTTGTAAAAACAGTTGACATGTTTAAATAGATGATACGGTAGATTGTTGTTTGCACAACAGGATGTAAACTGGGCTAATCTTGTTGAAAGTTGAAAACATTTTGTTATTTTTGTCTTACTCTTTCAGCACTGTTCACTTAAGTAAAAATCGCAGCTCTTGGAGAATAACCTTGATCTTACTCTACACCTGCTTACACTTAAGAAATATTTGTCACTCTTAGGTAATTGCTTAAAATGCATTTTAATTTTAGCAGCTTAACTATGTTGGTGGAGAAAAATGTTTTCTGAACGAAAATTTGATCAAAAGCTCAGGGATCCAGTGCAAGCCTTTCCATTTACTAGAGAGACGTTTCAGGCTTCTATTTAAACAATACTCCTGTGAATTATAACTAAGTGGAGTTGGATGTTTTTAAAAAAGAAATCTGAGCAAAAAATTCAAATATCAATATTTAATGTTAGTGTTTTTGAGGAAAGTTACTGAAAATAAAATCTTTATGAAAAACAAAAAAATAGAAATTTAAAAATGTACAGAAACCTGCATTTATATTTTTTAAAATAATATATCTAAGTATTACAAAACTCAATTTCTTCTTGCTAAAATGGAAATTGGATTATATTCCGCTGGAGTAAACTCAGCAATTGCTTAACTTCTTCTGTGTTATTCTTCATTCCCATTAATAGGAATAACATGATACCTATAGTCAGCAATTCCCATCACTGTGGGCTTTAAAATAAACATTAGGAAATATTAGTCTCAAAGTTGAAGACTCCATTTAGCACATTGCCCAGCTATGCATTTTATATTTGCAAATAGGAATGGCAGCCCAGATCTTTTTGACCACTCATTACACTAATGCTCGCAGGCTTTCCTGGCAAGCCCCTTCACAGAGCCGAGCAGGTTCAAAATGTATCAGCAGCCCTTATCACTCAAAGTAAACATTCGCAGCATATTTCCCCTTTGCTGAAAGATTTACATTAGTTCCCTGTTAGACAGCATATCAATTACAGCGCTGCATTTCCTACATTTCATAGGTATGAACTTCCCCTTTTCCGTCACCCCAACTAAAGTTTAATGTACGAATGGTATAAAAGCAGGATCTGGCTACATTTATGTAATGGACATCTTTCAAACCATTTAGGTGAAATCTTGAAGGCATTCAGGCGTGTTTACCTCCTCGGAGGCAGCCTCCGATGCTGCTAATTGTGCCGAGCAGGGCAACACGCTGCAAACTTCCCCAGGCTTCAGCAGCGCTACTGTGTAAACAGTACTTAGGTCATCTGATAAAGCCTATCTGCTTCGCCTGTCCCCCCGATACGTGAGCCCGAGCTAATTTGCGTAATAATTCAGGCAATATGTTTACCAACGAGCAAGTCCGGAGGAAAGTTACGTTTTAGATATTTGGCTCTTCAAAGAGTCAGATTGAGCAGCAATTTTCCTGCCGCCCACAACAGGGAGAATTGCTGTTCCCCAGCGAGGGGGAACGGAGAGTCCCCAGTTCCGTGGCACAGCACTCGGGACGTAACCGCGGAGTGCTGTAACTGCCGTGCACCTGGGGCCAGCTGCTTGGGAATGCCCAGCGAGGCTGCTTTGCGAGAACGGGAAAATGTGAATCGGGATAAACCTACTGGAATCTCTGCAGGTCTAGCACCGTTGCTCCCCTTTAGGTGGGTGGTAGTCCCGGATCGGTGCGGCTTAACGTTTCTTTCTCAGATACATTCCAGGTAAATTCACATCACCGAGCAAATGCACAAAACATTAATACTTTCTAGTAATATAAGATCAGAATTTTGGGGATGTCAAACAGGTAAAAAAGCACTAAAAATACAGCAACTAAAACTACAGCCAACACAAAAGAGTTAATGGTAACAAAAAGTTTCTAGCATTCCATACTTTCTAGGAAAGCTTTCCTTTTTACAAAATCTTTTTATGAATCATAATTTTGATATTTTTATTTAGCTAAATTGTATCAGGGTCTAGATCAGCTTAGACATCATGTAAAATTAGATACATTTAGGAAAGGGAAATCAAAGTAGGCTGAAAATAAGTTGCTGGGAAGCATGTACATTCAATTGTCCTCAGGAAAGGAAAACTGTATTTTGTTTAGTAAGGGCCTCAGTTCCCTTCCCTTTTTCAAAAATTGCTTTTTGTTCTAAAGTGAAATATTCATTCCCGGTATATGATCTCATTATTTGAAATTTTGGCAAGAAATCTATATGCTTTTCTCAAAGATACGTTAAGATAAAAAAAAATGTCTTGGGGATAGTGAGGGTGTTAACTGGAGTTCTATATGAGAAGTAATTTTGCAGGAAGTCAAAATAGGCTACTGTAATAGTCCTTTCTTAGTGTCTGTGGTTTATTAAAGTCTAGTTTTCTTTTTGTAATTTGCTTCAGGGATCCTAAAATAAATTCTTTTTTTTTTAATGGATAGATTCAATGAAATGGGACTTAGTCTTATACAAACACATAAATTTACAAAAGTCCTAGTTCAAATTGCTGCTTGTTATATATTTTACAGAAATGAAAATGAAGAATGACACAATTTACACCTAAAGGAACAAAGCCAGTACAAGCAGGTCATGTGGACCTCTTCTAGTGGAACTGAACAAGCAACAATATATGATTGAATCTTAAAAATACATTTAAGATCAGGATTATGAACTAAGAACTCTAACTATTTAGTAGATTGAGAGTTTCTGTATTCTGTGCTTTAGAAGTTTTGGGGGGTTGTGTCTTTTTATATTCTCATTTTTCGTAGTGAAACATTAGCAGTTGTCTGATGCTTCTGTTCAAAAATGTGTGCGTTTCGGTTAGCTGTCTGACAGATGAATTCCTCTGGTTTTTGCACTGGAGCAGAGTAATAGTGAATCTGTGCACCAGCCCTTCATTTTTGTTTCATACGCGTGAAATTGGAAAGCTAAGCAAAAGCCTGTCCAACAGCTGCTGTTTAGAAGTTGACAGTTGACTTTTGATGTGATATTTTTGCTGTGAAATTCCACAGTGTAACTACTTATTGCACTTTACCAAGCAAATGCTCCCTGGACACTTTAAACCTAAGCAATTTCGTCTACCTTAATCGAAGGTCTAATCTGTCCAGTACCTTGGCAAATGTTTTGGCCAGCTATACTGATATATAACTGCACGTAGCTCTCCAATATGTAATGCTGTCTCAGCCAAGGATCCTCAGGGAAAAACAAAAATGGCACATATGGTCCATGTTTCAATACTACTGGTTTCACTGAGGCTCTTCAGTCCAGGGGTGGAACAGTAGAATTTGCTAAAAGCTGAGGAGTGGCCTAACTCAGAATTTCACTTCTACAAAAAGGAATGGTAAAATACTTCCCTATGAAGCTTTCATTATGAGAAGATGCTTAGTTCTTACTCTCATGGTGGTGGTTTTCTGAAGGACCACTAAGAAGTGACTTTTGTAGGGATTTTGCATATTTATTAAGCTTAGAGTTAGCTGAGAAGCAGAATAATAAGAAAGGATAAGACAAGAGAATGATATGATTACACAGCAAGGAACACACGAAACTTTCACTCACTACAGAAAATCCTGTGAATCTAGATGTTATATACATGTCAAAAGTTATTTTCCTTTTTGTAAGTTAATTCTCGAATATGGCTGTTTTGCTAAATACATATAATGTTGTAAAAGAATAAGGTGTATTATTTTTATTGTCTAAATGAGAACAAATGCTTCTATATGAGATTCTAGAATAAATGATTTTTAATCTGATATTTCCAGGTTTATCAAATGAATGATGTGGCAGTGTCCGTAATAGTGATAAGTCAACTATCATCTGAATATTCATGGAATCAGTTCCAATTTGGGGCTGGACTTGTTTTTTGCATTGATATTTGTCATTTGAAAATATTTTTGTGGTAATAATTTGGCATTAGCAGAATGTGAGTTAATAAAACTACATCTTGGCATGTACGGTTACAGGAATAACTGTCAAAATAAAGACCTCTCAAGATGTCAGAACCCTGAACTTAGCAACAAAATTTCTAGTTGATTTTAAAAGGCGCAGGATCCAAACGTTACAAATGTCCTCTTCGTGCTGCTTTTTTCTGTAGTTTTTGTGATGTTTTTAGGGTTGGAGGGCCGTTTGGTCTGGTCTTTCAGAAGGCACAGCAAAAACTGCAAGTGGAGGCAGTTTACGTTAAAATTTCATAGCAGGTAGCATCAAGTTCATCTATTGCAATTCTTTTTTAATTGTTGGTTATGGTAAAATTAAATTGTGGTTCACTGTTTATTACAGACATGCTTTTTATTGGAACTAATATCTGCAATTGTTCTCTATAGCTCTTTGAACTTGCATTTTGGTTTACAGCAGTAGTGATCTTTAGACTGCAGCTGACAGGGCAGATTTTTTACAAGAATAACATAATTAGTGTTCAGACCATATATGAGTACTTGTATCAGGTGGCACAGAGTTAAAATTCCATTTGCAAAAACTGTATTATGTTGTATGTGTGGTTTCTATACTGAAAACACGCTTCTTTCTTGCAGGCAATGAGAGATTGAATATGTTGCCTGCTTATGCTGGGTGTAACTGTGAATTAAGGTCTTCAGATCTTTTCTGAACTGTAGTTTCACCAGCATTGCTTAGAAAGATAGTGCATAGAACTGGTATATAAAGAGAATCTGACAGTTTTCGGCTTCCTGATAGTGTAGCAAAAAATGTGCATTTTTAAAGTAAAAGCTAATCTTTAAAAAAAGATAGCATGAGAGAGATATCACGTGTATAAGACAGAATTCCTTCTAGATACAGTTTGTCCATTTTGTTAAATGTAGATAGTAGAGTAGGCTATTTTAGAAACTGTGCTTGTAGATTCTGTTCCTTTTTTCACTTCTGATGAACATGAAGCAGTGGTTCCCCAAAAGAGATATGGAAAAAATATTATCTAATATTGTGTTCATGGAATATATATATATATAATACACACATGTATATATATGTTCTTTGAGCCAGGAAGCATATATACATATATATGGCTCAAAGAATCAATCTGCAAGAAACAGTTATATTTCTTAGAGGTTCAAATGTTTGTGTAAATGCCTGTATTTTGCCAGATAATAGACCGCTCTGTTTTCAGCTTAGTGGGATTGTCCTTAGTGCAGTTATGTCCATCTTGTGTTTGCAAAATAAGAATTCTTGTCAAAAAAAAAATAAGGCAAAATTGTTCATGCATTTCCGGAGACTGAAGACTTTTCCTATTACCAGTGAAAAAGAAGAGGGCTGATAGTTGTTTTCCAGTGCATGCTGGGATAGTACTTCAAAATATAAATTTAGATTAAACAGTCAAACTTGCTTATGTTTTCTGTCATAGAATAAAGCCAAATATATCAGTGCTTTAACGACTTTGAATATGAATGCTTGGAATCAGGAATATATTTGGTTGAGTGACTGCATAAATGAAAAATCGCGGATATGCAAGCTTTTCCTTTAATTCCTCATGTGAACCTTTCCTAAACTTTTTATAGTACATGTCCGCCAATAGAGAAGTAATGTGATACATTAGAGTAGAAGAATCTAGTCAGTGTTTTGGGCTGGGGCTGTCCTGTGTTAGGTTTCACAGGCTTTGGTGAAGCTCGAGTTCTCACTATTCAAGAGTTTGCGCATGATGAGCCAAATTCTGCTCTCCTTAATCAGCGAATCATCCCCTTGATTCCACTTAGTCAGCTGCCCTGATAAAGTCTAGCAAGATTTTGGCACGTTGAGGATTTTTCTGGTTAATATGGCCTTAATATGACACAGCATTGGATTCCAGTTCATAAAGGACAGGAAGAAGTGGACAGGATAATACTTGGGTGTCTCAGCACTGCTATTAATAAGTGTTTTAAAATGTGAAAGTGGGAGCTTGGAAACCATACCGCCACCTACTCAAATATAGTCGCGGATTTAATACAGCGCATTTATAACTGGTGATTGCTTGGAGGCACGGTGGACAAAATCCTTAATGTAAGAGGAAAAAGTGTAGGCTGTCACTTTCAGTTCCAGACTTTAATTTCAATTGTATGAGCAGGAGCAGCTGCATGTAGCTATCAGGCGCATGAAGTTTTTAGTGCTAAAAAGGCAGCTGGACTGGAAATACCCCAGAAGTACATATCCATTTGTCTGGTTAACTTCAGCACTTAGGCGATCAATCAGGTCAGGCTAAAGAAAAATGAATGACATCAGTCAAAACAATAGGATATCTCTGTGCAGTGATTAGCTCCGTGTAGTACAAAAACTTAAATAATTTGTTCTTTGAAAATGTGATGATTGATTGGCTTCCATTAGGCTTGGATTTTAAAACATTCCATGAACTCTCAGATAAAATGGCACTAAAATGTTATTGCAATAACCAAATAAATCATATCAGACTATAGTGTATATAAGTACTTTAAAACATTATAGATACTAGAATTCTGTGTATAATAAAAAGGTGAAGAATGTAATCCTCTTTTTTTTTTTTT
>VZSV01000005.1:3910261-3928293 GCA_013398735.1 Nothocercus julius
AGGTACTTTAAAGCTATTGCTGTGTGGAATTTCTGTGAGCTTTAGATACTGATAGTTTACCACTATGCAGAATTGAAGGCCTTAGCCTGTATCTGATCATATCTGACAGTTTTAATTTGATCTCAGCCTTGCAATCAGCTTCAAGCTGAGAAATACAAGTTACTCTCTTAAACATTGTGCTTTTTTCAGCTTCAGACATTTGTGGTTCTTTTAATAGTCCTGTAGTTCTGGCCAAAGAATCTCTGACATTTAATAATGTTTTGCTTTGAATGTTGTGTAGAAGAATAAAAACAAAATCTTGCCCTGATTTGTAGGCTGGCAGTATGATTAGCACTTGTAACTTATGGTTGTTCTCCCAATATTTCACACTTGTCTGCCAATCCACTTTGTGCAGGAAAATAATTCATAGAGAATCATCTCTCTAAAGAGAGTTCTAGTCCAAATGTGTACATGAACAGCCAAAGTACTGTGACTCCTAGGGATGGGATCATAAACCAGAAGTCAGTGAAAATAATCCAATCAAAAACATTTCATTATTTTAGGATTTTACTTATGAACTATGAGCAAACAATTGGTGGCAATGTAAGTCTTACATTGCAACATGCACGTGATAGTCTTTAAAGTTAGTCAGAAGGGCATGGCTTCTGCACTGCTTGCCAGTGGTATCTCATAACTTGTCTTCCAATGAGAGAGCAAAATGAGCATACTGAGAAGGTCCAGGTACCTTCCAAAGAATGTTTGAAGGGTTGTATGCATTGACATTGACGATTATCCTCTAAATAATACCTGTGATCTTGGTTATTACCTCATACAAGAAGTGCTAATAACAAATTACCACATTTCTGCAGTGAATGGCAGACTTTAGTGAAAGTATCTTGAAGAAAAATCTTTGTTAATAAGTCGTGTACGCAGGAAAATCTTTCAAATTTCTAAATGGCAGTCAGATCAAACCTAGCCCTGTGTTGTGTTGAATTTCCTGATCATATCTGCTGGTAATAACTACGGCTGATTGCTTACTTTTTAATTTTTATATATTTTTGGTAGTTTATTTTGGGATGCCTTGAAGGAAAACAACAAATTTATCTGTGCATCGTTCCTCACTCAGCAAGGATCCTCTGTCACTGGACTGCAGAGTGCTAACTGGTACTGGTTTATCTTTGTTGCCTCTTGCTTAGGCAAAAAGTAAAGTTTGGGTCCTCAACAAAATTAGGTAGTGGAACTACTTCTGGTGCCTTGATAATTGGGTTGTCTCCTGCTTTTCACAACAAATTCTCAACTCCTACTTTATAGGAAATTTTCACTCTGTATGTATTACTTAGAGCAGCACTTATTCTTAAGGGTATCTAGTAAAAACCTTGAGGACATTTGCCCTTTAAATATATTCACAAGTGAAGATGGGATGTCTGCTAGGAATATGCCTGGACAGAAGTGCACTGGGCATGGCTATTGAGCTGGCCAGTTGCTCTCGAAGGACCTATTTTGTTTCTCATTCTTTCTTGCTGCTTCTCTGCTATTAGGCTCTATTTCCACATTCTTAATCTGTTCCAGTGCAAAATAAATAGTTTTGTGTTAAATACCTTTCGTGCTGATTTTCTGGTAATCTGTCTTATTTTGAAAACACCAAGGCAACTGAAGAATCCACTCCCACTCAGTTGGTAGTTATTCCTTTCTACAAACCATGTGATAAATGACCTTTCAATATAAGGTAAGGCATGCTTTACCTCATATTGGAATGGAGGAGGGTTGTCTATCTTAGCTTTACTGGATATCTGCAAAGAGGGAACAGCAAACAGCTGAAAGTCAAAAATAGCCTAAGTCTAAGCTCTTTTAGTAGCTGGAGTTGATTCTGAAGAAGACTTGTGAGTAGCATTGCTGCTTCAGGGTGTAGTGGGGCGAATGCAGATAGATAAACCTGGCCTGGGACTATGCGTGTAGTGAAATTCCAAGCTGATTTGGGCAAACCAGCAGCAGCTCAGGTAGCAACACAGACCAGTCCTCTGCCCCTTCAGTCAAGGTGGGGAAGTGCCCTAACAGCACAGGAAAGTTGACAGGTGGTAAATTTCTCAAACTGGGGCGAGGGACTCCTTTGTCATGACAAATGCTTTTGCTGTTGAAAATATAACAATCTGAACATAATGTTTTCCCTTATTGTATTACCCCTTTACAATTTTCAGGGAGGAGAGGATGAAAGAAGCAAACAGTTGCTGATGTCTTCAGAATTTAGGTGACAAGAAAGAGAGGCAGATTCACTGTCCTTGGTTCCCTAGATGATCTCCAACTCCAAGGAATTTTGCCCAGCCTGATGGGATCAATCACTCTGGTGGGACAAAGCAGAACCATCTGGAGTAGTTCGGAGTAGGCCGGAGACTACAAGGCAAGTGATGAATTTTTCCAGTTTTGTTAATAGTTCAAGAGTGCCTTCAAATGGCTGTGCTTACCATTTTTCTAGGGCAACTATTCAGAGTGCATAGGATGCTAGGCTTAGTTATTTGAAAGATATGTGAGTCTGATCTTAACAAATTTTAATTCCCAAATGAGAAAAGTTGAGAAGATTTTGAGCAGTGTGCAAGAAAAAAAATAGTAGAAAATTGATTCTATTGATACATAATTCATGTGCTAGAAGCAGTGAAAATATTAAAATAGTATTTTAAAACATATATTAAGTTGTGATTTTGTAAAACTTTAGTCATAAATGTCTCGTTGGTGATTTCTCCAGTTGTAATTCAGGGCATTCCCAAATGGTGAGACATCCTTTTGTGCAGGTCAGGAAAACATTATTGTTTGTCCAGAAGAGATTTTGGTTATGCATTTGTTGTGCAGGAAGTAAATCTCATTAGAATGTAGTAATGCATCTCCAAAGTAACTCAGAATTTATTTTCTCTCTTCATGGGATTTTTTTCACTATGAAGACTGTATTTCCTTATAACTGAGAATCTGTTGTTCAGATTCTATTGCTGCCTATCCTGTTTTCCTCAAGAAACACTATACATAATTGTAATTTGCCAAATGGCTAAAGAAGGAAGCATATATTTAGATTTTTACTATTATCTTACATTTTCTCAAGGTTCATCTTTCTTCAAATGCACAAATTCTTTGGGATGAAAACTTTCATGCTTGTTTTCAACACAATGTTTGTGGGAGAGGCTGAGGGGGGTAGGGTGCTTGTTCCAGTAGTCCCCAAACGTGAAGGGCTCTTAATAAACCTTTTTTTTTCTTTATCACAGTGCTTTGCTTTGTCTAAAATCTTTTTCTGAATTAAACGGATTTATGTAATTTTTTAAAGGCCTTTACTTCAAGACCTTTAAAATTATTTTAATATGCTCCTTCCACAATTATGTGGATATGCAGTCTGCTAAAATCTCCAAAGTAGCAAATTTTAACTTGGCTACTCATTTCTATCCTAAGTTTGTGACTGGAAACATCCCTTTTCCTCTGTCCCCCTTCTGGTCATTCTGTTCATTTTCATTTCCCTGCACAAGAGGGAAAATCAGTTGTACCTGCTGATATTGGACTGGACAGAGATATGACTCTAAATCTTTTTAATCAGTCTTCTTATCCCCCAAAACTACACCAATGCCACATGTTTGGTCAAAAGGGTTGTAGCAAATTACAATGCCCAATGCATTTTCTCATTACCATTTCCAGTGCTGATTTCATGTTTTCCAGAAAGCATTTTGGAAGTGCTGTCTTCCGAACCGAATCTAATATTGTTTGAAAACATGGTGTCGTCTTTCCTCCCGCAGCTGTCCCCATGAGGATGTCAGTCAATGCTTCTGCCTAGAGTGTTGCTTTGTAGCATAACCATCTTTGCTCTTCAAAGATGTGTTGGAGCTGAGGCCTTCCACCCCTCTGGTGACAGAAAATATAAAACTAACTGTATTTCTATTTCAGACCTGTGAGTTCCTTATGGTTCTTTGGGCTTTGGGGTTTGTTTTTAGTTATTCCATTGATCTCAACAGCTCTGGAAGTCAGCCAGGCAGTGGCTAATCCTTTGACATCAAGGATCATCTTTTAGAAAGTTACTGCAGGGCCACCTCTTGCAGTGCTCTTTCCAACATGTGGTTAGAACTCAACAGTAGGATTTCAATGTGTGGCATCTGCAGGGCAGAGCAGAGTCCTGAGAGGTGCCTTCGTTAAGTGCATACACAACTATTTGTGTTTCCAGCTTTCATTTGAAGTGTTGCCTTTGTTGCTTTGTCTGGATCCTGCTACTTCAGACCAATGAATATTGGCCAACGTGTGATGGTAGCACACAGAAACTAGTAATTTTACTGAAGTAAAATATGATTGTCAGCAGTAACATGAGGAACTTGCATGTTGGCCTAGCACAGGGAATCAGAGCTGCCCTCTATGCATTTACAATACATTATTTTTGCTGTGTGCTCCTTGACTTCCTGGGAGCTACAGATAAGCTGTTACAACTTCTTGCAACTTTTACCTGGCTTTAATATAGATTGTTTGACCCCACTGGATATCTGAAACCACTCTACCTCAAAGCATTACCCCAGCTTTTTGCTTCAACGGCCAAAATGATTTGAGGTGCATCGTGTGGCTTTCCTCACTTATCAGATTGATGTCTTCTAAATACTGTGTTATGCACAAAGATAAATTTTGGTTCTATGACTTGTATACCTAACTATCCTGGTCTAGAGTCCAAAATCACCAAAGATATCTACCCATTTTTGGAACCTGTATCTGGGAAAATAGATACTTGATATTACTCAAAATAGAATCAGTTTAGTTACCTACCCAGTAGCTGGTTCCAGCTCCTGCAGAAATATTAAAAGCTGTTGATAAATGTGAAGTTGCAGCCAAGAGAGAGAGGCCCTTGCTATTTGCAGGTGACCTACTTCCACGTGAGAGAGAGTGACCTACTGAAGTAAAAAATAAATAAATATGAGCTCTTTTGCTAGCTTATGCAGTGGCCTGCTGAATGCTTTGGGGCAAATTGCTCTCTCTATCTTTGTTTTCTTGTTGTAATGATAAATGATACTGCCCTGAAATGGCTTTGCCATGTGTGTGGGACAAGCCCTGTGGAAGACCTAGGTATTGTTGCGTGATGAAAGTGAAGGTTCAAGACCAATATTTTCTTCAGAAACTTCAGAATCTTTTTACTCTTCTAGTGACAAAGAAGTAAATCTGAAACAAACTGCAAATTCTTCCCAATAGGAAAACATTTCCCAGAAAGTTTCAGGAGAATAAGGGAGCACCAGGAAACACAAGGAATTTCTTGCCTTTTAGACTGGCTTATTGTCTATGCGGTTGATTCCAGGTCTTAGACTATAAAATTGCTCAGAATTTCAGCATAAAACTTTGAGATTTGTCAGTAATTAGTATGTTAGCAAAAAAAAAGGGATTTTTTTTTTTTTTAAGCTAAGGAAGCCTACAGCCATTCAAGGGCTGCTGTTTTATCTTCTGTCGATACCAACCACAGGCATTCCACACTTCCTTATGTAATCTTCTTTATGAAAGAGCGGTAACGCAACCCACTGAGTTTACTTGCCCTGACCTGCTTAATCTGAGCAGGGAACCATACATAAGCATAATAATGGCTTTCCACCTCTGGTTTCCTTACGTTATGTAGCAGGGCAATCTAACTAATTCCAAGTTAAAGATGGAACTTGTTAAGAGTAGTGAGTAGGCAACTTTGCTCAGGAAATTAGGAGCTCTTTTACAGAACAGGCAGAGAAACATGGTACCAGTGCTTACACATATCCTGAAAACATCCTGTTCTGATATGGCTTAGGTAGAAAAATTTCAGCAGAACATCTTGTTAATATTTTGACTGGGACAGAGCAGTGCTGTCTACAAAAATTATATACTATATAAGGTAATTGCAAATTGTACTGAAATTATTTTTAAGAGTAAAAAAAAGAAAAATGCTAGCCAAGTCTTTGGGAAGGCAGAAATCAAAGAAACAAGACAGACTTGGGCAAGCCCTTTTGCGTATGCCTTCACATAAAAAATTCACTTGGGTCATCCACTGATATTGATCTCTTCTACAGTTATTCCTTTGAGTTCTTTTCTTCCACTGAATGCAGTTTCATGAAACGTAGCAGCTTGGCCTTGCCGTGAGTTCTTTCCTGTTGGAGAGGGGAAGATGCAGATATTATACTGAACAGAAAAAGTTTTATTGGGATACCTCATCATAATTTTATGAAAAGTGTTAGACTAGCATATTACTAAGAGTATGTAGCAGAGAGAGTACATGATCCATGGCAATTAATATAAGACAGATAAATAATGATGTGTAACACATTACTTGAAAGTGAGCACACTTTCTAGAAGTACTAGTACAGCATTACCTTTTAGTACTTCATGTGGTTCTTTACAGGATCTGCGTTTCTGCTTTAAATCATACATAAATACCCTCTCTGTTACTGTATATTTATTGGAGGCTGTGCCTTAAAGCTACATAATAAATGACTTCTGCTTGGAATTAGCCAAATCTGTTCATAACAGATTACTATCAATAGCTTTTATAGAGGTCATTATCAGTTCCAATTGTCTGCCAAGCAGCATTAGGTTTAGTGTTTCCATTCACCAAGTCATTTAACACATGTCAAACTAAAAGTAACTGGTAATTTCTGCAATTAAGGCCACCATTATTGTTTCCTTTACTTAAACACGGAGTCCAAATTACATGGTTAAATGTAACCACCAGTTTTCCCCTACCCCCATTCCACACGCTTAGAGTCTGTGCTACAGTTCAGTTCAGTGTTAACCCTATGAGAATATAAAATTAGTAAAATAACTCTAGATTAAGTTTGCTACTGTGAGCTCAAGCTTTAAAAGATAATATCTTCTTGAAGGCATCTAACTGGAGGAAAATTTCAGTGAATGGTGAAAGGAGTGACCTTCAATGTTAAAAACAAATAAGTGAAAGCTTAAAACTGCTGCTTGAATTTATGTGTGTGCTCAACAATATACAAATAGGACAAAATAGCTGTAAAAAATTAGAGCAAAACCTTTCTTTTGCTGTTGATATGAATAGTTCCGTTTCTTATTTGAAAGAATGAAGAAATCCTTAATTTTCTCAGCAGGTAACGAGAAAAGCTGAGGGAAAGCAGTACAGGAAATTGATAATAGGAAAAGTAGA
The DNA here is from genome assembly GCA_013398735.1 of Nothocercus julius. Taxonomy (NCBI): domain Eukaryota; kingdom Metazoa; phylum Chordata; class Aves; order Tinamiformes; family Tinamidae; genus Nothocercus; species Nothocercus julius. Next base: position 3,917,361 of record VZSV01000005.1, read on the forward strand.
CAAATATTACCTGAGAATTTCTTGCTCAGTTCTTACAAGACCTGATCCAAAGTTCATTTACAGTCACTAAGAGAAGTTCCTACTGACTGCTCCGGAAGGATGGTTCTTAGATCAGGGTTGATGTTAAATAAAACCTATATCACTATCAAGGTATTCATCTGAAATGGACTAGCAGATCCTCTGTCACACTGCACAGTGAATGGGAATGGGGGCTGAGAGCAAGGTAATGGATACTGCATTTTACATTGAGTATCAGTAATTAGAGTCGAAATTTGTATTTGCAGGTACTAGTATATTTTAGAGTATGATAGGTTTGTAATAACTTCTAAAGTAATATTATGCTTTATTTCTCGTATTCAGGATGGAAGTCTAACACAACAAGCGATCACTTGGTGCTAAGAACCAAGTGCTAGCAATGCAAAGCTGCAAAGACTCCCAGGGGACAGCAAGTAAGTCATTTCTGTTTAACAGTGGTGCCCTTCTCTTTATGAAATGGGTGGTGTCACTCCCTCACTGCAACCTTTTTCTGCTTGTTGGTTTAAGCCAAACTGTAACGTTATTTAAATGTTGGTTTCTGTATTCGATTGAATGTGCCTTTATTGAGAGAAGCAATGCTCTTATATGAATGTGACACTTTTTTTTTTTTCCAAGGGAAAACAAACCTATTCAAGTCACTTAAAGAAATCTGTAAAAGCTACAGTGAATTTAATTTAATCTGACTGTATGTTTAATCATGTTTAAGGCACTTAAGGGATTTTGTTGATTTATATATTTATTAACAGGGGTTCTTTTAGATCCTGATTCACAAATGTATAACTCCTTCAAATTAAGAGTAATGTTACCTGTCTGTTTTCTTCTCTTTTGGCCAAATTTCGTAATTCGTGGAATGGGCAATACGGTGTATGTAAACTGCTGAGGGGCCCCTGCCCTGCAGGGCTGGCAGACTATTGGGTAGCTAAAACTGGGACACTGAAAGAGAGGAGGTGAACTGTTGTTACTCAGCTGAAACAAAGCTGCTTAGGGCTGAGCCTTGGGTTCCATTTGGCCCTTGATGGTTTAGCCCTTGCATCCTGCTTTCCTTCTCTCCTGGAGCATTTCTTCCTGTTGATGGAGCACTTGTTACAGAGCTATGAATCTAGGTAACATGCTGTTGCTGTGTGGATTTTTCACCATGAACATTTTTTGAAGCATATCAATAATGTTGTCAGCTGAATTCAGATAATGTTATTTATTGCAATGAGACACCCTGAAATGCTTTAACTTACCATTAAAAGGGAAAAAAACTAAAACCCTGTTGCTTCCTGATCTTTGAAAGTACATACTGGTTGTGCCCCACAACAGGGCTGTCAAAACCAGATACATTTCAAGATATCTTCAGAATCTGTTTCCAAAATGAACCTTTAAAATTGTTCTGAAACCTCGGAAGGATAATTCTGCATTACTGGCAGTCACTGGCTGCCTCTCCTATGCGCAGTGCCATATATGCCTAACAGCTGCAATGCAGCCATCTCTTATAGGGTGCTGAAACGGTCCTACGAATGTCTAGCTTCCCTCATCGTGTGCAGGCTTTAACCAAATTTACTTTATCTCTCAGCTTGATTTTTCCCTTGCAGCCCCACCTAGTTCCCTGAATCCATCAGCAGGAGAAGTCCCCATGCCCCTGTTTGCCTTGGACACGGGTACCCCACTGAAGGGCTCGTACTCATCCTAATCGAGAAGTTCTTCCAGCAGCTGCTGTAGCAATGGGGAAAACTGCCCTTACGTAGAGGAGGGATAAATTCCAGCCCCCCTTGGATTAGCAAGAAATCTGTCTTAGAGGCAAGGGTCTGTCTGAGGCATTAAGATGCGCCATCAGTCATTCGTAAGCAGCAGCTCCGTGCTCAGTTGCAGGGGGACCGGAGGAAACACTCCCTTCCCTACCGCAACAGCCACATAATTTCTCCCTTAAAACACTGTCACAGCTCTTTATCTTGGGGATAAATACTGATAAAGCTGCTCTGGCGGGCAGGTTCTGTAAGCGAGCGGCGTGGGAGGGGGCCGTGACGAAGTGCAGGCCCGGCAGCCCACTCAGGCACTTGTTACAAGCACATAAACACTTGCTGCTTCAAGATACGAGAGAAGGGCAGCAGCTGAAAACAAGCTAAATCAGAGGGACTGCGCCGCTCTGCTATTTATCAACTCCTAATTAACTGTTAATTTGCTGGTCTTTAGGTTCAAGCACAGCCCTAATTCATCACAGGCGGCGATGGCAGTGTCAAGGCTGGGGGAAGGCACTCCACGCAGCACTTTAGCACTCTTTTCATTAACAAAAAAACATTACGTGAAGCAATTCATATTGCTGTCTGAGGCAGAGATAAGAGTGCAAGTAAAATGCAGGAGTATTTCAATGCAGCCCGCACCGGGCTGCGATGTGCATGGGCTGCTGCCCTCCCTGCAGCTGCCTGTCCGCCAGGAGCTCATCTGAAGGAGCCTTTCCATCAGCTGAGCAGGTATCTGTCTGCAAAGCCTCCTAGTGATTTTAAATTAGTTTCTGGTTGTATGAGGAATTAGCAACTAAAATAGCCCATAGGAATTGTTATAAAATATTTGTCCCTAGCAGATTAATTGCTCTTTCTTATTCTTTACCTATGTATAGAAAATGCTGTGGTCAATTCACTATAGCTTTATTTTAAGACTGGTTTGTGTTGAGCTTGTGTATATACCCAAACAATCTCATCAGCTCATGTTTTAACACATCATTGCTCCAACAATGCCCTTTCCAAAAGCATTTCTTCTGAGAGCTCACATAATCTAGTATCTTGTTTGTGAGGGCTTGCTCCTTCAATACCTGCATAATAAGTATTTAGGACTATGAATAGCTCCGTTTGGGTGATGAGTTCAATAATGTTGCTGGATTAGGCTACGGATCCCAGCATTGCACCTATTAGTCCATATGACTAGTCCCATGGATTTACCAAGTACATAAAGTTAAGAACATACATAAACCTGAGACTGTAAATGCTCATGGTAGGAAGCACAGCTTATATTGTATCTGTAACACTTGTGGCACTCCCTAAACAGCTTTTAATAGGAATATATTTTCTTTTGTTATTGACAATGTAGTCTCTGTTTCTTTCCAGTGCTATGATCTATACTGACATCCCAGAAGCCAGCCATCACTAAAATTATCATTTCACTCTTGTTATCAAAATATTTTAAAAGGAGCAGCAGCAGAAGGAAAGCATTTCACTTAGGCCAAGATGAAGAAGACTTTTAATATAGAGGCCTTATAGAACGCTCATGACATTTACACACTTTGTGCCACTTCATATCCCCTTGTTGTAACACCTAGTTAATGTTTTCCCTTTATGGTCTTTCAGGCCTGGAACACCTTATTAATGTCAAGCATCTTGCTCTCCTTGGCTAAGGTTGACATTGCTTGTTTAAATGAGCCCTCCCTTCCAGGGGATAATGATTTTGGTGGATGTCTTGAATTAAAGTTAAGGGGAAAGTTATGCTAGTTACAGTGCTTTTTGTGCTCTGATACCAGAAAATGCTCTATTGTTTACACTGAAGTTTGGCAGGATCCTGGTGTATTTATTACAGTCTTGGGAGCTGGGGTGTTTCTTAGCAAAACTTGTTGGTTTATTAGCACTTGAAAATCACCTACTGCACAACAGTAGCTTTTCACTGTGATTTCATTAAACTCATCTGCATTGAGAGGTGACCTGCAAATCCAACACCTCCCTTTCCTCTTTACAGATTCTTGGATTTGGAAAGAATGGCTGAGTTCAACTCTTGTAGCCCAAGTTGTTATTTGCTATTGGACTGTTTGAGCCCTAGTGTAAATGACCTGATCAAAAAGAGTGTTTTTAAGTTTTAACTTATTAATTTTCTTAAGCTTCTGTTGAATTACTGTTTTCTATGTCATCTTATTTTCTACATTAGGGTAATCTCTTAGGCCTAATAGGTTGCATTCACTTTGCAATCCAGAATGGTTCTCATAAATGTGACTTCATTCGGGAACTCCTGGCAGGTCTGAAGCCTGTCAGCCGTGGCCAAAGCTCCGTCACCTTTCTGCAGCTCTCCACGGAGTCTAGATTGTCCTGCCAAGCTGCTGTGAGCTCTGTGAAAGATGGGTGGCTTCAGGAGGGCACAGAACACTTTTTGCCGTATAGTGCACACAAAATTAGAGGTAGTAGACAGGCAAGGACTGTCGGACTAGGACTTATAGACAAAAATCTTGTGTTTTGGATTTTTCTTTTCATAGACACAACATGTGCTGTGGTTGAGCTCACCCCAGTGTTAGTGACAAGCAACTGAACTGTGGCAAGAGCTGGACTAACATAGTAAGAAAACTTAGGAGGGCTTATTTTTGTGAGAGCATTTCAGATGCTGCAATTCAAGCCACTGCTATAGTATAGTCTTTAAATTTCTGCTCAGGACATCCATGTGATTGAGCTGAATTTTCCCACTTCCTATACATGGAACTTGCGTACTAGGCATTTGTATTTTCAGCACACAACCTGTTTGTATTAAGAAAACCATGTGGGTGTTTGGCACTCACATGAAAATGATGAATGGTTTTGCACCTTCAGAGGCGGAAAATGGATTGCCTTTGCGGAGACACCGTGCTGGAGCAAACTGCCAATGAGATGTGAAAGTGAATACTTGTGCCTTGAGCCTGCAGACGGGACGTAGACAGCCATTCTTTGCCCGTGCTGGGTGCTATGATGATTACTCTGATGTAGTCAGTGAGGCTCTGCATTTCTGGGGCAAACAAGCATAGAAACATAGTCACCAAATATGTACTTTCCTCTTTTACCCTTACCCCTCTTACTAGTAAAAGGTATGCTGTACCTTTTCTTTCTGTTGCATTCCAAAACACTCATTATCGAAGTTTTTAAAGTAGGTTTAAAATACACATTAATTTCTGCTCACTGAGCACTTTTCACTTGATCTTTCTTTGTAATCTTGCGCTTGGGCATCTAGAGGCCAGATTTGAATTAGCTCCAGGCATCAGAGAGTTTCCTGGCAATGAGGAACATTTCTTTGGCAGTTCTTTTTTCCCGCAATCCATCGTGGGAGGCAGGTAGGTGTGAGGTGTAACAACAGCAGGTGGAGAGAGAGGCAGGTCCCATGTCCCGATCTTTGCTGGTCCCTTGAAAGCATCCTAAGCAAGCACACTTATAGTCACTGCCGTGTGTCTCTCCTTCTGTTGGTGCTTGAAATGGCAGCAAAATTTTCTTGTGTGACAGTGTTTTGCCAGTGAGCCGCAGGATACAGGTGCTTCTCCAGACTTTCCTGTAAATGAACTCACAGCTGAGAAAGTTATGGAATTGGAGAGGTGGCAAATAGACTGGCACCTGGTTTGTTTCTGCTTTTTCTTCCTCCAAAGCCAGTGTAAGAAGAATCAGGTCAGTTAATTTTATTTTAATATTCTGTTATTATGCAACAGTACGTTAGCATGTTGTATGGTTTCATATTTTGTTTTAGTACTACCTTGTATCAGAAGTGATTCTAGATGAATTAAGATTCACTTCTTCTTTTCTAAGTTAAGTTTAAAATGAAGACATATTTGTTTGCACATCAGTATTACCCGCCAATTACCTGACCTGTGGAATTGACACAGACATTGGCTTTGCTTTTCAGATAATCTTAATTAAGCTATAGGATGGTGATAACTGCTGTTTTAGCAGTGGAAGATACTGAAAAGCAAGAAAAAAAAAGCCTCTTTGGATGAATTTAAAAAAAAACCACAGTACTCCACTATGAAAGGAAAAAATAATCTATATACTTTGTGTTCTTACCACATACTACTACTTTTAGCAGCTTACTTTTCATAAGGCTGCCAGACAGACAACGAATTGCCAGCAGAATATAAAATCTGGCTAGAGTCAGATAAGCCCCTAATTCATTTTGTTGACAGCTTAGATCCCTGTAATGGGTGCAGCCCACTTAAATGCAGCTGTTGACAGCCAACTATTATGAGAAGTGTACGAACAACATGATTTCTGTGTCATCTCATTTTCTATGAGGTAAATGCTTCATTCACTCTTTCCCTTCACAGTCTTTATGTCTATGCAAATACTTCCCAACATAGGTATCTGCATTAAACCAAACCAAAACAAAAAACTAATGATTTCCTCGGTAAAAAGTTTCCAGGGAACTATTACAAATAGTTTTCTATACAATAGTACCTCAATAGTGCTTTTGGGACATACTGACTTTGCTGTGTTTGGGGAGAAGAGCTGTCTGCTACAAGAGCAAGCAGTAAATCTCATTCTTGAGACTACCTTCCGTCCTACTCTAAGACCTGCATATAGGGGATCCACTCACTGCTTCACAGAAACCACAGACTTGTTTAGTGTGAACAACTCAATCTATGTGCATAGTTCCATGAAATACTGTGCTGTTAACAGTCGCATGTAGTATACTACATGTCCAGGACCTCTGGATGTCTCCAGCTGTCAGATCTGGAAATACTAGATGTTTGGAAGGCCTGGAAGAGTCTATGCAGGCATCAAAATTTTTCTGGACTGAACTTCTGTAAGGGCAGGGTAGGATAGGGTAACCCTATGCTTTGCAGACCCCAGCTGTCCAGGAGGGAAGTGTAAAATACTTTCAAAGTTTGGCTGAGTTGGGCTCTGTGGCAGGAAGTTTACTGATAGTTTATGGATTTTTTTTTATTTTTTTTTTTCCCCCTCTCGGATGTCTTTTCTTAAACATTGCCTTTGTTTCCCTCCCTCTTTTCAATGCCACTTCCCTGGGCTCGTTTCTGTGGAATTTTACACAGGCAGCATAAAGAGAACCCCCTCAACCCCAGGGTGCTGTTCTGCCTGTGCAAAATGAAATACTGTACTTTTTATGGCACTCTCCCATGAGAGAAATGAAATACTAAAAGTAGATACATTACTTAAATTGATTAAACAAAAGCTATTTCACTTAAATGAACAGTATGTGAAAGGTCCTTCAAAAAGTGATGACCATTTTGTAGTGGAAAAACTACATACCCAATCTACCACTTAAATCCTTATATTTGCCTGATTATTTTGACTGATAACTTTGTTTTCTCTCTACATCTCTAGATCTTCTTTCTGAGTGACAGTTATATACATCAAAATGATTTAAGACCTACTTCATCACCACATTATCCCTTCCCTTTGACCAATGCTGGAGCCTTCACTGCTAATTCATTTGTCTGCTACAGGAGAGGAAGAGTCCCCTTAAGCTTTCTTATCTTTCCTTTCAAGTTGTCCTGAGACTAATCTAGACTTCCCAAATGCCCTCTTTGTAAATATGTACTCTATCAGGCCCCGTGATATACATGGCTTGTGAGGTGCTGAATGCTGTAATTAGGAGACTCAATTAACAGTGACTTGAAGATGTTCAGCATCTTACAGGATTATCACTAATGCTGGGAACAAAAAGGTGGCTTCTCCTAAATCAAGAGATGTCTGTTTCCTTTAACCTAAGACAAATTTAGGTATTTTCATCTGTATTTTGGATAGCAAGTACTTCAATCTTCAAGAGACTGTTAGTATGACATGAGGTATATTTACTCCCATGACCTAAACTAGATAGCTCTGGTTCCCCATTCCTTTTCATGTCTGTTTTCTTTCCTAGGCTAAGTTAGAAGCCTTTGCCTTTTTTATCAAACTATATTATATATTTCCAGCAGGTAAGAAAATCCACCTGATGTGACTCCATTTCATTAGCCTAGAATCTGAACCTGGATTTGTGTGAGCTTGGAAACCAGCATGTCCTAAATCTAAACAACGTTTGTGCCCACTGACTCTCAAGAACTGCAGAACAAACGTTGGTATGTTTGGAGCAGGGTAGACACCACATTTATTTGCCAACTTTCACGAGAGATCAAAAGAACCAAAGTCACATGGAAATTGCAAGAGGGTCTTAATCAGCATCTACCAAGTATATGGGTGATTCCAGGTAGGTTTCTACTACCTAAAGGTAGCTTGCCGCTGTCATTTCTAGCGCCAACCTTAACCCTCCGGGTGCTGCCCCCAAGGCACAAGGCTCCTGTGGACTGTCCCATCTGTCAGCCCTGGGGGCTGGTGACAGCTGCCACGCTGCTGCCACAGACAGGTCTCTTCATTCAGGGGTGCTTGGTCTGACCGATGTGACTACACAAAGTCCAGGTCAGAGAGAAAGAGGAAGAGATAGCTTGATTTGACTGGATGGTTACATCCCATCCCATCTCCCCAAAAGTCCTCTTTAATGTCTCTCTTCTCTGGATGTGGGAAATCTGGAGGAGGAAACAGAATTTTCAGGTGGCCTCTCCAAAATCCTTCAAAACAAAAGAGAAATTCAATGTGAAAACTGTTTTCTTACCTGTGTACCATGATGAGTGTTAGCTTGGGATTCTGTGCTGCACAGCCCTGGATTTGAATAAGGGCATCGTATCTGCATATGTGAAGTGTGTTTTGAAATGATTGTTAGTAGGATCAGATTAGCAGTAATTTAATTTTAATGGGGTTGTTTGTACTTGTAGATGTTTTAGCATAAATAACTACAAATCATATCTGCCTTTAATTAATTCTCTTGATAAATCAACTTCTCAAATGGCAACAAGTTGCCTTAATGAGGAAAAATTCTTGTTTACATCAACAGCATTTAGCCAAATGTGAAATGTTTATAGCAATAATTCAACAATGTCCTTCAAGGAGCACAAACAACAGTGATGAATGTCCAGGTTGTGCAGTTCTTTCTGTTCTCTTCCCTCCCATCAGATAAATAATTTGTTTGGTTTAAAAATAAATGGCGATGTTTTGGATAAGCAGTAGTTCTGCTAGAGGGGAAATGGGCTAAATTACAGCACTAAATTATTTGCTTGGGTAGGTGAAGGTCCCACCTAGTTTGAAACAGACTGTGCACAGACTCTTGATAAAACACACTCACCCTGAGGTCTGGCTTTATTTTAGCAAGAATTTGATTAATTTGTTACTTTATCAATAAAATAAACTTCAGGTTAAGCTTGCAGTAAAGGCTTGGTTGGTCTGAGGAAGCCTTTGCTCTCCCAGCACCACACAGCTGATTGTTTCTGCCCCTGGTCTTTATTTGATACACCTGCTGCTGTGAATTCCAGCTATTTTTTCTCATGAAAGCATTTTGTCTGCTATGTGGGACCTCACAATTTGCTACAGCCTCCAAAGGGATCCAGAAATGTCTGGAAGATCCATGCTTCATTTCTAGCGTGCACCGCAGCCTTTGCCTCCGTGTCCTTGGCGCTGTTGCCCTTCCCAGGGACCTGTTCATGAGCAGGGATTTTGCTAAATTCAGGTTAGGATTGGAGGAGAAAGAGGAAGGTGGCTATAAAGAAGACATGAAGAAGTCAGTGTGGAAGAGAGGCTTGCTCTGCTTCTTTTTTTTTCCTGAGGAAAACCCAGTCCTTCCAGACAGTGTAAGTTTGGGGCAACAGGGTAAACCCTTGTGGAGGTTTCATATAATTTTTTTTTGGTCTCTGTATTCGTATTTTTAGTTAGAGCAAGGAAGCTGTCCATGGATTTGTTCATGATTAGGGCCAAGCAAGACGTTCTTAGCTTTTTCTCTGAATGCTTGGATTCTCCCTTTCTAACATATTTGTTGTTTGAAGTCTTCTCCCTTTAACTCTTCCATTTTTAATTTGTGAATAAGCTTTATCAACAAAGTCATGTAATATTTTTATTCCTTGAGTTAGCAAGTTCCTTGCTTGTTTGAGTTAGCATCTTGCTGAAAAGTTTGCCTGAGAATTTGTGAATTCAATATTTTATTTGTGCAAATATTTTTCCAGGATTTGTTTTCAGGCAAGTTCCTGTGCATCCTGGGATTAACCACAACATTTTCTGTAGAAGGGTGATATAAAAAGGTTGCAAGCACAGATTAGATGACTGGTTTAAAAGTATTGAATAGATGTACCAAGTATGCATCTTCCATCCAACCTTGTTGGTTATTTTGATTAAGACTGATTGCCACACTTGTAATGAACAGGGTACACTTTTGGACTCTGTTTAGTTGATTTGCACAGTTTGCCTTATCTTTGTACATATACCTGTGTGGATTTGAATAAAAGCTAATATTAATGCAAGTGAACCATAGGTATTTCATAGCAAAAAATCCATCAGAATCTTCTATGCTCTTGTAGAGTTTTATATGTTCTTGTATGATAGTATATGTTATAGCAGGGAAAAAATGCTCTTGTTTCACCATCAGCACTCACCACCTGTGATAATTATCTTTTTTCTTTCATTTGTTTGCTGTCCCTTTTACTTTCCAAAGCAACTCAAATGATTCCTGGAGGAGAAGGAAAAAAAGGATTTTTTTATTTAATAAATCCAAATTGCATATAAATAATACTTTGCAATTATGAGTGTTTAAATTCCAAATTTTTTAGGCTAATCACTTTCAGAAACAAACAAGAGATTGAATTTATATCGCCTGCAGTTGTTATTGGAAAGGTATACCTAGAGATTGCTAAATGAAGTCAGTCCCAGTGCAATTATGATCACTCAAGCATGCTTTCAACGTATCGTGCCAAATTAGGTAGATTTGAGCAATTTGACTTCCTGTAACAAATCTCTAGGGCACTTTTGAGAAAGTACAGACTGTTTACAAACACTCTCGGGTTTCATGAGTAACTCAGTGCAACAGCAGCCCTAGCAGTGCGCAGGCACACACCTGTCAAACCGTGACAGCATGGACTGCTCATGCCACATGTGCTGGAGAAAGACCTCACTCTCTACGTTTTGTTATCCTTTATTTGCAATTTAAAAACTGAAAGGCCACCAAAGTTTTAATTACCTTGGACTCAGTCTTTTGAAAACCAAAATGCTACAATCTGTTAAATGTAAATATTGTTGGCTTTCTGCATTACGTTTCTTCTTTGAATTATTTTTTTGTAGCCAGGGTGCTGGTTTGTTTTTTTTTTTTTTTTTTTTTTTTTTTTTTTTTTTTTTTT
>VZSV01000005.1:3928321-4032714 GCA_013398735.1 Nothocercus julius
AAAAAAAAAGAGAGAGAGATTGTATATCTGGACTATATTTGATAGAGGTATAACAATTTAGCTAATACTTTTAAAGAACTGCTATTGCCCTATACCTGATTGAATTTAGATGGTCAGTATTTACGAAACCACAGGTTTCAGCAGCTCCTTTGCTGATAGTAGAGATCCTAAATTAATCTTACAATTCTAATATATAGTTCTCCCTGAAAACAAGCCAAACATCCTAAGAAGATAAAATTGAATTTTACGGAATGTACTAAATTTTCTCCTATGTCCTCAGCACCCGATCTGTAGAGTACTGCTCTTGCTGAGACGGAGATTGGGTTGCTGTAATGCGGTGATGAACAGCAGTGAACAGCATTTCCCCCCCAGCCCCATCCAATGCACCACAGTGACACGGTTTCTAGGCCAGGGCATGGGGCCCTATCCTGTACCTATATCTGTGCAGCCTGCTTACTACAGTAGTATGTGCTGTCTGTTGAGGGCCTGGAGGCCTGAGGATGTGGGATTACTGGCCAGATAGGCTGGTGTTTAAGTGTTTTCCTGGGTAATGGCCAATATGCCCTGCGCCTTGAAGGACTGAGCTCTAATGAGGTGTTAAAGTGCTTATTCTTCCACAAGCATTTTAATATTAAAATTAAGTCTTTTTACTAATTTTGTTGCACAGCACAGCACGACTACACTGAGCTTCTGTTACCGTCCTGTCCATCGCTGAATTGCAGTAAAATTCTTTACGTGCTGGTTTTGTATAAATATAGTAAAAAATGCGCTGCTTTGAGAAGTGCGTCTTTTGGGGGAGGTGAAAGAAGGAGGGTGGGTGGATGGTGTTAAGAGCAGCCAAATGGAGTGAAATGTTTTCAAGCCCTTCCAAACAGCTACACACACTTTCACTCAGAGATCCTCGGTGAAAGCAGAATCCAATTAGATTTTAGCACTTGGCAATAGCCAAGTTTTCTGCAGGTCACTATAAAAATAAAGATCAGTCCTGTGTGTAATATTAAGGATTAGAAGTGGCACCACTGTGCAGTCTGTTGATATTTTAGTACAACACAAAACCCTCTTGTTATCCTGCTATCTTCTGCACCTATCCCGCCCTTTCCATGACGTATGTGGAGAAAAGGGGTGGTGTGTGCAAAATATTCCATTGTGGAGACCAGCAGCTCATCAACTTATAATACTTTTCACCTGTATAAATGAGGACTAAAAACTCACTGAAATGCTCTGGCAGCTGTTTTCTTCCTCAGTTCTGTGTAGCAGCTGTAATGGCTTGACCTATTGGAGAAAATGGGGTCTCCCCGCTCATGTCTTGGGACTTGCTGCATTGCCCTCCTGGCCTCTCTTGGATTGCTCCCTTACTGCTTTGCAGTTCTGCTCACGTTGTTGCTGCGTCTTGTGTGTTTGCGCTGTGCCTGGGCTTCTTTTGGGATGCAGAGCTCCTGTCCTGCAGTCTGCAGGTCCCTGAGCCCGTCGGTGCTCGCGGGGCAGAGGCCGCCACGGAGCGGCGGACGGGGCGCCGAGGAGCCCAGCCCCGAGGACGGGCCAGGCCGGCGCGCCGCTGCTAAGCGCGTTAGGAAGGTTCCGCTGGTTTAAAATTAACAGTTGTTTTCGTTTTAACTCTGAGGCCGTAGCACAACAACCTGGTTTCCCTCCTGTAAAGCATAAAAACAGCACGCTGAATCCTCACCTCGTAGCCCTGCAGAAATAGGCGCTCGTCGGGGTCCTGAATTAATTAAAAGCTTGCCTAAGTGCTTAATGAGTGTGTGGTCCTGAGCACGCTGTGCTAGAGACCTGGCACTTAAGAGTTTATTGACAGTTAAAAGCACTGTACAGCTAATTATAAAATTAAAGATATTTCATTCTGTAAGATACCTGAGGCTGCCTTAATAACTGATGTTTTAGAGCCCCGGACCAAAATGACTTAGAGCTGTTTTTGAGGAGAGGTGATTCTGTACTGCAGAAAAAAAAGAAAAAAAAAAAAAAAGGCACTTTTTCTACTCCATCCAGCAAGCCTAAACTTAAAATAGCTGCGTGCAGTGCGTGCGCGTCGGCCGGGCCCCGCCGTCCCTGGGTGTACCAGCGGCCGGCCACCGTGGGGGATAACGTTTCGCATGCTGTAGTTCCCTCTTTGTGGCAAAGTGGCAACTCTCTGTACAGAGCATGGCCTGGGTTAAGTAATGTTTGGTACGATAATTTTGGTGCAGTGGGCTGGGGTTTTGATGCCTACTGCATAAACATTTAACTAGCAGTGTCATCACTGGCACTCTTTGTGTTACCGGCTGCTGAAACACAATGCTTAGTATTATGGGAACATCATCTGAAAGCTTTTTTTCTTTTTTTCTCCCCAGCCTTTTGCTTTGCCAATCCATACCTTGTTTACCTTTTTTTCTTTTTAATATCAGTAATAAATAAGAGAAAATACTGATTCTATTTTTTCATGAAACAAGTGATTCACAGCTTTTTTAATAACTATTTTAGCAAATCTTTTGCTATGTTTATGCAGTACTAATCTACTAATTTTAAGAAAACTAGGTGGAAAATATTTGGAAATAGATAGTGTTTATTTTAAAGCAAAAGTTGGTTGACTGCAAGTCTTCTGTATTTAATACTCAGCAGACCTGACTGTGCTAGTTTTAAACCCGATCATAGTTGTGGGCCGGTCTCATCACCTGGCGGTAGCATTTTTAAGCTCGTAGTCTTCCCTGGAGGCTCTTACAGGTGTCAGGCAGGGTGCCATTAGGCCCAGGTGTGGGCAATAGCTTTGGATGCAGCTCTTTAGTACCATGCGGTGCTTCTTTAGAGCTCTATGAAATGAGGAAGGTCCTGACTCAGCAGAGCTTTTAGGTAAGTGAACCCTGACTTCAGCAAGATTGTTCAGGTACTAAAAATTTGGCATATGCTTAAACACTGTATGGGATCGGAACTGTGGCTTGGAATCACAATTAATGTTGTGCGAATAGGGGGAGAGAGGGGAGCCATAGCAATGTTGATGTCCCATTAGCCGTTAACTTCATTAAGAATATGGGCTGCAGCTGACCTGTACAAGTGAAGGTTTGGGATAGTTCTGGAGGGCTGAGCTGCTGGTGGTCTAAATGTGCTCAAGGGTGAATCTGTTACCGCACTGCCCGTGCTGCTGCGGCGTGCTGCAAACTTCTCTTCAAGCTACTGCCCGCTGCTATACAAGGTCTCTGCATGGGCTCAAATTTCGCTTGGTTGGGGTTTTATTTTTGTTTTTTTTCTTTTTATAAATATCTGACTTTTTTTAAAGAGTCACTGCCTAAAGAAAAGACTCAGTAAGGAACTGCCTTTCTTGGAATTGGGAATAGGGGTAGGTGGTGACTTGAGGGGGGATCATCAATGGTGAAAGGGGCCTCTTAGGGTATGAGAGGCAAGGAAGGAGACAGAGAAATGCCCTGTGTGAGTAAGGGACAAAGAACGACATAGCCATGGTCTATAACCTAGATGGCATGTACAGGGACCAATGCTCTAGCTGAGCAATTCACAGATTTGGGTGCCTATGGAGAAATGTTCTTGTAGGGTTATGGGAGAGAATAGTGGGAAACGAGCACAGAGAGCTTTCTTGTTAGGGGAGAATGTTGTCTGTGTCTCATATTTCCCACAAAAAACTGTTGGACAAAAATTGTTCTTGCTTTAGAGGAGAGTGAAATTCTTACTGATTCCCCGTAAGTGCAGGATATGAATCCTGAAAGTGTCTTTGTCAGGTTAGATTTTAAAGTGTTTATGAAAGGGTATGTCTTAAGCTGCTTAACAGCAGTAAGATATGTTAAAGCTCTTGTTTACAGCTAGAGTACTAAACAAGTCCGCAGCCTGAATTATACTTAATAACATTCACAGCCCAACTGTGATACTATTGCCTACTGCTGGTTTCCAGTTTTGCCCCTCACGTTACCCCCTAACATCTCCTATCCCTCTGGAGGCTCCTGAGGCTCAGCCTGAGTTTAGCATGCTGTGTATGGTAAATAAGCACTAACAGGCAACATCTAGAGTTATTTCCAACTTTGAACATTTTTCCAAGAAATAGAAAGGTCAAGTGGAGTGAAGTTTTTAAAAATAAATACGCCAACAAAGAAAAGAATTAATTGCAGATTTGAAATAACATAATGACATCGAAAAATAGCAAAACTGGATTTGTAGCTTGAAATCTTATTTCAAATGATTTATATTCATCATATTTCTGCTTGTAAACAGAGATTAGAGAATAAACTTAATAAATCTCCCACTAAGGCACAGAAAGGCACATGTGCATTGTTAATGTTTTAAAAGTTCCAGTAAAAGCTTTAGATTTCACTAACAGGCAGACACATTTTCTGTAATGAAAGACGAGTAGAAAATACTTTCCTGTGAATTAATGAGCTAATTTTTGGATTACATTCACAGCTGTTACTACATAGGCTGGCTTTGGTCATTATAATATGTTCTGATAGTCCCCCTAGTAACAAGCAAAGCAGTCTCTCAAGCTATGAATAGTTCAAAGCTTTTGATTGCACACAGGTCCTTGAAGCCTCCAGTCAAGTGCTTTCTGTAATGCACGTTCTGGTTCTGAAAGAGCATCCAAATGACAGAAGCTTGCACGAAGGCCTGCTGGAGCAATGCTTTCAAGATGTTGGTAATCAGCTAACAGCAGACATTAAGAGCACCTATTACAGCCTTTGCCATGCAGGTTTGGGGATTTCTGTGTTCCTTCAGGAATGATCAGACTTAATCTCAATAATTTAGAGCACAGGCCTTCCAAAAGAGATCCAGGCTTGTCACGTGTCACGTTGTTTTCTCAGTGTGTTTTTTTTTCCTTCAACTTCTAAGTTTCATCTGCTGAAATTTTTGAAATACAACATGTGTGCTGAATGGCTGTGCTGGTAAACCCAACCTCACTATCTCTCCTCAGGCAAGGCTTTAAATGGGAATTCTCTCTGAGAAAGGCCTGAAATGCTGACCTGTAGTTGCGTTAACTTCGTGAATGGTTTAGGGTTTGCCTTTGTGTTCCAAACTTTACTTCTATGAGCCCTCAGGTCCCCTTCATGCTTTGTGCATTATACACTTTCCATTAACAGATGCCACATGTTAACAGCTTTAATAGAACTTATTAGGTTTAATGGGATGGTGGTAGGGAAGTGGTAAGCAGAATGATGGATAGTTACAATTCATCCATTAAGAAAGCTTACTTTAAAAGTCTTTGTCGGTGTTTTACCTGTGTTTAAAGCACCTCTAAAGTGATCAATTAGCCAAGAACTTTTAAACAAAATTTAAACCTCAGAGCTGACTTGCAGCCTAACAGAAAGGATGAAAGATAAATGACTTTTGTAGCACCTCAGCATTTAAAATAATGCATGTATGGAGGGTAATTGCATCATTTTATGGGCTTTCATTTACATAAAAAGGAAATCAGTGGTTGACATATAACAAAATTATATGAGAAATAACCACAATTTACTGTACCGTGCACTAATAAAATTCGGTTTGTTTAAAATGGTTTGTTCATGAGATGTTTGTTTGCACAAATGATAATGTAAGCAAATGAAAATGTTTTGCAATCCTGTTTTATTTCCTTGTTCATTACAAATGCTGTGCATGCTGCAGTAAATTTTATAGTGAAATATTCTTAGCCTATACATTTTGTAAATAAAATGAAAATAAAAAGGCTAGTAATCTACCATGCAACCAAATTTCTCTACTGTGAATTTAAAGGAAAAATGATCTTGTTGCTCTGTTAGAATGTAAAGTACCTTATTAAACTGAACTTTCTCTGTATTTCAGGTTTTAAAACGACTTTTTAAAGACATTTGCACAGGTTCTTTCTGGTGTTACTCTGAGATATTGCTGGAGATGTGTAAATGTGCAATAATTCAGCTGCCTGGTGAGCTTGAATAATCATTTTAGTCTAATAACAGGTTGTAGCCCACAGAGAAAGGAAAACATTCTTGCTACTGCCATTTCTGTATTAGCAAGACAATGTCCTGATGCTGCTTGACAGGTTCTGTAATAAAATGCTGTGTCTGTGCAGCCTGATCCATGTTCCATTTTATGACTTTTAAATACGTTGTTAATTATTTTGGGACAAGTATTTATATCCATGTTTCCATACACTTCATGCTTGTGCTCTGCAAGAGAAGCAGGGGCACTGGTGAAAGGTAATGTTAGTGCAAATGTGCCCCCTGATTTGGGCACTTTGAGGGAAGGGGACATTCAGGTAAAGCATCAAAATTAGGATGGCCTTAGCTTGCGTGGTGCTGATGCAGCTCTGGGCAATGTTCAGAGCGGGGTGAGCTGAGTGCCATTCCCGTGCTGCTGGCTCAGAAAAGTGACAGCAAAAGCTGCGTTCTCCTTGCTGTGGAGATTAAGACTAATTCCTCAGATTTCTCTTGAAAATATTTGTATCTGTTATTTTTCTGAAAGGTGCAGTTGTTACTCTGGGTGAGAATGAGTCTATATTTAAATTACAGAATATGAGTAAGAGTTTATTTATATCCAGTCAGTTCCTTAAATGGGAAACAATGCACTAGTGTTTGTTCTAATGCATTATTAATTTCAGTCTGCTGGATTTCTTTTCTTCTAGAGTATGAACCTATTGTCAAGAAACAGCAGAATTTTGTGTATATTTAAATATATACGGATTCCCGAAGTTTGAAATGGTGTGATTTGTGTGCTTCACAATATATTTACCCAGAAAGCTTTGGCTCAGGGCATCTGAGACTCAGTGTGTTCCTACTTTTTAACTCTGTTTTGATTTTGACATAGGAAGACCAAGTGGCAGAAGGTCACACACTGAGCCTCTGACTCAGCTGGAATTAAGAACTGAGATATCTCCTCTCTCGGTGTCTGTTGCTTGAAGCACTGCAGACCCACCTGGGCAACCACGGATGAGCAGTTGCTTGTACTGGTAGTTCCTCTGAAATCAGCCGGACTACTTGCTCTAACAAGAGGTCATCAGAGATTAACGTTGCAACCCAAGGTGTCTTTCAGGATGGAAAGTAGTGAAGACTTTGCTGCTATGCTGGAAGATTTTCTGTTCTTGTGTCTTCAGGTTTTAACCCAGATCCCCCCAGTCTCGGGAGGATGTGAGCGAGACCTTCATTTCCCTTTGCTTTGTGGGAAGAGGCAGCGTGCTTGTGGCTCCTAATTACACAACAGCACAGGGGTATGTGATGTGCGTCATGTGGGTGCAATGCTCTTTGTGACTCTCTTTTTTTGTAGGAAAGGCCACAGATTAATGGTTAGAAAAAGCTTTGGGAGCCTCTAGTGGTTTTGTTGAGGGAATTTCCGTGAATGTGTCTTGTGTGTGTATGGGAGTGCAGGAAGAGGGAAGACTTGGTCTACTGGTCTTGTCTATAGGGTAGATTTGAAGAGTTGTCCATGTGAGTATAAGAAAATCTGAGTCTAGGCAATAGAACTGAATGCAGTAACGGGGTTTTTTTTGTTTTGTTGTTGTTGTTTTTTGTTTGCTTGTTTGTTTTTTCACAGCTTTAGTGGAGAAACCAGCACACTAGGACAACTCTTGAGCCCTGTATGTGCAGCTTCCATTCACATGAATGCATAAATAGAGATTTAAACAAGTCTGGACTTGTTTAAATAAGTCGGGATCATTTATGTTTTTGCTGCATTTCTTCTATAAAACTACAGTAAAATCATACTACTTTCTCAAAGAAGGGCAGTACTTTTATGCTGTATCTGCAAACAATTAGTCAAAAATGGTACTTATTTGAACTATAATCTTCTTAATCTTCCTATGCTAGAAAATTCCCAAACTTTGAGCCAATATTGTGACAGTTAGTTTATTATTTGATAACACAGGCATTCTGTATAACAACGTTGCTCTGAATATGGAGTGTCCTTTAATCAAGTGCAGGACTGGAAACAAATCATGGATGTGTCAATCTCATAAGTGATAGGAAGTCATCAACACTGATTTGCTCTGCAGAAAGCACACAGGCAATGTAAACTGTCTTTTTTCCCACCCTCTCCCCCTCTAGAAACTACCTGGACTGCCCATGCCACTACCCAGAGAAGCCTATCCTCTTAGTTCCTTTCTTCTCTGGCTGAATGGATGCATATTTCCATAGATCCTGGTTAAGGTAAGGTTTACATTTGCTTCTAGAATTGCTAGAAACAGAGATGAGCCTTTAGGAAATGTACATGTGGAGGTGATGGCTATGTGTTAATTTTCGGTACAGACCTTGAAACAAATTTGGCATGATCCTAAAATTAAGCATAAATATTGGACCAATTAGCTTCTCCTCCACTGTTTTGTCTTTCCTCAAATTTATTCTAACCTCCAAGCTGCTGAAGATTTCCTGATAGATGCTGTTTCTTGATTATGGCACTGGTGGCATTCATTTCTTGGCCCACAACTCCTATTCTCTGTCTAAAAGGGTTAAATCTTTCAAGACTGATGCCTTGTTCTCCTGTAGAAAATGGAAGGCTTGCATATGTCTAGCAAGTCGGCCATTCTAGCATTTGTAGCTTTGGAAACAAAAAGACTGTGAACACAATGCATAAAAATACTGTTTTAGATAAAGTTTCAAGATTTATATTTCTTCATGTAAGCTTCAGGCTTTACAGATAAGGGGACATGAAACACGGTTCCCTTCTAAAGTTGGTGGATTCTGGTGTATCTTTGCACTGTATACCTAGAGCCAGACCAAAGGAAGAAGGTGCACAAAGTGCTCAGGGGAGAACCCCGAGTTGTGCATGCACCACGCAGTTACCAGCAAGGCCTGTCCTGCCTTTTATCCAGCAGGTAGCTATGCTAACATTTGCTGTTCGATATCTTCTTTTGACAGTTAAAAAGGGAATGACTGTGGCAAATACAGTTATCACTGCTATTTTGTACAGCAACCAAAACCAACTCAGTAGCACTGCCACGGTTCAGTCCCACAGAAGCAAGGTCTTCATTCATTTGTATCGGTCTCTCTTTCTCTGAGATTGGCCATCAGCACCAACAAGTGGGAGTCCTTCGGGGTGAGGGAGGTCCAGGCTTTACTGTCACTAGCAGCTTTGTTTATAAGCTACTTGAAATTGTTGTTGTAGGTTGTTGTAGGTTGCTTTTCCTTTAAAAGACAAGTTAAGAATCTCAAATTGATAAAGCAGCATGGAGCATCTTAGGAGCCCTGATCTGTGTTTCTTAGTAGACGCTGGTGACTCCCTGCAAGGTTTATCGATGCTGGGTCAGCACTGAGCTGATCATGGTGATGCGGCTTGTGGTTTGGGACTGCCTTGTGCCTGTCTCGGAGCTTTCAGGAAAGATCACAAACTGCTGCAGAAAGCTTTCTGGATTGCGCTATAGGAACAGCGGCCAAGGTGCTGGAAATACTATTCCCCCAACTTCTTGTATCTAAAATGTTCTTGGAACTTTGCTGGAAACTTGCACCCTGATCCAGCAAAGATCTCTCATATGTGAGAGGGCCTGTAAGTACATGAGCTGTCCTATACGGTTTCAGTGGACCTATTCAAGGTGTAAAATGGAACTTCTGCCGTTTGTTTGTTTGTTGTCAGACCAAGGCCACAGGGCTAAAACAGTTTAGCAAAACAAATGCTGAGAAAAGAACCACAAATTCAATGTTAATATTTCTTTCTTGAAACCTTCATGAATCAAATCATGGTACTGTGACCAACCTTGCCAGGTTGGAAGTCCTTAAATGTCAGAAACAAGTACTGAAAGTCCAAACAAGCATCACTGACATGAATGTTCTCAGCCTTTGGGATGTGCACAAGTTCTCTGAATCCTGTAACCCAAAGTTGCTCCACTTCTGCAAATACTGAGCTGTGCTAGTATGGAGAAGGTGGGATCTGCACCTTGCTGTCTCAGGGGTTAAAGTGCTGTACTGGCATGGAAGTATAGTCATTTTCTGCTTCTTTTTAAGGCCATGGAAATTCCAGTGATGAATTTTAGGGAATGGCTGAGGGTTTTTAAGGCTATTTTCACAGACACATTCTGTAATAACTGACACACAGTAATTTATACTAATTCTGAACCTAATATTCTGCAGCTTTCACAGTAATGTCTGAAAAAAATTACTCTTTGCCAAGATCCCTCATAAATTTCTATAGCACATTTATGTTTCAAATCTGCATTTAATTTAGATTTAATAAGACATTTATAGTATAGCATATTCAATAAATGCTGAGTGATTAATAAAACCTGTGGAGGATTAACAACTTTGTAATTCATACTGGAGATGCCTACCTAAGCTATTAACGTGGCTGCAGATATACCCCTCTTTGGAGTTGAGCTGAGGCCCCTAAACTAACACATTGCCAGTGAATGAAGGAGAGGACTGGGAAACTGTTCCCTGCACCATGCAATTGATTTGCCCTTCTCTTGGACCTGTAGAAGATGGGAAGCCTGAGCTCCAGTGAAATCAAAGTAAGTGTTACCAATGAGCTGTGGCAAGATGAGATTTCATAGCTCAATTTTCCTCATTTTTCAAGACTTGTTGTGAGACTTATTTTTAAAGGAAGCAGCAAGTGGATATCAGTAGCCTAAAAGAGCATGATTGTGAATGATACGTATTTAAGAGACATGCTCTTAAAACAAGTGTGTGTATGTCTGTAATTCAGTAACTAAGTAGGGATTGTCACCTAGGAGAATCCCTTTAAGAAAGCAGGGAAGGGAGTGACAGTGACTCTGACAAAGGGTGCATAGCCTGAAGGAGAGCCAGAAACTCAGGAGCACTTCAAAGATTTGTAGCAAGGATGAAGCAAAGGAAAAAGCAGAAATCACATGAGTTTGAGCTCACAAAGTGCTGCCTTGTAGACAAGGGGCAGACAGAGATATCGGATACTCTTGGGAGTGCAGATATTCAACCCAGTGATTGAAAATATAGAACATTCTCCTGGAATATCTGTCACTTTTTTTCTTGCTTCACAACTAACACCCTTGTTTTGTTTCTAACAAAGGGTGCTCCAAGGTCTACAATTTCTGCTTATGCAGTAAGTTAAACAAAAGTATTATGATATATGTGAAACTGTCATGTAAGGTTCAGGGACTTGGGCTCATGTGGGCAAACAGGAAAATAGTCCAGGATCTTCTGACTTTCCCCAGGGCAGGATGGGCCTGGGGTGGGGGGCTACTGGGCACCCCCAGCAGCCGTGCTGCCTGGCCAGGAGGTAGCCCAGCCTCCGCTGGAGGCCAAGGTGGGGCTCCTGTCTCGCAAGAGGAAGATGAACGAGGCCTGGACACTGCCTTGCACAGTGCGGCCTCAGTAATTTCTTTAGATCTTAACTGAAATGTTTGGGATGCAGCGTGGCTGAGTTAATACGCTGTGTAGGGAGGCACAGACGAGCAGGTTGGCAGTGGAAGAGCTCGCCTCGGCGCCTGGGGCTGCTGCTTCCAGCTCGGATGCTTTCAGCAGGCCACGGCTGCC
The DNA here is from genome assembly GCA_013398735.1 of Nothocercus julius. NCBI lineage: Eukaryota > Metazoa > Chordata > Aves > Tinamiformes > Tinamidae > Nothocercus > Nothocercus julius. The sequence continues at coordinate 3,939,697 of VZSV01000005.1, forward strand.
TCGCTAGGATAAACCCTTCAACTCTTCACAGGCAAGTGGTGCGCAGCCTGCTCCACTTGATTCCTCCTTTAAGCAGTCTTGAATACAATAGACAAAACATTAGAAATATTAGACAAAATAACAGAGGAAAAAGTTAATTTTCCCTGTCAAAATATATGTTTTTATTGTTTATGCAAACCTGACAGCTTCTTTTAGTTTGTGGCATGAAAAATGAAGATTATTTCTTTCAGCAGTGAAAGCACGATAGTTTTCTTCAGTAAATCAGATCAGTCCGGACATGCAGAACTCTGCCCCGTGGTCTGATAACATCAGGCCATTTAATCTTGCAAAATACCTGCTAACAAGTCAGCAACAGGAAGCTGTTGAAATGTGGAAGAAAGAGTGATAGCATCACCTTGCACTATTCATAAAATAACAATATATTTTTTCATGTGACCTAGGTACTAAGAAGCATTTTACTAGCCAAACTGTAAGAGAAGCCTTTGTTTAAAAACTGGGGAAAAGTACTTAAACCTCTCATAAAATACTATCTGGGTTTGACAAGTTTATCTAGTAGTACCGCTGAGATCCTCAACAATGTTTCTGCAGTGAAAATAAAGAGCATTTTATTTGAGGGTGGGAATATAATTATTTAGAACAGTAATAACAGTTCAACTCGATACTCTCAGGCTGTCTATTCTGAACTTTTAGCCACTTCTGAGCATTGACCGAGCTGGTAAAACGCCGGCCTTGCGCGGGGGCGCAGGTTGTGTGCGGGAGCCGCGTCCCTTCCCGAGGCCGCAGTCCAGGCGGGCGCAGCAGCGGCTGCGGGAACGCGGCCCCGGGCTGCGCTCCGCGGAGCAGCCGCGCGGAGCCGAGGGCGGAGGCGCCTCCCAGCTCCGCCACGCGTTCCGTGGGGAAGTTATCTGCTTCGTTAATCCGTCCTATGCTGCACCGCGACATCTCTAACATTGCACTGCCCTTACTTCGGTGGTGCTAAGAGGTTGTTGGGGTGTTGAGGAGAGTATTTGAACCCCAAAATAAACAGCACAAAGCAAAGCTGGGCTCGGCTGGAGGGACAGGCCGGCACCTCCGTGGGCAGCACATCCTGCCACAGGTCCAGCCCAGCGCGATCGTGCTCTCCTCAAACGCGTTATTTGAACAATTAAAGGGTTTTCGGATTCCCTTTCTGCTCCGTAGTTATCTCGACAACTAAGACACGGATTTTTGTCTGCCGTAAATTATAGTTCAAAGTTACAGGCATAAAAAAATTGTATGTTTTCATTTCAAACCATAGAGAATACTCTGATCAGTCATAACTAAGTATAGTGATACATTTCTAAGGCAGTAAATGCAAGTAATTCAATAGATTTATTGCACAGAGTTTAGCTGAAGAACTAATGTTAAAGAAGTTCTTTTCATTATCACATTTTTCAATTTCTACTCTGTTAGGATTTATTCAGACATTCTGCTTTCATTACTGCCTATTATTGCTGAAATTCTTAGATTTTTTTGCCTTCTATTCTTGAACCACCAGACAAGGGAAGGAAGGGTGCAATGCTGGTATCTCGTAGCCTGTTTTATTTTCCCCCTTTAAAAAAGAAAAAAAAGGCAGCCATCCCATTATGTAATATGCCAGAATCAGGAAGTCTCTAGTTTTGGAACAAACCACTTTGGCCAGTTAACAACAGATTTCTTTCATTGCTTTGGCATGTCAGTGATTACTGCAGTGCCGAGCTCTGGCGGAGCCTCGAAAGTGGCCCCAATTCATTAGGCCGGGCGAGGGCAGGGGTCAGGAGCAGAACCCCGCGATTGGGCACCTTGCGCAAAGTGCCCGTCCTGGGAGGAGCCGCTGACATCCTTGATTTTTCCCACACGCAGACTGTTGGTACAAGATGCAGCCTGGGGAGGAAAGGGCCGCGGACAGGATGATTGGGGACAGCTGCTCCCCAGAGGCTCTGCCGCACTAAGTGCCCCCCGCTTCCCGCGGCCTCGGGACAGGAGAGGTGTCGGGCCACAAAGAGGCGCAGATGGAAGTGAACAGGATTAAGCAGCGCTGATTAAGTATAAGTATTTTTTCAGTAATGTAATGGCACTTTAAAAAAAAATAAATGAGGGGGAGGAGGTGGGGATGGAAGAAGGGGATGGTGCCCTCCTGAACCCGGTCCAGCGGTGAGGGGTGGCCAGGGCGCAGTGCCCTCCCGAGGCTGCCTCTGCCCCAGGAATCACAGAATCGCACGATGCTTGTGGTTGGAAGGGGCCTCCAGAGATCACCTACCCTGCTCTGCAGCACCTGGCCCTGGCCCCTAGGGCCTCAGAAGATGTGGACTTCAATTCTGGGCCTTTATATGAGTATCAAACCCAATCCCGAGCCCACCAGGGTTGTCAGCAATGACTGCAGTGGACTTTGGATCAAGCTGGTGCAGTTCAAGAGCTTTTGCATTTTCTTAACTAATGTGCACTGCCCTTTTTTTTTTCTTTCAAAGGTAGAATTAATTGTAGCAGGTGTTCCATGATTCCCTACTGCTGCTGCCTCAGTGCTAAAAGCTGTGAAAATGAATGGATAAATCCTGCTGCTCTAAGTGGGAAGTTTTTGGTTACCTCACAATTTTTTCCAAATTTAATTTCTTTATCAGGTACAATAGAGATGGATGAAGAACAATATTTTCTTGATTCTCCTCTGATGCAAAGTAACATCCTTTCTTTTTTAATTACTTTGACACTAAAATAACAGCTCTTCAGTAAAAAAAAAAAAATGAAAACACCTATAGTAGTGTGATCAGAGATGTATAGAAGAGACTACCTGCTATGCAAAATAAGTGAGCTGGTTTATGATGTTTTGATTAGTCCATGTCACAGGCCAACAGTTAATTGTAACTAATACAGAATGCACGTTTTTTTGTTGGCAAGCCTATGTGGTCCCCTCTCCTTTCATCAACTTTCTCAGTGCTAGTGAGGTTCAGCAGTGCTCCGGCTGCCTGGGCTGGCATGAGAATCTAGTATTGAAGTGGTGATGCAATATAATGTAAGGTTTCTATTGTTCTTGCTGATTTCCCCATCCCTTTAAATCAACAGTTAAATCAGAATCAGCCAAAAAGTGTTTTAATTTTTGTCTTGGTTTACAAAGGCAACAGTACTGGGAGGTCCTGTGGTCCTGGCCCACAACAACTGAGAGCAGTTAGCACCTCCTGGACCAGGGCCTGCGCTGCAGTTGTCAGACCCCCGCATTTCCACATCACTCAGATGCTACCAAATTCCTTCTGCTTCCATCAAAACCTTCATTGCACTTCACTGTATACGTAAAGATTACATAAAGAAGGCTGAGCTAATCCAAAAGAGGAGAAATTTCCAAATCCATAAATTTTACTGTAATCTGAGAAAACTCTCTTCAGGTTTTTTCTGTGCAAATTGCTATTGCAAGTGGCAGGAGCAGACTGACAAAATTGCCTTTATAGTTACTGCCAACTCCCTACAACCCCGTACAAACTCACCTGTAGGCCTTATTTTTCAGCCCTGACTCTTTCTAATTGTATGATAAAAAGAAACCAGAATGGTGGTGTTAATGAGATACTTAAGCTTCTAGTGTTCGCAAAAAAATGGATGGAATTTAGCTTGGGATTTTGCTTTATTTTCTCATATTAGTGTAAAAGTCCTTTGAGGTGTTAGACTGTTAGTCCGTGATGGTGGAGCTCTGTTTAGCTGTAGGATAGTTGTAGTTTGGCCGAAAGGAAAAGAAGCCGCGGTGAACGCGGCCGCTGCTGAGCTCGTGTCTCAGCCACGGCAGCAGCCTGAACCTTTTCCCTGGCCTCTTTTCTACCAGTATCGGTGATTTGGGGAATGAAATATGTACTTAATAGCAGTTAAGTTATAGTTAGTAATTGAGTTATCAGTAATATCAATCTAGATCCTGCATTCACTAGCAAGCAGACCTCAACCTGTCCCAGGTAGCTATTTTAGTTTATCTGTCTTGCGGTCAGAGAACATGGGCAGGACTTACTGCTCTCAGAATGTTTTTTCTTAAATTATTTTTGTGTTGTCAGGGAAAGTATAATTTTATACTCATATAATCAAGCAATCTTTTTTTGTTTTGGCCTACCTTGAAACAGCTGCTGAGGTGGCAGCTGCAACGCTGTTTTTGTGAACCCAAATATTGCGCTTGCTGGTATGTAAATGCCTGGTCCGAGTCCTGCATTACATACGAAGCTGAAGATGTGCATGGAGCATTGCTTAAGCATTCGCCATGGATCTGTTCAGTCACCACAGTTTTATTTTTTTGTTCCAACACTCATTTTGCTTAGGTGATAGGAAGCAATAGTCTGCTCCTGTAATACTGAAAAGCAAACATTCTTATAACAGAAAATCTCAGGTGGCTGAATGATCATCGAAGTCCTGAGTATTTGACTTTGCTGCGTTCCAGTTGGAGGGCCGCAGAAATGGGGAGGTTTGTTTGAAATGCATGTCTGTTTATCTACACAGGATTTCCAAATCATTGTGGTATCAAAACCACAGGCAAAATGCAAGATCTTCATTCAAAATTGAGACTAAAGTAAATTCCCTGTTGCATAATGGAACAATCTCCAGTTCTCAGCTAAGCTAGGATGAATTCATATTTTGATTCTCCTATACATTGATATATTTAGTCAGCTCAGAATCCCCAAGTTGCGGTCCTATTGCCCTGGAATTAGCAGCCACTCCAATTGGAAAAAAAGAAATTTAGTTGGATTATGTGATGAGATTTCCATCTGGAATCACGACTGCCTCTTTTCATAATAGGTCCAAAGATATTTTCCCCTACATTAGCAGAGAAAAAGACTAGCAATTTCCATTGCTCTAACTCTCTAAGTGTCTTTCACTTTACCTCTTTATTGGAAGTGATACTGTCCTGGACAAGATGATGACTTCAGTGTAGGCTGGATTTTAAAACAGTCCAGTCCAGTCATTGAATCTATGCAAGGTCTGCTAGGAGCCAGAGCAAGTAGGTAGGTACAGTAATTTAGTATGATGTGGCATGATTATTTTTGTATGATATTATATAATGCTTATTAATTTTTTTTGTAGCCAGACTAAGATGGCTAATCATGTTTAATACAAAATCTGCTACTTGAGCTATACAAAAATACATCTTTTATTTATATAGCCATATGTGGTGGAGACACAACGTATTTTACTCTAGAGGAAGGAAACTTCCCACTGCATCTTAATTTGAAGTAAATATTCTACTGTTTATTAACAGGTTTAATTTTATGGTTTAGAAAAACAATCTTTCTAATCAGACAGATGAGGAACTATTTAGAATGTAAAATTACAACAGTCACAGTTAGTCCCGATGTGGATACTATAAGCTTTGTGGTTAAGAAGACATACCTCTGTTCAGTGTAACTAAAACTGTGCAGGCAAACAATTCAACCACTGGAAAACAATGGCTGGCGGTGGAGTTCAGTGAATATCAGATCTCGTATCTACATGGGCTTTCCAAATTTTGGCTTCTATTTCCTGAGTGAGGACTGTGGCCAGAACTCTGTATCATGGAGGCAAAACTGGCAAGTTTCAAACAGGTCCAAGATGTGACAGGTTCAGAAGTTCGAGGACTTTTCTCTACTGTCTCCAAACCCTCAAAAGTTGAAAGCTTTTGTTGCCCAAATATTTTTATAACATGTCAATAATTATAAAGGTAGCAATCGACATGAAGGGCCTCTTTCATAACAATATAACTCTGCTGAATCATTACTTGGAAGGAGTTTTTAGATGAAGCTGGATAAAAATGGTGTCCATCAGCTTTTTGGTGATGGATGTCAGCAGTATTACACCTGCATCAAATTTCTGTTAGAACTTCAAAATCTGCTATGGTTATGAATCTTTTGCTAATTCTTCTGATATCTTCACATTATAGTTCAAAATGTTGCCCCTGTGCCCAGGGGCACCCTGGCCCTGGTGCTGTCTGCGCTGCTGTGTCTTTGTGTGCCTCAGGTACGAGAGGGTAGTTTAAAGGCATTCGGAAGTGGCATGAAGCAGCGTATTCACTTTCCTGTCCTTTGGGATTATGTTAGTAAGAAGCAAGGAGGTTTGATTTAGCTATTTCTGTAGCCTTAACCTCGATCTGCAAATGAACAGGGTGACTTGTTTGGGAACAAGTGTTTGTTTATTAAGAGGCACCTGAGCAAAGTGTGTGCCCAGAATACCCTCAGCGTGGATAAGCACTGTTCAGTGGTTTCCAAATGCCCAGATGAAGCCAAGAACTAGGATGACTCTTCCTGTTCTGTCTTTGAGGTGCAAGCAGTGCCTGTTCTCAGGGGTGACTTTGGTGGTGGTCACAGTACTGCAGTTAGTGAAGATGAAGCCATACGCTTCAGTTTGGCTAAATATTCAGCTGTGACTCTACAAAAGTAGTCTTATATCCCAGTGTAACCCAGGCTTTCTTGCCCGAATATATAGGAGAAAATATATTAAAAAGTGCAACATTTTATCCAATAATGAATGTAACAGAGAAAAGCTTTCTACCATTTTTTTTTTTATAGAATAAACCTCTTTCTCCCCTGCTAGCAGTTTGCTCTATGCTCTTCATGGATTCATGAATTTGTAGCCAACACAGACATAAAAATTCCGTCTAGATCAGGCCATAACCTAGCGGAAAAGGTAATAGAGAAAACTTGCAAACGTAATGCAATTCGGTATGTTAAATAGAGTAGATGATCAGAGAAGAACAGATAGCATCTCTTAAATCACCACCATCTAAGAAGGCACCTATAGAGGCCCATCTTTGGACCAAAGAAATAAAATATGGGTTAAAAAAATTTCCTAAAGGTGAATTGCAGCATATCAGTGATTAGGAATTTGGCATTATTTCTCAAAAAGGGCTTTTACTTTGCAGGTGGGTCCCAGGCATTTCTCTGTAGGTCACGGTGGAGGTTATGTTTCAGGTCAGCAGCCTAATGAGGAGCTGCCCTGCCAAGCAAAGGAATTCCATATGGCCTTTCTTCCCTACTTAACACATTATGAAAGCTAAAAGAAACACCATTTGCAACAGTTTGGGGCTGTTGAGAATTCATGGGATAAACAGGAATAAATATGCAATGTAGTTTGTGAACAAATACTAACAAAATTAGTTTTGTACCAAGCAATATTGTTTTCCTGCTGTTTTAACAGATTCTGTCAGTTATTGTTTAGCATACCTTGGCAGCATTTAAAAAGATTTGTTCTGTAAACAAGACCCCACTTAATTGTTTACCAGCATCTCCTTTCTGTTTAATGTAAGTACAGGCAGCTTCCACATTTGTTCTGCAAGCAAGAAGCCATGGAAATAAGTATGATGGGCTTGTGAACTCTCGGATATTTCCAGGGAAATCAGTCACACACACACACACTGGAAGTTAGTTGTCCTCTACATATAATGTGATCAAAGGGCTATAAATCTGGTGCACAGGTGCTGCACGTTGGGAGCAGGGGAAGAACCACCCAATTGTCCAAAGTGAGAAGAAACCACACACGGACATATTTTTGAGACTGCCTTGAGCTTAAATAGCAAATGTTAGGCAAAAAAAGTAATGTCCAGAAAACTCCTGGCATAAAAATGGAGAAAGAAAACTGTTAAAGCATTTTTGGATTCGTCTTGTCTATCTATGAGCCTGTTTCTCTCACTTTCCGTTTTTGAGCAGGGGTTGAGAGGTTGTGGAAGGGATAGACTCCAGATGTCAGTAAAACGAAGAAAAAAAATCAGAGCTGATCCCACCAGAGAATGTTCTGAATCAATGGACTCTATATCCCCCAAGCCTGTGAACCTCAGCTCCCTCTCACAAAGGCATTATCTGTGCCAGGAGCGATTCTGCTTTCTGACTGTATTTGTATTACAAGCTTATTCATATTCAGAGGAAGTGCCCTAGGTCGGTGAATGTTCAGCGAGGTAACCCCAAGGTCAGGTTTAATTGCTCTAAAAGGTGGCACATGGCAATGAATGAGCTCTAATGATTTAGATAGTATCTATTTCACATCAAGAAGTTTCCACTCCGAAGAGACCTAATCGAAAGTAATCTGAAAATTAGGGAAAATAAAAACCATGCCCACAATGACCTAAATACCTATTTCCTTGAATTTTATGCCCTAAATAACCTCGTTCCTGAGAAGTTTAATTTTTTCCTTCTGTTAAATATGCAACTGCCTGGAAGAAATGGTTGGTCACAATCATGCTTTATAAAGCTGCAACTGTTAAAATATTATTGTTCTACCTAAGAATCTTGGAGGAGAAAGTGCCCAATATAGAGGAAGGGAGTGAATCACCCCACACCATTAGAACAACGAATGTTTCATGGGAATTTTACTTTTGCAAAATTGCATTCACATTAATTGTATCCAGCCACAGGCCTCTCTCTCTCTATATGTGTATGTAAATTAAAAATACACATATTACACACACACAGTACAAAAATATGAGACATCTTATAACCTTTATTTCACCTCCTTCCACTTTCACAAATAAATAAGGATTTACATTTCCATAGAAGAGTGTTATTCTTCCTCAGCTTCACTCAGTTGGGAAGAATGGAAAAAAAATGAGGAGAAGCCGAAGTGGCTTTGGTGTTATAAGAATTGTCATGGTCTGTCCTTAAGAAGGCAAATGTTTAAGTCCATTTGCCATCTCTCCATCTACATCACACATTTGTGCTTTATGGTCCTCATCCTCACTTTTTTTAGGCAAAAAACAGGTCGTATGAACTGTGTGAGTGGGAAAGGGCTATCAAATGTCCCCAGCCAGATGGGAAATGTTTTCTGAAGGGATGCTAAAGACTTTACAGATGTGTTCAGGTAATCCTAACAAGTTAGGGTATCTTTGACTCAGACATGTGGCAGCAGGGTCACAAGAGCTGCATTTTTGCCCAGTGCTTTATTGCACGTGTTGCAAACAAGCGCATGGGTCTGCCCCTTTGCCATGCACTGTGCATTTGGTCAGACATTTTCAGGTAGATGTGTGGCACGTGCATTATATGGCTGGGCCACAGCCATGCACACAGGCTGAGCCTTTGGGGAAGCACTGGGCCTGCCGTGCGCCAAGGGTGGAGCCTGCGTTCGTGGGGAAAAGCCAGGCAGGCACGCGCTAACCCTCTCGTCGAGATCCTGCAAACCTACATCCATAATTGAAGAGGCTGCGGTATTTGGTTTGCTAGCAATTAACATATTGAAGTATTTGTTTTGAAAAGCTAGTGATTTCTTTATGACCTTGAGCCATCAAAGACTAAGTATGCAATTAGTTTTAGCTGCAGTGAGGCATTTGAAGTCAAGCATGTGTTTTAGTGCTTTGATAAATCAAGGCATAGCAGAAACAAATTTGAAAACAAAAAATATACATAGAATTGTAGGGAAAAGTGTTTCAGCTTTGCAATCATGGCATTTTTACAGCATACTCGTATTACACAGCTCTCGTTCTTGGCGATAACGTGGTGTACTGCAGTGATGTGCTTGCCTGTGTGTGTATAAAGCTAAATAATCTGCCATACTGCAACAGTTGCAGAGTCAAAGCTCCACTAATCCCATGCTGTGCTCAGACCAAAAGGAGAGCAATGTAATTCAACATACAGAAAGCTGAACATCCTGGAAGAAGCAGATACCAAATCCATGCTATTTTGCGTTATTAAATGAATTGTATTTATTTTGAATTTTAATATCAATTTTAGTGCAGGAAAATGAGATCTGATTGCCATTATTAAACACCTTTATTCAGGTCTGAGCTAAACAGACTCCCCCGGCCCAGTCCTGGGTGTGCTGTGTTTGCTCACGTTTGTCCTGGCACAGAGCAGGGATTAGATTGGCACTAGGATTCGCTAGCGTCAAACACCATCGTGGTCACTCTTGTTCTTTGGCTACCAGCACATTAGCTGTTTTCAGAGTCTCCGTGCTGATGATGGGATGAATGCAGGTAAACACAGCGCACGCAGGTCTGACGTGGGGCAGGAGAGTTTAACTGAGTGTCAATATGCAAGGAGATTTGTACCCCCAATTTTGTTGACTCGTGAGCTGCTGCTTGCAGCTGGTAGGCATTTCCTTGAACATCACAAGCAAAATGGCACATTTTCCCTCTAATATCAAGCATTGCATTATGCCCTTAGAGATACAAATAGCGCTCTGGTATTTCCTAAAAGGATTTCATAGCTATTCATCTACAAATAATAGGATTTGGATGTTCTACAAGTTAGCCAGAAGGTGGCAATGGCCTAGGTGATAAATTAAAAAGGCCTTTAAAGTTTCCCCCGAGACACTGAAGATAAAGAAATGGAAAACGTACACAATGTTTTGTGTATCTTCTGAGAGGAAACAAAAGAAAAATACACAAGAATAGGTTATCGGCACATAAAACAGTATATTCCCAACTGGAAAACAAGACGATTCACTTCCTTAATGGTAAGTAATCACCTTCTTACAGTCCCCTGGCATGCTGCGCTTTTGCATTAGTTGCTATTTCTTCTCATAAGCATAAACAGCACAGCTAGGGGAAGAACACCCTGGCCATAGTGCTTATTTCTCCATGGTGTGCCCGAAGCAAAGCCCGAGACGTCTCCTGGGCTGGCGCCCGCAGTGCCACGGGGACGGCCGAGGCTTAGGGGGCTGCTGCTGCTTCAGGCCCCGCCATGGGGGAGAAAACACAGGCAACCTCAGGGGTGGGAAGAAGTGTTCTTTCCCTGACCAAAATCATTACAGAAATTTCAGGGCGGCGTCCTTTCTGTCTGTGCAAAATTGCCCTTCTGCGGCTGGATGTCTGTTCTTTGGTCTGGGGACCCGTCCCCGGGCACAGAGGACTGTGGCTGATGTGGGGGTAAAAACCCAGGACACAAGCGAGCGGAGGATGGAGCCACCCAATTGCCTGTCTATTTTAAAATGCTTCTTTCTTCCCTTTCTTTCTCTTTTTCCATCGAGGCATCTAGTTGTGAAACATGGATACTTTAAACTATAATTTGCCTTTGTTGAGCTATTGATCCTGATTGTGCCTGCGATTTGGGAGTTTACCAAATACAATAAGGGTGTTTACATGCAGTAGTCAGAGAGGAAATTACATGTGAAAGCACTCAATAAGGAGATGGTATTTTGTTGCAATTATACATAAGCCTTGTGTTTACATGGGGTTTTTAAGGAGAATTCAAAGCATATCTCCTTTTTGTGATGCATCAACAAGCATATCAAATGATTGTTCAAAAAGCTTGTGTTTTTTGCAAAAATAGAAACCAAATGGCTGGGTAATTTCCAGCACAAAAAAATTGCTATAGCAATTCCATGGTCTATTTAAAACTCCTTTATAAAACCTTTTAAATAATAAAACTCTACACTCCCAATTAAAAAACCTACTGGCTCTGCCGGGTTCATATTTCTAAACATTATACGTTGCAGGGCCATTATATGAAATGCATATTTTTTTCCTCCAAAGATCATATGTTCCAGTCTTTCTTTTTTTGCAGTTTTTCGTACGGTCTGTTCATTTCACTTAGGTTGTTATGGTCCCGCAGAGCAATCTACAGCTTTTTTTGCAGGCCTGCGTCTTTGGCCCTGTTTTGCAAGTGCTTTTCTTGCTTCTGCAGCAGTTTGCTTTCACAGCGCTGGAGACTGAGTGTACTGAGGACGCTGGTGTGCGTGAGCCAGCAAAATAGCCCTCGCCCTGGCTGGCGCTTCCCATGGAGCTTCCCGCCCGGCATCGGCTTCTGGCACAAAAAAAGCAGCTGTGAAGACCTTTCCTGTCACCTGCTTGCACTGTGTGTGACATGAGATCTCACTGCATAGAACTGCCCAGGCTGCAAGTGATGGGGAGAAAAAGAAAAAGGGGGGAAAAAGATTGTAGAGCTTCAGGTACCCGGAAAGGTTACCCGGAAGGCTTTGGGAAAGGTTGACTATGAAGTGGAGCCCAATGCCCAAGTCATTGAGAGAAAATCTTGCTTTTTGTGTGTTTTCTTTTTTATTTTTTTTCTTGGAGAAATACAAGATTCAGCAGCCCCAGGGTCCTGCGGCACTGTGGCAGTTTACCTTGATTGTATGCTTTGGAAATGTCATCTGGCCAGCATGAAACCGAAGCTTGTATATACAGCCCAAGCCAAAGGCTCGGAGCGCAGTTGTTTCCTGTCACACACGTGCAGAGAGCGTGGTGCATGGCCTTGCGTTTGGGAGTGATGTCATGAACAAATATCTTTTAATTAAAATCTCCTTTGTCATGTTAACTGTTTTTTGGCGGCCACTACAAATTCTCTTTCAAATGTCACTCTTGTACCTAGGCTAGTCATGGGATATGTTTAAAGACATGTCTAACTTTGGGGTTCATGTTACAGAGGCCCCTTAAAAAACGATTCTCTTTTTTCCCTAACAGAAAGGTCTGGTAATTTAGCCTCAAAACAAACAAGTTAAACACATTACAAACTAAACCCATGATCTTTGCACTCCCATTACAGCAGTAGGCCAGCTAACATCATGCATAAACACACAGATTGGCTAATTCTCCTCTCCTGTAAACAGGATGCGTTGCCTTGCTGAACGGCATGGCACCTCTGCCGCTGAATAAGCGCAGCTCGCGGGGCGGGAGGGAGCGGGCGCGCTCCCTGAGAGTAAGCAGATGGGATTAGACACCGTTTAATCACTTACGTGGGGTTAAGTTGATTGCCAGCTTTGCAGCAGTGCCTGCGCAAGCTGGGATTTGAAAACAGCTGCGTGTGCAGCAGTTGAGTTGCCTGTGCTCCCTATGGCACTGGTGCATCTCTGCTAAACTCGGGAATGGTCGCTACGTGCTTTGGCATAAGCAGCATCCAGGTTGCTGTACTGCAATGGAGTATTCTGCATATTGCTGTAATAACTCTTAGTTACATGTTTCTTAGGAAACAAAGAGATTCCTATGATCCAATACACTTGCAAAATGCTCTACTATGTAAGTATGAATCTGAGCCTTTCTGAAATGAGATCCTAGTAGCAAAGGGGCGATGACAGAAAGGAAGCACGGTACAGCTCCACCTCTTCCAGCTCGGGGGCTCCTCGCAGTGAGCAGCGGCAGAGGGCCGGGGGTGGCAGCTCGTGTCTCCGCGGGCGGCTCGGCCTGCGCTGGCGGTGGCGCGCGCGCTGCCCCGGGGCTGTGTCCCGCGGCCGAGGCGGCGGCGATGCCCCGCGGGCAGCTCGCACTGCCCGCTGCCTGAGCTGCGGAGAGCCACGAGGCTCACAGCACACCCTGGCGCCTCTGTTCCGCCTGGGCACCTTTGGAGGTGTCAGTGCTGCGTGCTCTCAACGGGGGCGAGGTACCATTCTGTGTACCTAGGGTTATTTCATCATGGTAGGCTAGCAGAGGAAACCTTTGTGATTTAAATCTTCTGACATATGTTTCCCTGCTAGAATGCTATTTAATGAAAGCTGCCTTTCTTATGTGCATGTATATACACACATATTTAGCCATATTTTTCCAATTACTATCACACAGCAGATCACATTTGTATAGGACTCGGAGCCTGGGCCGATGGTAGCTAAAAACACATGGACTTTTTGCACGCACTCGCAGTATGCTAAAATCCTTTCGTTATTAATAATGCCATGTTGTTGATAATTTTCTTTTGCAAGGGAAGATTTAGAAGCCTGAGTGTTTAGATTAAAAAAAGGAACTCCCATATAGTACTAGACTCAGTGCCATAATATTCCCTTTGTGGCTATAAGGGCTCATTTCTCCTAGATGGCACAGTAGCCTGCCTCCGTGTTATGTCTTATATGCTAATGCTGCTGTTACTTGACTGAGATGCAGTGAAAGCAAGGCTCTGAAGAGCACTTTCCAGATGAGCCAGACTAGATACAGTGCCACCGCCTGCCGCATTTGAAACTCATGGCAAAGCGCAGATCACGAGGCAGTCTGGTCTCTGGAGAAAACCTGGGATGGTTGCATGCATCCATACCCACTTGTGAAAGGCATCAAAGCAGTGTCTCCAGTCAACAGGTGGGGAAGGTGAAGGGGATGTGCTTTTCCAGATCTGAAATATGTTATTTTCTTCTCCCCTTCTTTCCCCTCTTGATCCATGGCTTGAGCTGTGCTGGCCTGTAGGCCTCAAGAAAGGAGACAAAGACTCTTCTCTTATGAGCTGCCTAACAGGATTTGGTTGTAACCCACTTTTTGCAGAGGATTTTCTCCCACTACAAAATTTATCTCCCTGTGGAGAAAGCAGGCATGTGTCTCTGGCCCCGTTGCCCACTGCTCTGTATCTCATGTCAGTGCCAGTTGCCTTCTGTGTATTTGATTCTGCTTTTTCCTGTGCTTCTCTAGAATCTCTTTGCATTCATTCAAAGTAACTGGGAGATGGAGCACACTGGAGGTGAACCGGGCTCCGACTGACAAGCACGACCTCCTCCCAGCCCATCCCAGCCTGCTCTCCGTGCTGCCTTCGAATGGTGAGTGCCTCCTTTCCTTTGAACCTGAGATGCAGAGAAATGGGAATGTGTTCAAACAAACAGCCATGCTTTTCAGAAAGGAGAAACATTTCTCTGATTAGCTTCAGGTTTATAAGTTCTGAATGAAAGAAAGGATTTTTGTTTCTTAAAAAAAACCCAGACTTTTCTGATGATCCTCTTCCTCTGGTCATGGTCACTTCCAAGTCACCAGGAGCATGCTGGCAAGTGCTGTTGCTGTTGTAGGAGGCCTGAAAACTATTTGGCAATGAGGTCTCAGGAGGAATCTCATGCAATAAGTTTAAAATTTTGTTCCTTAAAAGGGTACCTTTTCTGGCAGTCTTTTGAACTGGACTGGCTACCCCAGGCCCTGACACTACCTGGTGCTGGGTGGGCCATGCAGTGGGATGGGGACAGAGATGCCCCTGTTCCTTAAAGCCCATCTGAGCCGTGGCCTGGTGCCAGCCGGGTCGCATGGATCTACAGAGGCAGCAGGCAGGCTGTGCCCTATGGAATCTGCTCGTTCCTCTTCTGAAAACCCTACGCATAGGGACGGTCTAGGCAACAACGTCTTTCCATGCGGTGAGAAGGCTCCAGGGTTCCTCCCTTTGGCAGACGACTTCTGCTTGCCCTCAAGTTAAAAAAAAAAAATCACCGGTGTGGTTTGTTGTACAGCAAATGCAAGGAGCGCTGCTTTCTGGTACAGTTTTCATACTTGCAAAGCATCTAAGACACCTTTTTTTTTCATATTTTGATAGATGAGAAATGCTCTTCTGACCAGCCATGAGCACCTGAACCCCCAGCTGAGGTTGTGCAGGCCAAGGCACCAGCACTGCCAGTATGAGACCAGGCTACCTACATTGGCAGTGACAGCCTGTGGTTGTGCCTGGGCCCTGCCAGCTGGGATCAGTCTGTGAGGCTCAGAAGAGCTTTTTCTGAACCCTCATCCCCAAAATGAACCACACAAACAGGAGGCAAAGCAATGTTAGGTATAAACCTCTCTCCAGCCTTTCATATCCACCAAATTTCCTTAAAAACAAATCCAGCTGTGCCACATGCCACGTGCAAGGCCCAGGTAAGTACCATAGTTTTCCATAGTTAAAGCTTTGGGACTGTCATAGGGCCAGTCAAAGCAAGCTGCTCAGGCTATGCCATGTTTGTCTGCAAGGAAATGGGATGTTTATGTTTGTTCAAATTGATACTGATGGATTACACTTTTGTTCCATTTAGCAGCTGTTTGGACCATTTTATACCACAAAGGGAGATTAAGATCCAAAGTACTGTAGGGCTGTGTTATGAATAACAGCCGTTTAATAGCAATAACAATGAATACCAATGTGAAGTATGGCTTTTAGCTATTGTTATGTCTAAGGTTAGTTTGTTTTTCATATATATAAATACATACATATATATATGAGGGATATAACCAAAGGCAAAGTGATGCCTTTCCCAGTAAAAAGAAAAAGGAAAGAAAAAAAAAAGCTTTTCTAGATTTCTCATCCTTGTCACTCATTGCTGAAAATAAAGTCAAAGATGCAGTGTAATACAAATTGTAAATCTGTACGTAGACCTGAGCTCCAGGTTGCCTGAGGTTCCCACCTTGGAGCTGTGCAGCGGAGCTGTATCGGGAGCCAAATTACATATGGGTCCATCCGGCCACAACTGCACTGGCTAAAAGCAAAATTAAGCTTTTTTTCCCCCCAAAAATAAATGCCTTTTAAATAGCATCTTGCCAGTCTTCCTTTGGTACACAGGCATGGTTGCCTCTTCACCAAATGCTAACAGTAGCAGCATTTTTGAAATGGCAAATCTTGTACTAGCAACAGCAACGATGGTTCCCTGGCAGTGCAATTAGTGGTATCAGTGCAAAGCAAAGGTTTCCATCTCTGCTCTCATTCCTAGAGAGGAATAATGTACGGATAGTGCTGCAAACTCCCATCCTGGCTGGTAAATAGGAAGAAAAGGAACTGTGAGCTACCCTCTCTGCCTTTGCCTGTGATGCTGCTGCACTGCTACATGTAAATCACAGCCTTGGAAAAATGCACCTGATTTATCTCATCAGGCAGAACGAGGCATGTATTTGAGCAGTTCAGACTCAGAGAAGTCTATTTATTTGCAAATCCTATTCAAAATCTATTATCTATGCAAGTTCATCACGTGCATACGTGGCAAGATTCCAGGAGACAGATGTTCACATATGAAGTGCCTCACCTGGCTAAGTGGTTACTGATGATATAGGGCCAGAGGGAAGACAGTTTGGAGGAAAAAAGATCTTCCCTACCTGACTTCTGCACATAAATTGCTGCTGGCAAGAAGTAACTATAACTGGGTCTGGTTTCTTATCATTACTGGCCAGAGCGAAGAAGTCAATTGTATCTGAAAATGAAGCTTTAAATGGGAGGCATTTTTGGTAGAAATATCCTAAAATTAGACCATATAGAGTCTAAAACATATGACTATTACATTTTAATGAATGGTTAAATCCAAATGGGCAAAAAAATAAAAGTGTTCTTATCCTGTCTGACAGGTGGCTTAATTCTGATTCCAGCTCAGTATTAGAGGTCATGGTTTCTTTCAAAACCTGATATTCTGTTATAAAAGGAAACTGGGTTGTGCAGTACAGTGTATCATGAAGCATAAAGCACACTGCTGGCAAATGACATATACTAAAAAAAAAAAGAAAAAAGAAAAGAAAAAAGAAAAAGAGAAAGTCACTGTCAATTTGTTGAACTTTTGGTGACATTCCATGATATACCCCTTTTAGGAGTTTTGTCAGGGATTCGTGTGGTTGTGGCTGGAGATTTTATTGGCATTGATATGAAAACTGGAGATAGATAGAGATGGATGCATGGATGGATGGATGGATGGATGGATGGATGGATGGATGGATGGATGGATGGATGAGGCCTTCTACAGACAGCTGGAAGTAGCTACACAGTCACTGGCCAAATCACTAGGACAATAGCCCTGCCAAGACCAACTGGAAGCCGATGATCTTTGACTCATAATCTGTCCACCGAAGGCCAAGGATGTTCGCTTGCAGAGACAGGAGTTACACTAACACTGCTCTTGGTAACTGTTCACAAGCTTTTTTGTCCAGTGCAAGGTAAGCACGTATCAAAAAACCACTTGCACAATTTGTACAGGTTTATTTCTCCCCCTGCTCCTCATTTAGCAAACCAAGATTGTTAAAACCCAAGAAAATATGTTATGAGGCTCTTGCTGGGTAATGACTGAGTTGTCATTGCACTTTAATAAAAATGATAGATGAGGGAAGTCATAAATGGTGTAGGAAAGGCAGAGTTGTTATGACATCTAGCTGTGTGATACCAGTTATCCAGCCCTGCCAAAGGGTGTTAAATGTGGTCTTTGTCAATAGTCATCTGGCTCTGGGCTACAGTCCCTTAATGTATTGCTGAGAGAATAGCCTGTGGTTTTGGAGCTAGCTCTGTACAGAGCTACACTGTCACTAGCACTGTGCAAATGCTTAAGTTTTTGACAGCAAACCTGAAACCTGTAGAAGCAAAGAATCTGATCAGGGCACCACAATAATGAGAGCTTTTGGTTTACTTGCTTGTTTGTTTTATTACAGGCAGATGCTGATATCCTGCATAACAAGGAATATATTTAGGGGAATGTGCCATATTTTGATATATGCAAGGATATGTTTTATAGAGGTCATCCTTCAAAAAGTCTTGCTGGTCTCTAGCCTCAGCAGCTCTGGTCTGCCAGGAGAACTGATCAAGGCATCAAACTTCACCAGATCCTGCAGTATGACAAGGTCCCCAAGTCACTGTAATTTCAGCAGAGGTAAAAGGCTAATTTACTTACAGTGACCCAAAACGCTATGACTTTCCACAGGTCTTCAGACTTACTCCATATCCTAACAGCTTCTCATCTCTTGTAATCCACTACTGCTAAAGAGGAGACCATACAATCCTTCTGTTTGCCTTTCCCAAAACAATCTTTGTTTTTATTCCTGCAAGTTCTCCCCAGCTTTGTGCATCTAATAATATTTTCATGACAGTCACAGGGTGGCTGTGTCCCTCTCTAATAGCTGCTTGACGCTGGCACATTACTGGCCATTTCATAACAGAAAGGGCAGGAAAGACTTTTGTGGGCTCTTTGTAAACTACATTAAAGCAGTCAGTACTCCATGTATTACATGTAAGCTTTATCAATGTGAGATTTAGTGGGGTTTTTTTGTGTTTTTTTTTTTTTTTTTTTTTTTAAGGCCTTTTTTTTTTAGTCTCTTCTCTCTCCCTTTTTGTGCTGTAGAAGGTTAACTGTGTGTGGTGATGGCACTATCCCCTGACGATGGATGCGGGTGGTCTCTACAGCGTGGTGAGTGTTACTGGAAGGCCTGCAGTTAATAACAAGAACATTTATGTTGGAAAGATGAATTAGTGTGAATTTAGTGTGAATTCATTATAGGGGGCATTAACACATAGCAAAACTGTCTAGTGTCTGGTGGAAGCTGGATAATTTCTGAGATTCCCCCTGTGCTGTGTGGAGATGTTCTTACTGTGAATAGAACTGACCTCTGGATGCCAAGAAACTCATTGCATGGGGCTTCCTTGAGCTAAAGTCCTGCAGGGCAGATAGCTGGGCTGTCGTGCGGGAGGGGCAGGGAGCTCTGTATGACACAGGGACATGTCTCTGGGCATCTGCAAAATTTCTTACAGAACAGTCTCACCTGCATGCTCAGAACCGTGCCCTTGGCAATGTGTCACTCACCCGCAGGGCTGAGGAACGGGCACACTCTGGGGAGTGCTGCTTGGCTGCAATGTGAAGGGCAGTTCTGAGTGGAGCTGCTCCTCATTTCCATGGGTTTAGAGAGTCATTGAGGAGGCAACCCTCACCAGCATGGACATGGGAACCATCATCAGCAATGTACACTGCAACTGCAGCACCAGGACCTGTATTTTACTACTTGTTTTTATATCATGTCCTATAAATAGCCAGTTTTGGGCCTAGACAATCTGCACATTCAGTAATTGTACTTCACTCCTTTCCATCTAAAGTCAAGCCAGACAGTGAGGCACTTTCATCTAGAAGAAAAATGCTAAATATAGAGCCAGGAATACTCTAGAACATGAAAGGTGTTAGCGCTGTTCCAGCAGGACACTCATGGAGCTTTTTCATACTGAAAATAATATACTTGGACAGTGCACTTGGTCAGAAGAAGACTTCATTATGCTGTGTGAGCTAGTACAAGGACAAAGGGTGCTTGCCCAGTATGACAAAAGCAGGACATGCACGTTGGCAAGTTGCAATACATGAGCATACTTCCTGCATGGTCCTGCTACACAAGTGGTTGAAATCTGTGGAAATCCAGTTGAACACATTGCCTGAAAAACACGCAATAGGGTTCTGGAAGGGATGAAAGTGCAAGCTGATAACTGGAAGTTAAAAGAAAGCAACTACAATTTTCAGAAATAGGATTTGGCAAGGAAAGGGAAGACGTCTTTTTTTTGAGAAGCATCAGACATTAGGACTGAGTCATATTTTGTGGGGTAAACCACCATATAAACAAGACCCATCTGACGTTGTTTCCTCTTCATATGCTACAGAACCCAGCTAACACATCCTGAAACAAATAGTAGAGTTTTTTAATTGCACTTAATTGTTTTGCTTGGATTTTATTTGCTGATGAATTTTAAGTATTAGATGAATGAACTCTAGAGTTAGCCCCTTTTTTTTAATAGCAAAATGTCCTTTCTTTTCCTATAATCTTACTTGTGACACTGCACACAGCAGACGATCAAAATGTTCATGGTGATTTACAGGTTTTTTTTCCCCTATTGGACATAGCTAAGAAGCTTATAAAAAAGTCATGCTTCCTAAGGTCACTGTGAGTATCCATAACAAATCAGGGACTGGGGTTATTTTCTGGATTTTGTAAATAGTCCACTGTGCTCTTTATATAGCTGGACTCATGTCTTTGTGCAAGGGAAAAGCTCTAAGAACCCCAAGACCTCAGAGTCTCCAGCATGTAGAAGTGGACCAAAAGAAGTATCAGGGCCACTCCAGCTACCAGAAAGCACAACGGAGTGTTAAATACGTGACTAGTTCAGACTTTCACCAGAGCTGGCAGCGAGGGGCCTAAGCAGAACTTTCCTGAAACAGCCCAGGATCAACTGGCAGAAAGTTGTAGCCAGAGATTAGGAAAAAGTATTAATAGACGCCATGGATTAGATTTCTTTGAGTGTTAGGGGAGGTTAAAAAAAATCATTTACAGTGGTGTTTGAGTGACTCTGTGATAGACAAGCTATGATGAAAGCAGCTGGCAGTGAAGCAGTGTCTTGGAGAAGCCAAGGTGTTTAGCTGGAGGAAAAGAAAAGTTCCCTTTGTCTCAAGAGCAGAAAAGTCACCTCATGTGATGAAGGTTTAATCCCTGCAGATGGGCTGAAGCCACAGCATCTTTATTCTCTTCTCACTAGCATCTGTTGAAAGGTTGTCATTGCTGCTTATGCCAAATGCAGGACAGGGAACAATTAGTGTAAAACCTCCTCAGGATAACAAGCTTGTTAATAGCTTATATTCTCTGTAAGCAGCCAAGGTACATTTAGCTGTGACAGTTTTCTTTCAGTGGACTTGGGGGTTATTATCAGACGTGACAGGGCAGAATGGGTGGAATGTCATGAACAAAAGCCCCACACAAAGGAAGCATTTTAGGTCTGGAACGTGCCTGGGTTCCTCTGGCTTCCTGGAGGCCACACAGTGACGAAACACACGGTGAGTTTCTTTAATTAATATTTCATTCCCAGAGCAAGTTTCAAGTTATCCCTTGAGAGAAGTTAAAGGTTTGCACATTTTGAGGAAAAGTAATGAGGCTGGTGAGCTTGTATTAAAGGAGTATGTTGAAAGGAGCTGTTACAGCCTTTAACCTTGGTCAAGGGACATGTAAACCATGCAGTATTAGTGCTTTTTTTTTTTCCTTCTTAATTGTATAACTTGTTCTATGTCCTATTTTAGGGTCTGCTCCAATAAATTTATCCATAAAGGCTGCTAGGAAGCATTCACCCCTTCTTCCCTTTCTACCTCCTCTGAGCTGCACTGTCTGATATTTCATATTCTGTGAAGGTGTTTGTTTTCCAAACCAACCCACCAAATATATTTTATGGCAGTAATAAAATAAAGTGGCTATGTGGTTGGAAATGCTGAGCTCTGCAAGGAAGGTGTAAGAAAGGCCTCTAGAAGAGAGTTTCTGCTGCCAGCAAGTGTGATGAGTCTAGATAAAGCAGGCTGACGGGTCATCAGGCCTTCATGGTGAAGAGGTGAAGAGCTGTGGAGGGGAGTTTCTCCTCAGAGCTGAGAAACAAGCTGTCAGTGCAAGCTTAGGTTGCAGACTTAGGGCAAAGCTATCACAAGATTGTATAAGATGAGCCACTCGAGCCTATCCTTTCTAGTTCTCTTTGCCATAGGATATGGCTAAGCAGCAGACTCTTAATCCAGCTGTAGGTCCTCAGGATACAGCTTGCTCCAGAGAGGGCAAGAGCAGTAATTACTGATCTCAGCCTTGCAAACTGGAGGTACAATAAGACAAATGATGCCGGTATGTGTTGAGTGGTTTCGCTATAAGCTTATCCCATGCAATTTAAATAAAGCTCTCCATGGCTGGGCAGCGAGAGGCAAAAGAAAGCGATGATAGGCACTTAATCCATCTAATGGCTCCTGAGACACCATGATTTTCTTGGCTGTGTTAAGATCTCTTGAGCATTTGGCTCATGCATCATAGCCTTACACTAGCCCTGCATGCTCCAGCCACTGTAACGCTTATGTTAGAAGGGATATTGAGGTATCCCGGGGAAAAGTGGCTAAATATACAGTGTAGCTTTACCAAAGCAAAGCCCTGATCCTGTAGGACTTTCCTTGTGTAGGGGGCACGGCTCACATCACCTGCCCAGCCCAGGGCAGCGCTGCTCCTGGCCTCTGTGTGCTGTGTGACGCTGTGCCTGCGGCGCTGAGAAACAGCCCCTGCACCGCAGCAGCCTGGAGCGCAGCCTGGAGCGCACCACAGGCACCTCACTGTACTGCAAGAGAAAGGCCTATAAAGGCAGGGAAGGGAAGGCCGCTTTGGGGACAGTTTTGTGGGTACAGGTGCTGGGCACTTTGTGTGAGGTGCTTGGGGTGGGGGAGGTCTCATGGCACTGACTCCCAGCCATCACATTTGGAAGTGAGTGTCCTACAGAAATGGAATTTGGAACTCCCTTGTTATCTTTTCATAGGAAGGCCTCTTTCTGTACCCTGTGGGCTGTCACCTTAGCCCTGCTGGCCAGGAATTGATCTGTGCTTAAGTCATGCTCTAGAAATACGTCTGCCGCAGCCAGGCCCTGCCTTGGCCCCAACGTTGGTGAAAGCAGCAACAGCCTATAGACAAACTAAGGTGTTACGTGCCGACTGTTGGTGCCTGTCCCCCCCCCTGCAGAGCCCATGTCGTGCAGCCCTCATAGAGGTTCCTGGGACAAGAACAGTGTCATGACAGCAGGTCTGGGGGCCCATGAAGCAATGGCTGCACAGGAGTTGTCCCAGGAGGGATCTGGCCCATGGTGCCAGCTGCTTTCTCAGCTAATGGCTGGACATGAGTGATGATAGTGCGAGCGTATGGACCTGGAGGTGCGGGACCTGAACCCAAGATGCCCTAGTGACCTCATGACCAAAAAAAAAAAAAAAAAAAAAAAGGTGCATCATGTTTTCCTTGGGCTGCCAAGAAAGCTTTTTAAACAGTAAATGAAGGGGTAGTGTAAACACAAACCTTTTAAGATGTAGCTCCTTGTCACGTATGTGAGTGCTAATTATTAATTTGATGCTGTTGAAGGTGAGAGGAAGATTGCAGGGACTTCTAGGTAGGAGCAGAGCCCCTTCACACATGGGCTGCAAATGCACACCACTGTGTGCTAATGGACCAGCCAAGGAAATGTTAGTCAAGCAGTGGTTGGCAGTTAGATGGTTGTTACGTGCCTTTCTCAGAGATGTGTGCCATGCAGCTACATGTTTAGTAAATACATTTAGCTGGGGGAAAGAAGTATGTAATGTTTGCTAGAACAGTGACCATAGACCAGGCCTCAAAAAATGTGTCTTTGCAGTATACTGAAACAGAAGGAAAGCTAATTAATTATAATTATTACACTTTTAAGAGAAGAGGAGAAGCAGACTTTCTTTCATAACATACAGCGAACAACTTCAAAACTGTTTACACAAATGCTGTGAATTCTGCTGGGTGGGTTCTACAAATCCATGTCAGATGTTAATGGAAAGAACAGCGTTTGTATTGCAAGATGGCACTGTGCCACTATTTTAAGTAACAAACATGCTTTCTGTAGTGCAGTCAGACTCTGCCATGATCAGCGACGAATGCAGGGGGCCATGAGATTAATGCGCAGCTGTGCCGTTTTCTTCACTGCCTTGTGTAAGTTTAAAGGCAGAAGCAGCAGCAACCCAAAAGTTACTAGTAATCATTTATCAGGAGCAGCTATTAGCCTCCCTTTCTATAGCGATACAGAAAGTACCACCTTGGTAATGATATGCTTTGTATTGCATGCAGTTGAAGTGGGAATCTCCTACTGCCAGTTGACAGTCACTAAAAAGTGAAAGGCCCTTACTGTCCTTCCTGCAGGCAGTGCCACATGGGCAAATAAATAAATAAGTAAAAAAGGAAGCATTTCAGATGAGCCTGCGAAAGCACCAAGTAACAGCACCCATTAAAGGTAGTGAGACTGCTCTACGTTGTTAGATGTGTGAAGTCAATTGAGTCACTGTCCTCAACCAACAGCAATCTGGTCTCATTAGTTTGTCTGTAGTCACAAAGCAAGACAATCATGTGCCTATGGCGAGGGGTAGGTGGGCACTGGCCATCGGCACTTTTCCTCCTAAGTATAAATGGGGGCTCACAGGAGCACACTGTGGCCTAAAATGTGTGCAGTGAACTCAAAACATAAATACTCTTACTGGCTGTAGAGATGGCATGATGGAAGGGAGCAGAAGTGCTACACAGTTGGAGCATAGGTTTGTGGCAGCGTTTGCCAAGCATCGTGAGGAAGGCAGTGGGATGCTGGCGGTACCACGTGCAGACAGCAGTTTCCCAGGCTGTATTTTGGACAGGAATGAAATGTAAGGATAAAAACATGTGACTTTTCTGGCTCAATGGCACCCAAACAGCTTCTACTTGTGCTTTCTCAAAGGCCTGCCACGGAGCCCTGAGGAGCTTGCGAGCACTTGGACCTCTGCCAGGTGCCCTTTGGCTCTGTTAGGGTCAGGCTCTGTTAGGGTCAGGCTGCTGTCTGGAGG
This sequence comes from Nothocercus julius, assembly GCA_013398735.1. Classification (NCBI taxonomy): domain Eukaryota; kingdom Metazoa; phylum Chordata; class Aves; order Tinamiformes; family Tinamidae; genus Nothocercus; species Nothocercus julius. Next base: position 3,964,339 of record VZSV01000005.1, read on the forward strand.
GAAAAGCATCATGCCAGCCACAGGGAGACGTGGTCTGGCCCTCCTTTTGCAGTGCATGCTGCAGCCCTCCTATTGCAGTCATTTGTCTAGGAACTTGTCGAATGCAGCCCCTGCTGGAGCCGGTCCAAGTGCTGGACCAGCAGCACATCTGTGGAGACAAAGACTCTATTACGCTTTTACCAAGACATTCATGGTGACTGCCAGGCCCAAGTGACACATCAGTTGATGCATAAGATTTCAACGGCAGGACAATGACTATTTGGGATCATTAGAAAAAGGGCAGGAATTTTGCAGGCAAAGGAAATGATAATGATTGATTAAGGAACAAGGCAAGAGATTTGAAATGATTGGTCAGTGAAGGAATCCTCCACTGGAAAGAAAGGAGACGAGTAATAATTTGTAACAAGTCTTTATGTGCTCCTCTTTTAGACAGAAGACTCAAAAAGCAGATAAACCAGGTCAAGAAGGCAAGAAGTTCCTAGTATCCCAGCAAAGCAGTCCATTCTGAAAAAGCCATCATGGAATTACCTGAGAAGGAGCATGCTAAGGCCATTTTCAGTGCTCAAGCCTTTCTACTGGCTATGGACAAGGAAGGGTAAGAAATGCTTTGGAAAGTGTAACGATATTGTTCAGATGTTCGCTTCTGACAGCCACGCTGCACATAATGTGAAAGTACGTTGCCCAACACATCTGCCCCTTGCAGGTGAGCCTATCACACCGATCTGGGAGACAGGAAAACATGTAACCTGTGTTGCCTGTGACTAGCTATGTTCTTCCTCACTGGAAAAGCCTCTGTGCTCATAAATCATGCTCTTTTGAGCTCTTGGTGAAAAGTGTTTGAGTTTTCCTGCCCATGCTTTCTAACAGTGTCCAAAAGGGATAAGTGAAAACAAGGTTCCTCCTAGCCAGGGCTTGGGATGGGGGCAGTGATGCCTTGCACTGCACTGCCAGTACCAGCCCCATGCTCATGCCAAGTGGGACTGGCAAGGCAACTGGTACACTTTGTTCCTGGAGGAAATGTGCAGACCTGGACTGCACAGTGTGCAGGCTAGTGCATAGTCTCTGTTGGACTGAGCAGCAAGCTCCATCATTGCTCATTTCTGCACATTTTCTCTGCAGGAATGGATCAGAGCGTGGCAGGAGCCCCTTGGTGGCTGCAGGCTTGGAACAAGTCGCAGGGCATCCTCAACGGCACTGCAGTACACCAGGCAAACAGAGGTTGCAACGCGCCACCAAACCGTGAGAGGTGCTACGCGTTTTATTACAACAGGTCCCATTTTGTAGGTTGTGGTTGTTTCTGAACTGTGAACGCCCCCAGCTGGCGAACAGCTGCTATTAACATATTGCAAGACGCCCCCCCCCCCCCAAAACAAAACAAAACAAAAAAAAAACGCACCAGGGCAGTCAGCCCAAATCGTGAGGTAGAGGGGAAAGTTCACATCTGCAGGAGGATGTGCTAATGGAGCCCACCAAAGTGAGCAATACATTAGCTCTGTCCCATCTGTCCTTTGTGAAGGGAGACCAGGGCAGCAGGTGTCTTGTCTTGATGGGGTTTGTTTAGTTTCATGACGTCCAAGCACTGTGTGGCAGAGCACAGGAAGAGCCGAGCCCCCAGCAGCTCCAAGCGGAGTTGTCTCTTGATCCACGCTCTCCGATGAAGGGATTGCTGAGAACGTAGCTACAAAACCAGGCCTATGCCGCACATTTCAGGCCAGGGACAGCAAATGCTGTTTAACTTCCAGTTTAACAAGGCTTTTGACACTGTCTCCTGTAACATCCTACTAGATGAGCCAGGTAAGTGGACTAAATGGCCCTTGGCCAAAAGTCATGCTCATCCTTAGCTGGAACTAATTTCTCGCCCTTCCTTCAGATCACTTAATCCAAGTGAGTTCTCAGCCTTGTCAGGAAACGCTTTCTTCATCTACTCCTTGTGTGTCATGGCTGGTTGCCTGGTTTGAAAGGTGACACATCTAAATGGGACCAGTTCTGCCATGACTTTGACTGCAGGTAGTATCAGGTAATCAGCTGCCCTGTACACATATGGCCTTTGCTTTTCCCTGTTGTGTGTCACTGTGGCCTGGGACAGACATGAAGTGTATTTCAGAGATGAAACCTCCCCAGAACAAACCCTCAGCAACAGGCCTGGCCTGCTGTCCCTTCTTCTTAAGGAATTACATTTGCTAAAGCTTCATGAAAACACACCTGTTTGAAGAGATGTGGTCAGTGAAGTGGTTCCTGCTATGCCACCCAACCATCACCATCTATTACCTCAGCAGTACTTGTACATACAACGTGACAAGGACATCTTGACTACCTCAAGGTAAGGACTCCGCAGTGCTAAACCTGAGCCTGTCAGGGCTGTCAAAAGCAGTAGCGGATGAGCCTCACTGCTTCTGTTACTCATGCGCAAGCTAGGTCAACTGTCCCTGCTTGAACACCTTTGTGCTAGGAAAGAGGACTGTGGGAGAGGCAGTGGCTGCACAGATCTGGGGGTTTCATGCTCAGTTGTTCTTGTGAAAATGAAGAAATGTTTGGAAAACAGACTCAGGGACAAGAGGGTCAATGTAGAGAAATAGCAAAAAAGCGGTGCTGATGTAGATGAAGTGTCAGTGAGTGCAAAGGAGAAACCTGCAGCATTCCAGGGCCCCCAAAGAGGCAGGGAAGAAGTGCAAGGAAACGCATGTGCATGCTTGTCCTCGGGAGGGTGAGGGACAAGAGCACTCCTGGAAAGACACGCCTGTGTGAGGAGGGGGTACGTTACCCATATACAAACTTTGAACCAACATTTCTAGGGTTCATAGTATGGAAGGGAGGCCAAGGCCCTGTCAGAAAAGCCAGAGCTTCTTTCAGGGCTATGGCGAGCAGAGAGAAGTGGCAGAGAGGGGTGTCTCAGCACCCTGCGGCATGCCCAGGGAGGAGCCGCCACCGCCTCTGCTCCTCCTGCCCAAACAGGACACCCAGGGGGCACAGGGCACCTCTGCCCCCACCCTGCCCCTCCCAACCCAACAAAAACACCAGGCCCAGGCAGTTGTATACAAAACCTGAAATAGTTTACTTTGCTTTCTTTTTTTTTCTTTTTTTTTTTTTTAAACTTTGCTCTAGGCGTACTTAGATTTTGTGAACTCGATACAAGAGCATTTGATATGAACCGGTAAATAAAACACCGTCATAGATAGATAGCCACGATAAACTTTGTTAGAAATGTACATGTCGCGAAAAAATAATAATACTAATAATAATAATCATAATAAAAAAGCCAGCGTGACGCCCAGGCCAGTGCGGCCCTCGCGGCCCTCACCCGTCCCGGCCGCGGCTGCGGGTGGCTCTGGTTCCCCGCGGGCGCCGCGCCCCGGTAATGTGTGTATATAAACAAAGCCCATAAGAAATGTACAAATATAAAAAGCTACAAACATTAATAAATTACATCGTCACAAAACACGGAAACACTCCACAAGGTGCTAGTAAAATAACTGTCTCCCTCCTCGTACAAGAAGTTACACAAAGAGCTGGTATCGGCCGCAGCAGCGCCCGTACAAACGGAGCTCCAAAGAGACTTTCCCCTTATAAAAAACGGGTGGTGGTTATTCCAAAAGCTATGTACAGGCTACATTCTAGGAAAAGGGAGCCGCAGGAAACGCGTCTACACGGGGTTGCCTGAGAAACGCACCGACCGCCACAGCGCTGCCTCACAGCCCAACGCCCGTGGCCACCCATGTTGCACCCCACCGGCCACCCGTGCCGCTCCCCGACAGCCACCAGGGCCACGCCCCAACGACCACACCCCAACGGCCACTGGGGCCACACCTCAACGGCCACGCCCCAATGGCCATCGGGGCCACACCCCAACAGCCACGCCCCAACGGCCACGCCCCAACGGCCACACCCCAACAGCCACCAGGGCCACGCCCCAACAGCCATCGGGGCCACACCCCAATGGCCATGCCCCAATGGTCATCGGGGCCACACCCCCTCAGCCACGCCCCAACAGCCACTGGGGCCACACCCCAACAGCCACGCTCCAACGGCCACACCCCAACGGCCACTAGGGCCACGCCCCAACGGCCACCTCTCCTACTCAGTCACAGGGCAGGAAGAGGCAGCAGCTGCCCCTGGGCGCTTGTGGCTGGGGGCTGGATTGGGGTGCTCCTCCACGGCCCGGATTAGCATTAACTTTTTGCGGACTAGTCACTCTCAGCACTCTGAGAAAGGACATCTATATTAAAAAATATTTATAGCAGGATTCTGTACACTCTGACCGCTGAAAGTTAAGGGATTATTATCGTGGTGGCAGAAAGAGAACGGGCAGCGTTCCTGGGGCGCCCAGCTCCCCTGGCCACAGCCACATGGCACCGGCAGCTAGAGGAGCAGCTTCCCATTCCGGTGGATCTTCAGGATCTTCCCGAGCCGCTGCTTGGCCGTGGCCATCCCCTTTTTCGTGCGTTTCCCTGGAAGGAGACCAGAGGAGCTGGTGAAGGGCTCAGCCTGGCCCTGAAGGCACGGCCGGGCAGAGGGACAGCACCCCAACTCCCACCCACGCAGCCCCACAAACACCTCTCCATCCCCCTTCCAGGCTCACTCTGCTGCCTGGGTTTTTGGGCAGCTCCCAGGCAGCCCCGTGGACCATCCCCACACTACAGGCTGCCACCATGACCCCCTCAGGCGGGCATCGCACGGCCATGCTGCTTCACGTCACACGTGGGAGGGCCCAGTCTCTGCCAAACTGCATCACCCTGCAGGATGTTCCAGCATGAGACACAACAGATCATCACTGGGACATCTCCTACCACTTACCTGTCTAGCACGGACACGAGCCTTTCCACACACTATGTTCACGGTGGAGATGCAACTTATTCCCCTCCTGTGCCAAGCACCTACTGCCTTCTACCTTGAGGCCCCCTGCACTGCACCCTCACCCTATGGCACACACGCGCCCTGGCTCATTACGTGTCAGGCCTTGCTGACAGGTGACCTGCCTCCTCACAGAGTGACAGTCCAGCCTCCATGCTCTGAGCTGCCTCACCCAGCCTCGTCAGAAGGCCACTGAGAAGGCACGCACACACACTCTCAAACACACAAACACATACTTACTTCCTACATAGTCAAGCGAGCCCAAAGACATGACGTAGCACTTGGAGTAGGAAACCTTCCCTATCCCCACCCGCACGAAAGGAAAACTCCACGCGAATCCCAAGCCTGTGCTCACATGCTGTGCAGTACAGGAAGGTTGGTGTTCCCTACATACTCGTCTTCTTCGTTACTTGTGAAAGTATCATGGCTGATATCTGCCTCATCTCTCACCAGCTACCACGTAACTCACAGCTAGAAACTCCACTGGTCTCCGAGGTACCGAGGACTACCTGGCATAACACAAGCACATTTTCCCTCTCCGTCACACACGTATTGGTGAACTCATGTGCAATGCCTGCAGGGTTGGTTCCTCTTCACTTTTCCCATCTGCATGAAGGATCTCAACTTTAAAGTGCATGACAGTGTGCATGATACCTTCTACCAGACCAAATGGCAGGCTGTGAGGCTCCTCATCATTTTTTTTCTCCATAAGACATGTGCTTCTACAACCACACACAAAGAGCACAGCAGGACATTAAGAAAAATCACAGCTTCCTCATTTCTTATTGTCTCACCTCACTCTTCAAGACTGAGTCCTCTGCATTCCCTGATGACAAAGTGGCCCCAGAGGTCTAGCTCTGCTTCATCCCACCATCTCCTTCCACATTGCCTTCATTCCTAGTGATGCCCAATCTGGTAGTCCCCAGGTCCAGAGCTTTCCTGCGCTGCATGCAGAGAGATGCTTTGAAGTCCCCTTTGCAACCCCAGCTGTCCCAAGGCCCAGCACAGGACATCCTTAAAGCGCTCCTTGCCCTGAGAGGTCAGCCACTCACTTTCTTGGCACACAGTTCCTTTGGGGACTCAGCTATCACGGGCATGGACAAGATGCGATCCACATGCCTGTTCAGGTTGCCTTCACGATGCCCTGACTGGGCTGCCTCACTCAACGGCCAGGACTCTGCGGTTTGGCTCCATTCAGCACTCCTCTTCCCATCACATCTTCCACTTGCTTGAAGCTGATTTACTAATGCCATCATTTTACCACACAGTTCCACAGATAGACACAGTTCCAGGCAAATATTTCCTTTCCAGTCTGGTTCTGCAGGTAGGCACAGACACAGCCAGCTCCTGGCATGGCCCTATTTCCCACTGGCTGTCCATGTCCTCTTGTTCACACCACTTCATGGCCCATTCAATTGCCCTGATGTTTTACTGCTTGGCACTTTTCAGAGAGGTCTGCAGGACATCTTGCACCACCTCTGACTTGTTCCACTCAAATACAGAGGAAAACATCTGACACATCACCTCACTTTTTATATCAAGACCTCTCCGAGCAGTTTTGCACACTCAATTTTCACAGTATTTGGTGCGCCGGACTGGCTTTTTTTTGCCTGTCCCATACACCTGCCTTTACTGTGCTTTTTTTCTGCAGAGTTCAAGCAGAAAATAGGAGGACCTGGCCCAGACTTCAAGATCAGCTGTACAATGCTTTCCCTGTAGCAGACAAGCGACCTCTTCCTCTCTCTTGGCTTTGGTTGAATGCTGCGTTACTCTTGAGGTTTGACATTCCTCCGCTCCCTTGTGGCAGCTCTCAGGCTGGGTTTTCAGATTCACACTGCTCTGCACTCACTGGTAGGAACGCCTCATTCTCACATGGTCTTAGGTATTGGTGTATAAACACTACACAACCACAACAGCTCCTGGCCTTGCCCTGGGCAAGACAGCCATTCCAGACTCATCTCAAGGCTTCATCAGACAGGCTGGACTGTGACATGACCGCTTCCTTAAGAACAGGGCCTATCTACCCTAGTTGCCTCAGGCATACTTGGGAATATCTCCTAGCATAGGATGCCTGACACCCTACAACAAGCAGCCCTGTGGCAAAGTGCATATTTGGGCACAAAGTGCCAGAACAATGAAGGCTGCTGGCCAGATCTCCAGCAGATTTGATCTGCCAAAACACTTTTACAGACCCATGGCAGACAACGTATGAGGGCCCTGCAAAGCGCAAGGATTACATGACTGAATCACCCTTCCCCATTCCTGTACCATAACCCCAGGCGTTTCCTGGTACCTTTGGCGGAGGCGTTGTTCTGTGAGGATGAAGAAGGTCGCCTCTGTGTGAGGAAAACACCAGGCGCCATCGGCTGCGATCCCCTGTTAGGCTGGGCGACCCCAAAGGTGCTGGCCCCTGCGGTGTACTCGTGATCTGTGAGGCTGCTGGCATGTGACTCCAGCTTTGGCTCTGGAGAGCTGCCTTCCTGAGCCGGTTTGTTCGCGTTGTTGGTTGACAGCTTCTTTTTGGTATTTTTTTTCTTCTTGCCTTTTTGTTCCTCCTTTAAAATGACAAACATGAAGCTTGTATTAATCCCCAGCAGACCTTTAGCTATGGCAAGGGCCAGCAGCGTTGCTTAGGGTCCTGACACAATGAAAAAGCAACGAAGTGTGCCATGTAAAAACTTGCCTGAGGGTCTGTTCCGATACCATCTCGCTCACAGCTCTCTCTGCTGCACGCACACGCTGCCTTTCTTGCATCTATGTATGCACTTTGTGCAGAGGCTCCTTCTTTCTTTACTCTGTGTACACTGCAGTGAGTGGGAGCTGGCCAGGACCAAAGGGACCCTGCCTCAGGAGACCAACATGATTTTTTTCATGTGCAAACCTTACGATGTTCCACGTAAACTGGCACCTCCTATCGTCAGGTATCTTCATACTCTTTTGCAATACCATGGAGGATATTAAACATCCCTTAGATGGACCCATACATTATCTTTTCATCTATAACTGTGCTTTCACTTGCACACTGATAGAGAAGTTGCTCTGTCACCAACCTCTTTCCCTTGTATACTTTCAGCCCACTACTCAATGAAAACCTGCTATCGCGCTTTCAGATTTCCTCTACTCACAGGAGCCATCACAAAAGTCCTACACCACCAAAGGCTGTGTCTCCAACAACTTCCCAAAGTGCCTTGCCAACCTGTTCCAGCAGACCTTGTCACCTTAGCACCTTTTATCTCCCTGCATGAGGCACTTACCATCTATCTGACCCATTCGGACTCTGAAAAATACTTATCAACACCCAGGAATGCCTCAATATCTTTGCTGAACTGACTCACAGATGCTAACAGTTCACCAAAATGCTACAGAAGTTAATCCTTAGGCTTCCTAGCAGCTGAGTTTCACAGGCAAAGCAGTCACACCAGTCAGACGGTCACATTCACATCAACCTATGGTTCATCCACACTCCTTTCAGGGCACCTCCTTTTGATTTTCACTTAGATGTTTTAGCCTGCAATATATTCTCTCTCATATTTTCTGCACCCTCTTGATACATTGCCTGCTCTGTGCTGTGGCATTGTAAGATATGCTGCAGCACTTGAACCTCCATCCCATTTATTGCCCTTGCGATTGCTGAATCTTGCGAGCACTGCTATTTGGGCATGACTTTTGCTGGGGAATAGAAGGGCTTTTATTTACTGCTGGCTACTTCTTAAGCAACCTCACCTGCTGTGACAACTTTGCAGCAGCAGCGGCAAGTCCGGTTTCAATGGAGGCGACTCTGGTGCCCTCTCGCACCGGCCTATCTTGTCGAGGCACCGAGGGGCCGACTCTTGCTACAATGAAAGAAGATGCAGGTGAGACATACAGAACATGCAGAACATGTGAGCACCTTAACCATGTACAGGGCAGCACAGCTCTGCCCTCCTGAGCAGGAAGAGCCAGGGATGCAATAGTCTCTGCTCTTCCTTCCTCAGGATGTATGTAAAGGCAAGAGGTGCTGTCAAAGTCCACCCAGTCACAGACTTTTAGGGAAATTGCCAATAAAGTTGTAACATGGTCAAATAACTTTCCTGACAATGCAACTCTGCAGCCACATGACTTTAACATTCATTGGCCTGCTTACAAATTGCTCCCACTCAGGCAGCCAAAGCCATGGGAAATTTCTGCCCACACTGAGGGCACAAGAGTCTCTATATCACTACTAAGTTGGCCACCAATCATTCCTTCACCAATAGCATGAAGAAAAATAAACCAATAACCCAAGCAGGAATGACTTTCCCCTGCTAACTCACAGAGGAAGGCTGAGTTCTTGCTGAGTGTGAGCACTTGAAATCAACTCCCATTGCGCTAGAGAAGACTCATCCTTTGTATTATTGAAAGGAACTGCTAGTCATGGTCTTAGAGATACCACATTGCTTACAAAATAGCTGCTTCGTTAGTGACCTGCATGGCTTAGCTTGAGTCTGGAGAGCAGAGACTGCATGGACTTACCCGTCGGGCTGTATGGGGCATCATCCGAACTCTTCCTTTTCTTTGATCGGGATTTGAATACTGGATTATCTTCATCTGATTCGAGAGAAGGGTAAACTGCAACAAGAAACAAAGACAGCAGTTTCAGTGCAAGAAATGAACCTGCACTTGTTTATTCAGGTCTGATGAGTACAGGCATGACAGCTGAAACAGCAAAATCTCCCAGATGTAGCACTGAATGGCAACTCCCATAGATGATGTTCTCCTGTTCTCATTCACAGACTGCATTTAGGAGCTGTCCCCTTAATTTTGAAATGCAAACCTCTTACTACTTGCACTCTTCCTCACCAAAATACCCAGTTGATTTCACTGTCACTAACCACAAAAAAGAAAAAAAAAAAAAAAAGTCTCCTGAGAACCATGGGAGGAGGGAAGGATTTGCAAACACACAAAATATGTATAGGCATAGCCAGGCACGCACACACCGACTGCTCTCTTTGTGCTTACCATAATCAGAATCTTTAAAACAGGCATCTAAGTGGTCCTGATCTTCATCGTAATCTTCAATGTCAACATTGTTTTTCGTGCTTTTCTTTAGTAACCGCTTGCCTGCATTTTTGTTGTTACCACTGCCTGTTTTCTTGGAGTTCTGGGTGGAGATGGAGTTATTCTTCGCTTGATTTGTACCCCATGATGTCTGGAGGCAGGAGTCTGATGACTGGAGGTTTGCCATTGATAGCATCCCCTGGATTGCTTCTTGTGTACTGGGCGAAGCAGGCGGCTGGCTGCAGGAAAACATCGAGAAATACAAGAGCTATTAGCAACTCCAGGACACACAAGCATCTCACAAAGAGTTGACTCTCTTCACTGCACAGCATTGCTAGAACAGATTTCCTGATTACTACCCTTTGAACAGCCGGGCATGTTTCACGTGACATCAGATATTTTTTATGTTAACGTCATCTTCATCTTCACACACAGCATGTTATATTGCAGGTTACTGCTTCAGAAGTCGGCAAGCTGTCTGTCACTTGACTCTGTGTGTAATGCACCTCTCCTTGAAGGTTGCGTCCCTGGTATATAGGAGAACCCTTTTCAGGGTAACCCTTTCCAAAATCCATGACAGAGTTCTCTACAATGCAGTTTCTATTACTCATCTATGAAGGTCTACTCCCCCACTCACTCACACAAATCCCCCAAATCCCTCATCTTCCTGTAATACAGCTAGTGAAAACTGGATCACTTTCCAGATTTCTCCATCCTTTCTTTTATATGAAATCACACATGAAATCAAAGCCTGAAGAGATGCAGGGAGTGGTGGCTAGAGGGAACCGGTCACAGGTGACCCCAGTGGCCCTTGAGAAAGTGATGCAAGTAGGGGGTCCTGCTCAAGTGCCTATCCAATAATGCAAGCAGCATGGAAAAGAAACGTGGGAATGAGAAGTCCAGTTGTAGTTGCAGAGCACTGATGTCACTGTGATTACACATACGCTCACATAGCTCACACAGCTGGGGTGCTCTAATGGGTGGGTACAGAGCAGAGGAAAGGACGTTGGCCCTGTGCAAGTAAATGGCTTCCGTGCATTGAGCTTTGCCATGAAACACAACAAGCAAGTCCTTATGGGCCAGCACTGGAGGCAACATTGCGGTGGGCTTTTGCTATGCAGTGCCAAGCGAGTAGAGGAAGTATTTGAACTGGAAGAAACCTCATGATCACAAGCCGTAGTTCTCCCTGGAAACCTGAGATCTGCTGGAAAGGCAACTTGATGGGGCACAAGCAATTCATGAGATTTCTTCCATACATTGATGTGGATGCTGGATGGGCTGATTATAGATTATGCTTGGCCAGATCTGCTACTCACAGATAAGGAAAAACTGATCAAGGATGTGACGGATGATGGCCACCTTGGTTTCAGGGACCTTGAGGTGGTGAAGTTTAAGATCCTGAGGGAGGCAAGGAGAGCAATTAGCAGGATAACAGCTCTAGACTTCAAGAGAGTGAACATCAGCTTGTTCAGGGCACTGATAGGTAGGATCCCATGGGAGGCTGCTCTGAAGGGCAGACAGACCCAAGGAACTTGTCAATCATCAAGAGCAACCTGCTGAGAGGACCAGAACACACAACCTTCATCTGTGGGAGGCTGAGCAGACACAGCAAAAAGCCAGTTAGTCCAAACAAGAAAAACTCTTGATGGTGCTCAAAAGCAAAAACTAAACTTAGGAGTGGTGGAAGCAGGGGGGGAAGGGGGAAAATAATGACTGGGAGAAAAACAGAGCACCGCTTGGACATTAGGAAAGCCACAGCTGGAGCTGAAGATGATGTCAATGAACGTGAAAAGCAACAAGAAGGGCTTCATATCAGCAGCAAGAGGAAGACCCAGGACAACATATTCTTCCAGAGTAGACAGAGGTCAAAGGATGTGTAAACGCTGACTGGCATGTACACTTAGCGAGGTGGGAATGCACACCTCCCACACTGTAGAAGAATGATGATGTCTTCACAGAATACCAAACAGTAATTTTGTGAAAGGCAAAAACATACACCAATCAAGTACTTCCAGTGATGTAGAGTTTGAGCAAACAGTGAAATGCTTAAAAAAAAAAAAAAAAAAAAAAAAAAAAAAAAAAAGCAAACAAACAAACAAAAAAACCCCACACACCTCTCAGGTGATAATGATTTTTTAAAATGGTTAAAATGGTTATACAAGAGAGACTGCTAACATACAGGATTTCCAAGTAAATTAGCAGTACCACATCACTTTCTCTGATTTGATCTTAATTTAATCCACTTTAAACCATTACCAGATTCTGGATAGAGTAATGCACAAGACATAAAGGGAGTTTCTGGGCACTAATTGCATTTATAAATAATCCTGAAAATGAGTTAGACTGGTCTTTTATTCTTTGAGTTGTTAGCTGCTAACACCATCAAAAGACTTATTTAGTGAAGAGACATTTTAATCCTCTCATTATCATGTCTTAGCCTTCTCCTTCTCAAACATAACCGTGTATTTTGCACCATCTATAAGAAATTAAAGTGTTTTCTTCCCCTTTTCTTTCCCAATAGTTTTTGCAAATGCTGGACTCTCAAAACAGTGCAAACAGACCATCAAAAACTGACCACTAAATGGGAAATCAGAGAGGAACTGCCTTAAGCAACACCAGCTTTAACAAATAAATTGTGGAATATGATCAAAACCAATGGTTCCAAGAGTCAAACCGCAACCTGAACGTGTGGGTAAAACGTCTTGAGGAGACAGAGCTGCACATGGGGCAAAGTGTTTCTCATTAGAGAACGTGCTCGAGGGCACTTCCATAAGGATTTGAGCTGTGCTGCCTAAGCTAAAGGAAAGTTCAAGAAGAAACAGGAAGCAATTTTTAAAGCTCTGGAAGGCCCTATCCTCTTTCTGGAGCATTAGTGATTAAAAAAAATAATAATAATGAAAGTAAACTATCTGCGAGTTCAATAATTATCTTAAAAGCTTTTAAAATGGGAGCAGGAGTAAAGCAGCTGGCATGCTCTGCTCCCACGCTGCTTTTGGAGCAGTGAGCTTAAAACACACCCCAAGATGGAATTTGGTAATAGCACAGACCCTGCAGCTGCTCTGCCACTGAGCAAATCTTGGCAGTCTTGCTTTCTTTTCCTCAAGCTAAAAAATATTTGGAGGAAGAATGGAAAAAAGGATGCTATTAAACTGACTGGTACCAGTTGTGCCTTTTGCAGAGAGGTCCACTTCAGCCTTGTGCATGGCTTTCTTTTGAGGGATCTTATTTTTTCAGTTCACTCTTGATAATAAACCTTAGGAAGGATTGGGGTGTTCCCTAAGGGGCACCTTAGGGGAATTCATTTATTGAAATATGCCTGGAAAGGAGGCATATTAAAAACTGATTTTCAGATGCTTATAGCTCAGAAACAGAAAGATCCACGCTGAAAACTTTATCTTTAGAATATAGTACAATTTGGCAAACCTTGCTGCATGAGCTCTAAAGGCCCAAGAAATATTCAGAGGGCCAAAAGGGCATTAACAAAGCAGCAAGTTCAGCACTCCAGACCGCTGCGTTCTTGAGGGCCAAGCTCTGCCAGGCCCTGTTCCCATGCAGAGCTCCAGCTCTGCATGGCCCGAGCTCGCCCAGCATCGCCCGAGCAGCCCAGGCCCGAGCTCGCGAGCCTGCTAACATGCCCTGCAGCAGCATCACCAGCACCTGCCTTTCTGCTGCTGCTCCTGAGAGCTGCAAGCAGCAGTGCACTTCCATATTATTAATGAAGAGAAGTACCATAACAGAAGGGAAATTTTCCTGTTAAAACTCACCGAAAATAATATCCCCCATAGGGGTAATGAACCTGCAGCTGTCCAGTCTGGACAGTGTGATGAGGAACATGGAAGACAACTCACCTCAGTGAAAACACAAGGAAGAGCACACTGATCTATGTAGGCCACCTTTGTGCCAAGCACACGGTGCTGTTTGCAATTATTTGCTTATGCTGGGTCAAAGCTTGGGGTCCTCAGAGTCCCAGAGCAGCCTGCCATGACCAGCAGCATCTTCATCAGGAAGGAGCACACAGAGCATCCTTTCAGCTTAGGTTTGGGGGCCCACATTGCTCCTAGTCTCGACAGAAGCATCCTTTCCGTGACAGCATGCCCCACAGCAGGAGGCAATATTCAAGCAGATGAGATCTTGGCAAGAATGCACACAACTCAGTACTGACAGGATAACATTGCACCTCCTCTGCTGAGGCTGGACCCTGCACACTGCCTGGACACAGGACCTATCCCCAGATCTGAAAGCTAGGAGAAGATACAACACGCAGGGAGCCAAATGCTTCTCTTTTCACAACCAACTCTACTACTGCCAGCTACCTTGACAGTGCAGCATTACTTTGCTTATGAAAGAAAGGAAATGATCCGGCAATACTGAACCTTTCACCTAATTTTCATATTTAGAAATCTAACCCATTAATTCCAGCAGAATGTAATTCACTGAGGGCTGTCCTCTTCTGCTTTTGCCATGCTGCCCACACAGTGGCCAGCAGTTCTGAAGAGCAAAGGTGAGATGAGGGTCAACGTGCTAACGGTTCATCTTGCTTCTCTATAACAATCACCCGAGCTCATCCTAAAATTAGGAAAAAAATGACAAGAGCAAAGGAAAGTCACAGGAGCTACTTAACATTTTCTAAATGGAAATAAGTACTAACTTGAAATAAGAACCTCCTTGTAAGGGTTACAGAGAAGACTGAGCCAGCCCCTTCTTGGAGATGCACACTGAAAGGATGAGAAGCAATGGTCACAAGCTGCAGCAGAGGAAATTACAACTAGACACAAGAAATACAAGGTCCATAATGAGGGTGGCCAAACCCTGAACAACTCAGCCAGGAAGGCTGTAGAATCACCATCCTTGGATATATTTAAAATTCAGTTGGGCAACGTCCTGATCAATGAGGCTTTGTAGCTGGCTCCCTTCCAATTGCAGTTATTCTAGAATTCTGCAAACAAGAACTATAGAAAAGTGCTGGTGCATGTGAGGGGAAAGCAATAAATCACCTTTCTTTCTACTTGATAATATTTCCCTCTTATTTCTGCCTTTCTCCCCAACCCACCTGAGGCAACATGTAAATCAATCACGTAGAAGAAATGGAGCAGAGACAGAAATGGTTTGCTAATATTTTAGAGAAGTGATGAATGTATAGAACTGTAGAATAAAATAATTTCAAATAGAAAATATTTCCTTCCATTCTTGAATCAATCTCAAAAAACAGGAAAAAGTTATGCTTAGTTGGAGATCCTGTGCCTACTAGTCCCCTCAACCTTTCTTTTCCATATTCCGTTTTGACTTTTTCAGAGTGCTTGCACGTTTACAGCACCCTTTCTCTGCTCCCCAGGGCTATTGTCAACACAAGCCCTGCAACGTGATTCTCAGAGCAATCTAGCAAATTTCATCTGCAGATTCATTCCAGGAAGCGGTGACTGACAAGCTAATGTTTTATGGCATGAAGTTCCAGACAATTCCGAAGGGGTGGTTGGCACAAAGAGCCCTGACCTGTGTGACATGGCTACATGCCCCCCACCTCAGAGCTGGCTCTCGGCTGCACAGAGCAGCAGGCGAGCAGGAACATCCATGGAGACTGACTAGCAGTACCGACACACCGAGCATCCAGGATATACATACACATGTATGTAAATATGTATGTCTAGCTACTCTTTATCTGCCTTATGAATAGCAAAACAAGGTAGAAAAGATGGAAATTGTTAATATTCAGCAGGAGAGTCAGGCAGGATCACATCAACATTACGTTGCAACACAGTATGTTGCATATCGTGTTTCTTCCTTTTTTTTTTTTTTTCCCTAAAAAAACATGTTATTACTGTTTAAAAAGCCTAGCATAATTATGAAATGAAACACAATAATTTCATTTATTGGGAGCTTTTTTCAATCAAGCTGTAATGCACACTGCCAAAACTTAATTGTTTATACAAGAGCCAAAATTGATATGACACATTCCCACTAAACTGCCACACACAGAGTAGTAATTCAGGCAGACTTTAGTTATGTGACTGCATTTACAGCTTTGATTTCAAAAACCACAGAGTCTACCAATAGGTTGGATACAAAGCCCAGACTGAAGGGAGGTAAAATGAAAGGGCTGAATCCTGCCCCATTACTGAAAGGCAGTTTTAACCCATTGCAGGCAGTGAAAGTTACCACACAGCTAGAAAGATGATCTTTGAGAACCGTTTCTTTAACCTGTTAACCTCTGTATTTCTGCACATCACAAGCAGACAGTCAACCCACTTTACATCAAATGTTTAGTAGTGTAAACGTGGCTGACGCAAATTTCTTTAATTCTTAAAATGTTGGATTTTCTTCTTTTGTTCTGTGCTTCATGCAGGGGTGTTGTATTAGATTGACAACTTTATTTGCACAGTTAGATGCTTCCAGCTACTTGCTAACTGCTACCTGCTGAAATTTAGGTGTAAACTTGGCGTAATGCTGGTTCTCTTATGCATCATTACGTGGTATGGAAAAGGAATTCACGTGAACGGTCAGATAGTTAACAAACACCAATGCACTATTTCAGTGTTTTTGAAGGGCAGAGGCAGAGATGGGGCCAGTTCTCAAGAGATCAGGAAAATCTAGAACTACAGCTCTATTTGGGCCCAGGCACTCAGAAATACCACGTTTCCTGGGAGCTGCAGACACTGGTACCTGTTCCCATACCCTCTGCAATACTGAGGTGGAGGCTGTTTTGAAGAACCACTTGCTAGAGTGCGTGCAGTAACGGAGGTAAAATAACATTAAACCAAGATTAGCTCTCTTCCAGAGAAATACCAGCCTTGGTAATGACAGCATAAGTCTTCTCAGTTCACATAGTTACTGTTCTACTTCATTTTAAAATCACTGGCACATGTGATATGCCACTGAGAGGAGCACAACCAGAGCGCATTAAGAACGGACAGGGAAGGAAGGACACTTACAGGAGCCTTAGCAAATACAAATCCATTCAACACAGAGATGAGATTCCCCATTGCATCTGCTACAAAAAGTTATAAACTCTAAACGCTGGTGCGCAAAGGCCAGCTTGTCTTCCACAGAGCTGCCTGGTACTTCACAGCTGATGTACCCTGCATTAACAGAGTCTGCATGACCCTTTAATCTCCTGCAGCTATCTAAATCATGAAAGACACAACTGCCAAATAAAGTGGGCAAGGTTGAAATATCTTCTGATTCAACAACACTCCCTCCTTTAGAGTTCTCTGTGGCTCTGTCACAACACTGCAGCCTTGAACAAATTCTATCTTCTCTTGCAAAATAACTCCCGCCTTTTTTTTTTTTTTTTTTAAACTCTGTTACAATTCGCTTCTATGCTTTCCCTTGATAACTTATTCCATATGCTCCCTTTTGACCGCACAGCATATCTTTTGGAATTCTCAGTTACAGCTTTTAACTTCCAGTCTTTCCTGGGTTTAGATAACATCTCCCTCTCTGATTCTCCACAGGGAACTGCTCATTCCACAGGCCCTTCCAAATTTGCAAGCTGCACTTTTCCTGGCTCATGCAGACAACAACACCTAGCTAGGGTGTAGCATGAGTGAAAAGGCTAGCACTACTATTATGGCTACTTCCATACCTAAAAGAGAGGTGAGTTTTTCAAGTCATGTGTTTTGGTGGGGGAAAGAATGATAAACATGGATGTGAGGGAAAGTTGCTGGTTTCCTATTTTCTTATTTCAAATGGTCAGTAATTGGGGAACTATACATAACCTTACAACACCTTATAGAGGGAATGCTAGTCATTTATTGCGTATGTTAATTCGTGTTCTCAAGCTCCATTCACTGAGCTATCTCTTCCTTTTGAATGTTTTATCTATGACAGTATTATTGCTAAAATGAATGTTCAGTAATTACTAATGGGAAATGTATCTATTAAACTATCCTACCACCACCTTTCCCTCCAGATCACAGGACAAATGAAGAATCTGCTCACTGGAGAAAGAGCAGTTACTGAGCTGCAAAATTCACTCTGACTCACACTCGCACAGTGCACATGCATCCTTTCTCCCTTTCCCCATGAAAGGGCAACTGTTCTTTAGAGGTAAGAGGAAAAAACATGCCTTTGTGCATACCTGTTGGTGTTATACTCTAAACCCCCAACTTCCTTGCTTGCCTGCAAAAGATCTAGAATTCCTGCTGAACTTCCACTCTCTTTCTTTACTTTGGAATTACGCCCCGGCTTTGCCTCTGTGTCAATGTGAAGCAAATCTTCATCAGATGAATCATCGCTCTGCAAAAGCAAGAAAAAGGGTCAGAAAAGGAAAACTAAGTTAGCCAGAAGGACCCAATAGTTTTTGCAGCCTACTGATCTCCCATAGACACAGGGCCAGCCTCCCTGATTTGCTCTGATAGAAAGACAGACAGAAAGACAGAGAGAGACATTGTAGCTTAGACTATCAGTTACTGTTCAGTGCAGGAACGGGTCCTCTTCCTTAAACTTCTGTTCAGAGCGGTACAAGTACATTCTGCATTGCTCTCTGTGTGCTGTTCTCCAGACTAACCAGCTACTGACTGAGGCAGGTTGCTCTGCACGTGCTCTTGAATATCCCAAAATCCCTGAGCCAAGCCAGGAGGACACAGATTCCTTAGCTCTTAGGGCCAAAAACTACAGGCACCTGCAGTTCTGTGTTCATCTATTTTGCTTTTTATGACTCACTCAGATAATACGACATGGAATAATGATCACCACAGCTGGGCAACACATTCTAGCATGTTGCTTAATTTTCAGCATTAAGCTTCAGAGCTAATGCAAATAAGAGCTAAGAGCAAAATTAAGCCGGTATTTTTAAGCTTCTTAGAGGTAAGCTATCAGCAGGCACAGGAACGCTGCAAAGACTCTTCCAGTGCTTTAAGGGACACGCATAAGTATTTTGCTGAATGAAGGACATTCTAGATGTGAGCCCATAACAGGCAGAGGAGTCTGCTAAGTGCTAGCAAATAAAGCCTTTAATTAATACCTAACAGGTATTAAGGGCTTCCAGTAACATGAAGCACCAATAATGTGACTTCAGTTTACAAAAGCCTGTACAGAGTCTTTGCTACAGGCATTTGCAGTACTGCACTGTCACCTTACTTGGGCAGGATGTGGACATTTCTGGTTTATGATTTAAATTCACTGGGGACTCTCCCGTGTCATACTGCACATCTACCATCAAGCAAGGCTTAGCAGATGTGGGACAGCATCTGCCAGGCACTTTTCAGTTAAGACCCCATATATTATTAGAGACTTAGAATGGATGCTGTCTTATGATAGTTAAAGAATAACCATACCTTATATGATACCGACTCCACCTTTGGCTTCTTACCAGGAGTGTGCTGCAAAGTATCTTTTTTATCTGACAAAACTGGAAAACAAAATACAAAAAAGTAATGGAAGGACTCCTCTTTCTCTTCAAAAACAACTCTCTCAAGCTGCACCTTAAGAAGCAACCTAAATACATTTATATCCCACTTACACACTTGACTTAGTCGTACAGAAAAAATAGAAAACATTCTTACAGGGCAGTTCTCTCTTTGTAGTGTTTTTCTTTCTTCTGATTGGAAATTCATCAATTTTTAGTTCACCATCATCTGACACATATTCATACTCATCTCGTACAGGTTTTGCTTTATCTTCTTTAAAATTCTGCAGGGATCCAAACACACTAGTATTCAGCTGGGTTTTGACTCCCTTGGAACTGGAAAAAGAGAGTTACAAATCAGAAACAATACTCCTTCTCAGTGAAAAACATGCCTTTCTTTACACACAAATCTCAGTCAACTTGAATACTTTCAGAAATGTCACAGCAATTCAAATCATTTTACAAACACACTTCTGTACCTACCATTTTTACCTCAAAGTATGATGCAATCTAAAGTAGTTCTACTGGCTTCAAATAAGATCTTATTTAAAGCTGACTCAAATTATAATACAATATGTGTAATGCATGCCAAACATGGAATTCTGGCACCCAGGGGTTTTTTGAGAATTTCTTTAAAATTTTCTCTGAATATTATCTGAACAAGAATATGTATATACACACATAGGAAAACTCAAACTAATAAGAACTCAAACTGCCAAAAATTAGATGCAGCCTGTGTGTTGAAGACATTATTCTCAAGCAAACTCCTAGCTTTCAAGATAAATCTGTGCTGTTATGGCCAGAAAAGGTGGATTCTAGATAAAATCAAGTTCCAGAGGCAGGATCTTTCTGGATAAGTACTTTGACAACAAATAATCACAAAACTTTTTTCCTCTACTCTTTTAGCTGATTGTATTACTTCATTTTTGCTTACCCAAGCAGCTTCTTATTAGCGAAAGAGAATGTGAATTTATTGTCCTTATGTCCTGACAAAGGTGTCTTTTCCAATTTGTGTTCCTCTTCCATTTTTAGTAATGAATCAGGTTTACTGTTCTGAAAAGCAAAAAACACCCAAAAGAATAAAATAAAACAAGGCAAATCAGCTGTTATTATTTCAGATTCCTATGTGATTTCAAGCACTTATTGAGTGGCATATAAAGAATCTACTCTTCCACAAAATGTACCGTCCAAATGCGGGTAAGTAATTGGGATAGAGGTTTATTGTGTCCGTTCAAAGAGCAGTTCAGCACCAGCTTACCTTTATGCATTACCTGATGCCGAATTTAAGTACTACTCTCTTAATTTGGTGCAGACGTTGGTAAAACACTAAGCAAGCATTTGAGTGCATGAGAGCACAGAGCAAGTGTGCTGCTGACCAACACTGCACCCACGCAGCTCAGGACAACAGCCAGCCCTCTGCGACTGCACTTCCATGGCCAAGCACTGCTTGCTTCTTTCACACTTTCAGGAAAGCCTGAATTATAAATCTAGTATCAAAGTCATTCAGTGTAAAGGATGTCTTTGATTATTTTTTAAGAATTGTCCTAATACTTTTCTAAGTTGTAATGGCTGGGCAATTAATTGGCACATATTGATCTGATCACATTGACTGTGATTGGTTTTATCACAAAAAAAAAAAAAAAAAAAAAAAAAAAAAAAAAAAAAAAAAAAAAAAAAAAAACACAAACAGACTTCTCTGTTGAGGAGGGGAAGTCAGGATCCTAGTTAGCTTTCCCCGCAAATAGTAGCTTGTCTTTTTGCTTTGTTTTAGAGAATTTATTTTCAAATATAGGCAAACTCTAGGCAGTAGCTATTTCTGTGAGAAAGGTAAGTGTCCCCTTGTTTTAAAGGGGCTTGGGAGAAAACTGTTTTATTCCAGGGATGAATTTTACTAAACTTCCATTAGTTCTCCAGGGAGGCAAGCTTTAAGTTCATATGGCACGATTCAGATTTCATTAACTCTATATTTACACTGTCATTACTTACTGATTTCTCTGGAACTTCTCCAGATTGAAAGTAGCGGAACTAGGAAAGAACAAGGACTACAAACCAGGTCACCACTGAAATATCTTATGCCTAACTCTGTTCCCAATGGCTTCACCAAGGATAAGGACGGACAATTCTGCACTTGCTTTAAGAAGAAAAAAAAAAAAAAAAAGCCACACCTCCTTTACCAACAAATATTTCTTTACACTTCTTTTTTTTCTTAGAAGATGAAAATCAATGGACTATACTCTATATTTAACGAGACCCATGACCATTTCTCCATCCTTAATGTATCTCTATATTGCAAAATTAGCAGAACTTAATAGGAGACTTTACCTTATATTTCCATTTGGCTTCTGTTTTGCTTTTATTCTGTTCTCGAATTTCAAACTTCTCTGCCTCATTCTGCTTACTCGCAGCTTCCTTACTGGGGACATTTAAAACATTCTTTGTGGCCTGGAAAAAAAAAAAATGTAATCATGGACTGCTAATGAGGAAGGAGTGCTGGCATATTACCACCATTTTACATAATTACATCTGTTTTATCCAGAATATAACATGACAATTTTGAAAACTACTCTTCTGACTCATTGTTTTTGACCCAAAATATGAGATTCAATCAACTATTGTTGTTTCAGAAATGCAGAAAATGCATTAAATGCATTTTTCCTAAAAAGTTACTATAAAAAAAGCATTCATCTCCCATTGCTCCCTGACGGGTTTCACAAACTGCATACAAACCCCTAGGAAATTCAGGTGCTTTTAGAAAAGTCACATGGATACTTTCTTAGCAAACTGTGTATATTAGACTAATGTCAATACATCAGTGAAATTCTGGCCCTGTTGAAGGCAGCAGAAAAATTCACACTGAATTAAAGTCAAAATGACACAAGTCCTCCACAAAAAAAAAAAAAAACAAAAAAAAACTATTGCTTTACCTTCATTCAGCCTTCCAGAGCAGAATCACACTCGAAAAAGATGCCTCAGAAATGAATTCCTTCATCCTGCCTCTGATAACTGACTACAGAAATGCACACCAGAGTGCTAACTTTTGAAGTAGGAAAACAACAGTCCAAGGGTAAAAAAAACGCTATTTTAAGAATTTTAATTTTTCACCTCATCTTGTTTTGCAGAGGAAGCTGGCAGCAGTTTGCCAGACTGAGCTGGAATCAGTGGGTTTCTTGGGGGTCCTATATTAAATAAATAACTATGCACAGAGTCAAAGCAAACCAAACAGAAATGACAAGGTGGTAGCTACAAGGATCTCCTTTGCTTCGGGAGAGTCAAGGTTGCACACTTTGCTGCTTCCTTTTTTATTTCCACAAGACCTAAAGAGAGATTTGGTCCCCGCTGAGGGTAAAACGCAACGCACCTTGCCCTTCTTTGGTGTCTCGATCTTGGTCAGCGCCTCCTTCGTGTGTGCCTCCAGCAGGTCCAGGTTGGGGATGGCTGGTGGCGGGCTCTCCTTCACCTTCTTGCCTTTCTTCTTTCCTTCTCCTTTGACTTTTGGTGTTTTGGGAGGCTTAGGGGGTTTCGGTGGCTTGGGGGGTTTGGGAGGCTTGGATGGCTTCAGTTGTTTGGGGGTTTTCACAGTTTTTGGAGTCTTTTTTTTGGGGACTTTCTCCACGGGCGGGGGTGGAGGTGGAGGTGTCACTTGGACGGGTGATGGGGCCTCCTCCTTCTCCACAGGACAGATCTCCTCAGCATTCGTGTTGGCACTCACGTCTGCTTTGCCGGCTTTCGAAGCAATCTGTAATGCAACAGCAGAGGGGAAGGCGTTCAGAGTCCTCCCCTAAGGACACTAGCCCAGCACAGATCCCGCTTCCAAGCTGCTTTTATTGCTCTTGGAGAACAATGGATGCTAAAAGGTACAAGAACGGCTTGGAAGTGAATTAAGACAAGACACATCCCTTTAATAGTGATTTTTTAACCCCTGGAATGAGACTTGTGTGATTAACATTGGAAATTTTATAGCCAAGATAGAATGCTTCCAAAAAAGGGATGCTCAACTGCAAAAAGGAACTAAATCCGACAAGTCCTAGGGGTGGTGTCATGCAGAAAGTTGAACAAAATGATCATAACTGTGCATCCTGGCACTAAAAATGACTTGCAATTATGGAAGCATTTGGCGAGAGAAAGGTCTCTTAATTAAAAGATCTCTAAAAAAATTACAAAAAAAACCCCATACTCCAGAAACTTACCCGGTGCTATTTACCTGAATAGAAACACTTAGTGTCGTTATTTGTATATTAAAGAGCATTTGATTTTCCTAAAATATTATATTTGCAATACAACACTTGTCCAGGTGGGAGGCAACAGCCAGTCAAACAATAAGCTACACTGCACACGCAGAGAAGTCGTGTTGTGTCCAGAGCACAACCATCAAACAAACGTACGTAAAGAGCTCGGGCTGCATACTGGGCTGTAGATTTTTGTTCCTCAAGACATCGCACACAAACACACATATAAAAGCAATGGTCTTCTGTTTAAAATACTAATCAGTTTGAACATAAGCAGTTTTAAGTTGATTCAGATGTGATAAATGCAGTAGAACCATGTTTAATGCCTCCAGGTAAAATAAGCAGTAAAATAGCTGTTTAATTAAAATTAACACACTCTGACTAATTCAAAAGAAATTGTTTTCACAGAATCACATTTTCTGTTTACCTTGCCATTCTGACCATCAGAAAATGTGCAATTTACATCAAAGAGGATAAAAGGATGAGAGAAATTTCAGTTACAAAGTCCTAGGATATTGTTAATAAAGGGTTGCACTGCACCACGCGTCTTCCTCGAACCCCACTGAGCTATTTCCTTCTTTCACCGTGACACGCAGGCACCGAGTGCAGTGTGGCACTGCACTTTTTGGGCGATATCCCCATGCAACCTCTTTATTTATAAATAGTATCACACTTGCTATAACAAGCCTGCCTAGAAACCAGCCGAGAATGAGGCCTCCTGTTGAGACCCTGCACAGGATGATTGATGGACCCAAGCTCAGACAATAAACAACATCCGGGACAAGGCTGATGAACAGGAGTCACTAGACCTGCACGGTGGCAACAGCAGTCTTTGAGCGCTGCTCTGTTTCTGGGTTGGGAAAGGCTAAAGAGAAAGCCAAAGCCAGAAGGAAGCAGGGAATGTGGCCAGTCCAACTACAAAAAAAAGTGTGAGAGGGAGGAGAGAGGGCAGGAACAGGGCAAACAGGAGCCCAGGACTTGTGGCCTGTCAACCACAGACAGGTCCTGAGCAGTAACTCTGCTACTGAGTCTTATAGCAGTTCTGTTATGAACAGAGTGGGGAAAGAAGATTCAGTTATTTCAAGTCTTCCATTTTATAGCTTAGTATATTAAAAATGCATGAGGTAGTTAATGTTATGAAAAGAGCACAAACCTCACTTAATCTTATTTCTTTGGCAAGATCCTTGATAAGTTGTGCTGGTTTGAAGTTTTCTGGTAGTTCATCTTCATGCTCTGCTAAAGCCTAAAACAGAACAAAGCCAAGATGTTTCTGTGCACACATTTTGCAAATATACAAAATGATTAAGTGACACATCAGTATTTCTCCTCTGGAAGAATAAGGAAAAAAAAAAAGGGGGAAAAATACACTTTTCCTCTCATTGGTGTGTTTTGCTGCTCCCTCAAGACAACTACTGACAAAATTAGTAGACTTTTTCAGATATTATCAATCCTATTTTTACAACTGTAACATCACTCTGCTTACCCCCTCATATGAGACTCTGAGGAATTTATTCTCTACCCCTGCAAGGAGGCTTTGTCTCAGGATGGAGTCTCCAGTGAATTTAACAGACGTAAACCTAATCAGCAGAGTGGTTTGAGAAAGTTCTCTGGCAGGACTAGCAACATTTGCCTTCACATGATATGTTATAATATTCAAAGTTTAAGGTTATCCAAATGCCAACACAATCTGACTTCCTTTGGCTTAGTATTTAACATCTGCTTAGCAGGTGGAAAAATTAACAGGGTGACATGGAGAGAGCAGGTTCCATGCCAGTTTTTTTGGTGACACAACAGTCGGATAGTGATAACTCTGCTATAGGAAACCAGGGAATGGCTCAGAGTTCAGGTTCAAACACTACCTTTCTACTATAGGCAGCAGCCAAGTCCCTAACTATATTTAAATCTGGGAGAGCCACCCAACAGGCCTAAACAGTGTATGGGACATTGAACTCAGCTGCTTATCTCTCCTCTAAAACATCTGAAAATCCTAAAGCTGCACAGATTTTGTGTTGAAAATTGGGATGCTCCAGCTATGCTGTGACGTGTCTGAAAATTCAATAGCTCTGCTTAGGGAAGGGAGCAAGCAAATTCATCTCATACATGCAATTATGAAATGGTCACATCTAATAGATCATTACTCAGCAGTCCATAAAAGTATGCTGAAGGAAGAGTATTTCACCACATTACTGTTGTAAGCTATGCTTATAATGGGAATAGGGATGTCTATAGTGTTCAGCTGACTGCAGGAAAAACCTGCATTTCAGAAATCTCTGCTGGTGGGAAGAGTCTCCCTGACAAGATCATTTTGTAAGAGCTGTTTGAAAAGCATTTTATCTCCAGCAGGAATTTCATATTCGCTACCAGCCCATCACACTCCCTTTAGCTGACTGCACTGACTCGTTTAGGGCAGGAGGAAACACTATTAGAGTGGTTTTTGTTGTTGTTGTTTGTTTGTTTTGACTGAAATAAATCAAGGAATTACTGAAGAATTGAAAAATGCTGCTGTGATTTGCACTGGTTGATGTTAAAATCTGTCAAAATCACTTTAACATTTACACTTCTGATGAGAATTTCTATACTGGAAATTAAAGAATAGATAAACACAAATCAATAAATGGAGCAAAACCAGGTATGGCAAAAGAAAGTAGCATCCTAGGGAAACCCAACTATATAGAGCAGGTACAACAGCAGAGCTCCCCTGCCCTGCGAGACCCATGCTGCTCACAATGTTCCTCATGATGCATCTTCCCCTCTGCATCACAGGGTAGATTTATAGCAGGTCAGTAATTAATCAAAGCTTTCTTAAAATTCTGATAGTACCCCTTTTTTCTGCTGAGTCCTCATGTAGCACTATGAGCTCCCAGCTGCCTTCCTCCTTTCCTTCCCTTCTCCTGGTCTCTACTCTTTGGGATTCTAGAATTACCTGTTTTGCTATGGAGATACTATTTGTTCTAGTGTTTATTCTCTGTTCCAGTGACTGACAAACCCATCAAACCCAGTTTTCCTACCTGTTTTTTAGTCCATGACCTGAAAGCACCATTGAGAATTTTTGCTCCTTGGAGTAGATGAGCAGGAGGCTGTTGCCCAGCTTTGTGCAAACCTAAGGAAAGGAAAAAACAGTGCTATTCAACTGCTGGGAGCTACAGTTGTTTTATATAAATTCCTTAATTTGAAGAAATTTAACTGTGCTCTTTAAAAGGTGATCACCAGAAAGGTATCTCTGTTATAACTTGATGACAATAAGGTGTGTATTTCCTGGGCCATAAATCCAGCTCAGCCTTTCTATGCTTGTTCCTATGTCTACACCGGTAATCATTCAAGTTCCTATATCTGTCGTATACTCAAACTAGTTTCCGTGTTCATACATCCTATTCTGAGGGAATAAAAAGTCACTACCAAAGATTCATTTTTTCTGCCTAAAAAAAAAAAGCAGGTATCAATATGTGGGAACAAGGGTTTAAATGAGCAACATATTCCACTTTTTTGTGAGTATAAGATTATCTAAACTTTTCCTTTTTTTTTTTTTTTTTTAAAAAACATTTTTGTCCAGAGTTAGTCACAAGGGGGCCCCCTTCCAGGCTACACTCAGAGGAGGCGATTACCTTACGAACTAATTAGGTGCATTTTACTTGTTATAGAAGAATCTGGGAAGTTTCTATAGACAAGTTCTGTAAAAAGAAACAGAGAAAAAAAGCAAAGCCAGCCTCCATCTTTAAAAACACACTTATGTGGATGTTTGGATGAGCTCTGCTCCAACTACAAAAAAGAAAAAAGACCGAACTCTGCACCTGATTTAGAAGATATTGAGTTTCATAGAGAATTTTGCTTTAACTCTTCATACTCCTGCCAGCCACATCACTGATGTTAATGTGAACCCATGTATATGTGACTGGCCCATGTATTTCCACCAAAATTAAAAAAAAATAGGACGAAACGAGATATTACTCAATATTCTTTGGTCTGACACATTGTTGACAACATTAGGTTGAAAACAGGAATCCACATCTGATAGGCAACTAAAGACTTTCACTCCAAGCCTAAATAGTTGGTTACCACGTTATTTGCTTCTGAGGCAACTTAAATGCATTTTATAACAAAGACTAAACCTTCCCTTGGGCATAGATAAGAAGGACAGGCGAGATCCGTACCCGAGTAAGAGCGCAGACCAGCCTGGCCCGTCCTGCCATACCAAGCAGTATGGCAGGCAAGCTCTATTTCATGACACACTTCTTAAACTTCCCAGCTATATTTCTCCTGGCTGATGTTAAAAGTAAAATCTTCAAATAATAACAAGAATGATTTTGGCCTTCATCCCTCTTTTATGTGGCACATCAACGGAAATTAAGAGCAATGCTTTTCACATCGCCAAAGCTAAGCGAACACGGCAGGCAAAATAAAACACCATTTTACCTTTGAAAGTCTCTAGTAGATGCTTTCCCATATACCAACATGCAGTTTCAAAGTTTGGAAACTGGGTCAGACTGACAATTTTCAATCGTCTTTCTACTTCGTATGCCCTGCAATACAAAGCAAAATGAACATAGTGCATCGTAGGTCACAAACATTGCACAATGAAAAGCTCTGCTAATAAATATTTTGCACTGCTTTGTTTCCATGTGCTTTTTTCCGAGTATTCTGGCATTAGACCAAAAGTGTAAAGTAAAACAATACTAGTAAAAAAAAGTAAGATATATTGTAAGACATAAGATTTATTGCACTCTTTGTCCAGCAGCGGTAAAGAACGACTTCTACTGCCTTACACCAGGCAGAGGCGCCAGCTGGGCAGGTTAGGACTTATTCAGAAGATGAATAGCAAGGTCTAAGCTAGATCTCCTGGACAGTTTTTAACTGCCTTCCCTTGGGATTTGGGTACATCCATCCGAATACCTCACATGTCCTTCCATGCTAAGCGCACTAAGTGTAAGGACTGCCTAAGGATACCTCAGCATGGCAGAGCGCAGCCTAAGAGGAAAACACGAGTACTCTTTCCAAAACCGTCCGGTAGGGCTATACTAAAAACTTGGCTGCAAATGTCAGCTAATTATTAGGTGAGAGGGTGGATAATTTATTAAAAACTGAACCTCAATCTAACTTCAAGTTTTAGAGATGGATTACCTCATCTGCATTTCAACACTTAGACTGTGTAGAAAATGTCCTGCAAAGGCTAGGCAGTCTGTGGGCGTCAGAGTTGCATAAATCCAGCCTAAAAGAGAAAGAAAAGAGTCTTGACAATAAAAAATGGGTTTAGATATATATATATATAGATATATAGATATATAGATATATTTTTTTTCTTTTTCTCACAACAAGATATTTGCACCTCACTTAGTAACCTACTTTGGAGGTACCAATGGGGCTCCTCTGTCCAGTTCAGCACTAGAACTGCACAGACTTAAAACAAACAAGGGGAAAAATTCAGTCTTATTTTGCACAGTACAAGATTTAGTCCAGGAAGACGCTAAGTCCCAGGACTACCTTCAAGTGTGGCAAGATCAAAATAGACAGAAAGGGAGGTGACATAGTGCTCAGAGTGCCATCTCTGAATCTATCCAGTGGCCAAATGAATCTGTGACAGCCACATCTCCAGCCTCCCGTGGAACAATAACGCACACTCAGCCTGGCACCTCTAGCCCCTTAGGGTCATAGGGAATCAACGGCCGTGAAAAGGGTCTCGGGGGGGCAGGTCACAACAAGCAATTCAACATGAGTTCTCTGTTAGATACTGTGGCAAAACATACCAGTGCCATGCTTGGACATAGAACAACAGGACTCGTGGGTTATTTCAAGTCAGCCAGAAGAGTGAAACACCATATTGACTGTATTTGTAAAGACTAATGACATATTGAAAGAAAACAGAAAAAGATTTGATTTTTTTTTTGTAAGCATATGAAATGGAACTTCTGAGAATTGGACTTCAGTCTAATTCTAGACTGAATTCAGTCTAGTCAGAGAAAGAATATGGGGTCAAATCACATTCAGTCGTCCTGAGATGCCATTTCAGTATTTCTAAAGCAAACAGAAACCTCACCTTTAATAGGCTACTCACCTGATGGAATGAAGAGTGTCTGTCCTTGTTTAACTGTGCATTTGTAACATTTATCTACTTGGTCTGCAAAAAACATTTCACTATGGTTTGCTGCTGATTGCCAGCGTTCATAAAGAGAAATATTTGCAGAGGCTGGTTTGATAAGATAAAATATTTTTTCTCCCTGAATTAGAAAAGAGGTAGTTAGCAAAGAGCAGTCAAACAAAGCAACTCTTCACTGATACAAACACAAAATTATGTGCACATATAGAAATAAATATATGTAATATGTAATACTGTTTAATTATGTATATAGTAGTATTTAAATAAAATTTGCTAGTCAGTTTTGTACAGAACTATTGAAATAACTAATTGACTAGCTGATCACACTTGTTTAGATTTGTGGGACAGTTGTCTATGGCATTAAACTCCATTACCCTGAATTACAGGGTTAATATCTGCCAGATCTCAAAAAGACATTCACGTGTGGAAGTTTGTGAAGAAATACTCATATTCTAGTATAGTGAGAATACACAGGCAACTTGGCATGCCAAGGTGCTTCTTTGCTCGACAGAAGCTAACAGGATTGAGCCTCTACCCACCAGAGCGCTTGAGACTCTGCATATTTCTCCTGGCTACAATTGGATCTTGGGGAAAAACACTGAGATAAGATATGAATTCTAAGGAGAATTTTAGGAGGGTCTTGGGATATAAAATTTAGTAAATTACCAGATATTCCACAGAAAAAAACAAACGAATCCTCACCTTCAGGACATGGTACCACGCAGATGCTCCCCCAGAATCTATGTGGAAATCTGTGTAGCTGTCCTTCACACAGATCAGGCAGTACTTGGTAACTTTTGGTTTAGCCAGAAGAGCATCATCAGGCCAATAGTTTTCCACCCATGATAACTTCTTAACTATATCTGGAGGCTCTACAAAACTGGACATTCTTTGCAGAGAGAATTAAAAACAAATATTCATTTTTTGTAAAAAAGAATGCAATAACCCTGATACAATGAAAAGTGGAGTCTGATTCTCATACCCGTATGGCAATCTGAATCCCATAAGTATCAGCTGGAGTTTCCTGCTCTTCATTTAGACTGCGGCAATTCAGAAAATTTGTGAGTCAAATAGAAATGAAATTTTTCTTAAGGATGATGTTTCAGTAACGATCCATTGATTTACCACAGTCGCAGTATGATAAGGTGTTTGCGGTTGGTATTTTTCTAGGTCCTACCTACTGCTATATCAGCTCAGTTACCAATACACTGCACCACCACTGCTTTCCAAAGTATCTTCAGAAGAACAACTGAAATGGAGGCCTTCTTGTAAAAATGGTCTGTTAAATCTTAAGATTTAACATTTTTAAGACTTGAGAAGTAAATAAGACATTTTCTGATGGTGACAATCATAGCCATTTTTTTTTAGACTAAGTTCCATGAAAAACTCTAAAGAAAGAAAAAGTGTAATTTCGGTTGATCATTTAAATCTATTCAAATCATGGCAAGGACAATGTACTGGCAAAACGAAAAGGTAATAGAAAAATTTCATCCCAAAATGCAATAAACTTAATATTTTAGTAGTAAAAAATTTGGACCTATACACACAAGGGGTGAAGATTTACTGCTAGAACCATTTAAATCTACTTGAGTGAGAGCATCTACATTTCAGTCTAAAATTAAATGCTCCCACATGTCATTTATGCTCACCGTCAAACACTGAAACAATAGCACCGTTTAAAAAGACAAGGAAAGACGAAGTAGTGTATTTAATTAAAATGTTACTGTCTATGTTAAGAAATAAAATATTTGCTCGTTAATGTCTAAATCAGCAGCATATGAGTGACAGCTCCAGCAGTTCTTAAGAACAAAAGATCCTCCTTTATTCTGCAACAGTGGCAGAAAGCTAAAAAATCTCTACTGAAATTTTTGGTAATATTTCAAGCCTCTAATTACTACAGACAGTTTCTGCAGAAATGGGTGTAAACTGCTAAAATACCAACTGCAAGGCTAAAAGTTATGGCTTTAAAAAGAAATAAGCATTATTATCCCTCACCAAACATCAAAGTTTTTTAGATTAACGTAAGCCTTCTTGTCAATGCTCCCCCAAACAACCACTCTTAATGTCTTTTTCTGCTTTCTCCACTCTTTTTTTTTTTATTTTTAATTTCTTTCATTTTTCATGTAACATTTGCATAAAGGAACTTTGTCCCATAGTGTGTTTCCCTTCTAGAAGTACTAGTTTCCCAGAAGGACTAGAAGGACTGTGAAAAGGATTGCATTATATATGCATCTTCTCAGTTCAAGTGATAAACGAAGCTATATAAAGCACCTTGCAAAAAGCAATCATTTTTATTCTTAGCCCTTTTCACTAGTTAATTGTTGTATGAAAAGAATCCCGTATAAAACATGAGGAGAAGAGTAGATTTCCTATCATGGAGGATAGATAAAATTCACATAGTTATCATCACCACGTCTAGCTGACTGCGGCACTGAAGTACCTTAGCTTCAAATTCAGAGTTATTGTAGATATAGTTCACACACACACTCCAACTTTCTGTTGTGCTTTTAACAGCGTTTTGGTTCTGGATTCCAGTCATACAGATTACAGGTTAACTTTTAAAAGCACTTAAATTAGAACTTTTACAGATAGCATGCAATTACAAATTCTGCGCTCATTCTCATTAAAGGACACCCAGTGACATGTTATGCCACACCTCGAGCCATACTTGAGCCATGGATTTCTAAAGGCTATATATGATGCAACCAAAATTACCATTACTTATTACCACCATTATAGAAATAGCAGGCTCACTGCTGCACAACACATTTTAAAGAATGTCCCGAGGAGATGACCGTGTTAGAAGATCACCGTAAGCTGGGGAAAGGCTTATGTTGCTATACATGCATCAGAATTGCCATCTTATCCCATCATTATAAAGATGAGATAAACCTGGGAGGTACCAAAACATTCTCTT
Organism: Nothocercus julius; assembly: GCA_013398735.1. Taxonomy (NCBI): domain Eukaryota; kingdom Metazoa; phylum Chordata; class Aves; order Tinamiformes; family Tinamidae; genus Nothocercus; species Nothocercus julius. The sequence continues at coordinate 3,996,777 of VZSV01000005.1, forward strand.
CTGATGTATGAACACTGATGATATGCTGTCCACTACATACCATTCTCCTATAGTTAATAGCACTTTCACTTCCACAGTTTGTATAGACCACGCAGAGGAGAGTTAGAGCAACAAGAAAGCAGCATTCCAAGCTTAACACAGTATTTCCTAAAGAGAGGATGCCAACGGAGAAGGAAGAGGCTGTTCATACCCCATCAGTGAGACCTGGAGAGGTATCGAGCCACCCCATCACGCAGTGAGCCAGGCCTTACCTCGTGTCCGAGAACTCCAGGTTAGTCACGTTGAGGACTCTTTTCCTGTTCGTGCTGTAGTAGTAATCAACAAATTCCTTTAGCTTCATCTTGCAATCTTTCTGTTTGGTGACATCAGTGACATCAACACTTCTCTCTGGTCCTAAAAATTAATTCAATAAAAAACAGAGATTAAAGGGCAGCCCTGTTTGGCGCATTTTATAGAGTATGGGTAAGGTAATATTTCAGGAAACACATCAATCTTTTTGTTTTCCGATCATATTTGTGTGTGTGTATAAATATACAGATACATACCTATAACACCTATTTATGCCCCATGATATCTATTTCTGAAGTTTTTATTCAAAAATTATTAATGTTACTTTGAATCTATTAACTTCATCACAGATTTCATCTGTTTGGTGACAACTATATGCAAATATTTGGATTTCCACAGTGAGCCCTACCTCCACCACGCTGTAAAACTCCTGTGATTATAGACAGTGCAATATCATAGAGCATATCTTGTCAAACTCATTTCTCAAAAACATCGATTTCATGTTTTTCTATTCCAGATTTTATTTATGAAATCTATAAGTGAGGAGTTCTGAGGAAAATTTTCATTTAAAAATGGTATTATTTCAGGTGTGCCATGAAAACTTTGACCTTTTGTTATTTTACTTAACATTACATCAAACCAAATCCATTCTCTCTGTATTTGAATCCAGGGAATAAGCTGCTAGTACTTGTACATTTCCCCTGACAGCTTGTCAACAACAGCTTGGTATTAATCAATTAGATCAGCAGAGTTTTATCCAAGGCAAACCAGAGAAGACATGAAGACAGACAGAGCCTTAGGAAGAGAGCCTGTGTCTAAGCACCTGCTCTTATCCCTTCTGCAAGATAAGCATCCCTCCAGACTCTCCTCTCTCCAGTTTTAATTGGCCTTCCTTTCCCTCTTCCAGAGTTTCATTCATCACTTTCTCACATTAGGAGAGAGAGGAAATCAATTTGTTGTGTGTGGTTTTTTGTTTTTTTTTTTTTTCCCCAAAAGCAGAATACCAGCACAGTAATATACCAGTAATGAGGTATTTGGCTGTTTCATCTGCGCCGTTCTGTCCTCTGCCACTTACTTGAGATCGTCTCTAAAAGACACTCTAGCACAAGCGTAACAAACTACAAAACAGTAAAATCAAGTTCTTGCCCACGAAATCTCACTGAAGCCAGCTAACTGCAAGGAGGTTACACCAGAGCAGATTTGTTCCACTCACTTTAAAATCTGGTGCCAGCTTTAGAATAATCCGTGTTCCTCTCTTCGGCTTTTCACTAACGTTTTTTTGGGGGGGTTGTGAGGGTAGGGCACATTATTTCAGCTAGAAGCTGAGAAAAAGCCAGCAGGTGCCTGAGGAACACCTCGGTCAAACAACAAGATCTGCTACATATAGCAGATGGGCAAGGAAAATACATTTCCTGGAAAGGCAATGGGAGAGACACAGCAATAAAATCGGGTGTCTTGAATTCTCTGTTATTCATAGTTATCTCACTGCACACAATCACTGCAAAAAGGAATAAAGATGGTCAAGAGCACCCATGGCTACTGACAACACCCTTAATTTTGGGGTCATAGCCAATGGCCTGGGAAGTCCAGCAGAGAATAACAACAGACTTTGTAAGGGAAGCTGTGAAATACAGACATATATGTTAGAGCCATAACTGCTGCTCTAAGAGGATGCTAAGTTGCCAGAATACTGGAAGGAGAGAAAATCTGACAAAGTGACACGGAAGAGGAGTAAGAAAGAGCAACAGACAAGATCATGTAGCAGACAAGTGATCTCATAGCAGTTACACGGCTCCTGGCCAATATCTTCCGAGGGCCGGGATGGCATGAAGAGCAGCGAGAAGCACGCGTGGAGCGCCCTGCGCACGCTGCACGCAGGAGCGCCCACAGAACGAACCCGAGGGACCAGCAGCAAGGAAAAGCCTCTTCCTATGGACTGACACCAAGTGGTAAAATGGTCTGCCTTCGCAGAATGGGAATCGCAGCCTAATAATTCCTTCAACACAAAGCAAGATGGCAATAAGCAACTAAGACCTGGCCTGACGAAACAATGTTTGGATACTACAATGACTGTTTCTTTTGATGGCATACCCTGGAGCACAACTCAGCCTGGCTGAGGCTCACTGTAAGATAAGCACATTAGTACAAGAGCAAATTAATTGTTAATTGCAATTTACTACTACAAAATGAAGCTTGAAATCCTCATAGCTCAAGAGGTGATGACAATATTTTACAATAACATAGCCTCCTTCCTAATTTGGTCATAAAATACACATACACTGCCCTTCTCTCCCCTCATGAGTGCTCTCTGTGAATTCTCCTGAATAAAGTGCTACAGCTTCTGAGCTAAAAGGCGACATCTGGTCAGGACAAGCATCACTGTTTTACAGAAAATATTCTAATATAGCTAGGCTCAGATACCTGACAACCTTCATCAAATAATCTGGAATGGTTTTGTTATTTAACATCTAGCTGTCACTCTGCTCCCCAGCTGGCCTACACTCAAACGCCACCGTTCGCTTGCTGAAGAGCCAGGGTTTGCCAAATCCAATCCGCAAGCATCAGAAGATGAGGAATGAGAGCTTTGCCAGTCCGGAGCTGAACTGAGGGAGTGCCTAAAGAGTTCTCCTCCCGAGCACTTGTCAAGAGCCTCATTAAAACAGTATCAACAAAAGCAAACACATACTGAGTTCCTCCCAACTTGTCTTCCTTTTGTATAGAGGGAACCAAACAGATTTTTACACAAAGGACAGTTCCAAGATCCCTCCCATTCCTCTCCTTCATCCCTTTCTCCTTTATTCCTTCATTCGCAAGGTGAATTTGAACTAGCTGGAGGAGCTGCCTGGGCACGGCCCCTGAGCCTAGAAATGAGCTGAGCGCTACTCTGGGTGAGCTGAGCGCTACTCTGGGCAGGGGTGCAGTTTTCCCAACGCAGGCACGAGTTTAAAAGCGGCAGCTGAGCTCCAAGCAACACAAGCACACTTGCTTGTCAGGTACGCACCGACGTAGTTTTCAACATCACTGACGTAGAAGGTGGGTGCAGGCACAGACAAACCCAGGCCATCTTTCTTCGGAACAAGGATGGGTTCTGTGAAGCCGTTTTCTTCCAAATACTCTGTTGTTAATTGACTGCCTGGCACTTTTGCTACTATATCTTCAGCACTAAAAAAACAAACAGTATTTCAATGACAAAGTATTTCCATGCCCAGTTGGCATATTTTACATTTCACCACCGAAAGAGAAAAGTTATGAATAAGCACAAGTAATTTGAGGTCAGCCATGAGAGGTCACTACTTGCCGATGTGTGTGGTTTTGCTCAACTTCTTTGAAATATCTAGAATATGCTTAGACCTCTATTCTGTTATTTGAAAGTTAAAAGCTTTAATTCTTAGAAAAAAAAAAAAAAGACAAAAAACTTTTTGAAGTGCAGTGGATTCTGGACGTCTGATTCTTAACCTCTTTACGCAAATGCCACCTATGCTACAATTTTTGCATGTTACTATCAGTGGCTGTACTAAATAAAGGTAAGTACTAAATATGAGGTAAGTACTAAATACACGTGAACTCTGTACTCTGATAACTTGGATCCCTTCCTGGATAACATCTGATTTCATATATATAGAAACAATATTCAAAGTCTACCAAAAATATTTTAAAAATAACCATTTTCCAATATAGAGATGCATGTAATGCCAGCAACAGTAGACAAACACATCTATTGATCACTGAGTGCACAAATTCATGATAGCATGAATTTTTTGACATTTGACAGTCCTCAAATAAACATATTTCCAACAAAATATTAAAAAATTCTTAAGTCTTGGAAAATCTTCAGAGATCTTGTAATTAGCTCTTGGAAAAACAGAGCTAAAGGTCAGTAGTTGCTTTATAGTATTAGGCTACATCGTGTCTTCTGCTCTCATTCAGACCTGCTCAGAGCAGGTGTCAAACAACATTTTAGTAGCATTTTGTGCTCTTTTTTAACAGGCTTGAGCAGCTACACAGCATAGAAAGCTGTGGAGAATGGGCTCTCTTTGTACTAGATGACTGACTGGTTTCTTATGAACTGTGCTAAGGATCACTGTTAATTGAAAAAAAAAAAAACAGTTATTTGCAAAGTAAATACAAAAGAGCCATAAAAAAATTTATTATCAAGTACTTCAAGTATACTAAAATCTTCTGGGATCAATTCACTCAATTCAAATGCGTCAACTACTGGAAACTTTTAAAATTACGAATTATGGTGAAAGACTTTCTCACGCATAAGGATCTGTCGAGTTATCAATGATCAATCACAAAGAATTTAGCATTAGATATTCCAGTTTAAAGAACAAAATATTAAAAACATTACATAATTTCAAACAAATTGCTTAGGAAATATTCTACAAATCTTTTTCAGGTAGTGGAGAGGGCTTTAAAGTAACTAGTAGAAGAGCATGTTTATCAAATTATTAGTTATTTAAACTAAGAATTTTCAGCAGAATTTCAAGCAGAATTTCCAGACCCTTTTTAAGAGCAAAATGCTTTAAAATTAAAAATGAAAAATAACTACATGCTAAATGTCTGCCTGTCCTAAAAGCGCTTCAGCGAAGAAGTTGTTTGTAGCTTCTCTCCCTTTGAATAGACTTTGGTAGCCACGTGAATATTTGGATTTGTGAAAACTATTCCAGGCTTGAGCACCCAGGTGGAGAGACCTCCCCGTCCTCCTGCCTGGCACCCAGGGGCCCGGCATGGGCGGGCAGGGTCACACGCTTGCTGGAAGCGGGGAAGATTCCCAACCTGGGAAGGTTGGCCCCCAAAAGCATCAGCTCCAGGACCCTTCGTGACTAATACATGACTGCCCTCTCCTGCGTTAGCGCTGCATTGCAGCTCGTGCTTCCGGCCGTCACAAAACCAGGGGGCAGGCAGGAAAGGTGACAAGCTGGAAGCTTTGCCCACCTAACACCAGCCTGCTCAGCACTGGCAGCCCCTTAAGGCGCGAACTATGGTACGGCCTCCCACACACTTCACTGAGGGGGCCTCCTTTGACCAAGCCAAGAACCCCCTGGCTGTTTTTCTGCTCAGGTAGCTCAGGCAAACACCTCTGCGAGCTCTGCCATCCCCGCCTTCCCCAGCACTCGTGAACTGCAGCAAACACGTGGGATTCAGGCTCGAGTACACGAGAAGTATATTAAATACATTCTTTTAAATGCATTCTTTAACTGGATTGCCATGCAGCCGAGCTTCCCAGAGGGAACTAATGGCTGGACCCAAGAAAGGGACGAGATCTAGGCAAGAGCTTATTTTTGGATCATCTGAAATGCTTCAAGGCAACCACAAAATTATCTGCACAAATTGTCGTCAAAGGTGAGCAAAGGCCCTCAGAGTCAGACGGGCTGGCAGCAGCATAAAACACAGAGAACTGGGGGGATATTCCCGATGTTCATGGTGCTGACCCTGGGGCCTGGCAGGCGGGTTCTGAGCCACGGCAGGACCATAGGGTTCTCTATCTATGTAAGCACCAGCACTGCACACCAACAGCACGCAAGGCTGTAAATTTTGAAGAACAAAAAGCAAACGAGGGGGAAAAATCTCAGAAGAAAATAGTGTCTGGAAAATCAAGTCCTTGACATGCGCTCTCAGGGCTCAACATTTCTTTGCTGTCTCATAGTCCATATACTAGTTCATGCAGATTTCCTGCCCTAGAGAACAAGGATAGCTCTTGACAAAGCAGATCCTAATGAACTGAAGCTAAACTCCTCTTCAGCTCCTGACAATGTTGTGAACTAATAAAGAGGAGGAGGGGAGCATGCCGCTTGGGAGCAGGGAGCCCGGGTTAGAACTACATACAGTGACGGAGGAGAACGTGAGACTGAGTGACTCCAGTCCCTCTGCCTGATGGAAAGCTCTAGAGCACAGTCATGAATTTCAGGTACTTACCTCCTCAGTGTAAAATGGTACCTGACAGGTTATTAGAGATATGTCTAATGTATCTGACACTGATTTTTCTTTGGAGAAGCACAGAAAATGAAGGTGCTGCAAGCTAAGACAGCAAAAGGCAGGGGATTGAGCAGCAACTAGTAGGAAGCTGCAGTTAAGAAAAGTGTTGGCGGCTTTATTTTATCCCTTGTGTAGATCCTACTTCTGTCACTTTTCCTGCTACATATTCCTCTGCTATCCTGGTGAATATGTTCTCTTCAGCCCAGTCTTGCAACGAATTCTCAATTTGTGCAATATTCATTTACCACTAAACTTCTGCACTTACTTTACAGTGGCAATATACACCTCTCATGCAGAAGGAAATCAGACTTGAACAAGTATGTGCCACAGAAGTCTGCCGCGGCAAGTCTAACACCTACACTGAAGCACCTGAACAAACAATTTAATTTTATTATTCCTCCTCCTCCTCTAATGCTATTTTGGTATTAAAAAAAATGGAAATTAAATTCCATGTTAAACAATGTCACATATTCTACTGAACTCTGTTGGAAAAAATGCCTTTTGTTATTCTTTTTCCCAAATACTTCATCAAGTGTTAAATAGGTGCCAAATGTTTTCACCCACCATTTGCTAATCTTTGCTGTCCTACATCCTATCTGTTCAACTCTGAATCTTTTCAGAACTTACTATTATTTCCTCACATGATATTTAAGTCTTGGTATTTTCAAAGAGACTATTTTTAAAAATATTACTTTAACTGTTTTCCAGTTGCTGTTTACTTGTTTGTCCATATACCAAACAGAGGACATCAAAAAAAAAAAAAAATCTAGGTAAATATTTAATAACAAAGCATAAAAAATGATAGATTTAAGTGACTTAAGGTATGAAACATGGAAATATGTTCATAAAACATGTTCTCTTCTCTGTTCCTTTTGATCTGAGTTGCAATTTACTGCTATGCTCTGTGAATTGATAATGAGCTTTCTGACCTTAAAGCAAGACCCCTTTTTGGGTTCATCAGATTCTGACTGCTGAGTGCTGCGTTTTGGTCTCTGAATATCTGCAGATTTAATTTATTTTCTCTTAAAAGAGAAAATTTCTCAAAAGGACTTTGCTTTGCTAATGCCATAAAAGCAGAGGTCTGACTGCTGCACGGACTCCCCCACCAAAACGTCTTTCTCAAGAGCTTCCTGCTGGCAGTAGGATCTTTCCTATATGCATAGGTAAGTGGGAAGGAAACAAGACAAATGAAGGTTCATAATTTTCCAAACCTGGCAGTGACGCAGAGATAGTGATTATGTGAATGCAGATCTTCCAGTCAGGTGCAACCCTTGCAGACAAGCACAGCACATATACTAGGTGTATGTGAGATTTGGCTTTTTTTTTTTTTTTTTTAATTAGAAAGGAGAAGGAATTCCATACAGTCTTGCATATGTTTCACTAAGGTGCTGGAATCATCAGCTGAGAACACATATCACTGGATGGACTGGGCAAGTGAAGACAGTCACTGAAAACAACTGTGATCTTTTTGGAAATAAATTGGTCAGTTTAAATGTGACCGCTTAATTATAAACCACATTGCTGGTCTGGACTTTGTGCAAAAGCTTAGGGTTTGGGATTCAGAGGCCCTTAAAATCTGCAATTGAGGAGGTCACCCTAGATAACGAAAATCATTCTGTCTTCATCCTCTTTCATTAAATTAGCTTTACAACCTGTAAAGTTGCTCTTTATACAAAAAGCAAAAGAGGAAAAAAAAAAAGAGAGAGAGAGAGAGAAGGCAGAGAAAAAGAGTGGGAAGAAATAAAAAAGTCTAAGACAAAAAACTAAACAGACCCAGAGGCAGTAACCAAGCAAATAAAAAGACTAGGTCCTGAATTTAAAGTGAAATACATATGAAAGTGCTGCAAACACTCTGCGGCAGTTTATTTTCAGACCCAGACCAGCAGATCAACATCTAAAATTAAAAGTGCAGTTTAATTGTCCATTAAAATAAAGAAATTCTGTGTTTACCAAGAACAGGCTTCCAAGAATTCTTTAAAAATAATTAGTCACTAATAATTAAGGATTTATTTGGCTTAGACCTACATTAAAGAGCCAGAGGAAAATCATTCCTCTTAGAAATGGCTGTGAAGCAGCCCAATAAAGCGTGGAAGATGTCACCTAACAATCAGCACTATTCATTACACCCAATAAGGGGGCCTTTGTGCCTGCAGTAACCGAGGATGTCACTGTTCTCTTCTGTACGGAATGGAGACAGACCTCGGAAACACCCCTGGCATTTTTAAGAAGTGGATAATTCTTTGCCATAATTTGTTAGTTTCTTATTCAAGCACATGCTGAGGGGTCCAAACACACTCTTGTGTGCCTAATATTCTCTTCTACATTTCTACTATTCAATAAAGAGCAGGCTTTAATATGGTTGCACAAATGGAGAAAAAAAAAAAAAAATGGAAAAAGGAAAGCGCAGGAGACACTAGAACAGAACAGTGTTTAGCTGAACTCCACCTCCCTGTAGTGCAGAAGGTTTCAGCGAGGACCACGACCAGCTTCCTCCGACGCCGGCCGCACGCGCCGCAACAGCAGCACCGCTCACTTACGCGGCTGAATAACCTACCTTGGAAAAGTACGACTTCGGAGTTCCTTTATAAAGACTTGACTCCCGTTCTGTACAGGTTTGACCTCTGTAGTCTGTCCAGTATCGTGTTTATGCCAATTTCTTTTCTTTTTCACTGAAAAAGAATGATTTGGACAGCACCATATGCTAAGTAGACAATAATTATTAAGACATTTGATGGAAGGACAGATCTTCATAGCACTTCTTATGCGAGCAGAGAAGAAGGAACCCCTGCTATGCTGCATTGCAAATTTTAATACTGCTCTTGATTTTCCATTAGACAGTAATACTGTAGCCTAAAGATCTATTATATACTGAACAGGGTTCGTTTTGTAACATAAGGGCAACCAGACGGATAATTACCAAGCTGCACAGCTACCACAGGCTTCGTGCAAACACGGGCTCCGGACATTTTGCACTTGCCAGACTACACATTTGCTCTTTATAACAAAACTCTTAGAAAGCCACTATTCTGCTTTTTAAACCTGTACTATAAGTTTTTATGAATATATTTATCCTGAATTACCTTAAGCTAAAGGTTTTTTCAAAAGTAAGTAGCAGATATAACATCAATCTTGATGGACTTTGAATTACGTGCATATAAAAAGAAAAAAAAAAAAAAAAGGTGCAAGGACACAATTTCTACGACTCCTCCTACTCCTGGGTTTCGCTGCAGCAGCCCAGCTTAGGCCGCGTGTGGAGAAGACCAAGAAGGCGGCCCTGAACAACGTGCCCAGTGGGCGGCAGACGTACGGGCAAGTTCATCATGGAAAAAACTGGAGCAGCTGGAATGAGCACAAATAAGCCAAATGTCAGCGTAACTCTGCCTTGCCTCTTTGAGAGTCTGATAACACAGAGCAAGAAAACATGGTCAGGTTTTTACTTTAGCTAGTCTCTCTCAGCTGTTCCTACTTTCAGATTCTGTTTGGATTTTTTTTTTTTTTTTTTTTTTTTTTGGAGGGGGGGAATTGCAGAATCTTCATAGGTCACAACTCTTTTTTTTATTTTTTAAATACCCTTCTTTTACACTGTGAAACTCAAAGTTTTACTCCAGCCAAGATGCCTTGAGCTCCTCTTGCTGCTCAAAACAAGAGGGGAAGGAAGCAGGCTCTCCTGGAAGCGCACATGGACAGCACACTTTCTTCAGGCTTTGCAATGCACACCCACATATCCACACACTTTTTCATTAAGGAATGAATGTGGAGGCCACAGCTAATAACACACAAGGTCCGGAAAATGTTAACTTTGTTTTCTTGACCACAATCCTGGAATAATTTGAGTAAAGACACCTCCCAGCGAATCCATCCCAGGTTTTGCACAAAGCATGTTGGTTTTATTAGTTCCATGCAGCTCTCCAGCCTAGCTGGATATATTCATTAAATCTGCTAGTTCTTTATCTTAATGACTCTCAGGCTTAGCGTATTAATTCAATGCTCCTAGTAACAAAGGAAACAAGCCCTCCATGAACATCAGCTCTTCCTCCTTGCTGCCCAGGACGGGAGCCCTCCCGCTTGGCGGCTCTGCTCCAGCACTGGGGTCTCAGCACAAGTCCCAGGGAAGCAGGTGTGCTGCTTGCCAGAGCAAAGAGTACAGCCTTGCCATATAAGCACAGTTTTTTATATGTACTTAATATAGCATGGAAAAACAAAGGGAAAAAGGGGGAAAAAAAAAAGTCCTGTCTTTACCACAAGCACCACAGCTAGGATCAACAGCCACTCGTGTGTGAGAATTACAAACTCTGGACAAGAAAAAGGAGCACTTGTTCTTAAATGATTTCAGATTTCCTGTTACTTTCTGCAGAATTTTGTGATCAAAATTTGAACTTTCAAACTTATAACTCTTCTGCAACAGACACCCCTCTGGAGGAAAGATGGAACGTGTTTTTATGAAAAAAATCTCAAAATGCTTAATTCTAAACTTCAAATATATGCACACATTTTTTTTAACTGCATTTACAAAGACTAGATATCTAGAACCCCTGACTTCTTTGTTTTTATGGATTTATTTAATACAGTTTCAGCCTGATTTAGTTCACTCACGTCTATATAACTTAACTGATTCCAAGGGAATTTCTCCCGATTTTCTCTGCTCTAAATGAGAGCAATCAAACCAAACATTTCAGATTGTGTTATGTAAATGACTCAAGTCTGCCTGAACAGAAAGCTTCCATTTCTTTTAAATGACATCAGAAAGATTTTTGTGAACGTGGATAATTTTTCTCAAAGAGAAGTCCCTACAAATTTCATTAAGCTGAAATGGCTCCGAAGGCCACGTGACAGGAAGCAATCTTCTGAAATAGTAGCCACCAAGCCACATTGGTAAAGTGGAAAAATGGAAGAGGAGGGAAATGATTTTTAAACTTGACATCTGGAAAACATACGCTGTGGAATGTGTGCTTCAAAAAGACACATGCATTTTTAAACCCAGACAAGTTGCGTAACAGACAATTGGTGCCTGTGCTTTCCCTTGCTAATCTTGCAATAATTAAATCCTGCTAGCGAATTACTGGCTCTCAAACAACACTTACTCGTTTATTATAAAACTGATACGCTAGATAACTAGGCTGAACGTATACTGCAACTGTTAATAAGCAATTGAAAGGGATCATCCCGGAGAAGCCCCAGGAGGGGCAAGGGCAGCACGCGCAGGGCTCACTGCAGGCAAAGCTTGACGGGACAAATGCGTCAAGTCAAGCTGTTCCTCCCCTCATTTAATCTGTCTTTTCAGTTTTCCAGCCTATTGCACTCCGCAAGGAGGGGCTACAGGATAGCAGCCTGGTTTTCCAACAGGATCTGTGATTCTGTTAGTTAATGGCGAAAGCTATTAAACATCTTGAGAACTTCTCATCTTGCAACTCACCAAGATTCAAGGTAAGGTAATCCAGATCTAATGCTTAAATGTTCCTGCAAATTTTCACACTCAACTACTTTAATGATTGGTCTTGCACGTAATTAAATATTTTCTTTACTATGTTTGTAAGAAGAAAAAGAATCATATTGTTAAATTGCAAAATGATATAATGGTCTACGTTTCTACCACACTGATAGCCCTATATATTGACAAGACTGTAATAGTGACAGCGTTCCAATACAGCACTTTCTGCAATGCTGTACAATTCAGATTATGAGGTACATGCTGCCAACGTGAGATCTTATTTGGAATAAAAATAAATGGATAGCCAAATACATTTAAAAGTTAGTTGAGGTTCAACTCTCCTTATCGTAGTTTGTACATTAGGCTTGCAATCTTCTTATCACAGCCACCAGTGCTGGAAATCTAACATTATGCACCACTGGTTTTATAGGATTTATTTATATTTAATTCTTGATTATAGGCTCTTGCTAGATCTGTCTGAATTTTCCACACGCACACACACATCCTGAAAAGTATCTGCTTTTCGTCATTCATAATTTAAAGGAAAGTAGAAGAAATCAAAACATCAGCCACGTTTCAATGTTATACAAGACTCTCAGAGGCTAGAAATCCTCTGCTTTTCTCCCACACTGGGTCAATAACAGCCTTGAAGCGTTTGCAGTCATATGTCTCTCCTCAACACAAGCCATCCTACTGGCAAATTGTTCATTTTAACATGATTTGTAGTTGTTTAACCTATTTCCAGTTCATTTGTCAGAAAATTTCCAATAAAACATTAGAAAGACTGATGCATTTAAATCAAAGCATTTTGTGAGGACACGTTGATTTTGTTAAGTCTTTCGTGACAAGCCTCTCAAGGCTTTTTGCCAGCTTGGCCAAATTTGTGGGTGCCTTGGTTTACACAAAAGTTCTTAGCAGACAACAACCTAGGAGAGAGGAACAACTGTTCTAAGTAAGATTTCATTTTGAAAGTGTTCATACGGAAAAGTGATTCTATTTTTGGCTCCAAAAAGATCTTTTTAGACTCCACCCCTTTCCTGCCAGAAATTTTTTAAACTCTCATTTTCAATGCAGCTTGTTTTTAAAATTACTGATTTTTAATGCTACAGAAATCTATTTCTAGCCCTCCCTTATTTCTCATTGAAAATTAAACATTCTGATTTTTTCAACTACTGACACAGATAAGCACAACATCCTTTCTCTGTAAGTTGCCATAATGTAGCAAAACAGTTAAAAAAAAAATCACATAATTCCTGCTTATTTGTATCAAATAGCTTTCAAGGAAAATGTTTTTTTTAAACAGTGATTGATCTTTCCCTCCATTATATGTTAAAAAGAATTTGTGAATTACTCTGACCTCAGCAAACACATCCTACAACTTTTTCCCAGACAAAACTCCCACCGAGATGAACTGTCACTTTTACTTAGGAGAACTTTTGCCTGTGAAAGAGCTACAAGACTTGGCAGTCTCAGTGCATCCTACAATTTTGACTGCCACTGAAATTGCTACAGTTTTCTATCTAGGCCAAGTGTAACATACTGTTTCTTGTTCTTCTTATCAGAAGATAAAAACATTATACAGTGTCTAAAAAGCCTTGTATTAGAAGTAGCCTGTATTAGGAGTAGAATTCAGATCTCCAGATGTTTTTATCCCCCTGCTCTCAACACTATTTTTACTTCATGTTTGAATTCCAATTTTTATGACATAAGCTATTTAAGTGCATCTATTTATTTAAAAAAAAAAAAAAGTTTTTTTTTAAAAAAAGGAAAAAAAAAGATTTCTTTTGTTTAAACATAAAGAATCTATTATATCTATATAAGCATACTCACAAGTAGACTTTCCATGGGTCTTCTCACAATTAGGACAGTGATAGATGTCAATATCTGGTGCCTCTTCTTCTTCAACACCCACACAGCTGGAATAAAGACATTACATTGAGCCCATTTCCAAACACGCCAACATAAAATTAACAACAACAATAACAAAATAAATAAATAAATAAAAGACCCACCAAGCTGTGCGTTTAATATGCAGCTATGCTGGCTGCTGAGGGCTTTACCAAAGCAAAGCTTCGATGCTTTTTCCCATACACACACTGAAATTTTCGCAGCCCACATTCCCAACGCAGCGTGAAAAGAGGTGTCATTCAGAAGCTACCAGCTTGCTGGGGACCTCCTTTAAAGGAAGGTGGAATGTCCCAGAAACTTCCCCCCCAGCACTCCCCAAAGAGACCATTTTGTATCTACATGGAGTTCTCCAGGCACCATGCAGCATTAGCTAATTAACAAAGCATCTTCTTTACCAAGCATGTTCAGACAGCTGCAGGTCCTAGCGTAACCTTGGCAAGCCACCCCGCATGCCAGACTGCCACAGGCTCCATCTCCGCCACGATCCGTGAGGACGAGGAGGGAAGGACGGCGCGGAGCTCACAGCTCTTGTGGCTGCCAGGATGACGGGTGTCTCGCGGCAGCTGCTTGGAACACCCACCGAGACTATTTTGGAGGGCACAACACACGTGAGCGCCGAGCGCGGCGCGGGCTGCGTGCGCGCGATCCGACGGCGGAGCTCAGCGAAAAGCAGAACCGACTTGCGAGTGAGTGAAGGATCCAAGCCGAGAAGCTCAACAGCCAGAGGACCTTGCAGCCAGACAAATAATCCAGCTGGAGAGCAGCCCTGCTCCCTCACCGCTGCTCGGCACTGCTGCAAACCATCTACCTGGCTAAGCAGACCTCGAGGCGGGAATTTTAGTGTGTGCAAACACATTTGCGTGGCTGGGGAAGGAGGAGTTTCTTAGAAAACCATAGAGGAGAAATACATAACTCAAAGTTTAGTATGACCCTCTATTTACAAAGATGGGTGTGAAACCACCGTCGAACTGAAGTTACATAGTGATATGTAACTCTGAGGATAAATAAAAACAAAAAAAACAGCATTAACAGAACCCACAGTGAGCTTCTACCAAGCTAGAAAAAGTCAAATCAGCTAAGGTAAAACAAACCTTTTACAAACACTGTAAAAGCTTTGTCCAAAAAAAAAAAAAAAAAAAAAAAAAAAAAAAAAAAAGACTCTGCCAAATCCTTTGTGGCTGTTTTCACACTGCTGCAGCCCATGCTCACAGCAGTGAGAGCACAGGCCTCAGCCCACTCCAGACCGGTAAAGTTGAAAGAGACTTTGCAACCAAAACCAGAGGAACTAATATTTTTCTGAGTCCAAATTTCGGAGAGCTGCAACTGTAGAACTGTTGGTAAATAGGATACTATTTTTGAATCATGTAAAAGTAACTGTGGATTTGGCTGTTGTTTTCTGTTATTAAATGATTTCTTAAAAAAAACACAAAAGTATTGGATGCCCCTAAACAGACAGCATGGAAAACTGGAGAATAAATTTATAGATGGGAAAACCATCAAAACAATCCAGTCAAGAATGTACAAGCAGGAAAATATCTGATTAAGCTCTAGAAAATTTAAACAAATCCTGGCAGCTTAGAACAAACAGAAAAGACTGTAGAGGATTCCTCTATCCATAAAACTTCATCAGCTGCTTGTACCACCAGATTCAGCTCGTCAAGCTCAGTAAAGGTATGGATTAGGCTGTATACAAGGGCTTGAAAAGTCTATATTTAGCTAAACTGAGCAGATGAGACCCTTGGGCAGCGCATAGATGGCAACAGGAGGAGGTATGAAAAGCTGCTGCAATGGGAAGGGCTTCAGTGCGGTGGGAGCTATTGTTCTGAGAGCAGTAAAAACATTTAGCTAGAACAAAACGGGAAAGTAAAAATAACTGACCTCATACTCAAACCGTCCTCTAAAAGATGTAGTCAACTCTTCCAACTGCAACATGGGATTTAAATAAGGTATGACCTTTTACAGCTGGTAGTAGCCCAAACCTGCTGCCCTCACGTTGCATATAAGCGACCACTCTACCGGAATACCTTAGCTCATCTTAAACCTAAGTGTGGACCACTTTGGGCCCCCTTTCCTTAGGGAATAGAGTTGACTCACAGGGTATTTCCATTAGCAGAACTGTTTGCACGCTTCCACATGAACATGGCCATAAAACCATGATTTTCCATAGTCAGAAACACATTGATATAGACTATTCCTAAACTATATTCCTACCAGAACAGGAATAAAGATTTCCTGCTGGGCTGCCATCAGTTTCCACAGCAAATTTGTGCCTTTGGATGAGAAACACATGGAGACTGCAAGTCGTTGGCAGAAGTAGCATGAAGCCCTGGAGGTGTCTCCTAGGTAATTTACACATGCATCTTTTCCTCAAGGTGATTTAATTAACAGTAGAAAATATAATTAAAAAAAAAATCAAAACATTTCTCCAGATGTAGAAAATCATCTCCTCTCCATCAGCTGAGTGCCGTCCTTTCCCTCAACCCCCCAAATTCCAGCACAAAGGCTGCTTTGTATTTTGAATCTATTTTTTTCACGAGAATGCTCCATTTTGGCTGCAGAGTTTCTTTTTTCGGTCCCACATGTCCGAGCTAAACACAAAGCCAGAACAGGCTCGCGTCACCCGTTTGCGCCCCGGCGATGCTGACCCGGGCTCGGCGCGGGGCGCGCTCCAGCCACGGGCCCTGCTGCAGCCACCCTCGTTAACCGGGCAGCGCGACCCCCCGTGCGTCGCCACCAACAGAGAAGAGCAGCGAAAAGCTCTCACGGGCCCTTCTGTGCAGCCGTGCAGCTCTGCCGAGGAGATGAAGAGGGAGGTTCTGCAAAGGAGGAGCTGCAGCTCCGGGAAGCAGGCAGAGCTTCCAAAGTGCGGCCTGAGCTGGAAACAGGCCTGGAGATGGAATCACAGCCGGCACAGCGGGGCTGGAGCAGCTCGAAGGGATGCGGGAGGAGGCTCGCAGCCCTCTCGAGATGGAGAAGACCGCAGCAAGCAGCACTGCTGTTCCCTAGGCCTGGGAGAAGCCTTCTGAGCCACGGCAGGAGTCCATTTGATCCAGTTGTGTCAGCGGTCCGAGAAGCACGAACCCCGCAGGACCACAGAGCAACGTCCCAGCGAGATCCGAGGGCGCTGCTAGAGCCTGCAGACCCACGAGCAGGGCACCTACCCACAGCAGTCTCCTTGAGGAGCACGCGCACAAGGTCACCTCGCTGATGCCTGCAACCAGGTCCTCAGACGTGTGCACATCTGCAAACCCGTGTCCTCCCATGAATATCTACACATCTCCCTGACAGTTCTCACCACCTATGGGTTATTTCTAGCCACTACTTTTTACCTGTGTGACAAGAAGTTTTGCAGGGCCAAAGATGTCCTTCTTGGCAGAGAACATCAGGTGCCCTTCATCAATTTGAAAGAGAAAATTTCTTATTGATGAAGGGCAAAGAGAAGAAGAAAGAAAATGCTCCCAAGATGTCCTGCAAAGACTTTCATTCACTGCAAATCAGTATGAACACATGAGAGGCTACAGCAATAACACGTCACCTGGGAATCAAGGAAACATCTGGTGCTGAAGGTCACGATGCAAGACATGTAAGACAGCAAGAAATATAGATGGGGGAGAGACAGAGGCTAACATGGCTAACAAGTACTATTCTGCTTTTTTTTTGCCTGATCTGTAGAAAACTCGTTCCACATTTTTGCTCAATGCATTTAAGACGGAGTAAGTGATTAATCATCGTGTAGCAAAGAAGTGGATCTTGTTGGAATTATTTAAAACAACTAAATAGGTGGTTTTAAAATATTATTAAAATTATTTATTCAGGTTGAGACAGCATAAAACTAATTTGATAATCAAAGTGAAACAGTGCTACTGATGTATTTGAATTTTACCAAAACCACTACAGGCAAAAAATAAATAAATGAAGCCTTTGATATTGTAGCTATTTAAACTGATATATCACATATTTCACAGTGACTTACATATATTTTGCAGTGATTTATATAAGAATTAGTGCAAACAGAAGTATTAGCAAGTAGAGGATACAAATTGCATTACAATAAACTTTGCAGTTTGTCACTTTAAAGCAAAATTCCTTGTGTGTTCATAGCTATGAGATGCTCAGGTTTCAGTATTCTAACCAAGTTGACTTTCCATAAATAGGAGAATTTGACTCATGCAGACAACCACCCACTTTCACAAAACACACCAATTTTTGAGATGTGGTTAGAGCTAAACCAGTGATCTGAAAAGTCATTTTGGGGATTAGAGACACGTATAAGCACCGTTTCACCCGAAAACACAACAGCAAGCAGGAGGAGGATAGCAGCGCATGCCGAGGCAGGCAAGGGCTGATTGCCTAAACGTCTAACACAAGGGCCTTGTTGAAGCAGGGCCTACAAGGGAGAGAATCCTGGATAGGCGCTAGACAACTAGCATTTCATTTCAGGAGACAGAAGTGCTTCCTCTTGTAGATACCCTCCTTCGGTGCACGGGAACATAAATTTAGAGGGAAAGGACTCCTTCCAAAACAAAAGCGCACCTGTGGAGTCCCTGGTAGGAATAGCACTAGACTTCGGCAACTCGCAGCAGTAAAGGCAAGCAAAGCACAGGAGAGCCTGCAGTATTCTAGACTCCTACATATTAATTAAAAACAAGCCCAGAGGAGGATTTCTGAGAGAGTTAGTCAAATGGGCTCGGCACTCCGGTGCCCCGCAGCGTCCAGTGCCTCTAAGCTGCAGTGACATTGCCATGTGCTGACCCGTGTTCCTGCTCCCAGCCGGAGCTGGCAGCGCCGTGTGTCACCTGGTCCTGGTGGCACTCGTGGGGACACCCGACAGGCTGCTCCCGTCAGGGGGACACCAATGGATCCCAGCAGCGCCCCATGGCAATGCGGCTATGTGGAGATAAGAGGATGTTGCGCCATGAAAACCGGAGCAGAAGGAGGAACCAGGAGCCTGTATTCTACGTGTTGTAGGACTCTAATCCCAAACAAATTATGTAATGTCTCCAGCTAAGTATAGCTAGCTAATATTTGCTCTGAGCTTTGAAGATGAGAATCTGCATTGCAGTGTGTGGCAGTGCTACCTACACACGGGTCCTCTTCCTAGAGGTTGGTCTCCACTGCTTGCATGTTCTCCTGGGAGAGCTTCCAAATAAGTGTTTTCCTTGGGACAATATCCTTTCCCATTTCAAAAATCCACATGCTTTCACAGGTACTAAACCAAACTAGAATTTACACTAGGATTTCTAAAATTGGGGGCCCCATGCTAAGGTGCCTCTTGGACCTCAAAGTGGTTAGTCTGGGATCATCCTCCATGGAGCAGGAGCTCGGTGCCACTGCAGGGACAACCATCAGCCCCACTGGGCAAAGGCAGCGGTTCCTGCGCTGCCCAGGAGCAGCAAGCCGAGCGGCCAACCGTGGCATGTTGTATTTTGGGGAACCAAACAAAAAAATGCTCCTTTTTATAACCTCTAACCCCTAATCCTCTAACCTCCCGACAACAAATTTAAACCAAAAAATGGAACTTTTTTGGAACAAGAAAGATTACCCTCCTGCAGTTTACAGAAATCTTTCAGGGAGTTCTTCTCTGTTCTGCCAGATTGACAATGCTCCCAAAACTGCCGCGGGGAGGAAGCCAGAATGAGCTCCGGGCAGTAGGTCACCAGCTCTCTCCTTGCTATTTCACCGTACCTAAGGGAGCATGAATCACGGACAGACAAACTTTGTGCCTCGGTGGAGAAATGTGAAAACAAATATTGCCACCAGGGCCCAAACAAGTGCATACAGCTTATCCCAGGAATACTCCCCAGCACGGGATTCCAGAGCATTCAGGTAGCCTTAACAGCACCCACGCCTTTGACTGCTTGAACAATTTCTGGGTTTTGACAGGAATGGCAGGTACTTGGAGGAAGCCATGACAGTAGGAAAGTTTTTGCCAACAGTACATGTTATAAAAGGCTTTACTCCAGAAAAAAAGCCCATCACTGCATTTTAGTAACTCCTGCTGCAGCTGCAAACATGCACGAACTGCGCAACGCGCTGCTGCCTGTTGGTGAGGGGACACCGGCACACGCCTTGACCCGCGAGGGTGTTCGGCAGGGTTAAGGTCAAGCCGGCACCCCATGAGCAGCTTCACCCACGCTCGTATCAAGGCCCTGATGGGGAAAAGTGCAGGGAGTGGACAGCTCTGTTGACTGCTGTTGTTCCTCTTGAAATACACTGTTGGGTTGATGTGAAAAGCCTGAGCCTACCACCCCCTTAAAGCACCCAGAGAGAGGGAAATGCTGCCTCCAAGGCATGGGGGCAAGACATGTACCTATTTTTACTTTATTTACTGCTTGGGAATCATTTGGGCATGCGGAGGGTTGTTGTCTGCTCTTTTCGATGCTCACAGTACAGTGCAAGTTAATTACTTGCTTATAAAGCCGGTGTCCTTTCATTTTAGAAAGGGGAACAGACTAAACCTGTGTTACAGTCCGATACAGAAATGCAAATCGGACTGTACGGCAGCAAGGAGCTGCTCTCGCCGCCCCTTCACCCTGCCCTTCAGCCAGTTGTACGAGTTTTGTGTCTTGGATAACGTCCCTCTTTGGCTGAGTCACATGTTTTGCAATTTATTTTTTTTTTTTTCCCCAAAACTTGTTTGCAGCTGTGGCATGCGCATCAGAGAATTAGCCCTTTGGGAGAAAGATTGAAATACTTGACCTCTATAAAACTATTTGTAAAAGTGAGGGAAATCAGGACCTCCCTGAAAAACAAACTTTGCAGCCAACTAAGCTAGGTGTGTGTATGTGTATATATTTTTTTTAACTGCAGATGACTGAGTGACTGTATAGGCGTCACTAGCTATAGCAGGTGCTCAGCATCTGCTGAGCTGAGAGATAAAAATCTCCTTTTTTTTCTGGTGCAAATACCCTATCTCTGCAGTATATGGCCATTAAAGCTTACATTCTATCTACCTGTTAATCACAGACACATAGCTGCAAAGGTCCACTGACCTTTCAAACCCCATTGAGGTGAAATACCAAGCTGCTCCTCTTGACCCATGAAAGTTCCAACCCACTCGACACACTCCAGAGAGAAAAAAAAAAAAAAATATCATCAGCAAAGTCAAAAACACGCATTAACATTTTTCAGAAGGAACATTCCCATTTCAATGAGAACTAAAATAAAAGCATGTATGGGAACAAAGGCAGACATTGCGAATTTAAACTACTTTTAGAGGATTGCAGATTTTATGCAACCAACAATATCCAGATCGTTCAAACCTGAGACATAAAACAAATTTTAAAACACTATAAACAAATTATGCTTTGCAACTGAGACTATAGTTATATTATACCTTAGAGAAAAGTATTCTAGTTTCATCTCTATTACATGCAATACTATTAATGATAATCTGTCCTTGGTCGTCGTTTTTGTTAGCAGGTTACTTTTTGTTGAAAATGACTGCTCATTTTTTGAATACTAAGTGCCTGAACTAATTGAATTGAATACTAATTCACTGAACTCTCCAGTGATTTCTGTTATATCAAGACATTACAAAGGGAACAGAAGTTTAAGCCATTCTGAATAGTTACTATCTGCAAAAGGCTGGATTGCTGCTATAAACTCCAGTGGCTTAGATGCATAAAACCCATTTTCAGACACTACTTATATTCAAAATACCATAACTGAGATTCTTATAAATTTATGGGAAGGAGATAAGTCCTTGCACAGATTGCATTGCATGCTACATATTACATGCTACTATATTTTTAAAAATAATATATTAGAAGAAAAAAATATTTCTTTCACCCTAAAAATAGGTAAAAATTGCTATAAGAAAGGAATTTCTTTTCCTCTTGAAGCTGGCAGCTAAAAGAAACTGAGATAAAGAGTATAAATTTTAAAATCTCAGAAGCCTCTGGAAAGCCTAGGTCTGATTTTCAGTAGCAGTATTCAAACTCAGAAGCTTGTAATACAAGGTGTCAGTTTTATATATTCTTCAAACCATCGCCGATTCTTACTAAATTGCTGGTCCTCTGGCCACTGGCCAAGAAGCCCAACACTTCCCACTAACCCAACCCACCGTGGGGCGTGGGAATAGGGGACATTTTTCTTGGCTCCAAAAACACACACACGTAGTTAGGGGTGGAGTGAAGCAGAAAGGGCCTATTCTGACTGTATCAGGGGCCTCACTTCATGAGCTCTGTGGAGTCAACCTAGCACAGCAAAGCCCTCAACCTGCTTAACCCACCTTCCAACAAAGGAAAAAAGCACTCAATAACAGATCAAGCACAAGACTAATTTAATTTTCCTCTCAAAACAAACACAAAATTTTCCCAGTTGGAGAAGTGCAGAGAACCATCATCTTCACATATTTAACATATGGAAAGAGGGCTGAAGTCCCTGTGAGCTGTTACAAAAATGAAATGACATTTTAGCTCTTTTAATAACTTGCTTAGCTAATGTAAATATTTAGAAGAGGTTTGCCAACCTTTGCCAATCTGTGGAGTCCTATGTATTTTCCTGCAGATCTTCCTAGAGCAAAGTTAAGCCTACTGACATCAGACTTGTTTCCCTTGCATCAAAAAAATCTATTAAAAAGAAATAATGACCTCAAGGGAGTCCTTCAAACAATCTGAATTAGGAGACTATTTTTTCAGCTCCTGGCACAAGAAGATACGAGGAAATGTTTGCAGCCTCTTGAAAGAGGGAATCTCAAGGGCAAAGCGGATTCTCCCTCAAAACAGGATGGAGGCCTGTCTTTCCCTTACCTGTTCCTGGATCAAGGAATGGGCAGTCAGATCCCTCAAGAAGGCTTCTCCCTGTGTGCTTGTCCCCATGCGTAATGCCTGGAAGTGCCGTCCTTTCTGCTCTCAGCAAGGCACTTCCGTGGGTCAGTTCTGTTTATTGCTAAGCCCTCAACTAGCACAACAGTCTGAAAGAAGGTCTTAGCCTCTTTTTTCCCAAGGTTGCACTGGGGTGTGCTAAGCAGTCCTGGGTTACTCTTCTGCAATGTTTCCTGTTTAGCCAAATTAGTACAGCTGCTGGAAAATCTGATAATCCAATAGCAGCTTTACATGCAATTATTAATAAATCAATTAATAGTAATTTTTCATCTGTAACAGTGGTGAAACAAGCCAAGATACTTTTAACTTTGAACACTGAATGTGCTCAACATAACTTCCAAAATCATCTTGAGATTTTGAGCCTATTCTGGAAAAGAAGGCACATGAAGAATATTTATGTATCCATCAAAAATCTTCAGGTCAACTATCGTGGTGTTGACAACAGCTGAGGATAGGACTCAGCTGCAAGTTGGTACCAAAAGGAGGTGAAGTTACTGCAACATGAATGGTCACACAACCCGTTGAAACCACCTTTGGTCCTGGGTGTTTACACACACCTCTAGCCCCTGGATGAGGTCTATGGTACTTACACACATCCTTACATGAGAAGTTTATAACAACTGCTGGTGATGGGCTACCCTTACACGCCCGCATGGCTGCAGTACGGACGGACCGCGCAATCAGAAAAGCTCTCGGAGACACAGGTGAGCTTTAGCCTCCAAAGGTCCATTCCTTCCCCTCGGCACCCAAGAACACCAGTTTTTCATGAGAAAAAAAATAGTAAGGACAGACGTTCACCCCGATTTGAGGCAGCGGTTCAAACACCATGGATCCCTTTAAAGAGAAACAACAGCCCTTTTCACAAGCATCTATTAAATACAGGGTTCAATATCCTTTTGCAAGGGTCTCCATGCTCATTTCAACCTGGTTACTGCTCTAATTTTCAAAAGACCCATCCCCTTGAAAAAAAAAAAAAAAAAAAAAAAAAAAAAAAAAAAAAAAAAAAAAAAAAAGACAAAGAATTCAGCAAGTAAAAGGTGGTGGTGGTCTTTGCTTCAGTGTCCATGAGAGCAAGTCACTTCCCTGGTAGCCCATGCCCAGTGTGAGGTCCCAGCTCCATTCTGGTTCAGGCACGTTTATCAGTGAATCCCACTTTGATATTAGCAGGGAGCAACAGGGGACTGAGACGGGGCTCGGCAGCTGCTCTCTGCCACCACATACCGAGCAGCTCATGGTTTCCTGCTCCGGGAGAAGCTAAGCAGCAAAGAGGTACAATTCCACTGCCTTTTCTTCTCTTCTCTTTTTTTTGAAGCACCAGTAAATAGGTCGCAAAGCAAGCAGAGATGTAATCTTCTCTCTCTCTCTTGCTTTAAGCAAAACATGTAAATTTAAAAAACGAAAACAGTACCCAGGCGACAGGAAGCCCACACAGAAGGCAGAATATTAACGTAAACTGTGAAACACGCTCACTCTTCATGAGCATCTCCTCATCCGGTAACATAGATAGCAAATCGCACTAGACTCCGAGATCTACATTTCCTATCGTGCAGTCATGGTACTGTAGAGCTGTACAACTGTAATTTCCCAAAAGAAGGTAAGTCAAAAAGTAAATTTTTTACTTGAGGGAAAAAAAAATTACAATGACTTGAAAATATGTCAATTCACACACAGAAAAAATAATATTATCTGAGTCAATTTCTGCTCTTTCTTTTTCTATGCATATGGGAGCTGAAATCAGATCTGCTTAAGTATTATTAATAGAAAAACCACAAATATGAATAATGAAATAAAAAATGGAATAAATTCTCATACTGAGACAAGTTAGAAGAATGATTGCAATTAAAAGACTGCTTTTCAGACATCAACAGATCTATCCCAGGTCTTCTCATAACTGGATGTTTTATTCTATATAGAAATATCTTTTTCCTGAGTTTCATAGAAAGTTCTGCCTTACATTTCCCTCTGTCAAATTAATATTCAAAACAAGTTTTTCCCTGCAGCCTCTGATTAAGTTGTAGCATTTTCTCTTTTCTCTTTCAATTTCACTCTAAGGCACCCTTAGATTCCAGAATAAAATACCCTAGATCTGCATTCTCTGAAGTCAGTCGACAGCAGAATTTGCCAAATTTATCACCTGGCCTTCAGGATAGGAAACAAACACACACACACACACACACAAAGAAAACAAAACTAAAAACCAAACAAAGCACCAAAACAAACAAAAGGGAGAGACCTACCAAGACACAGAGCCACGTGTGTATAAGCATACGTAGACAGGCACAAGAAATTTTTATTTTAATCACT
Source organism: Nothocercus julius (assembly GCA_013398735.1). Classification (NCBI taxonomy): domain Eukaryota; kingdom Metazoa; phylum Chordata; class Aves; order Tinamiformes; family Tinamidae; genus Nothocercus; species Nothocercus julius. The sequence goes on from VZSV01000005.1 coordinate 4,021,512, forward strand.
GTTTTGACCCTAAATAAAGTCCACAACATCCACCACTGAATTGCTCTTAATTTTACTGGGGAGATGCTCAGAGGCTGCAGTATTTGAAAACTGTGGAAAAGTCTAAGGTAATATATTTAGATGACAGATTCAACTGCTTTCTGAGAATCATCCAGGGCCAGCTCCAACTCCCTTCACTCCAATATTTACAGACTTGAACTACTGACAAGACTTGAGGCAAAGAGATAAAAGATTATTTAATTAATCTCTCACTTTTAGTCAGTAACTGTAAATACTGGAGGAGCAATCACTCATTATCACTGATGAGCTTGTGCTTAGGCCTGGGGGGTACAAAAAGGCACATCTTTTCATCAGAAGCAAAGATAAATCCAAATAAAAATGAAGACTTTTGCCACAGAGAAGAAAAATAAATAAATAAAAATAAGACCTTAAAATGTAACCTAATCCCTAAGGAGATTTGTTACTGGAAATGGAGGTTTTCCACAGACTTATCAGTAGCTGGTCTGTAACCTAAGAGCAAAGCAAACAACCAAAAATACTGCAATATATTTAAGATGGCCAAGACGGAGGCAGTTAACTCGAGCAGTTGCTTCTGTATGAGGAGGCTCCATGCCCAGCTGTGGCACCAGGGCTGCCACCAGCGTCCCCACGCGCCAGCCCCCGGGCAGCGCGGCGGGAGCAGCATCCCAATCCCACCGCCTCCAGGCGGGCCCTTTGCAACTGCCTTGGCCCACACAGCCGCACAGGGCCCCGTGCTGACTGAATATCTCACCGTGCTTCTCCTCACCTGAAAGCGAACTACTACATGCATGAAAAATGGGGGGGGGGAAGGAAGAAAAAAAAACCACACACACACACACACAAAAAAAAGCTCACACTCTCCAGAGCTACTGGTTTAAAGTCCCTGCTGATCTAGATGGACAGTGGCTCAAAGACGCCCAATGCCACGCAGGAGTGAAAGGCAAATAGCAATCTGTGATTTAGTTCTCCTGAGCACTGACAAAATCTAGATGATAACAGTAAGTTTTAGGACAGTTGCCTCCAGCTTAGATTTCTCCGCTTGTGTGTTTCAGGAAGGTATCATAAACATCTAGACCTATGCCTGAAAGTCGTCTCAGACACTAACTGTCTCCTGCATTAAAAGAGTTGAGTTGATCTGAGCCATTGGCCAATTACACAAATTCCATCTGGGAAATTGTGAGCAACCAGCTCGCCAGTGGCACTGAGCAGGATGCAGTAAGAGCAGAAGAAGTCATGACTTCCTGAGCTGATCAGGTAAATCTTGGTCTGGACATTACATCCACACAAGGGAGAGCAAATCAGTGCCAAGCAAGACTGGATCCTTAAACTAAACTTTACTCAAAACAAGCTCTACTTCAAAGGTTACAATTCAGCAGACTTCTGCATGGAGCAGTAAGGACACCTGGCCTCTTACACCGTGCTGGCCGGGGACTATTTGCCATCGCCCACGTGGGCTCTGCCAGGCTCCCGAGGGACCTTATAGAGGGGATCGTATAGAGAGAATCCCCACTAGACAAGAATGAAAACCAGTTGAATAATACGGTACCCCAAAACACAACCACCAAAATTCAGAGAAGCAACAAACCTGCTGTCTTGTATGGGCAAAGGAAACTAATGATAGTTTTATATGAGACTTTTAGTGCTCTGACAAGGTGCTGGATTGACAGATCGCAAAGTTAAAAGCCTTTATTCACAAAAACAAACAAACAAAAAACAGTAAACCTCAGTTTCCTCTGTCTTGGCCTACCAGAACCACCTTGGACGCTTTCTCCATTTTGCATTTGTCTCTAGCCAAGTCTCCCAGTTTGTGCCCAACATGACAGGGACTCCTGCTTGTGGATGCTGCAGGGCTGCGAGCAGCAACCTGCACCAGAGGCTGCTGGCAGCACAAATCAGCGCTTGCAAACTGCATACGTTAAGGGTCCCTGAGCCACTTAGAAAAACCTATGGTGGGTGATTTTGTATTTTGCCTTGTCATAAATAATAAGGTTACATTTTCTTCACAGATCTTTTGATTTTTTCCTTTGGGAGACTTGAGGTCTTTAAAGGCATTAGTTTCTATTTGCCAAGCTTGTCCTTATAAATGAGGGTGTTCATTAAATTAATGCTAAATGATGAGCACTATAATTAGGACACATTTAAAATGCAGTGCCTCTAAATCAAAGACTACCCAAGATGATCTCTTTTTTGTTAAGATATAATTTGAAGGAGGCTTACTGTTAAGTTTAAAAAAAAATGTTATTTTCCAGCTACATCTTCCCATTAAAGCAGTGTACAGACCATAAACGGGCTCCTTCTAGTTGACATTGTTTCATATGCCTTGGGCATCACCTCTCCCACTAGTTATCATATTAATTCTTCAGGAAGAACACAGAGCTTGCTGCGCAATTTGCTACTGCAAGCAATAAAAGAAGAAAGGAAAACAAGAAACACAAACTAGAGAGTTGCATACGACAGGTGTTGATCTGGGAAGAAAAATACCAAGTCACAACTCTGTTGAGATGTTGCCCAGGTTACAGCACTTGTGGTTTATTGCACTAGAGACAAAGGCTCATTGAGGATACATTAGTCAGACACAAGCACCCTTGAGGAGGTATTAACTGAGGTAAGTGTAAATACACTGGAGATATTATACCCTCAAGCCAAGGACCAGATTCATCCCTATAGCATTCTCAGTGCTCTCCAGTGGAGATACCTTAACAAAGCAGTTTATTATTTAAGGTCCATCTGTTCACATTTCACAGAATCACAGGTTAGTTGGGTTAGAGTTCTGCAGAACATCTGATCCAACCCCCTGGATCCAACCCCCTGCAGGAGGAGGTCACCTAGGGCACATTGCCCAGGATCATATCCAGACAGGTTCTGAATATCTCCAGGAATGGAGAACACACAATCTCTTTTGGCAGCTTCTTCCAGTGTTCAACCACCCTCACAGTGAAGAGTTTTCTTATGCTGACAAAATTCCCTGTGTTTCAATTTTTGCCCAGTCTTGTCCTGCCAATGAGCACCACTGAAAAGAGCCTGGCCCTGTCCCCTTTACACCCTCCCTTCGGAGGGTATTCATGCATATGGGCAAGATGCAGTCCTGCACCCAGCATCCGCTCCAGGTGACACCACTAGTGACCGGCCTCCAGCTGGACGTCGTACTGCTGATCATGACCCTACAAACCAGCTGCAGACCAGTCAAATTTTAGTCTTTGGTTATAGAAGTTGCTCAGAGCAACTCCTGCTTTCCTTGTCACCACAGTAGAGCACTGGTAGCGTAGCACTCTCCAGCTCTGAAATGTGATATCAGATGACACGCTTGGTCATATCTAGAATAAGGCATCTCGGAGCAGGAAAGAGACCACACTGCGCTGTGCTCAGGAAATACCTGCTGTCAAGAGACCCAGTGCCTCACATTACTTAATGCCTTGTAATCACCAGTTCCTTTATCCACACAGCATCCTAAAGACATAGGAGCTGCCATTAGTCCCTTCTCCTACACAGGACAGAGGCACAGAAAGTTAAAGAAATTTGCTGTAAGCTATGCAGAAAATCCATGGCAGACTGAAGAAGCAAGTCCAGCTCCCCAAATTTCTAGTGCTAAAAGACAGTGCTGTCATAAGGACAGACCAGTCACAGAGAAGTTTATGCTGAAAAGATGCTTTCCAAAAGTGGTTGGAGCCTGGGTGGGGGGAAGTTGTTTGAGAGCTGGGGATTAGAGTGCCAGATGAGACTGCTTACTATTATGTCATATAAAAATACCATTTCATCTCCTTCTCATATAATTTAAAATAATTAAAGGCTTAGAAACCGACCCCAGTGTTTAGTCACTCAGTTCCAGCTGGCTGTAATGTCAGTCCTCTGGCCGACATCAAAGGCAGCACCTTGTAATAGTCACTTTTGCCAAGACAACACGGACAGAATTAGTTATGTATTTAGCTGCACAGCAGCTTATTACTACCCGTACCCAATTCAACACCTTCCTGTGATAATTTGATAATCAGAGTCTGATTTTGTTCTCAGTCACACCAGGCTGTGGTGTAGGACTACACTAATGGAAATCAAGGAACCCATGTAGGTACAGCTGCGTTTAGAATTTTGACCTTATTATTTCTGTTTCATTCCTAAATCTGCTCAGTAGTTCAGAAGTCTTGAGTTTCTTTGTTTCATTGCTGCCCTCTCGTCTCATCTTCTGGCAGCTCCATATGCCACATGCATTCTCTGCGCTCAGTGCAGGACATTTGTGCAGACACCTGTTAGCACGCCAAGGGTTCATCACTCAAAGAGGGGCTCTGCCAAACGCAGCCTGCTTGGCCAAGAAGCTGCTCAGCCCTATGTGTTTACAGCTGTTCTGGTTCTTGTTCTACCCCTTTTCCTCCCAGGAGTTTCCAAAAGCATACGGTAAATAAGCCAGAAAGGGAAGAACAGAGAAACCGGCAATGGTAAAAAGCAGGAATAAAAAAAAAAAAAAAAAAAATTAGGAAAACATGCAAAACTAGAGTAAACTAAAAACAAACAGGCGAGAAGTTCTTCAAACAAGTAATATAAAAATAACTCATCTCTCCAAATCATCCTCTTATTTGAGCATTTATTCTTTGTGTAACTCAAAAAAAAAAAAAAAAAAAAAAAAAAAAAAAAAAAAAAAAAAAAAAAAGGCATTAGTCCACAGTAGGATCTGGACACACATAGTAATAAAAATTCCATTTTTTATGGGCTACTTTGACATAAGGAAATTGCAGGGAGCCTACAAGTGCTCATTATGACCTCGTGGCTGTGGAAGGTTACAAAGACAAACAGGCTGGTTGTCAGACGGCTCCATTATATGAGCATTCAAGAGCATTGCGCTGCATCTTAGCTATGCAACAAAAGATTGTGATGAAGGCAACAAAGCCCTGTGCTGCAAGATGTAAGCTGATAGCCTGCAGGTGTGAGAAAAAACAATTGTTTGCACACATTTTTTTTCTTTTTCTTTCTCACCCCATGCCTCTTTCTCCAGTTACCTTCTGTTCTTTATGCACATTTTTTTTCCATTTCATTTTCAACCGGTTCACCAGGTGTTAAGCTAATGCCAACAAAACAGATACAAATCTAGCCAGTGGTCTGTCTCAGTGTGACAGCATCTATGTTATTTTGCTATGAAATACAAAGTTGGTATAATATTAAAAACAAATACTTGGGCAGACCATTTTGGGCACCCTACAGTTCTACAAATTTAAGGTAATGCTATGTACCAGGAGAAGGCGGCATCAGAAGCTTGCTCCACTGGCTTGTGGCAATTCTAGTGCCAAGATCTTCATGGAGCTCACAGACTGTGTTACTGTGACTATGGGCTTAGGAACAACCTCTCGTCTAAAAACCTTGTTGACTTTTTTGTAGTTGATTGATGACTCCAGTCATATCATCTTCCATCCATTCAGAAGTGGTCGTGGAGTACAAGTTTTAATAATTAATAATTTAATAATTAAGCATTCACAGTCACTGACTCATTTCTAAAACCTTAATGGAAAAAGTCCTCATGTCCACTTAAATTCATCCCTTAGAGTCCTGCTCAAGATCTTAGAGAAGAGGGCACAAAGCACTGCAATACTTTGGATTAAGAGCAGTAAGAAACTTGATTCTGATGTCTATCTCGGAAAACATAACACTCTGTTCAGGTAGAAGAGCTTAATGCTTGCTCATTAGCATCAGGCGTAATGAAAATACTCTTCCAGCCTGGAATCTCTGAAAGCACTGAAGCCTTGTTCTTTGTTCAACCACTTGCATCTCCTGCTCAAGCACAAAGAAATTCTTTCTAAATATTCCCAGCCTACTTATTTATATACATGATTGTAGACACTGAACTGAGTTCTTGTATCTACACATATAAATCCAAAACATTTTGACTGTGTCCTACACAACAACCAAATGGCCCATTTGCATCTGTGATGCATTTAATCTTTAAGGAAACATGGAAAGAGGAAAAAAACACTACAGAAAATAAAAATGGTCTCAGCATAAGGAAGTGTACAGTTGCTCTGTAGATCTGGATCTGCTTTCTGCACCTGTGCATAATTTTTTTAATAAAGTGACATTAAGGTCTTCTACTTTGATACTATCTTCCTGGTGATATGGACTGTTGAGGAAACAATCTCTTCTGCTAGTTCTTATGCAACACTTAACACAATAGACTATAACCTTAGTTGGACACTTGATGGAAGATGGTAAAAATTAAATAATATATGTATTTGTAAGGTCTCATAAAGCTATTCTCACATTTCAGTACAGATTCCTCATCTCTCTCCTTTATGTGTTCTCAAATATACGTAAATATCTTTCCCAATCTGTCTTCTACAGTCTTTCAACTTTATGGTTTATTTTAAAATTTGTGACCTGTAATCACCAGGAAACATGGATTTTTGCAATGGAAGGCTTTAAGCTATACAGTACTATGCAAGCTAAGACCGAGCAAAAACAACTCAGCTCCCAAGAACGATGGAACTGAAAGGAGCACGGGAAGTCATTCGAGAAAATACTTCTGAAAGAGTAAATATGCTTGAAATATTTTGTCCTGGAATCTGAGGAGCATTTCTGGTCTGTAGGGAGAAAGAGAGACTTAGCCTATTTCAATGAAGGGCAATTTCATGTAATGACAGCTGATTTAAATGGCAGGTAACCCATTTTACATTGCTCTAAACAAAGCAGCAGATTCACATTCTTTAACCAAATATGCAGTTTTGGTTGCTGTAATCAGCCTACGCCCAGCACAATCTAACATTCACCTTGCAAGCACAACGTCTTCAAGGCTGTGACCCTCCCAGAAATATTTTGCTCCACGTTAAAAGATTTTGCCACCTCTATCTTGAGCCAAATGCTCATTTGCTAGCAGCTCCTTGACCTCTTCAAGCCAGCATGACCTTCACCAACACTATGCTTGATCTGAGCCATAGGTCCCCAATCCTAAACTAATGCTCTCCCTTTAGGCCTACCGTAGAAAGGCAGATCAATTTAAGCTGGACACCAAACTGCACTCGGTACTGAGGAAAGAGCAGACTGATATCAGGAACCTGGATACTCCTAAATACAAGTTTCTGTTGGCACAATATCTCCTTGCATGAAGTTGCTAGACAGCCAAGACCCAACACACAGATATTAACTTGCCTCTGCAAAACTCCTACTGTAATCACCGAGAGATTTAAGTGAATAAATACTAACTGCATGCCGAGTACTCGTCTTTGGACTCAGTCTGGATTTAAACTCTCTTCTAGTGGTTATAAAGGAAAACTCGACTCGCGTATAAAATCGTCCTTCATCCTTCAGGTTCCCAGTCTGCCACTGGGGCCACTTAGGCAACGTCCAGATAGGTACAAATCCCCTGTGCTACTGCACACACATTTCAAGACTTTTACATGAAATTAGGTGCTGGACTGAGTCAAACAAGCTGCTATTTACTCACTGCTAATTATTCAGCGATGAAGTGCGCTTTGTAGTACATGCTGAGAGTCAAGTGCAGCAGTAATAAAAATAACAGGAATTTACTCATATTTAAGTACATGCTGAGCATCTTAAGTTCTGCCTCATGCAAAATGGGACAGGAAAGGGAATTAAATTAAAATCAAGGTGCTTCAGCAAGACAGGACGGCAGCAAGTATCACCCGTGGGTCTTCCGCGCGTCACGCGGACAGCGGCGGCACGGCGCCGCGCAGCCCGACAGCACCGAGGAGCTGATACCCGTGGCACCAGCGAGGGCCGCGCGCGGAGGAGCTTCCATTCCCTCCGGCCGTGCTGGCTACCAAGCGATGGGACACACAGTGCGTGGCAGACGGAGCACTGTCAGGACGGCCCCGCGCACCGCCGGCCGCTACGGCCCCGGGACCGCGCTCACGTTATTATTAATAGCCCCAGGCCCCAGCAACAGCAATTCAGCGCGCTGTGTCTGCCACAGGCACGCTGGAATTTGTCTCTGGAAAATATGCATTTTTGCTTTAGCATATGATCAACAAATTACCATGATATTAGAGTCCTAGCGCTTTTCCTGTTATAAAACTAGCCCTCCTGCACAGCTATGTGGGCCCGTAATGATGGACTTGCTACAAACAGAATAGAAAGGTCCTTGTCCCAAAACAAGTATCACAGTGTTTCACATCTAGTTCAGATGAATGTATAAAAATATGACTAAAATAACCAACATGAGAAATCAATTTTATACTATGAAACACCCCTGGGTTCAGAGCTAACTCTTCAAAAAGTCAGGCCCAGCTTTACTCTGTTCACCTATCTTCTAATCCATATTTAACTTGTCAGCTGTGCTATTCACAATTCCTCCTTAAAAAACTTGACAATGCAGCCCTTATGAAAAAATAATGTAAAAATATTCTTGTATTGCAACGATGTCACAAAAATAGCATAAACTGTTCTTTACGAGGAAGCACTGTGATTAGATCCTCATTTGTTTTCATTTATACAGCACTTAAGAGTGGGCACAGGTCAAAACTACTTTAGAAAAGTGACTATTATTAGCAAGCACCTTTTGTTCCTCAGCAGAAATGAAACATTACTGTAATATAAATATCACATATTCTGAAAAAAAAAAAAAAAGTAACTCAAACATAAATAAGGCTTCTGGATCACAGTAGTTGAAGTTATTTTTTAATCAAAATTTCTGCCAATATCACACTACTAAGTGGTTTGCCTAGAACAGATACACACTGGAGAAAAATATATTTTCAAAAGTCAAAAGTGAGGAAATCAAATTAAGCAGTGAGGCACCATTCTGTTTCTTGAAACCCCACAGATCAAAGTCAGAACCTCAGCAAACATGTTTAATACGATATTTCACAGTTTGTTTTCACAAGAATTTAATCTGCCACGTGCTACTAACAGGCAAAGACTTCACTTTTGCTAGACTGAAGTTCACAGCGTTCGCTCTGACCTGCGCTCCAGGATGCCAAGGTGGATGGACGCACCAAGAGCCCCGGCGCACCAAAGCTGCTGACTTAGCAGAAGTTGGGTCTGGACTGGGGCTGTAAGACCCAATCAGCCACTGAGAGAATACAGTGTTGGGGAAAAAAAAAAAAAGCTTCATTACACCTCAGACTTTCTTTAGCATCCCAGGCATTCAAAGAAGGAAAATAAATAGGGTCACAACTTCACAAATTGCTGAGTAGCAGCAGATGCCTAAGGAAAGAGGAGGAAGATGCTCTACTTCTGCCTTGCCTGTTCTGGGAGAGGCGGAAAAACAAAGTGGAGCCCCCGTGGCTGGGAAGCTTTCTGGTGAGACCTGCCTGCTCCCGAGCACTTGCTGGGGAGCGGGATGTCACCTTGAGCTACACCAGGAAGGAAAACCACAAAGAGTGGGGCCTAAACACAAAAACTGGGGAGTGGGATCTGCGTGCAACCCAGGTGACTGAACTAAGGATTTTTTCCCCTCAATTGCAGCAATGCAACATAAAGCGATTTCAACAGCACCTTGTAAAACATACTCTTTCCTGAGCGTGACTGTTTCTTGCCCTCTATGACCCTAAGGATTTTAAAAGACAAATTCATTAATATCAAGAAATAAAACATTAAGTAAAATTCTTACAAATTGATGGTAATCATTCCATGATAATTTAACTTTTTTTCTTCTTAAAAAACGAATGTTACACAGTGCAAGCATCACTGCAACAATCTTCTGCCATCATAGCAAAAGGACCAAGCGGAACAAGCCACACAATATCCATGACTTAGTGCATTCTCCATAACATTGCCCTATTATAAACTCACACCTGCAACTCACTATATTCCTTAACAACGTTCATTTTATAGCTTGCACTCTGTCAGTAGCAGCATTCAGAGCAATCCTGTTCATGAAAACATATATCATAGTGCTCTCCAACCACAGCACTGACCCGTAACGCAGGGCTGTTCGTAAAAGAAATTGCAAAAAGAGTATGTAAATCAAGTACTTTGGCATTATTGACAATAAGATCATTACTAAGTGCAGAAGTCCTGCTGTGCCCCTACCTTTCCAGTGTTACTCGCTAGCGCACCTCGATGCTCCGCCAGCTCTGACTCGAGCAGCCGCTCACAAGTTACAACGTGCTCGGAAAGCCAAGAGAAGGGCTCGCCGGGCAAAGCTTAGCAGGACTGCCTGATAAAGAAATCTAACCACTTTCACCAAAAACGTGCTTTCTTCCTCTTCTTTCCACACCAGTTTCAGCTGAAATGCCCCTGGATCGTCTTCAGCAACCGTAAACGGGCCTGGCTGCGCCAAAGCCAGCTGGAGTCATTCACGTTCGTTAAAAGCTTGGTCCACAGCTTCTTCCTTTTACCTCGCTTCATTTCGCGCCCAGGCCTCGTGCACAGACAACCCCTCTAGCCTCATCTCAGGGCTCGGGAGCGCGCGGACACGCTGCTTTGGGTGCGCGCTGCGAGCCGAGCGGCGCTCCCGCACGCAGCCCGCGCCGAGCGCCGGGATTTCCGCTCTAGCCAGATAGGAATGGCTCCACTGAGTTCTAAATACATCTCCCTCTTTCTGGGCTGTGAGCTGCAGGAGGAAGGAAAGAGAAGGCTCCTTCCTACATGCCCATGTGCATGGGGATGGACATCCCTGATCCATAGCACAGTTACAAAACTTCCAACAAATTTTGCTTTATGACAAACTACCCTGCTTATCTGTGATTTTAACACCAGCATTTTCAGCAGCACAAAGCTTTGCCTTAGGCTCAGCTTTCTCACTTTTGTTTTCTTTTTGGGAATAACTTTTAGTTTCTAGTGACAATTTAAAAGAAAACCTCCCAGCTGTGTGAGTCAGTAAGGTGAGAAGAAAGGGGATTTTTTCCCAACGCTAAAGAAGAATTCATAAAACTTTTCTGTGCACAGATAAAACTGTTATTTTAAAAATACTCTTAAAATATTATCTATTTTTGCGCTGGGGAAGGATACCTTCTAATGACATGAAAAGGTAGAATTAGAAATAACCAAGCTCTGAAAACCGACAGGTTACCTAAGTAGTTCAGAATAAAACTACCCATGATTACAAGAGCTGCTCTGCCCTCTGGTTGAGGACTCTTCAAAAGCCTCAGAAAACAATTCTTCAGTGCAGGAGCAGAGAACCATGTCCACAAGTGTTTGTGCACAAACATGGTACCGCTGAAGGGAACACTTCTCTTCACTGTCCATATCACCAAGTTCATAGAATCACAGAATGCTTAAGGTTGGAAGGGACCTCTAGAGATCA
>VZSV01000005.1:4033099-4052519 GCA_013398735.1 Nothocercus julius
GTTCCAGGCCCCGGATCATCCTCGTAGCCCTGCGCTGGACTCTCTCCAGCAGCTCCACATCCCTCTTGAACTGCGGAGCCCAGAATTGGACACAGTACTCCAGGTGTGAATTGCTTCTTTTTAAACAAGTGCTAATTTACCCGACAGCCTTTGTGCACTGTAATATGCAGGGAGAACGACTGCTTTAGGAATATGTAATTTGCATAGTCATTCAAACCATCCAGCCAACATATCAGGAATCCAGTTATTCTGCACATCAAATACAAAGATATGCTTAGAAAAGAGCACATTGAAGATATGTGATATATATGTACAACTAAACTACAAATAAATGCAAATAAGCACACTACAAATAAACTAAACAACAACAAAGCCCCAGGCAACATCATTAACTTTGTTCAACAATAACCACTGTACTAAAATATACATGAATAAATTTTTAGTACTATATACGTTTCATTTTCTTTAATTGCAGACCCCATGTATATTGCTTATTTTTCAATCTGAGTTAACTGATAATTGTAATTTCCATAGGCATTATTATGCTAAGATCTTACTTTAAAAATACACATCAACTTTTGTTGGTTTCTCATTTTCATCTACAGTACCCTTTTTTATTTTTATGTAAAACTTCTTACAATTTTATATAAACATTTTATATGTGCACATATCCATAGAAAAAACACTGTAGTCTCAATAGCACATTGACATTGCTTTTTTCATGTTCTATTTTGCATGGCAAGTGACCTCAGCCAACTGTGCTTCTCACAGGGGAAACACAAACAGTGAACCAATGGTATATGAAGGAGGGAAGAAAGAAAGGGGAAGATTTTCACTTTCATATTTATGAAGAGCCGATTATATTCAAATCATCAACAATGCAATTTAAGAATGTCCTTTGGGATAATTAACAGAAATCCCCTATACTCTTCTTGACTCTTCTTGTTGTTCAGTTGCAGTTCAATCTGATTTTGTACCTGAACCCCATTAGCCTCCAGGACTTCAAACATATTTTTTCCAAGTTAATATCCAGATTCAAATAATTTAATTACAGTTTTATCATATTTTATTCCTGTTCCAAGATACTAAATCAGTTTTGTATGTGTACACATATACCTGTGCACCTCTCAGTGTCTTTCACATGTAGTTTTCAGCATCTATGGCAGATTCACATCAAATCTGATGGTCAGAATGGCAATATATGGTTGTTCTGCCCACATACTGCTGAAGGAATCTGCTGTGGAGATGATATCTTTTCTCCTTATATAGCAAAGATAGAATATACACCTCAGTGTGATGGAACACATATGCAACAGAGAAAATAAAGCAAAACTGCACCTTTAAAAAGAAAAGCCTGTGAGGGTTGTTTGCATTGCCCAGAGGTATGGGGCCAATAGGTTCCAGAGGACTGGGCACTTAGGCTAATCATCAAATGGGTATAAAGTGGTGTCTAATCATTTACTGCACTTAATAACGCTGAGTGCACATATTTCTTCTATTAACCCCTAGTCTCTCTCCTCAGCTGCCAAGATCTTGGTTTAACTTTTACAAGTTGTTTGAAATAATAGGCTGATAAGGGTTTTGCAGAGACAACATAAGGCCTGGCTTGACTTGACAACAGGTGAAAGCACAAGCTCTTCCACAACAGCTCTGCGCTCTCCAGGCGGTAAAAAGGGGGACTTTTCTCCCACTCGAGCCAAGGTAACAGATGCACTCATGCCAACAAACACATGCCTGCAAAAAACGTCTCCCTACTGATATGTCTGTTGGTGATACCCCACTGACTATAAACATGGCACAGCGTGGTAAGGTTGTCAAACCTACCTGCTTGTTTAAATAATAACTACGCTACAGGGCTTGGTGCTGAACCCTGTTTCTACCTCCTGACTTCAACAGAACCTCTATTTGCTGACACAGGCCCTGAGAGCCACTGCTGAGCTGAGCAGTGACACTGCCCTGTGTGCGTTGCATTATTCTGGGTTTATCACCGTCTATCAGCAATTTCTGAGCACATACCAATGCCTCACATTAGCTTGCACCCTAGTAAGTTAATCATTACATCTTCCTAAACAGCCACTCATCCAAAGACATCAGGTTTTGCAGAAAGAAAGTGGCCTATTAGACACTGTAACAGTGCAAGCTCTCAGGGATTTGCTAAATGATTCTTTGAAAATTAATTTGCTATAAATTAACCTTACTTTTTTTTTTCTTTTTTCTTTTTAAACAAAATTGTTCTTTTAAGATCTATTTTGGGATAAGATCTTAAGCCTGATTCAGCAAACATACAGTGTTACTCCTCACATGACACTGAGGTTAAGCGGAGCTTATTCATGTGAGAAAGGCTGCTTGCCTGGAGAAGTGACTGCAACAACTGGGATTTCCATTTTCCAAGGAGGGAAAAGGGGTTCACATTCATTTAACCTATGAACATACGTGATGGGATTTGCAAAACGGTTTAGCATGAGACGGTCAAAAAAAGTCAGGAGTTTCCACTTCCATAGCAGTTGATAGAGAAGCAGAGCAGTGCCAAAGACTTTTAAAAGGCTTGCACATCATGCAAAACTGAAGTTGAAACAAACATCAAAAATAACATGCAAATACTCTGTAAGTTACGTTTGCCAAGGGGTTAAGCTTGCCTAGGGGCTTTCAAGGTTGTGGGCAGGACACCTAATAGACAGATCCCTCCTTTAATTACACAGAAGAAAAAAAAACATAAAATAAATAAGTATGAGGGTTTGATTTAACCAGGCATTTTAAAGACAACAACATAGCAGTCCCTCTTCTGAGAAATACATGGCAAGCTGCCTAGGATGACAAAACCAGCCCCATGGCATGAGCAGACCTGCCTATCAGCTAAGGCCACGACAGCCAGATCATCGTTACTCCTTAGCAGTTGCCACTACCAGTAATTTGCTAGTTATACTATGAGCATTTCTCTTTCATGAATAAAATACAAAAACATAAAATAAAATAATAAATGAGCTAAAATGGATAAACAAAATCACCATCCAAAGGAAGTTCGGAGTAATTCTTAAAATAGAAGCCTGCTATTCTTTACTCCATAGTATGCTGATATACTCCTATATCTGCTTTTGTTTCCATCCCTTTCTTCACTAGCTTTTACTGCTAAAAACTCTGTCTTGGCCAGACAGAACAGATTTTATCTCGTGATACTTTCTGTAGTTTGAGAGAAAGACTAAGAAAATCTTCAGAAGTGTCTATTACATTGCATTAATTTGCCATAATAGTCTTATTCTGGCATCATCTGGAAATATTTAAGATGCTGTTTTTCCTTTCTTATCACATCTTTCACGTCATTGAAGAGTACAAAAGGTTTGTAAGTTTAAAAAGTAAAGCTGAAATGGAACTTCATCAATAAAATTCAAAATCAGCTATCTAAAAATGGTTCTTTTCCTCAAAAAAACGGCTTATGTCAAGTGACTCCATTATAAGTGAATAATAGAAATATTAATTTATTCTTGATACAAAACACAAGCAGCAGCTGCCTATAATTATTATTCTACTTATATATTAATCCAAATGCATTAGCAGTCACTAGCCTCACATCTATGCAAATAATTTGCTCCAATTTGATAAGGAAACCCCTAAATATTTCTTAATAATACCTTAGTTTGAACTGCAGAGAAGCATAGATGAAGCAACAGCACCTAGAAAGCAAATAATATTCACTGTCATTGGTAACTGAATAATGCTCTGAAAATTGCCTGTTGTCAAGTATGTTCTGTTCTGTTATGCTGCAGTAAATTGGTATTTGCTTCAACTGATTCAAATGTCTGCAAATTGACAAATACTGTATAGAGCTTAAGAAGTGGATTTCCATTTACCACAGAACTGTAAAATATGTAATTGTATTGTATTTTGAGACATGGATTTCATATGTCTCCATAAGCACACTGAAGAGATTTGTTTGTACACCTGCAGTTTGGGTCTTTCAGCATACAACACTTACCATGTGTGACAAATTCTGATAATTTTCTGCAAAGTCTTGGATGAAACATTCAGGTTTCATTCTGATATATACACCTAACCACATCCTATTCACGTTTAAAATCACACTTAAAATTAGCATTTAAAAATTATATTGCAGGTATGAAGATGGCACGTTTACTTGAATTTATATATAAGAGCAGCAGGAAGATGAAAACCATGTTACCAGGGCATTTATTTCCCAAACTATTAAGTTTTTACATGTAAAGTAATATGCTTTCTCTTTTTCTCCAGACAGTCATTTTACAAACACAACATGAAAAGTTGATATTATTTTCCTGCCTGTGGCTTATCAATGCAAAATTAGAGTTCAGCCTTCGTCTCCTTGAAAGGGAAAATCCTCACACCTAAAGAGTGACTGTTGCAAGTGCACACAGCCTGGTTTTCCCCTTAGATAATTTGATAGCTCATTAAATGAAAGTGTTTAGGATGGTTCTTGCCGTAAGGCAGGTTTACTCTGCGTGCCCATTTTCCAAAAATAAAAGCATCGTATTTTAACACAAACACTCTTGCTGATCTTTATAATAAGAAGCCAGCTAGGGAGTGAGTAACTCCCTCAGTAGTGGAAAAGTTACTCTGCTCTAGGGGGTTACTTACAGCAGTGATCTGAAAAGCTGGAATATGACAAGCTTTTAAGTCAAAGCTTCTGTGGAAAACTCTGTCTTTTTCAGTCCTGCCCTTTGCAGAACACGAGCAGATAACAGCAGATCTGGGAGTAGGAAACTTTGCTTGAGCTAAACTCTGTTCTCGAGCGGCGCTGAGCTCTCAGTAAGCCCAAAGGGACTCGGCCATAAACATCTGCACACACTGGCCGCGGGTCTGAACCTCTTCCCTAGAAGGGCTGCGGCTCCGCAGGACCCGGCGCAGATCCCGCATCCATTGCATCCCACAGGGAAACGACCACGGCTTCCGAGGGAACACAAGTGGAGCTGGACCTCCCTCGCAGCAAGCGCTGCCAGCCGTGTCTTGCATTTAAAGTAAACAGCTCTGCTGCGGGCAGAATGCCGTAGCTCCAAGAATGCGAAGAAAAGTAAAATGCAGAAAGAGCAACAACAAAATCAAAAAAAAAAAGGGAAGAAGGCTGCAGTTTTAGACTGTGATTGTCAACGGTCAGAGAGGCTCTGCAAAGATAATCTATTCTTGCTTGTGACTAAATTCAGCTTTAGCACTCTCAGGAAACACGTTCTTGAAGCCCACCTTTCTTTCTAACATAAATCTCAAACTCTCTCTCCCTGAAAATGTAGGAAAAAAAATATTCTGAATGATATTTATACTTACTACTTAATATCTGTGAAAAAAAAATCCAGTTACTAAAGCATAAAATGATCATTTTTCTTGTTTGGCCTCATTTTGGCCTCCTTTCAGACTACTACCACTAGTTAAATTATCGGTCAGCCCCTTCCTCAGGGAAGCTTCCCTGGAGAGAGGGAAATAAAAACAAAAAACCATAAGGTTAAACAAGTAAAAAGTTCAAAGCTTAGCTTGCCTTTTTGTTAATTTAGTGGATAGAAACATCCCTTACTATAAGTGATATGCTTGACTGACAATTTCCTACCCTCCTTCATTTCTGAAGTACGAGAGGAAAGCTACAATTACTGCTTGTTTCTGCCCTTGGAGAATTTTGCCAATAGTACCAAAGTAATTTAATTTCAGCAATATTGATACATTTTCGACAAGGAAAAATCCAGCAGCATTATAAAAAATGACCTAAATGGTAGGTGGGAGCCGAGCAGCTGGCGAGCCAGCACGCAGCCGCGTCCTTACCTCACGGATTGGTTATAAACACAGCGTAGCGGCTTTATTGACATCTCCAGGGTGCTCATTCCGCTATGCTGCCTCTCCTTCCCCTTTCTAAATCACAGGCACCCTCTCATGGGAAGGGGCTGCACAGTGCGATACTCCTGGGGGTCCCGTGGGAGGGAGGGTCCGGCCTCACGGAGCCCGTCAGGGCACCTGGGGCGACGCGCACGGAGCCGCTCGCGCAGCCCGTGGTGGCTGTGGGCAGGTGGAGCGAGGTAAGAGTGGCCCTGAATGGTGAACGGGACCAGAGCGCGCTACCAGTAAAATCAGCTTGGTGCAAAACCGAGCTTTGCACCATTTCCTCAAAGCCGTTCTGGGCATTTCAACTCATGGCTTCTGCTGCGTGTGCAGCATGACCACCCTACGGACACCAAATTTTCTTACAGCCCCCAACCTGATACAGCTTGCAAACATAAAATTGAACCCAACACAATAACATCCATCCTATAGCAGTACCCACAGCGTTCATCCAGGACATTGTGGAGCTGCTGGAGAGAGTCCAGCGCAGGGCTACGAGGATGATCCGGGACCTGGAACATCTGCCCTGTGAGGAAAGGCTGAGAGAGCCGGGCCTGTTCAGCCTGGAGAAGAGAAGGCTGAGAGGAGACCTGAGCAGTGTCTTCTATCAGTACCTCAAGGGAGGCAGTGAGGAGGATGGGGCAGCCTCTTTTCATTGGTGGCCACCGACAGAACTAGAGGAAACGGCCACAAACTGAAACACTAAAAGTTCCACAGGAACTTTAGGAAAAATTTCTGGACAGTGAGGGTGACAGAGCCCTGGCACAGGCTGCCCAGGGAGGCTGTGAAGTCTCCTTCTCTGGAGACCTTCCAGACCCGCTTGGACGCAGTCCTGAGCCACATGCTCTAGGTGACCCTGCGTGTGCAGGGGGGTTGGACTAGGTGATCTCTAGAGGTCCCTTCCAACCTTAAGCATTCTGTGATTCTATGATTCTATGACAACTAACCATTCAGCTTGCAAATATCACCTCGCATGACCAGAGAACTAATTCTTATATTTTTCCCGGTTAGAGCAGGTAGTGGATATGCAGTAGGAAAAGAATCCTGATCAGAAAAAAAACTTTGAGTAAAATAATAAAAATAATAAATACATAAATAAATAAATAATTGATAAAGTGAAATCAGGTAACCTCTGCTGGGTGAAAATTAAATTCAAAGTAAAGAAGAAGAAAAAAAGAAAAAAAAAAAGATAGAAGGCAAATTATATCACCCAAGATTATGATAGCAGCATTCCAGAAACCATAACTCGTACACAGATTTGTTGATTCAAATAGCATATATAACGAGAGCTAAATATTCTGACACACGCTCAGAAAAATCACAGTAGATTGTCACTATCTGCTATGCCATATCACTGCCAAGCTGCCGAGTAGCACTGTATGTTCAAGACACAGATTCTACCCTAAAGACACCAAATAGCAGAGGAAGATTCCCCTCAATGACCAGGTTTGCCAGCTTCAACCAAATTAAAATATTGCAAATTTCACTGAGGCATACTTGCCATGCAGTACAAGGCACCGTGCGACAGAGGGGCTAAGACGGCTCTAATAGTGATTGTATAATTCAGAATCAGAAATGATCCAGATGGTCAATCAACTACAGGGAAAATGGGAAAAGCAGAGCAGGGCACTTCTCTGCAAGTCTCCCAACAATTCCTGATTCTGTTCTTCTCACTGTGGTTTCCAGAAGAACTTTTATTCCCATTTCTTTTCCAGGTATAAGCCATTCATTTTCTTCAGGTAGACCCATATTCCAATTAAAATATTAATGAGAAGTACAAATGACTCTTTACCCACAGAGCACAAAGCACTTTCTAAGCTCTAACTAAATAGAACTTGCTAGAAACTTATGGGTAAGACTTATGGTGAGTCAATGTTATAACTTGTTTACATATCTGCTTATCCCGGTTATACCCTACAGTGCATCTGTTAAACCAAATCACAGACGTTACCCCATTTGACAAGAGCTCAGGAGGAATTCAAAAGCAAAGCCACTAATAAATCTTGCATCTCCTTGTTCTCTGCATTAACCTCTGTGTTTAACTATAATATAAAAACTAAAAATATAAATGCCTTCATACTGCTGAAGTATTTAGCACGGAGTTCTGACTATAATAATTTACATAGTCATTTTAATTCCAGGATATCTTTAAGCTCCACAGTTGTATGAAACACAAAGAGAATGCTCAAGAACCAAGAGCAGACAGAAAAATGTAGCTCATCCTCCACCCGCCCAAAAAACCCTGTTCCGCACCGAGCAGGACTTAATGTTCCAATATTCATCTTGGCCAAACCACCAACAAGTGCTGGGATGACCACAGGTGGTCAGCAGCACACTGGCTTCCTAGAAATTCTGCAGAGCCTCCCCCCACAGCACTGCTCCTTCCAGCGCAGCACCGCGTAACTGGTTCAGTACAGACTCAAAAGGCAGCATGTTATTTACTGAATCCTCATCACTATTTTTATCAACGCTGTGGGCCTTTCATCCGCATACAGCTCAGCTTTCATTAGTTAGTCTACAAGATCTTTTAAGGCCACAGCTGGAGTTACTATGGGAAGATTACCTAAGTTTCAATGAGTTTATCAATGTCATTAGTAATCTAGAATAACATAGCTTTCCAAACAAAAGCATGAAGATGTGTGAATAAAACTATAGGAGACTATGAATAAAATTACTGGGTGAAATGCAACTGTGGATGAAAAAAATGTTACTATTTCTGACATGGTTTGTAATCCATTAAAAACATAACTTCAGGACAGTCAGTACAGAAGGGAGTGGGCTGAGTATTTTTATACATCTGGACACACATTCTTTTCTGAATAAGGAAGATTCTAAACAAGGGAATTACATTATTATTCTTAATTCTTCAGAAACCCAGAGAATTGCTTACAGAGACCAGGCAGTTATTTCAGGGACACCTCACCTTCACAGTCCAGCTATGCCTGTTAAAGGAGATTATTCCCCCACACTGCTGCAGTATCCTGCTATAGTTTGAAGATTTATGATGAAGTTTTACCTTCTTCTAAGCATTAGGAGAGTCTGACTAGAGAATAGAAACCATTACAACTGTAACAGGAAAAAAGTTTCCTCAGCTACCACAGTATTTTATAGTTCCAAAAGACAGACAGTTCCGGAGAGATGGAGCAGGGATTCAGAGTCAGGACACCTACTCAACCTGAGCCAGAGCTAGAAAATACTTTCCTGCAGCTGATGCTAAAATGTTCTCCGCAGCTGACACTTGTTGAAAGTTGCTAGGCTGTGGCTGTGAATAAATACAGCATAAGCCCCTGCAACTGATTTCACTTTTCCTAAATATTTATACCCTGACATTATCAGGCCTAGTTTACTACAGTGGAGAAGGTTTTTCTTTCTACAGACTCAAAGCACTGTCTGCTATTATTAATCACAAACTATTTTAAAAAGTAGAAAAGGAAATTAGAACTATATTGTTTAAAAAAAAAAAACATATTTGTCTGCTTTACGAGAAAAAAAATGCATGTAACAGGTTTGTTGGTTAGGACTGATACATTCTTCAAATATATACAAAGCAAAAGAGAAACATTTTTGAGTGAAAGATAACTGAAGACATTCAGGGAAATTGGTCAAGAAAAAAATATATGAGAAATGCAAAACTGGGTGTATATTTTTACTTGGAGTGTAGGAGGAATGTTCACCTATTTCAGCAGAATTCAGTCTTGCAGTTCAAGGTGACTCTCCTTCGCAGGAGGACACCGATGTGTTAGCACACATCTGTGTGAGAAAGAGGGCTCTTCAACTCAGCCAACACAGTAACAAGGCCTACTGTCTAGAAACTGAAGCTAAGATAACTTAGACAGGAAATACACGTGATTTTTTTCAATAATAAGAACAATAAACTATTAGAACAACTCACTGAGGGATTTGTTGATTTTTCCTTAAGATTAGATGTGCTTTGATTCAGTTGACATATATCTTTGCAGGATAAGTTGGTTAACATTCTCTATAAGGGTTCAGACCAGAATACTGCTAGGTACTATTTTGGCATTGAAAGCTTTGAATTTTTAGGATCTTTTCACAACAAATCTCAGTTTTTCAAGTTCTCCTCAACTATCTAGGCAAGAATAAGGCAACGCTTATTTTAAAATAAAATGTCCTGTGTTCAGTTTTAAAGAAATGGCATTCTCTTCTCTTTCGGGAGACGAAACACTAACACTCTCTACCCTCTCTGTGATTTTCAGTAATAAAGCTTAACTGAGAGGCCTGGGGTCTCCTCAATGGGAATTAACGAAGTCTTTGGAATGATTCCTAGTTGCCTACTAAAGGTAGAGCACTGGCTTTTGTGTTTCACACATGACAGGAAGGGATGAGCGAGATGAGCAGCTGAGAGGCTGCCTATGGTCTACTTTTCTAGATACGCTACCCACAGTAGGAAAAGCAGCCTTTGGTCATCTTACTGTTTTTGATGGTATTTCTGTTACTTAATTTTTCTGAAATGGCAACGGAAATCCTTAATAGTTGTACAGATTTACCCTTCTGCTCTCAACTAGTAATCGTTCAGGTGCCCCGCAGTGTTCCTCACCACTGCAGCATTCTTTAATTCCGCACAGAATACTTCAGGGAGAGAAGTATTTGGTGGTACTTTGTAAGGACACAGATGGCAATATGTAAGGTCTTATGATAGTCTGTAATAATCTTCATGTTCAAATGGTCCTGCTCCTGATTAATTCAAGCTAATAAAATGCATTTTTAGATAAATATATATATATATACATATATATATATATATGCACTAGATACACTTCTAATTTTATATTCCCTAGCAACTGCTGCAATTGCTCTTAAGGATGTAGTGATCTTGAAGGCAGGGGATCACAAACATATCTAGCAAATAGTCCAGAATTCCCATTCTCCATGTTCAGATATAGTCCATAGAGCAATAGAATTTTAAGTCCTTTTGTTTCCTTCTTCTGCCCTGATCTAGAGACTTTGGAGAGGTGTTAAATAGAAGGATTCAGTACTGCTTAGATACTGGCTATGGGGGTTGTATGCTTGAATAATGATCACTGACTGTTTCACGTAGTCCTGTGTCATTCTGCGTTCATCCAAAAACATAATGAAAAACACTTGCACTCTTTGTTGTATCTGGCATCAGAATGCTGAAGACTTTGCTGTACCCACTGCTAGAAATTTACAATGAGATACTGTTTTACACCATATTAGTAAGAATAAAGAAGTGAGCTAAAGGGGTAAATCATAACCACATGGCTCACATTTAATGAGTGTGTTTCTGTACACATGAACAATCACAAATGCATACTATAATCATTTGTACTACATGCGCAAGAGCCATGAAATCCAGATACAGCACCTAGTCAACTGAAATTACTATTCAGTTCACATATAACATGGAACAATTGTGCTAGAGGAACACAAGATTATTAGTATTTTTAAATAATGGGTATGTATTGACTATTTTAAAAATCATTATAATTTGCCTGTATCAGATTCAGCTTTTCCAGACCAATGAATGGCAACATGAGACATAAGTACAATGTTCCTGCCAATTTTCCATCACCTTCTACTGAGATGTTAACAGCATAAAAAGGAAATAGAACAGGAAAAAAAAAAAAAGTCTTTTTTTTTCCTCCCCTCACTTGTTTCACCCATTCAGTCTGCCAGATGAAAATTTAGGAAATATTGCTATCCCTGAAAGTAAATGTATTGCATTTTTTCCTAAAAGGAGAACAAGCAGTGAAATCTACCAGCAAGTCTAGAGAACCATACAGGCAACCATAACTGCAGATGTTCTTACCTAACTCTACAAAATCATACTAACAATTGTGACCAGTGATATGAAACTTCAAAATTTCTGATGTTTTTATGTTGGAGCATATTCATCTTTTTTCTTTTTTTTTTTCTCTTTTTTTCCTTTTTTTTTGCTTGTTTCGACTAGGTACTGAAAATAAAAATTTGGTAAAAGTACCGCAGGCTGCTCTGATTGCTATACATTAAGGTCTACAGCTGTTATTGAGCAGCTTCATGACTTCCAGCACACTGAAACCCCCTGCCCCCAAATCTGCTCATATGTGAAGTGCATGACTATGCCATGGCCTAATTCGGAGAACACAGGTACTGTGTTTATCAGGATCTGAGAGCAAGTGAAGAGCAGAACTCTACTTATTCCAGCTGCTGGGCATCTTTCACACATTTTTTACCTCTTACATCAACTCTCTCGAGCGCCTGTGAGCTCAACAAGAAGGGGTTTCATTCTTGGAGGCCATGAGAAAATTACCCACTAGTGCTCTGAATATACCCCCGGGCAAGAATACCAGCTCTGGATCATGCAAAATACCAGACTAAACGAGGAGCTGTTGCAGTGTGATCAAATGACTTTATGAGTGTGAAGACAGTGGCACCAGTGTGCCTCAGCAAATTTTGTTTCAGAAGTGACTAAACTTTCAGCCAGTATTTGCAGGGGTTGATAAATCACTTCCTTTGAGCAAACAGGAATGATTTCAGGTACAACAGGCTGGGCAGGCCTGTTGCACCTCCTGTTATTATGGCATTGCCCTCATAGCTACAGGTGCAGCAACAGTCATGCACAGCTGGAATGGAAACCAGACTGAATTTGACTGTCCACATTGCATAGGACGGAGGACATGACCCAGTGTGTACTGTTTTAAAGCAATATTTTCACAGATCTGCAGCTGATGCCAGTTAATATCTACAATATTTTTCACAAATTCAGCATTTACATCTTATTGTTTACCTGACAGTAATTAAGCAGGGTGTCCTCCAGCAGCCTCCCTTCAGTGACCCTTCCCTGCAGCTCATGGGGCTCCCCATGCACTCTGCGGTGTCAGTCCTTCACTAAATGTGTCTTGTTTAGCCCCTTATGAACCTCCAGCGTCTCCCTCCAGGGGTATCTGACCCTGTCCTGCCCGCCTTGCGGTCATTGAAGGTGTTTAGACACAGTGCAGATGATGGCTAGATAACGTCCTAAAGTACATCTGTACAATCTTACTATTTTCAGATTAAAAAAAATAGAAAGGAATTACTGTTCATATCCAGCAATTCTAGGAATTTCTACTATAAACACATTACTGTGCTCCATGACACAGATCAGTCACACAGAATGGCTACTGTGAAAAATCCAGCTGATTTCAGAGACTTTGCACTCCTGCATGACAACAGGATCTCTAGCATTGCCACAGTGCATCTTTATACCATAGTTTTAATGTCATGTAACCATACTTAATAAAATGTTCAGCAGAACTGCAAAAATATTACAGATGCTGTTGAACAGGAAAATAAGTCATTACTGGAAAGCTACTGCCATTGAGCTGATGGACTTCCCCTTCCCCACCCCGCCTCCAGAACGATACTGTAATCAAAAGAACAGTAGTGGGATTTTGCATTTGCTGTGCCATACAACTTGAATATATTCTTGAAATGCAATAAAATTTTGCTAATAATGTTTTAAGCAAAATTACTTTGCTTTCGAAAGTGAAAGCAAGTTCTCATACAAGACAGAGGACTGACAGCAGGTCAAAGCTAACTTGACACTGTGGCAGTTGTACAGCTTCAGACACCAATTTTTAACCCAGAAGCCTTGGGCAGTTGTATAACACATGCTCAGGTCTACATTTCTGTTATTACAAGTTGCCATATCCAACACAGAGATACTGAGAAGTGGAGCAAATGCTTCTTACACTAGCTTTCCTCACAGCACTTACCTGCTCCACGAGCGACAAGGAATCACATCCCATTTCTTACTCAACTTCATGCCTCTTTGCCAAGACTTCAAGAGCAACGTGCACTGCTGACCCTCTTGCTCTGACTCAGAGTTTGTTCCTGAATTCAGTGATTGCAGGACTCACTAAGGGTGCTTTTTGGCAAGCATATTTGTGCTGCGAGTCATGAGAGGACTTAGAACCTACCTCGCAAGGACCCCAGAGCAGCCTTTGCCACCTCGCCTCCAGATAGCCACCCAGCTCCGACCCCAGCCCATGGGAAGGGCTCTGCGTGCTCGCCAGGAACCATCCCAGCAGGTACCCCGACCAGAGGGGGTAGCAGCCGTGGGAACAGCAGAACTGTAACAGCTCCATCCACATAGCACAGAACCAAAACATTTAGCTGGACATGTTCACAGGAAAGAGAAGAAAAGGCGCTAAGGCAATGTTAAAAATGATGTCTTTCAGAAACTCACATAATGATCCTGGAATACTACTTCTGTTCTTTTTTTTTTTTTTTTTTCTCTCTCTCTCCATGTGCTTTGGTCACTTTCTTTGGTATTTTTTATATGTATTTTGTTCAGTATAGAGCTATTTAGCAATAAGGAAAAAGCAGTGGGGCCATTACTAGCACCTCCTTGAATGCAGAACTGATATTTGTTGCCTGCAGAATGACTTTATTTTAACTTTTCTGGATAAAACCTAACACCTCCTAAGGGTGCACATCTGCTTTTGCTCATCTTAACAGACACCGGGTGCTTGCAGGGCTGCTTACTAAAAACAGCCTAGCTACTGGCCTGGGCTGCTGGAGAGCACTCATTAATTCATATGCTTTTTCAGATGTTTCTTTTTAATTAAAGTTGTGAGTTGTGCTTAATAGTCATGACATTTTGTCCTTTACCATGTAAAATCCTTCGATATTACAAGAATTTCTCTTCTGTGACTACAGTTTGCCAGACAACCTACCTGCAGGCCAGTTCTCACATTCCTGTCCACACTCAGTATCACCCAGGCTCGTATTTTCTAAAGCATCCATGAATTGGAGGTTCCATGATTTCTGGGTGGGCACTTCAAAACCTTCACGTTCAGAGCAGCTAAGCACTCATTGTGCCTAAATTTCTGTTTGCAACAAATGGAATAATCAGTATTTTTGAAAACTAGACTCAGAGTGTCTCAGTTAAACACCATTTCAAACTGGAACCTCGGGGTCTTCTAAATAGCAAATGTCAATACAAGACATTTAGCCATTGCAAACTAGACCTGTCTAGTGGTCATGTTGTACCCTACAGCACAGGGCTTATCAAGAGGGAAAAACCGTTTCTGCTTCACAGACAGCTTTGCAGTCCAGATCCTGTATTAACCTCCACTTAATACCAGTTTGATAAATGGCAGGGTTCCAGAAGGAAGGCTCAGAAATGAAGATGCTCAAGTGCGAGGAGCTGGTCCGCTTCTCTCCACTGCTCCCTGCAAACGAAGATGCAGCACAGTGTAACATCAGCGCTGTGCCAAGGCCTCGGCCATACGGCAGCAGATTCCAGCATGCCACGGTTGAGGGTGAATCTCAGTTTCAGGGATAAGCATTCCGTCTTTTTATAATTTACACTAAATACAAGATTCGAACACTCCAGCCTTTTTCTCTGCATGATAATACTTCGTGCTTACATACTTGAGAACCTGCTATAAAAACGAGCCTACACTTTGACAAACAGTTGCAAAGTAATCTTGCAGTTACAAATAATATTGTAATGGTGCAGGGGATGCTGAGATCAACTGAAAGCTTCCTACGGCATCCTAAACCTTTAATATGTTTTCCGCTCTGAAGCTACCTTCCTTATAGAGCACAAATGGATATGAAATGCTAAAACTAGCAGTTTATTAAGCCCTGCCAGAGGACTAAGATGACAACACTGATTGGCAACACAGAACTGACTTATTTAACAGTCTGGCCAGGCTCCCAATACGCTGAAAGTTGGTGTTAATTATTACTGCCAGACCATACAATAACATAAGACTGCAAACACAGCACCAGTCCTGGGACACGCCTGCCACATTTCCATCCCTATGCAGTCCTGGGGGGGTTGTTTGTTTGTTTGTTGGAGGTGGGTTTTTTTAATAAACTAATTTAAGAAGATAGTAAATGGGTTTGCGCTGAGAAAGTGAACTCTCAGAACCGCTTTCAACTTAGAGAATAAATAATGCTACATTGTTGAAAGGAAAATTAAACTGGCAGGAACTTCAAACCTGAGTAGAAAAACTTTGTAACAGTTTTGTTGTTGCCTGCTGCAGAACTTCCGCACCTTAGAAACTTACAAGTCTTGTTCTTTTTCAAAAACCATCTGTTTTAAGGCAATCAACTTGCACTGAAGTGTCCATACAGATACTTTATTCCAGAACAGTTAGTGTCTTTCGCAAAACCTATGGGTTCTATGGAATCATTCCTAAACAATGCAGCCTTTCCCCCCCGCCTCCCCCTCCCCTTAGAATAGGGCATCCATAAGGAAAAGCATTCTGGAATAGGCAGTTACTTAGTGCTGTAACGTGTGGCTTATTCACAATAGGTGCTCGGTGTAATTAATACTCCCACTATAACCAAGAGTGTGATGTTGAGTAATTCTTCAGGATATCTTGAAATAACTTTGAAACATAAATATTTAGTTATCTTGAAGAGCTACATATCTTTTTTTTTCCATATCAAAGTTTCTCATGCTAAATGAAATCCTGTTTGTGCATTGTACAGTTAATCTTAGTAGCTCCCTCCAATGAGATAACACTAGAGCAAACAGCCCTGCATTTTTAAGATTATTCTAATCCTAAATTTTTAACCAGATTTTCATATTTGAGCAAAGCTGGAGGCAAGGTAAAAGCCTACCTAAAACACAGGATCTAGACATTGCCATGCAAAACCAGATGCATTTAAGCAAATGCTCAACACCTCAGCATCTCTCCCATACACAATGTTCTTAGTCTTGCAATGTAACAGACAAGTGAATTTCTTAGCTCAGCTGGAGTTCATTTGTCCATCAAGGCACCTTGACTAACAGCCACCATAATTTCATGCTGCTATGGTAACTGCATGAACTACTTTTAGATAACTAAACCTTTTACACTTTTACTAAGCTATTTACGTCACCTGTGCCTGCAGCAAGGAGTTCCACAGATTAAAAATACATGGAGCAGTAAAATAAAATATATTTGTTATTTTGTTTGGAAGTGGTTGCATGATCCCATCCTATGACACCAGGTGCATCTTATATCTAATGTTAATGAAATATTCACTGTAGAGAAAACAAATAACTTCCCTTCCTGAACCTACAGTTACGATAAATTGAGAACCAACTTCTGGTTGAACCATCTTGGACAAAAGGGGCTTGTCTTGCCACGAATATTAGCCTCTGTAACTTCCATAATAAAGGAGCTTATTAGTTAGAGACTCACCAGTAAATATGACTATTTCCATTGTTCAAAAGTTTACACTCACAGTCAGCTTTCAACTGCAGCAAAGGTCTGCAGGAAAAGAGGGTGCCCCTGAAACACACAAGATCCAAGGCACATAAAACTTCATAGATCACGACCAACACCAGGTGAGATGGCAGCACCATCCAGAACGTGCAAGTGCTGACTGAGAGGCTGAGGCTAGTGAGAACCACCGTGATTCTGTAAATACAGGTTGTAAGGCTTCTGGTGTGAACTAGACGTCACGTTCCTTTTATTACCGGTCATGCTCTCCTGCACGGCACCATCACCACGCAGGCCTGCAACCGGAATGGTGCCAGGCAGCCAAGAAATAGAAGGAAGCCACTGATGGGTAACATTTCATGCTGCACAAAGTCTTAGATCTAGAAATGTGTGAACACTGGGAAGTTTCTCAGGATTAAGGACTTTTACAGAAAGATCTAACATTGCTATAAAAAATAATTTCTCCTGCAGGAAGTAGGGGGGGAAAAAAAAAAAAAAAAGATACTAAAAGTTTAGTCTTAATAAGCTACGTTAAAAGTTAAGAATTAATACAAAAGTCTGCACTAACCAGCCAGGCAGTGAAGGCTCCATCTCCCTGCTTCCAGCTTCTAAGGTGAATGAATTAAGTAAATTTAATGTAAGTTAAATATTTTTCTAACTTTACTTTTGCAACTATTGAGGCTGCCACAGATATGTTACCTATTAGACACAGGAGAAATTGTGACTGATATGTAAAGAAGCCCGTGAAATACTTCTCTGTAAAGATCTGGAAGTTGCTGTTGGAAAGGAAGCGTGGAAACGCTTGACCCACTTCTGCAAAAATAAAATAGAAATGATTTTTTTTCTTCTGAAAAAGCACAGCGCGTATCATGTTTAAAAGCCCTAAGTATGATCATAGAATCATTATGGTTGGAAAAGACCTTCAAGACAATTGAATCCAACCGTAATGATTACAAATAAAAATTTGGATGAGCCTCCTTGGTAGTCTTAAGTCTTACATATTTGTTTACCTTGCTGTTGCAGAAGAGTAGCTCTGTAATCATTAACACCATCACAGCTTTACATCTATAACCAAATCCTGATTTGCATTTACTGTTGTTGAGTATTTTTTAGTTCCCATAATACAAAGAAAATCAAAATAAAAAGAAAATTATGGTATCTGAAAAGTATGTTAAGTGATGTAAATGCGCTATATATGCCCCTTTTTTGTGTGACGACAAGTCTCATCCTTCTCACTTTCTTTACTTCACAGGTCTTTTCAGAAAAATCTAAGCAAAAACTCTGTGTAACCAAGCAGAAAGTTTTTGAAATGTGGTGACAAATTTACAATTCTGTGCTGTCCTTTTTAAACACAAACTAAAATTTGTGTGTGCCTGTGACATTGGCACCAAGACATCCACACAGGGTGGAGATCACTTTCCTGACCAGTTACGCCTGATCAGTTCTGATCAGTTTTTAATCAAAAATCACCACTGTATAAAAGAAGCTTAACTCCTTTTTCCTCCCCCCCCCCAGCTTTTTGTGAGCCCACTCTACCACCATTTTGTATAAAAATCTTGATCTTTCAAATTCTGTACAATAATTGAAGCTTCTTTCAAACCTCTAAATCAGTCTCAAGAGGATACCTAAGCCTTAGTAAATATGAGCGACAGTGCATCCTTTAAAACATATATCTAGAATCATTAAGTGGAGACTACACTGCTACTAATATTTTCACTGGAACTATTTATTTCAATACTTTACTTCATTTTTTAAAAAAAAGCTTTTATTTAAAAAGAAAGTAAAACTTGGGAAATCAACCCTACTGCTACAGTTAGATTTCTGTAGCACCTTTGTGGACAAAGTCAGATTTTGGAAAAATCAGCACTCTGTATGGGGCCTGCTCTGGTACGGGCAAAGGGCAATAACAGCAGTGCCCACTTGCGTGTGCCTCCTTCACCCATTTTGTGTTTGGGGGCGATTATTCAAGTTGATGGCAGGAAAAAAGTTACAGGCTGAGCTCAGTGAGAGCGCGCAGCTCGCACCCAGGAGCGTCGCGCCGGCACGTCGCCCTGTGCCCTCCTGTCCCCCGCAGCAGCCGGCCTTTCCCGCTCAGGGGTCGCGCTGCAAAGCGCGGCCGCTGCGCTGGCGGCGCTGACACGGGCGCACAGGGAATTCCCCGCGCGTCCCCCGACACGGGTGCACCGGGAACTTCCCTGCCCGGCGTCGCCGCCTCTCCCGAGCTGCCCTCCGGCCACAGGTGATCCCTCGTTCCACGGGGCTGCGGCTTTATCGGCCGCCTGGGTCGTCAGCCCGAGGTTGCTGCGCCCCGAGCCCCCGTGACTCGGTGCTCCCGGGGACCCCTCCTGCGCCGGGCTCTGCCCCGTGTCCTGAGGCCGCGGGCGGGACCCGCGCGCGGGAGCTTCCCGGGCAGCCCCAGGGCCCCG
>VZSV01000005.1:4059572-4086818 GCA_013398735.1 Nothocercus julius
GCGTCGGGGCGGCGAAGGCCCCGCTCCCGCGCGGGCGCCCAGCTCCTCCTCGAGACGACCCCACACCAGCCCCCCGGCCTTCCCTGCCTCCTGCACTCACACACTCCGAGCGGGTGTGAAAAAACGCACCGAAGTGACCGACCTCAGCGCGCCCGTCGCCACCAGCGCCCCACAGAGCAGCCAGCAGAGCAGGGCAAGAACCACGTTTGGTCACGCCGTCCTGTGCCTGGCATGTTTTGGGGCGTCATCAATGGGCGGTCTTAAGGCATGAAGAGCCTGCGCTCTGCACTCCCACCCCTCGCCGAGTCCCTGCAGCCGTGCGGGACCATGCTGCAGGCGCAGTTCCTTGGCGTGACGCGGCACAGGGGGCTCCAGGGAGCTGCCGGACACCCCCGCCCGGCACAGACCTGCCGGGGCCTGGAGTCGCAGTCCTGCTTCGGGACCTACACGAAACCTGTCCGGGCGTGCGTAGTAATTATTAAAAAATGTCGACTGCTTGAATTAACACATCAAAAAAGTTCTCATAACGTGGTGCACCGCAGCGTGCATCTGCAGATGTACAAAGGAGCCTGCCAAGGGTGCTCCTCAGGAGCACCGAGTCCACCTCACCGCGCGACGAGCACAGGCCCCAGTTAACTTGACTCTTTAGAGAGGATTACATTTTAAATATGTTATTTGCTGCAGAAAGTTGATCAAGACTACCGCATTTGGAGCAGGGAGACTAGAAAACCCTTCCTGCCACTCCTGGGCCCCCACTTTGCCCACGGGGCAGGACAGCGCCCGTGCGTTGCTTCCCCCCGGCCAGTGCAGACTCACGGGCATCACCGGCTTCCTCCCGCCCCACGGAATGAAGGGCCCTCGCTCAGGCTCCAGGCACCCCACCACCAGGTTACCGATCCCTCGCTCCTGGCCCACCTGCCAGGTATTCCCAGCTGCTAACCTGGCAGCATTTGCACAGAGAGGAAATAAATTCTGAAAAACATAAAGGCACCGTATTAGAATTGGGCAAATAATTGATTTGCTGTGTGTACAAATACACGCAGGATTTGGGTGGATGGCTTTTCACACCCTGATTTCACATGAGAAACGTTGCTGGCATGGTAAGAGCGGGAAGTTACCACACTTCCAGCGAGCGCCGCACTGGTAAAACCTCCCATAAACGTTAGCTACACCCAAGATTTTGCTGCTGCTGCTACTTCCATGCAAATATCTTGTTTATGCTACAGTCGTAGAACATTGCTGGGAAAGAGGGCAATTGCTAACTCGTAACTTCGGCACAAGAGGCTGGATAATCCTTCCAAAATAAACATAGGAGAGGAACAACTGATGAGCGTGGGCGGGGAAGGGGCAGCATCGCGGCAGAGCCGGACAGCAGGACGCCCAGCACAGCTGCGGCTGCACGGGGAAACTGCTGCTCTCCAGCGCGTGCCTTCTGCGGGGAGGGAGGGCGACTGCTGCAACGGGCGCAGGACGCAGCAGCGCCGCCTGAGCTGCACCCACGCAGGGGCGCGAGCCGTTAGCGCCACCCGTAGAGACAGAACGCGAGACGACAAAGCCTCGGGGCAAGACGGCTCGTAGCACCGCGCGTCGGGCGCCAGGGGAAACGGAGGAGGCCGGAGACGGAGGCAGCGGAGGGTCAGGGTGCTCATGGGCGGCAGAGCCCTCCCGCAAGCAGCGCGACGCCCTGCGACATCAGCACGTTCCGTGATGTAGAAAAGAGGAGGAGCTGAGGTACAGGTAGGTCCATCACCCCGCACTTCAAACAGCGCTGCCCCAGCACTGCAACCACCCACGGTCCTTGTTTTTTCTTCTTTGTTCTTTCAGTCAATATTTGCATCATATTAAACCATCGGTGTCTAAAAACAGACATCTGCAGTAGCTGCACAAAATAAAAAGCACAAAGCATTACTCAGATCAAGTGTGACACTCCCCAGAGCTGGCAGCGAGTCCATTTCATTCTCCTTCTCCACCTCTTGGGAGAACATCATGCAGTCTGCTAACTCAATCACTTTATTTGGGCATAGGAAAACTTTTATTTACAACACGTTAATTAAAAAAATACTTGACAAAAAAGGCATACAGTATTTTATACTAAAAGAATAAAGATTTTTATTAAGCACTGTAAGTTGCATTCAATAGCCTTCAAATACACCACACCACAATCCATCTACAACCAATCAAACCCAACAGTAGTTCATTCTTGCACAATCCATGAGTTGGGGCAGAACTCCCTTCAACTTACATTAAGATACCTACTTAGCTCTTGCGGGCAGGGAATGGGGAATTACACCTCATTTCTGATCACTAATGTGTGATGAAGAGCATCAGGAGAATTATATGAAAACGAATATAAAGAAATGATTCTGATTTTGAAGTACATTAAGTTTGGAAACACTAACAAAAACATCAAAATGATACAGGTATATTTGCTTATACTAAATTCTTGATGGGAAAATTCTCAAGAACAAGCCATTTGTTTCCTGCTACAGAAGGGGGGTACTTTTTTTTTTTTTGAAGATCAAAGCTTTTTTTTTTTGTTTTTCACAGAATTTCATATTTGCTAATATGAAGGCATAAAACAGCAACAGAGAACAATAATGCATACAGCAATGAGTACACCAGGGTAACGTTGATATTCAAAACGGCTAGATAATTTTTTTTTTTTTTTAAGTTTTAGAATAAATGCAACAGAGGTCAATAATCACAAAATTTTAAGGTTAGAGCAAGATCAGTCAATGACTAAACATAGTTAACATCTTTTATAGGACTATTACTGATTATTAGCTTTTTGTTTTGCAAATGGGCACAGTACTTGTAAGAATGGAAGAAAGAGGACAATAACATGCATAATATTAACTACACACTTTAAAAATTATGAACCATGCAGAAGTTTAGCTCAAATAGTAGTACTAATGGTCTACGTCTGATTCAAAACCACATAGTTCATTGATCACGGATGCATGGTATTAGTCACAAAAAGTTTCAGAACACATTGTGTTTTTTGAAAGGTCATTTGCATCTTCTATGATTTCAAGTTATCTCCATTTAACTTGCTTGTAATGTATGTATGATGTATATTTAAAATCAGCAGAACTGCAATATTACTCTATAATTTTTAGTTTCGATAGTTTGCACATTTTAACACAAAAGAACCACATCAACGGTGATGAAATTTAAGAAAGAAAAAAACTGTGGTTGTGCCTTTTTCCCCCCATAATCATGAAATCAAAGCCTTAAAGAAAGCTTTATTGTGACACAGTAATGCAAAATCAAATATAATGGCATACATATGGTGCCAAGTACTAAAAATTATATTTTAAGCTATATATACTTAAAGACTGCCAAAATTTGTTTTCTTTATATTTCAAAAAAACAAAACTACAAGCTTTTGTCATAACCAGTTTAAACTTTATGTATACTTCATTTTAAGTGCGGGAGTCAAATGCTCTTCATTCTCTTTCTTTTTTGTTTTATTGTAGCATTTTGACTACAACTGGTTAAAACTAAAAATGTGTTGTTTAAATCTCTGACATCAAAGAGGGATCCGAAT
Source organism: Nothocercus julius (assembly GCA_013398735.1). NCBI lineage: Eukaryota > Metazoa > Chordata > Aves > Tinamiformes > Tinamidae > Nothocercus > Nothocercus julius. The sequence continues at coordinate 4,063,123 of VZSV01000005.1, forward strand.
TTCCAAAGTCCTCATTTTTCTCTTACGGAAAGGAAAAAATGTACGTAACTGTAGGCTCTCTTTCTTTCCAGATATTCCTAATCCTGACCCTTCCCAACATCCTTCACCCTCTATAAAAAATAAGTTTACTCTTCTTTTTTTAAGACAGTGGCCTCAAGAGCATCATCTTTATGGCAAACACTGTCTGCATTTAGTGCATTTAAGTGAGGATTTGTATTGCACATTTTAGAGTCATTACTCAAGGCACTTTCAGACTGATTGGAAGCCCTGATGTCTCCTGTATTCCCATTCATCTGGGAAGCTGGTTTTTCCTCATTCACAACTCCGTTTTCGGCCAGGGATCCATCTGAAGACACAATTGAGGATTTAGATTCCTCTGATTTTGACTTAAGTTCTTTGGCTACTTCTTCTGCTGAAGCAGCATAAGGAGGTTTGCCCTATTTTTTGAAAAAAGAAGAAAATTACTAAAGAACCACTATATATCTGCAATCTGTTAAAGTGACACTATTAATAGGCAGCATGCAGTGTGTGGAAATACCACAGGTGAACACTGTAGTAGTATGTACCGCTGAAATAAGAAGTGGCATCCAAAATTAAGAGCACAGGTTAGCACAGAGGTGAAAGAATTTCAGTATTTCTGAGTGCTTACTACTCATGCTGTCTTATGTTCCTTTGGTTAACTGCACTTTACACTCTCATACTTGTTTGTGATCTAGGAGCCACATAAAAGCCTGGAAATGCCAAAGCTGAGAATCAATATACAGCTTAACTACTTCTTTGTTCATAGACAATATAATTTAATGACATATTATTTAAATACAAACCAAAGCTTATTTTCAGACAAATATTAAAGAAGTGCATTAAAGAAGTGCAAAAGTATCATGCAATCCTATCTATACTGTCTATACTTAGTACAGACTGAAAGTCTATACTTATGAGATTAGGAAGCTGGTTTCATACAGGAAGCATATAATAGGATCTCACAAGACTGAGCATAGCAATAAAAAACAGACTTATGTAGCAACAGATCCCATATTTAGCTTTTAAGCATCTGCAGCAATGAATTCTAGCAGAAACACAGTAATTTTTAAAGAACAAAATACAACAACTAGTTTGGGCTGCTAAGAAGCAACGTAGTTATCAATCACACCTTCAAACTCAGGTACTAAGAAATGACTAAGATATGAACATCTTATATACCTCAAGCAGTAGCAGTTTTACAATATAACAATCTCAACTTTGACATACTAGAAACAGCTTGATTAATTCTCTTGTGATTGCTAAAGGATTTTGCAGGTGAATTACTCAAAAACCGTTGTTGTCTAATATCAGCATCACACACTTGCTTCCCAGGAAATCACAAAATAGCGTTCTGTAGCAACACTGCGGAGACGTGACTCGCGTGAGAGGCCAATGCATACTTAGCACAGGGGTAAATGTATATTTTTTTAGGCTTTCCTACCAAGTGTTATGTTTTAGGTTAAATGTACACTTTGCCTTACAGGAAGAGCGAAAGATTTTAAGAAATATGCATTTCTTTCATATTTGCTGAGTACAATCTGCTATTTGCAATTGTGTATCTCCAAACTTTACTCATATTACCTCACAATTATAATCAATAAAGTCACTGGATTCTACGAGGAGGACCTTACTTGGGGTAAATATGCAGACTAGAGTCTGGACCCATGTAAGTACTCTTTCCTTAACTGCCTAGATTTGTAGGACAGCTAACTACACTGTTGCTAGTTAATCGTAATTATTGAAATCTACCCCTTATGCATTAAGTTTCCCCAAGTTCTCCTTTGCCATGTGCATGGGATTCACACTTTTTTCCTTTTCTTGTAGTAGGAATGTAAACTATAAAATGCATCAATTATTGACTGATAATGGTAAAACTTTAATGAGCTCAGAAGCTAATCTACAGAAAATATCACCATTTATCTTCCTTCTCCATAGCACTGGAGATCACAGGTATTTACGATCTAGATTACATATCATTAATAAAAATATGAATGTCCAAACTATCTTTCCATTAAGTCTGAGCTAGGTTTACCTAGGTAAAACAATGTAAGCTCTTTCTCAAGGCTTCCTTAATATCATGTGTTGGAATATCTGGTAACTCTTCTATTTTAAGTAAAAGATTTAAAATCTTAAATACATAGGTAAATTTGCAGACATCATATAAATCCATGCACATACAAATTTATCAGCAAGAGAAACAATGTGTTTAAATTTTTTATACCTGGGAGACAGTGAGTTTTACTTGAAGATACTGGTTCCCTCATTATCTTCCAGAGAACACCCCTCTTACTGTCTGATGCCTGCACATATTCTCTGTCTCTTCTACACTAACAGCTATATAATAAATTGCAAAGCAATATGATATTTATTGGTAAAGCTTCCCATCTATTTAATACTTCCATGTCCATTCTCCTTGGGACTTGCATTAACATTCACAACAGCAGAGCAGTGTGAACATGCAAAAGGGAGGAAAACACAACTTCGAAGCAATTGGCACTTATTAGGAAACACCAATTGGCTTCGGCTAGATTTAAAGGATCCATGGAAAAGGTAAAAACTATGATGCACAGACTCTGTGGTAAACACTGGCTTTTATTTCCTAGAAGTCTGAGTTAGTGCTTAATTTTGGAGCTATGAAAATGCAAAGATCCCTCTACTGTTGCTTATTTTCATATTTTTAATTCATGAAGAAGAAGGTTGGACTGTGAACCCAGAAAACAAACCGAGAAAGGGTAGGAGGGGGAATAAAAGCTGCCAATTTATTTCAGCTTTGTATTTCTCATTATTTTCAATTCTCTCCTATTTTCACAGCTAGCTGGCACTGTGTAGGCGCTGCCTTCATACCAGAATATATTTTTCAACTTCTCTTTTTGTAAGAAGTAGGCTGCATTGGTGAAAGAAACACTTCTATCTTTTAAAGTTGTGCTTATCAATATTAGCTGGCCTGGAAGTGCACACTATATATACTAGCTTGTAAACCAGAGTGTTTTGAGGTCAAGCACATGGCTTTATTACCTGAATTGCTCCCTGGCTTTTATAACCTCTCCCATAGTACCTTCCACCTCTTCCAAAAGTTCTTATCACTGGAGTGGAAATAACTCCTCGAGGACGCCTGTAAGCATTGAAGAAAAGGAAGAAAGAAAAACACATATGAACTTTGTTTAAAGTTCTTTGTATTTTATTTTGTTTAAATATTTTATTTAGCTTTATTGTCTAGTAACTAAATCCACCTTTCTTTAAAGAAGCAAGGTAATTAATCAATTCAGAACTACAGGGTTCTACTAGTTGCAAGTGTATAAATTCTAACCAACGTTTTGTTTTCCTAGTAATAAAATGACTATATCTATAGCTTACTTTTAAAGGAGAAATAAATAATTTCAAATTTTGCAAAAACATCTTTATAGTATCAATTATCTTTACAGACTTTAAAAGAAGAAATCAAAATAGTTCCATCTTAAAAAGAATGCACAAGCAACCTGAACCATTTATAAGGCAATTTCTCCCATTTAATAACACTTCCCAATAACCTTCCATGCCAGACATAGAAGAAATCAGATAAAAAGAAGGAAGGAAAGTATAAAATTGCTTTGGTTTTCATGGGAGAATACAAAGTGATCTAAGAACACAAGGGAAAAAAAAAAAAAAATGGAGGCTTCAGGCACATCTGACACACATAGCAATTTATCAAGTTTGGAACATTTTCAAATGGAGGCTTCCAACGAGGACACATCAGGTGGTGGCTCTTCCATTTTATTCAATAAAGATTAGATAAGACCAAAATAAACTTTCACTCAACTCAAACTATTTTAATGCAAACAATTACAGAAACTTAACTTCCTTTATTATTATGTCAGACTACTTCTCACCTAAAAAATTGTTTTCGTTTTCTCTCCTGGAAACATGAACAGTAACAGATTGCTCCACTTTTCCTCCAAATGCGCTGTGACACCATGAGGTCACAGTGTCATGACTGACCCCTCTGAAGGGTGCAGGGAACAGCCAGATGGTGCTCAGGTCCAGCTCTGCACCCAGCAGCTTCCAAGCTGCGTGGGCTGCAATTGCACAGTCGGCCATTCTGGCAGCAAATGACAGCTGTAATTCCTAACCATATCTCATTTTCCATATAGCTAATGTTTCATCACTTGACAATTCCCATATGCCAGTAAGGACCCTGTGAGCTGATTTTGCAAAAAAAACAGCCTAAGTTTTTGCTTAGTGCTGCTACTTCCTGCTGCTGTCGCGCTGTAACAACTAAGTTGAGTTGAACTGACTCAGTGGAGAAACACAGTTCTGTGCTGGGCAAGTCTTTTCACACACACTGCAAATTCCCACATTCAGCAATAAGCAATTAAATAACAGAATTTAAAAGAAAAAAAAGACTAAAGGGGAAAAGAAGTGTATTTTACATTCCATTCTTGCTTCATTCTTTCTGAAGATTACAAGACTTTTTTTTTTTTTGACCTAATTATTTAAATGGTGAGAGTATAACCTTCAGGGAGCCGAATAACGGATTTTTCCAACTCAGTCTCATATTGTGTTAGATATATTGATGGAATACAACTAATGAAGGCATATGATATAATTTGTATATAACACTAAGAACCCCAACTTTAATGTTACCAAGAGATGTGAGAGAATGGTGTTGCCAAGTCTGACACGATCCTCTTGGCTGAAACTGATAAAAAAAATGAAAGAAAGGTGTGCAGAACTAGATGATAAAGTGTAGAGAAAAAAAAAGTGTGCACCTTCTTACTCAAGTGTTTTTAGTAACAAATAGCATCCACAGGCAGGGAACTCGATCTTTAAAACACGTTTTTAGATGGTACATACTTATGTGTTTCCCTATTTCATTTTTAGTATTGATTGCTACTATAACTGCCTGTGTCAAATTTTCCTCTTTGAGTAACCTTAGTAACTCCAAATGTTTAACTCAGTAGTTTAGCTCACTAGGTTGTGACTGAGACACAAAGGTTTGATATTCAGAATTTTTCTGTCTTCTTGAGGTGACAACTTGCATTCAAACCTAACTGCCCAAAGGTAGCACCTCTAACAGAATGAAAATGTTGAGACACTATGTTCTAACACAAAAAGTATTACTGGAGAGCTGAATTTCTGCATCATAAAGGTAGTTACATGAGCAATAACACCCTTTTAGTGATATTACTGCTCCTAGGTAATGAGGACTCTTAATTTAGGACTTGCCATGGTTACTTCCTGACAACTGATATTTTGCACAAATTCATGTGTTTGCTTCTTCAGAAGATGGGGGAACTGCTATTCAAATAAGTCAAGTCAACAGCATGTATAAGCGTAAGAGAGACGGGAGCCTGAAGGTGTTTCATGATGATCAGTCATGATGCTTCAGACAACACCCTTAGTTAGGTTGCTATAAATTACCTCAATCTTTTACAGAAACACTAGCACAGACAGTGGATTCAACTTAAGAAAATAAAGTCCTACAGATTCTGCTTTTAAGTTGGACTGATGAACAGGAGAATTTATAACCGCATACAAATCTCATTTGAATGGTGAACAATGTTATTCTGTGCACTAAAACTGAAGAGTAAGATCGAAGTACCCAAAAGGGCTCAGTGCCTCATCACATCTTAGGTTAATCCACTGATCTCTGCTGCTATTACAGAGGAACAGAGGTGGCCTTTAACCTGTACAGCTTCCCTTTAATAGCTGTGTGAAGCGTCTAAAACAGCACTAGATGCCAACATTTTGGGAACCAAATCTCATTTTAGCATATAAAATATTCCTGACTGAACTGGCTCCCTTTAAAATGTCAGTTTTCTTTCAACTTATACCAAGTCTACTTCCTGCTGCTGAACTTCATTGCTGCTGTTCTCACCTACCTCTCCCTCTCCCGGTCCCCTTCGCACAGGACTTTAGGTCCCCTTGCTTCCTCACTCAGTCCAACATGACTGCATTCCAGCATTCAAACACTTAATACTGACTTTAGCCTCAAGCTTCACAGCACACAGTTGATGAAAGCAAGGGTTTGAGAGGAGTTCACATAGCTCAGACTTACTCTTTCAAACTGCTTCCTGGCTCAGGATGATATGAATATACCTACTGTACTCCATTCCTTTAATACAGCTAAGGGCATAATACATCAATCACATGGCAAATTTGGGAATTTTCTACTGTAACCTAATTAAGGATGACAGACAGTTCTGTAATGCACAGAACAATTAATACCACAGGAAAAAAAAAAAAACTTGAATGTAAATGGCTTCTTGAAAATAGTCAGCAGACATAATATACCTATTGCATCCCAAAGGCACTGCATGCAGTTTCTAATGCCTCTTCTTTTCCAAGTTCTACTACTATTCCAATCACATCCTCTAAGTTGCACTTACCCTCTTGCTGGTCCTCCAACAGAAACGACCTGCAGAGGAAATGGCCCTCTACCCCCTCGTCCACGTCTGCTTCCAGCCCAATGGCCGACTACAGTGCCGGCAATTTCAAGTTTCCCTCCCTGAGAAGGAATAGGTTGGACTCCTGCATATAAAAGCAAAACCAGAACTTGATATTCACAATCATTACATGGAAGTTACTAATAAATGGAAACATGTTGCCTCAGGTTTTTTTGATATATGGTTTTCCTTCTCATTTTGTGGTCACTCAGAAGAACTGTAATTCCAGTAGCCTTTTTTTTAAAATATATTTTTATATATATACATATGTATGAATTCTGAATTGGAAAGTCATTACTTGACAAACATCAATTTCAATAATTAAAAATATATGTTAGATCAGCATTAAGAAGCCGAAGTAAACTTTTTACAAGCTATCTGAAGGTTTTTTTTTTAAACTATATTCTTAATGAAGAAAGACTTTTTAATAGTTTACAAGCACTTTTTACTGAACACCAAATACCAGCATAAAAGATTATCATTTCTGTGAAAAACTTATTTGGCAGAACTTCCTGTATTAATGCTAAGCTGCTATAAATATTTAACATTTAAACTCATCTTGATGTAAAAGAGAGGTTTACTCTTTCTCAATAAAGCAGTAAAAAAATATAATTGTCCAAAGTACAAATGTAACTTCTATTAAGTTGTTCATTTGTCATCTGTTTCTTGCCCTTAAAAACAACATGAGGGCCTAGTAGATATTTCAAGGTGTTTAGGTAAGCACAATCGAGCCAGATGTTACTGGTAAGACTGACAGCACTAAAAGAGTTGCAAAACAGCACCTATGCAGCCATGATTAGTCTTCAAACATTTATACACTAGGAACTAAATTACTGATTATAATTCAGAAAGGTTCATAGTGCTCTGTACCAGCCTTTCAGCTTCAAATGCATGTTGTTCACAGTGGCAACGTTATTCACACGATGAAGCATTAGAGGAACGTTTGCTCTTGGAATGAAAGTTCAGAGACCAAAAAACCCCATCTAAATACATGGGAAAAAAAAGTCTACCCTAAGTAAGTAAGGAGAATTAACAGTTTTCTGCTATCCCATCTTATATAAAAGAAATGAAGATAAATAAATAAATCTCATGCCTCTGTCCACACTGATGTGACACCAGTGAAAAAATGGGTTAGCGCTAACACAAAAGTCAAGAATTTCCATATAGTGTCTTTTTCTTTTTTTTTTTCTAAAACAGTTCAATTGTCTTCCAGTTTTAGAAAATAGTTGTTAATGCATTCAAGAAAAGTTCACTTGACTACAGAGCCCACCCTACCATTTTAAAGCACAGGAGACAGAATGTCCCATTAAATTTTAAAGCTACCCTGTATTTGAACAAGGATTTTCTAGACGTGTAAGAGACAAGTTGACACTGAGACCAGTTTGCCAGAGGGACCTAGGGAAAAGACTCTAGGAGAGCAGAGCAGACAGTGAGTGGTTTTACAGCGACCTGAGAAGGCTCGAGAGGAGCGAGAGCTGCAGACAGTTAGGGAGAAGAGGAAACGGGCAGTCAGTAGAAAGCCTCAGACCAAACCATGAAGTGAAGGAAGCTGTTGCCAGAAGCTCTAAGAAAAAGGTTTGGGGTATAATTACCGCCCTGAAACTTGCTAGTCCTGTTGCTGTCATTGCCAGAGAAGGCTCCGGAGTGTCCTGCTGCTGCTGCCACCCGGAAGGCCCGGTAAGCGCCTGTGGCTACTGTTTCCCCATAAGGGCCTCCGAAGCCATAGACTCCTGTTAGACCCAGGGTAAAGAAAGACAGGGGAAAAGCGGTGAGGGGGCCAGGCATGTGGGAGTTCCCCTAGCAGAGAAGCTGCCGCCTCTGTCCTGCCAGCGCCGGCCGGGCTCGGCGGCCAGCACAGCACGGAGCCCCCCGGCCCGCGCACGGCTTCTGTAGCAGCACATCCCCACCTCGGAGAGAGCCCCGCCGAGGGCTCTGCGCAAGGAGGGGGCCCTCGTCCACGACAGCAGGCCTTGGGGTTGCAACAGGAGTCCTAACTTGGATGGCAGAATTAGCACTGGAATGTGCTTGAAGCAGTTTTTTGGCTACAAGCTTCAATGGCTACAGCTGTGGCACCCCAAGAATGCCTTGCTCTGTATGTCCAATATTAACACACATACAGTTCTCTGATCTGAGGGTATGGTTATGAAGAAGGGAATAAATCTAGGAACAGTCTGGAGTAGTTTATTCAGTGACTTCCAGTATGTACACTCACTCAAGGTGCCAACAGTTAAGTGACTGTAGCAAAATAAAGAGGGGTGAGGAGGAAGAAAGGTTGTCATCAACCCTGACAGTTAAACTGTGCCTGTTAATTACGGCATTTTGAATATTTATAAACATAAACTTTTTAAAGTGCAGTGCAAATAAGAGCTTTATCATATTGTTCAGTGTTGATCCATTCCTCTTTTTACTTTCTCATACAATAGCTGTAAACCTATTTGATCTGGCACAGCTACTAAAAATCCAGATGGCAATATGCAGCAACAGAACACATTCTGCTTGCTAGGCTGTCGCTAATAAAAGCTACAACAAAATGCAGTGATTGGCACACAACAGGCTAACCACTTATTTTTATGTATTTTTTTCCTATGAAATTAAACAAGCAAATGATTTTACAGTTTTATGGCATGAAAGACAAGATGTATCATGTTGCCAATGTGTATCATGTTGCCGTCCCATCACTTACCAGCAAAGCCTCTCCCCCTGCCCTGAGGTGGTGGGACTGGCCCAAAGTGTCGAGGATACATAGAAGCTGGATAGAAAGGCATGGCAGGTGGAGGCGGGAAAGGGAGAGGATGGTTCTGCCTGGAGAAATTTAATCCTTCTAGGATGCTCTGACGCATCTTTTCAACCTTGGCTGCCTGCTCAGCCTGTGAGTAAAGAGAAGATCACAGACGTTAAAATTCTGATTTCAACCGCATAAATAATATTTACACATCAGATTCAAGGAGGAAAGTAAAAGAACAAAGATGGATAGTGAGAACAACTTTTCTAAAGCTAGTTATTCATAAAACTAATTTTTTGTTTTTACAACTAGTTATAGTATAGTTATTATTACAGGATAATAACTGTTTATTGTAACTAAGTATATTTAATTGTACTTTCAAGATGGCTGTAAGAACATGAAGAGATTTTGAACTTAAGGAACACAAGAATGACCTTGTTGTGGGTAAAATACGACGTTTTCTTTCTTTGTAAAGCCATCATAGCTTAGTCCCTTGCAACCGCAATGCCATCTTGATACAAAAAGATGGCATTACTTGCATGAAGGAGCAAGGAGTTTTCAGGTAAGTAGCGCATTACATCATTATTGCATTCAAACTTGTTTCCGGAGAGGATCAAAATGAAATCAAAGAAAAACTTATATCAGTTTGCCTTTTGTAAAATCTACTAAAATGCCATTTCAACCATCAAGAAAGTAAGAGACTTAAGGAGAGCTGACAAATACCTATTAACTATCCACCTTTCTTTTCCTTTTCAAGTAGAGAGATAATACATTAAGTAAATAATGACTGATAAATCGCACCTAACACATAGGAAAATTTAGTACAGTTGATATTTGCTTATAAAATTCTAAAACTACACACCTGACCATCACAGAGGTCAATGAGAGGAACTTTCTCCCGGCTTGCTTTGATGAGCTTGGTCTGGAATAATTTTCCATCAAAGTACATCCATGGACAGCAGTGCTCCCACGGAATTGGCTGTCCACAAGCATCATTTGCAAAAAGCGCCATATCGACACCGCTCATAAACAAAGCAGACAGCTGAATTCCTCGGGGATCGAGATTCTCAATCTGTTAAAAAAAAGTATGCAAGTTTAGTAATGTAATAATGAGAAGTAACACAAAATAAATCCAATAGGTACATTATTTTCAAAAGTCATGAAAATAAAGCAAATTTAAGAAATTATCCAAACTTTTTATGGTCTGTTGCCTCTTCAACTAGCAGAGTGCCACATAATCTATCACACGTATAGGCAAAACTGCAGTACTCTAAGATGCTGGTTCCATCCATCCATTCTAGAGGTGAGAGATAGAACTCAAAAATTCCATTGTCTCAAATAGAAAGCAAATGAAATGATCTCTAGCATTTTATATTTGAATTCAGTTCATCATCAAGGAGCCAGAAAATTCCAAGGGAAAGAGTATACATCTTGAAATTGTGTTTTTTTTCAGTGTGTAAAACATATGATGCATGCTTCAGCTACATTAAGATCATTCATAAACATGCAGTACAGTTCTTCCATCAATGCTAAAGCATACTACAGCAACAGGAGCTTTTAAGAGATTTATAGAAAATCATCTGTAGAAAAATTCTTTAAAATAAGATCATTTCTTCCAAACAATCTTGCACTTCTGAGATACTTTTTAGAAAACTTCAGGAATGAACTCAATGAGAGCATTCCAGCTTTCTTCCCACATACCACATTTCTCTTCCAATTCCTTTGTAACAGAATTTCAATTAGCTTTTTCAAATTTTCCAATGTTAGAACGTGGCTCCTATTAATGAAGTGATGTTTTTAATGAATACAAGAGCTTTATATGCAAAGGTAGAATTATATCATGAATAAGCGCTCATGGTGGAAACAAAAAGAATTCGCTTGCAGCAAATATTTTTAGCTTAGAAACAAGAGAAATAACACTAACATTTGCCAATATATTTAAAAAATAGCAATCCTTTCTTGGGAACATTTTCAAGACTTTTGTTATGAAATTTTAAAATTAAACTACGTTACCTTCCTTATGCTTAAGCAACCTGTAAGATCCAAAAGACTATCCAGATCGTTTTGCAGATATGCAGCTGGGTTCAAACTCAGCTGCTCTTTCTGTCTGACTTCAACAAAAAGAGAAGCAGCTGCTTCATATGAAGACAGTAACAACATTGCATGAAATATTGCATCTTTCAGTTAACCCACAAATATTATGGAAATGGTCCATATAACTCTCCATGTATGATTAAAAAAAAAAAAAAACTTGGAGAAAAATTTCTATTAAAAATGGTTGTATCCTGATTTTATCCTTGCCTTATCTCAGCCTTTCATTTCTGGTTGGAATTCTTTTTTTTTTTTTTTAAATCTGAGAATTCCTTTCTTAGAGATCTAAATCCAGCAACTTTCACAGTGGGGGTTTCCTCCTCTTTTCATCAAACCTGAAGATAGAGTCAAGACTATTTCCTCGATGACTCCTGTAGATACCTTTGCCAAAATCTGTACCCTTTGATGCTATTTGTTTACTGTGTTGAGTTTTGAAAGCGGACACTGAAGTTGCTGATACACAGATGTTCTTTGACAGATGCAGCCCTGCCTAAAAAATTATTCGAGTTTCTACCTACACCCACAGGTGCAATTATTTGGCTTTAGGACATCAAGGTAGATGCCTTGTACCATTCTCTGAGACTTCTAAAGGTGCTCTCCTCCTACTCCAACATTCGTCACCTTGACGTCGGATGAGCATAAATGTATTTCTTCTTGACATGCTGGGTATCCCCCTCTCAGTTTGGTCCTTGGATAAAGGTTGGTCACATCCTTCCCTTAAGGCAAAGTACTGCTCCTCATACAGCCCAGAAAATCACCTTGTATACAGCCCAGAAAATCACCTTGTACTTAGAGCCACCATCCCTGGGATTCTGAAAACCCAATAAGCACCGGGTGTTTACAGTGCAAATGTCTACGAAACATCTTCAAGGGGAGTTCAGTCTTGGCAATTCTCCTGATGGACTGTATTTAGGCTCCCTTCAAGAAATCACCAGTAGAGGAGTACACAGAAACATTGTTCTCAGGAGTCTAATATGCCTGCAATCCACATGAACAGCAATCCAGTCTTAAGTGCTGACACAAGCAAGCAGACTTGCAAGAACGCATCCAGTGTTTGTTGTAGCTTTGTCCTGTCTTTCTTCCTTTTTCGAAGAACGGAAGGCCAGAGTAATTTCTTCCTGTAGGATTTTCTTTTGAACTTTTAGTATTCATCTCTGATGTATGGACAGAAGAGGAGGATTTAGTTTTTCTGTTAAACTCTGCCATTAAGATTCATAAAATGTGAATTCTCTGAGTGATAAAGTCATATAGCTTCTCAAGCGGATTCATTTGTTTTGTCTCCCTTACATTTATTACTACATCTGTGCCTAAGAGCTGGGATCGCACACGCAGGTTCATTTGGTTTACAAATTCAGTCCAAGAAGTCCTTGACGGAGTGCCACATGCAAGAGTGAGGCTGTAATCCACAGGTGAGAAATCAGTCAATTGCTAGCTTTGAGAATGCTCTTGGTGATTACCTTTTAGCAGCAAACTATTCCTTAGAAAAAGCTGGTAGCCGAAATCTGCGTGACCTTAATTACCACTACTTCTGCAAAAGCAGTGCTAGGATTGCTGCTTTTGTCTGTGCCCCTTCTGTACTGCCTAGGTGTGAACATGAACCACGGTGAAAAGAGGGACCTTTTTCTCCTTGCCAGTTTGACTAAAGACAGCATGTATCCATGCACTGCTGGGAGCAGAACTGGTTACAAGATTTTCCTAATTTTAGCCCTCCACATTATATATAAGAACCTGAAAGACCATCTGAGATGCCTTCTTCAAGATTCAGATGCCTTCTTCTCACGATGAAGAGGTGACCAGCATTTCAACTCCTTTGATACGCTGATCATCGGTGCAGACAGGAGATACGATCAATACCTTACGGCTGCTCATTTCCCATAAATCAACTACATCCCATAGTTTCCAGTTAACCACTGATCTTTGGTTATGCAGAATTTTTAATATGGATAAAAATGTATGTAAAGTTATTTCCATTCAGAAAAAAATGGCTTCAAATGAAAGACTAAATTCTACCACTTTCTTGATTCAGAGTACAGAACTGCATGGTAGGTTTCAGAAAAAAAAAAACTAAGAGCAAACAACACAAAATTAAACCCAAATTTTCTGTGTATTTTAATCCAAAGATTAGAAGAGGAAATTCCACTGTGAACATATGAAGGCTGGTTGGCAAAATACTGCAGCGTAAGAGCAGGCTGCACAGGTTGAGATGCACTCTATGCTTACAATAGGCTACTGCACTAACTTCTGTCTCTTCACTAGCTGTATTAACTTCACATAATACTACTGTATTAGAAAAAAATACAAAACGTAATGATTTAAGTTTTCAAAATCCTCAGAACAATTAATTCCGCAATTCTCTAAGTATTAACAGACTGTTTCCCCTTCTCCTGCATTTTTCTATTCAAGGTTATGCAAGTCTCATTTCTTTACCTGAAACACAAACTATAATTCTTTTTTAAATGCTGAACCATGGAAAAATACCAAAGTCCGTATATAATAAATTTTAATGGAAACATTTCTTTTAAATTTCCAAGAGACGATTACTTAGGAAATGAGAAAAAAAGGTGTGCAAGGAAAATATCTTAAAATTTTACCTCTCAATCAAAAAAAATGAAACAGAACTAATTAATGGTCTTTGCCATGCTTAAAAAAAAAACACAGTATTTTTGAAAGCATATGGAAATATCTAAGGTTTTTAGTGAGACAGGCATATGCATACCACCCAGTATACTTAACAGCATGGATGAATTGGCAATCAATCTTTTAGTTATGGAAGTCAGAGTTAAGAATTACCTTGAGTTCCTGAAGCTGGTCAGGCTCATAGAGCTTTGGAGACAATGCTTGGGCAAGAAAAGCATCAAGTTCTTGGCGACGAAGTATACGAACCCCTGGCCACTGTACCATATACCTACAGAGGAAGCCAAGAATTATTTACATCCTTATTTTAACTGCTAAATTAAGTAGCAATTTATACCATCAGAAGTCACTAGAATGCAAGAACAAAAAAACAAACACCCAAAATGTAGTTGTATAAGCTTTGCCAAACCTCTAAACAGATTTAAAGCTCTTAAATCCGGCTGTAAATCAGTTACATAATTTGCACCACAACACAACAGTTCACTTCTAGTGAAGAAATGGAGGACAGTTCACCAAAACAGAATGCAAACCCAAAGTGGATTACATATAAAAATAAAATAACAAAGACTAATGGTCTAAAAAACTAAAGACTAATGGAGGGACTAATGGGACATATTTTGCACACCATCCATCATTCAAAAATGATCTACTCAGTGAATTTTACGCTTGTCATTCCAGACAAAGGCTGAGTAAAACTTTACATCTTAATAATCGCTAATCTGTATAGGTTACATGTCACAGGAAAGAACTCTGTTGTACAAATGACTGTGAAGTTCTGCTTTGTTTAAGATACCACTTGGTCTACATTTGTATACTTACCATTCTACGAGGAAAAAGAGAAGAGAGCTTTAGCGCTCATAGGGTAGGAGAAAGAAAAGTAGAACCAGAGACCAATGCACATTTATCAGTCTTAAGACGGCTTAAAATTTTTCCTGCACCGTATGCTAACCTTGGCTTCTGTCAGATTTATAAGCAACCATATCAAAATAATCACCCTTTTCCAAAAGGTAAGAATCTCTCAATTCCTAGTCCAGTTTTCAATCTGAAAATTAAACAGGTAAATAATTGGGAACTTGTGGTCTCCTCATTAGTACTATACTCCAACTGCAGTTATCATCAGGTCATCATGCAGGTTATCATCGCATCAGCTACATGAGCACACGGAATCTAATATGATAGGCAGACATCATGCACATGATCCTTCCATGCTGCTAAGCAGCTGTCTAGGAAGTACATTCTCTTTTGCTTTACAACCTCACCACCACAGCCGCTGAGACACCAAATGTTATTTTCTAGTAGGCTGGAGCCCTGAGTGTAACAAATGCAAGCTAATTCAAATGCTACAGTGGCCTCTTGGCAACACAAGAGTTTTTTTTCTCCTCCCTTTTTGCTCCAGAAAAAAAAAAGTCTTGAAGCTTCTAGGACTCCCAAGTGATGTTCTAAAATAAAAATACCCCTCCACGAACAAATAAAAATGAATGCTTTCTAAACTCACAGTTTAATGCAGTTAAATATGTCAGAGATTAGGCTGCACAGTAAAACCTTTCCTTTATTCTGCTTTACCTTAAGATAACACTGACCTTAGTACACAACAGAGCACCATAAGATGAGTGGGCACATTAGTTGGATTGAGCATTGCTGGTGTATCTGATCTCATACAGGCCAAAAATGCCCTCATCCTTCGGTTCTTATCTTCGACTGCTTTTCCCAGCCACAGCTTCTTCAGATTAGGACACGTCCATTCCCTGAATGCAAGTGCTTCCACCAGCTCAGGGGTTTGAGGAGATTTGCCTTTGTAAGCAGCCCATTCTTTAATTATCACTGGTGAAACTACAAAATGACACAGTTGAGAAAAAAAATCAGTTACATAGCATATTTTGAAAACATTGTATGAAATCCTTGTGCAGCAAGAGCTTTACAGTACTCCATACCAATCATCTTTGAACTGTGATCACTTAAAAATCAAGCACATCCAACCAAGTAAGAATGCTGACATATTTTCAAATGAATACACAACATAAAAGACCTACATGTAATCTTTGAAAACAAAAAAAAAGCAAAATCTGAAAATGCAGTACTACTGTCCTACTGACATTTTAAAATCAGCAGTCCAGAACTCATGTCACAGTTGTTCATGGTTGAACTACTGCTGCAAGGGAAGGAGAACTTAACAATTTCAATTAACTGCACTGTACTGTATTAAAAGGTTAGTAATTTTGTGTCCATTATGGTCTCTTTCATTAAAAAAAAAGCCTCAAATCCATATGGCTGCTAAGGCCTTGCTATTTATCTATGTTTGAAGGCAACTAACAGAGATTTTTTTTTTTTTTTTAAATCAAGACCAAGAAATGATATCCTTGGCCTGGGAATGACCCCTGGTTTGCCACAGGTCTTCACTCAGGGCCCTGTTATGCAGCACAGAAAGACTCAAGGAGGTCGTTAGGGAAGCGTCAGGTTACAGCCCCAGAGACCCTCTGGTCACTGCCATTGGGTTGGGAAACGGACTCCCTGCTCCTGCTGCTAATCACTCCCATACCGGTTGGGAAGCCAGGACAGCCCCGAGGGCTGCCGAGATTCCTTCTGCTGTCACACGTCAGCTCTACAAACGCGTTAGAGGCAGTGCATGTCAGAAGCCAGGACCCACACGCCAAAAACCTCCAGAACATCCCAAAGCCCTCTCAGGTGCTTTTCTGGAGTACAACTGCTCTAGCATCACAATTCACATTTAGTAAAACAAAGGAAAAGCTTTACAAAGATAATGCACAGCAATGAAAATAAATATTTTGATATAGTCGGTAACCTCACTACAAAATCACATTCTATTTAGTTGCTATTTTTTCTTTTTTTTTTTTTTAATATGCCACTAAGCTATTCAAAATAGGCTTCAACAGCCAGCAAAGCTGCTCCATTATTTGTGTAGGGCTTATCACCCTGCTGTTGCCTTCTCACTTAGCCCTTTGGACAGCAGCAGAGTAAACATGAGTAAATAAAAGGATGCATTTTATGTGAGTTTCCAAATAATAGATGGTTTTAATTACTTTAGGTCTTAGAAGGGAGAGGTACTTCTGGACCAAAAACTTCTCAGTGCTCCCAGTGAACAGCTGGGAAACACAATGAGTTCCATGTGGAACCATTTAAACTATTTAGCGGTTAAAAATTAAATAAATATATAAATGAATCAGACTATAGATAGTCGACATAGTTATTTGTGTTTTGGGTTTCTTATCTTCTTTCCTCTTGATACTGGAGGTAATATTCCTAGCTATTCTCAGCTTCTCAGTCTGGATGCCCCTCCAGAGGCGAGCAGATAATACTCTCAGATTATACTCTTAAATACTCTCAGAAAACCATTTCTTCAACTTCTATGACAACTGCAGACAACAGCAAGAAAACAAACCCCTACAAAGCACAAATGTTTCATTGTTTTTTCTATGCATAACAATCTCAAGTTTACAAAAAGGGAATATTTTATGTCTATGTTTTCTATCTACAATTCTGTCTTTCAACATCCAAAATCAGTTCAAAGCTTTGAATTTCAGAATGACAACTTTCATGACTCTGTGAGATTAAGAACATAGTAAGAACACCTCAAATAGCTCTTAAAAAATATCTTATTTAGTAATATGCTGCCTGTAGAGGCTACATCAGAAATCCATCCTGACTTCAAAATTCTGAAAAATAATCATTACTATTGGAAAGGTCACCAACTTGTCTTCAAGAGAGGTTTAATACAAAGGTCACTCCGGTGGCCTGGTAAACAGTGTCCTTTCTGAAAGATGGGAAAAGGGAAGTATAACTGCATCAGCTGACAGGTAACCACAGTACTCTTCACCCAAATTTAGAATTTAACGCAACAGACCAATCTAGGACATGTCCCTATCTAGCTATTTCTCCAGGGCATTTCTTGCACATTTGACAACTCTGTACTGGGACTGGTGCCAAAACTACTGCCTTCCTCAGCCTGCGAAGACAGGGGTCCTTGGAGGAATGCTTTATGTTTTCCTTCCACAACTTCCACTTGGACATAAGAAAGGTCTAGGACAAATATACTCTTTATCAGAGTATGTTGAGCCAAAACACCACACAGCTAACTTACACATTTTTTTTTTTAAATACTAAACTCCCTCCTGCTGCTGATAGGTAGATTTTAATACTCAAAGTAGCCTAAGTAACTGTGCAATGTATTAACACGTGTTTTGAACATTATTCTAAAGGCAATTTAAAGTCAAATCAAGCAAAAAAGGTCAATATGAATCTGTATTAATTTGACCCTCTTGATAAAGACACGAAAGATGAACTAGCTAGTGCAGATTAATTGAGCCTCATTTGTAACCATATGGTCTTTACTGAACCAAGCACAGTGGCTTTGGTGCAGAAGGCGACTGCCCAGGAGACAGCCTCCCTTTCAGCAGAAACACTGTCCCTGAATAGGTGGTTGATGGAGAACAGTACATCACAGGGTGGCTAGGCTTAAAACAACAAACATTATGAACCAAGAGTTATGACAGCTTGCACAAATGTGCACTTCTGCAGAAAGTACAAAGAGCTGATGGTTTCTTACATGCCTGTGTATTTATTAGAACTTGGGAAATAACCCATTTCATGGCTTGAAAAGAATAGCAAGTCAGACATTTTAATTCCACATTCTCACAAGCAAGGGAAGCACAGTCTGTGCTTCTCAGCTGGCAGTAAAAGCACATTAAAGAACTTTGCTATTCAGCTTTTTATATCCCCAGGTAGCAGACATGAGGACACATATAGCACAAGCATAACTTAGCAGGCAAAAACTCACTGATTGCCTCTTCCAACAGATTTTTTTTTTTGGCTTTCCAACTATATAAAATAACAATCATTTAGAAGGTGGGAAGAAATTTGTTTTATGAAAAAAACATTTTTACTGTTTTCATATTTAGCAATAATACCATCATGCAAAGTTTAATACGCACATTTCATAGCTTCTCGTAATCCTGACATACACTATACTTGGAAATTATTCACCATAAAACCACTACGCTGCTAGTGTTATGGTCTGTACAAGGATGATGAATTTGCTCTGGCTGTTTAAGCACGGGCTGTTTTCTTCCTTACTGTCTTCTATAGTCTCTGGCCAAAGCTCATAGCCTTGTAGGAGAGGTGATCGAAAGAAATGTACTCCTGCATCACAGCTCCTTAAAACTACAGGCTTGCATCTTAGCTCAGTTTATCTTTACTGCCTTTTTTAGCCTTGCAGTGAAGCAACTAACACTTAGGCAGATGTTCCACTTTTTAAGAGCATGGTCAGTCCTAAGATAGAAGTAGGTCAGGTAGCTCAATGTGTCCTGCAGCAAGATTTGCCAGAGCTTCTATAACAATAAACCAAGTCAGCAGCAGCGTTCTTAGCCTCTGCAGAGATAAAATCACTGAAAAGCAGTATAAACGAAGAGAAAGCAGACATTACATAGGTATCCCCGGTAGTCTACAGGGAACACTGTAAGTTTACAAGATGAAAATATTCTGAAGACTGAAGCAGACCTTCAGCACATAGCTATTTCATCCCTAAAATCCTTATAGCATACTTTTAAGGACAAGAATCCAACGAGCATAAACAAATATGGTAAGCAACTTTACCGTTTCAATCCTGAATCTTCTATCCTAAAATACTATTATATACATCTCAGTTAAATGGGTTATATTTGTGCTCTAGAGCCATGTTTCAAGCATGGCAAATTTTAATTCCCCACATAAAAATACGAATATAAACAGTTTTTTCAACACTGTTTAACAATTATACCTTCCATACAAAGATACAAAAAAACCCTTCAAAATTAAAAATGAAAAGGGAGAGGAAAAGAGAATGAAAATAAAGTTTAGAACTGATGATTCATATTTTTACACTTACATGAAGATTTGAATGATGCTTTCAAACATTCTAAGCATTTGCTTCTTGAATACAGTCTACTGACAGCAGACTCCTATATATAAATACTTTCCTGCTGCTGCCATCCACTTATTACTTCAGCTTTACTTTAACCTTTAAGATACTAGTGTAAAGTTCAACCATTTCCTTTTATGCATATTAAAAAAAAAAGAGAAAAGAAAATACTTCCCCAATATCAAGAGACTGAATTTTCTGGCATGAGTAATTCCTGGAAACAGAACACTTAAAAGACATTTCCAAATTAATACCAAGATTAACAGTCATGTTAACTCCTCTGAATTAACAAATGGATCTTGTGACTTGTTTACAAAAGTTTAGCCTGCCTTTACCTGAGGCATTACACCTGAATTTTGCACGTTATACAGGTGATTTTTTTTTTTTTTTAAATATGTAAATATTTGGAATATACTCTAAAGAGACTTGTACACTTTACTAAAGTACATTTAACTATATATCAGGTATAGCACAGAGAAAGTTAAGGACATACAACATTTTGAAAGAACTGTATGTACATCTGTATGTACGAACATGGAACAGATGTTTGCTATAATCAAGCTCTGCAATATACTTTGAAAATTGTGACAAAAAAAAAGTCGCTACTTTGCGCAAGCCTGACGGTAGCTTGAATATAAATTTTAAAAAGCAAACTTCAGAACTTGCTTATAAATGGTACCACTTCTACCTGTTAACTACAGAAAATAACATTTTGAACTAAAACATCTTTTTCTATAATTCATAGGATGTCAGAACCCATAAATTACTCCAGCTTTAGCTACACTCACGAAGCCTTAGTAAGTATTCTCATTCAAATCATGGTACAAATTGATACACAAACATAGCAAAGGGAAGAGAAAGAAGAATGGATTCTGCAGTACATACATTCTGGTGGAAGTCGGTTCTTTCTAAAGGCAAGTCTTTCAGTTTTCTTTCTGCTTTCTGCCAAACTAAACAGGACTCCGTAAACATACTGACGAACTGGCCTATAAAGCAGAGCAGCAGGAGGCAGGTCTTTGTTGGCTTCATCTTCTATAGAAACTGCAATTTTGATTTCACCCTTTGCGTGAAAGAAAGCAGAAACACATCATGTGTTAGAGTGATCAGAAAATGTTTAGATATCCACACTAAAACTAATCTCCTCCAGTACAAAAAAATGATTCAGCAGTAATGTGGATTTCAGGCATGTGGAGGTAACGCTAGAGGAGGATTATCTTACGATCTACTTGCTTTCCTCCTCCAAGTCTCCAGTCTCTGATTATCCCTGCCACTCTCCAATTTCTTCTCTCCATCACATGCCTCTTTTCAGCAGGATTACCTGCTGGTGAGGGTTACCTTCAAATCTTGATACTTTCCGAAGCAGAAAAGCACTTATGAAAATAGAGCAATGTGCTTATAGAATTAACAGACATTCAAAGTATGCTTGAAGAACAAATGCTAAAAGCCTATGTAGATTTCAGATATTTAAAAAAATAATTACTTTTTCTAAAAAACACCGCTCTAGCTTTTAAGTGCAATGATTTGAAACAGTATTGATGGACTCAAAATAAAAATATAACATTATGAGCAGAACTGGCAAAAACAAGTGGGAGCTACTGTCCTTTATGTGGGGGGAGGGAAACACAGTTCTTAAACCTCTTGATTCTCTTCCATAAATATTGAACATGTAAGAAAGGTACAACAATACAAGATACGGTGCAAAATAAACATATGGAGAACAGGGAATTCAAAGCCAAACCGTGACGCAGCAACATTTATTTGAATGCATGTCAAACCTCCTTCATGGACTTTGCCTGCTTTCCTTTTTGTAGTGAAAGGAATTTTAGATGAATACAAGTTAACAGCAAGTGTACACAATGCCATTTTGCTAGGTGCTGTACAAATATGTACACTGAGGGGATCAACGTATATGAACCAATACTAAGTGTTTTGAACAGTGGAACAGGATTAAAACTATTAAGTTCTGTTTTCACTTAGAACAAATGATGAAATAAACTTCTGTCTTTTGATGGGATGGGAGGTATCAAATTTTGAGGGAAATCAAGTATTCTCGAACACTGAACGTAAAGACGACTTGGCAGAGACATCAAAACGCATACACAGAAGTTTTCAGATGGAAATAGGTTTTCTCTATGTTTATAAGTGTGTGTGTATAAATATATACACATCTATATATAAGTGTGTGTATATATGTTTGTACATATATATACACACACACACACACGTAGGCATATAAAAATATTAAATATACAGGAAAAAAAAATGAGTAATTCTGTAAGTACCTCTAACAGTCCCCTCTCATTTATTGCAACAATGCATCAGACCAGAACAGCGATTAGACAATATGGAGAAATCAAAATCACTAGCAACACTGAAAAATGACCAAAACTCAAAGCAACAAAAAGGATATAAAATCACAATGGAGTTAGCCAGAGATTTAAGTGCAATTATCTTTACAGAATCACTGTTATGGAGTGCATAATTTTACATTTCATACCTTGGTTAGGACATGAAAGATGTAGGGATACATTAACCCCTTCTTGTGCCTGTGTTCTGCAACTCGTAATACTTCAGGTGCTACAGGAGGTAATGGAGGGGTAGTAATATCCATGTGATTTCTGGTGGGCATTGACAACAGGCATGGGATTTGTGGATTACTGGCTTGATTCCCTTTGACATCAGCTGCCTGACTTCCTGAAGAAGCACTAGAGGAACCTTCTGCCTGTAACAGAATATACAAAATAAAGTGCTTTTTAATGTGCATGGAAACATACCAGAAGTTTAACCAACAGAAATGAGAGATCTCCTTCTTCACTCACTGAGAGTAATACATCGCTTCATGTTGTGTCAATATGTAAAATGTATTATCCAAAGCCTTCTAAAAAGATCTTGAAGACTAATAACTTTCTGAAGGCCTTTATTCTTTGTTTGCTAGCAAAAGGCAATTAGTGAAAAAAAACGGACACTCTGGTATGATAAAGCTTTTATTGATGAAGAGCAAGAACTATTATTTTCTTTATTTGCACAGTGCAGCAGGTGGAATGACGACCTCTTAAGAAGATACTGAACATGACCAAGATACACCAACTACATCGGTTAACTAAGCATAAAAAAGTCATAAATTCACAAAAATGCAAAGTCTTTATCTAGATTGCTACTAATACCCCTCTTCTCTGCTTATATTCCTAAATATAAGGAAATGTATTCCAGAACAGGAAAGACTATATAGGGCATCTCAAGACACACAAAGAAACAAAAAAGCAGTAGCAGAATTTTAAACTACTATAGGTTTCACAGTTTTTAAACTTAATCAATCTACTTGGTGAAGAACTAAAAAAGGGAAAATTGCCATATTTTCTGATTGCTAGATATTAACATGGAGTTTAGTTCCATTTCCAGAAATATAAATCATAGACTTACAGCCAAATTATGATGCATAAACATGTACTGTAAGCCTAAGAGTGAATAAGGCTTTTACAAGCATTGATGTCATATATTCCTTTCAGATACTACAACCAGAAGCAAAATCGAGTTAATTCCTAAAAAATCTAGTTTTTCAAAACTAAAAGTTGTCTTTAGTTTAAGAAAAAAGTTCATACAAATTTTATGCCAGTGTATTATCATAGCAATATTAAAAATTACTATTGAGAATGACATTTATTTTGTGTATCTGATAGTACATTATGCATGAATATTTTCAGTTTTGCACAAAACTTCTCATGCTCCATGAGACTTCAACAGCAAAGCTGAAACTTAAAATGTTCAAAGCCATTAAATCTCACAGAAAGCACGAGGAAAAAAAAAAGGCTCAAATTAAGCTTGTTCATTCCATACTCTTATGAAGAAGACATAGCCACACATAGAAACAAAAACAAATTTCAAAAAGCCTGCAAAA
>VZSV01000005.1:4086828-4111462 GCA_013398735.1 Nothocercus julius
CCACGTGCTCTATAACAAAATACTGAAGGGACAGCATTACAGTTTAAACACAGGATCAAAGAGGTCAGCATTACTGAAATATCATATTTTATAGCTGGCAATCCAGGAATTTTGTTTCCTCGTGTATTTCCTCACCTGATTAAAGATTTGTGATCCTACAAGCCAAAGACAGTGGCACTTGGCCACAAATAGAGATTTAAACAACTGCCTTGAACTGAAGAGAGTAAAATACCCCACTACAGCAACATAATATCCTTGTTTCACTACCCAGTTTCTCTTGAGCCTGTTAAAGCTGAGGAATTGCCATAGTTACAAGTAATTTTTTTAGTATTATTCATCTGCCCAAATGAGGTGAGCGTGCCTTAGTCATATCACACAGTGATCACCCTATGAGACAACCATAGTCAAAGTTTCTTGACATCTAAATCAAAGAGAGATGAATATGAACACCGGTGCTACCTGTCGGTGAAGCTAGATTCTGACCAGGTAAAATGCCTCAGAAATACGCATATCTCATTCCAAAATGGAAATCTTCAGGAAATTTGGAGCAATTGATATAAGGAAAATTAAGAAAAACAGAAGTATAAACATTTCTTTATTTTAAAAAATAATTTTGTTTATAGATCCACAGGAAGTTCATCTACAAAACTGTATTCACAATCCCCCCTGCCATGCTTAACAGATACTGCCATCTTCTCCTGCTACTGAAAGCTGGAGCAGCAGTTTGCTATTAAAAGAATATGCAAGTACAACTCCAAGCATATATATGTTAAACTGTTGGGCTGCACGCATAGAAACCATTTCAAAGTTCAGACACTGCTTATATAGCTCTAAGTGTGCCTACCCAGAGGGATGGTCAGGCCCCCGGGCTGAGCCCAGCCCCAGCCCTCTGGCCCAGGCAGGAGCCCCACGGGCTGCACGGCCGCCGGCTCCTGCTGTTTTCCCCCATTGCCGCCCCCTTCCTCGCAAGGCCACCACGGGGGAATGCACTAGGATTCCCAAATGTCCCCTAGCAGAGACAAGGAGCAATATAGCGGGTCACAGCAGCATTTTGCATGTCGTGACTAATCCGCGGGCAGATACAGTTATCACATGGGGCGTTGCCTGCAAAAATAATAGCACTGATGGATGAAATCATCAGCTTGATATTCTAAGCACAAAGCCAAGTGTCAAAGTTTACTGGAATTTCTATGCCAAAGGTACAGGGAAAACATTCTTCTCCTTTCCTACAGCACAATTAACTCACAACTGAATGGCTCTTTAATTTAATGACAGATTGAATAGTTTGTGGACAGCTATCACAAAGATACAGAGATCCAGAGTGCGAACACTTTGAACATTCTTGCTGAAACACCGCAGAACCATGGAATAGGAACTCTCCAGTTCTTAATTTGAAAATGATTTTAAAATTGTTTTTTTTTTTTTTTAACCAGAAGAAATTTAATAGGATAATGTTACGTCTTTAGCAAGGGCTCAGTCATCCCACCCTTAGTAAAGTCTCAGTACATGCTAATTGGTACCACAGAGATACCTTAAGATGCATTATGTGTAATTCATACCAGGCAGATGTAATGGACTTTTACTCCTTTGCTCAGTTTTAATACACACAGCTGAAACCAGCTATCCACCTGTAACAGTCTCTGTGGCTAAATTTAAAACGTGCTCTCACTCCACTGCACGTTACAGGAGCTGGACCCTGTGCTTGTTCAGTTGAGTCTGCCGCACTCCTTACTAAAATCACAGCAGTACAGTACTTTAAAAAGGGTAGTAATACTCAAGGATGAGATCATTGTAAAAACTAAAAAAATTTATGGGTTTGTTTCTGTTATTTTGCATCTAGTATTTTCTAACATAGCTTATTTAATTTTCCTTTTCATATATATATAGATATATATAAAAAAATATTTCTTCTTACTTCTTACTGTATTTTAAAGCCATTGCTTTGTAATTCACAAAAGAATTTGCAAAAAAAACTATTCCACATTCTACAGATTAATTCTGAAAATTCTACTCAGAGGTTTGTCATTGAACAAATTTTTACAAAATTAGAGAAGGAATTACCTTTGTTTGGTCACCCAGATCTCCACGTGTTTGACTTTCTGACTGGGTTCCTGTTTTTTCCCAGCCTATTTTGTTCCCACTGACATGGCTGAATGACAACATAAAGGAAAAAACAGCATTAATGCAATGGTTAAGATACAGCGCAATAGTTCCATTAATAGTCACAAAGGGTTTATCAACTAAGAGACAACTTGAATTTTCAGAGATCCTATGCTTCAGAAATGACGATTTGAAGTCCAGAAGACACTTCAACTACATTTTTTTCATTTACATTATGTCAGTATTTGGATTATATTTAAAAGCTATACGGAAACTTTTACAATAAACAAATACTGTTCAAACAGGAAGAATTCTTGACTGAACTTTAAATATTCTGCAGTATGCCAAGCAAATTCCCTCAGTCAGAAGACTAATTCTACCAAGAGCAATATAAATGACACTGTCTGCATTTTAGTTGCTAAATTCATTCTAAATTTACTGCATAAAATACAAAGACATGAAAAATTCTGATAAAATATTTTATATTGCTTTTTTTTTTTTAGAACAGCTTAGTATCCAGTTCTGCCCTTTATGGAAATTATGCAAGCTTATTTGGTTTATTAAGCAAAACACATTAATACATTTAATGTAAAAAGACTACATCAGAAAAGCAAAGTCTAAGCCATCTTTCATAATTGCAGATACACTAAGAATTTAAAAACACGTAGAAACACATATTAAGATACAAAGGCTCAAGCATTCAGGAGATCATTTTGTAGACTTACTAAAGCCACAGGCTTTGGTCCTCACATAGTAATCTACTATAACAAGACAAAAGTAAATACAAACAGCCTCTGTTCAAATTTCCTCTTTCTACATCAGTAAGCAGTAATCAAACGAAAGTCTGCACAACTTTATTGCCAAAGATGGACATCTGATCTAGCAGTGATAAGAAATATTTCAGCACTAAACAAGGCATATCAATAGGAAAGAGCTTTTCACTGCTGCTGAGCTCTACACAGTCTGTCAATGAAAGCCCTTCAGTCATTGCCTTAAATTTTCTTTTTGACATTCAGGTCTCACTGCAAAATCACGTTATCCCAGAATTCTAGAAGTGAAAAAAATCACAAAGTCACAAATATTTCATACTTTTGGCAATTGAAATTTTAATGAATTATAATGTGCAGTAAGACTATTTTATATGAAGTAATATAAGGTTTTATGACATTTACCAAAAGCTCACTGCATCTTTCCTTGTTTTAATAAGCTGTTAGAGCAGAATTAGAGTGGAGAAAAAACTAAAACCGCAGACTTTAGTTTTGCTGTTTTTTAAAGAACAAGACGAACAGAGTGTACAGATGTGTTTGCAGAGTGACCTGAAAGTCTCTCATATCACTAACAAGCAAATTTCTTTGTTTCTAGAATTCTGACAAAGAATTTAATAGAAGCCAAGTAGGAGCATATTATCATGGAAAAAACTTACTTCACTGCACCTCCATTGCCTTCATCATTGTCGGAGGACGAAGATGTAGAAGAGGCAGGAAAATAGGTTGAATCCACATGATTAGGGCTCCCACTCTGAGCTGGGTTTATGGGAGAAGATCGTTCATACAATGGTGTATGTTTTCCTTCATGAGGAATGTTACTGTAGTTGTTCTGCTCAGAAAGACTTTTTCCACCTGTTTCCAAGGTGATGGCTGGCTCAGAGAGACTATATGGGTATGGACCCTGACCTTGGGCACCACCCTGATTGGACATCTGCTGGGCCTAGAATAAAGTAATTTTTCTTTAGCAAAGGTAAAAAAATCCTCCTCTTTTAAAACAACATGTGTTGTTCAACTAAGTGGCATTTTCCAAAGGTAAGCAATTAAACCTCAGACTTCTTGAATGTTCACAAAAATGCTTCTCCTAGGGTCTGCAGCATCATTATAGTTGCAAGGTTAAAATTTACAGCAAACACCTGGGCTAAAAGGCAAGTTATACACTCCCCCCTTGATTTGAATTCAGCTGCCATAATACATTTCTTACACTTAGCCCGAGAGAGCGGAAGGCTGCACTTACCACAGGTTTTGCTTGTAGTGAGGTCTGTGGAATGTTAAGCATCTGAGAAGGAACATATGGTGGCACTATACCAGGCATTCCAAACTGATTTGGTCTGGCTGTTTTATTGCAAGCAGGGGAGGAGGCGAAATAATACATGGGAAGAAAAAATACACTCATGAAAGTGTTCATTATTTGACACAACTTTTACCTTTATCGTTTTTATTTCTGTAGTTTATATTTCTTGTTCTCTTAGCATTACTATTTTCTCTTATGCCTAAGACAAGTCTCTTTTTTTTTGTCCTTTACCTTTTAAAAAGTACGTTTCCTCTGTAACACGTCAAGTCTATTTAACTTGTTTCAACTTCACTCAACTGTATCTCTCATTAGTGCCTATTTCTATGGGAATCACAGGAAACTGAATGAGAAAAAAGTCCAAGAGTAGTCCTAAACAAGAAGGTGGCCAAAACAACAGAAGACATTTAATGCTGACAGTTTCTATCATGCAAATATTAGACTTAGTGGAGCCCTAATGCTCCTTCATATAGCTCTTCAAACGTAAAGACATAAACAAAGGAGGAAAACATTGACATTTGTATACCAGTATGGCGACTGAAACTCTTAGCAAATTTGACTAAAACAAATTTGCGGGTAAAATTATATTTAAAATACGTTTAAAAGTGAGATATGTTGTAGGTGATCAGTGATCAGGTGGTTATGTGTGGAGTTAACCATGAGAATAATCTTTATTGCCAATATAATTTTCTATTGAAATTAAAGCAGCTTTGCTACAGCATCAAAGAATCAATCAATATAAAATGATTTCTAAGGTATGTCAGAGAAGTCCAGTGACAAACTGGAAATATGTTTTATGAAAAAGAAATAGAAACTGTCTTCATGACTGGAACCAGTGACCAGATTTTGTCTGTTTACTGCATTACCCTCTCAACTGCCCTAATGCTGGAACGGAATCAGCAATATCTAAGAATAAAATCAGGTCAGATCGTTATTCTCATTCGGGGGAATAAACACAACCTCTGCCTGAAACCTAAGGAAATGTTGTCTTTCAAAACATAATCTTCAAAAGTTAACGAACATTGCCAGTAAACATAAGCATTTTTAAAAGATTCTGCTGGTAACAGCTCTAGTTAAAATGAACATTTGTTTAATACTTACCTAGGTAATGTGGTGGATGAAATGGCATAGGCTTATTAGTTGCTGAGTAATAAGCAACTGCTCTCTTAAATCGAGTAACTTTGTCATCTGTTCTAGACTAAAATAAAAAACAAAAAAATATCTTTCATGAGCAAATCCAGGCATGTCATGTATAGATCAGCACACTATGCTAACAGAGCAAACTTGTACTGGATCACATACAGTACTAAAGCCTAAGGGCCCAAGAGCACTATGACTTTGCTCATCACAAATATCATAATACTTTGGCAAATCCTGCAAGGATAAAGTTTGAAAATATTATCTTCACATATCATAGATTCATAACAACAGTACGCAAACAACAAAATCCTTTTGGTCATTATGCATGTAACTCTAGAACACTGAGAGCAAAAAATAACAACTTTACCTTCCAAAAGCATAGGAAATTAAATTAGGGCACTCAAGACATTTACCAACAGTTACAAAACATTACTTTCATTGAACTCAATTCTCCAAGCCCGCTTTCTTAAAGAAACAAACCAAAAGACCTACATGTTATTTTTTATTTTACCTGTGAATGTTGGAAAACATCTTTTGCTATGGCATCCAAATCAGTGGTGTCCTGAATATTACGGACGTAGTCAGCTACGGCTTTGATCACTACATCACAAGGTGGTAAAACTAACTGGTGAGCACGTACCTATGCAAACAAGCATAGAGGTTAATATAAAACAACATGGCAGCCCAAGGTACTTTGGTTATGCAGTAGAGAGTTAACACATCTATTCGCTGAAAACATGTTCAAAAAATTCCATAACTGTCAGATTTACTGGCTACATATTTTGGGGTTTTCCACTTTGTTAAGACTCAACTTAGAAACAAGAGCTGATGTATTACACTTACAGTTTACATGAAACCTCTCTGGAAATATTTATTGATTAAGCATCAGATCAACAATAAAGTTCACAATACTATTTTACTGCTTTTCAACTGCATCTTGCTCCTAGAATATAAATCTAGATCTAAAGCAGATCTAAATAAAAGATTTTACAGATATACCAAAAAGGTCCAAAGTTTTGATTTTGGCAGAATTTGTATTCTGAGTGCAATGGAGCATGAGAATTACTGAAAGAAAGCCACTGGAAACAGGAAACTCTCAATAGGAACAGACGAGAACCTGTCAGGGGTATTTGTTTTCAGAAATACACAGAAACCTACTCCAAAAATGTTACTTAAAGATCTTACAGAGTTTGTTGATTAATGCTTTCAAATTTTGCACATTCCATATAATCTGCAGTAAAATGCATACAGACAGCTTCACACAATATCTAACATATTGTAGGCAAGAAAAGATTTTTATTTGCATAGACAAGGCAGAATGTACGTATCTCCGCTTGTTGCTGCTCTTCATAGAATCATAGAATGCTTAAGGTTGGAAGGGACCTCTAGAGATCATCTAGTCCAACCCCCCTGCACACGCAGGGTCACCTACAGCAGGTGGCTCAGGACTGCGTCCAAGCGGGTCTGGAAGGTCTCCAGAGAAGGAGACTCCACAACCTCCCTGGGCAGCCTGTGCCAGGGCTCTGTCACCCTCACCACCACCTGGGATACAAACAGAGCTGCATTCCTTTTCAAGCATTTCAGTGTCAACACAGGCATGTAAATGCCCACTCTTTTTGCAGATACACCTCCAGCTTTTCAGAACACAAGTTTATTAATAACATTTCAAAAGTTTGGTATTAGAACAGTTGATGTGGTAACATCTACTTTGAGACATGCCCAACCTCATACATTAAGCATTTTGAACAGCTGAGAAACACACACGCCAATGTTACATCTCCCTCAAGTGTCTGACTTGAGACCAAACAGACCACAGATTTTTCTCTACAACTGAGAGTCCACAATATATTTCTACTCAAATCTAGAAAAAAAATGAATCCCATTGATTCACTGGTCACTGACTCAGGTCACGGGTTTGAGAAGATCAGAATCACTTGGACTCTGGAACAAAAAAATCTCTCTCTTTGCAGTAAGAACGGACAGGAGGAACTTTGTGGGATGAGTTCCCAAGGTTCCCTATGGATTAAGTTCCTGCAGTTCAATGACACCAACAACCATTGACGGCTCCTCTACAGTACAAGGGAAGTTACAGACTCTTCCTCAGTCACATGCAGAAAAGGAAGGAACTGGATCATCCTGGAAACTTTAGCTTTCCATATCCCGAAGCCCCTATTGACAGGTCTAGTGAAAATACACGTAGCACACATCACTTAACACACAATTACGGCAACCACTGCTCTTGCATGGACTATGTGATCCTGTGTACAGTAGGAACTTTATGTTAAGCAGTCATCTAGGACTAATTAAGAAGTATTGGACAGTGCTGCTAGATGAAAAGACCTAGTGGACTGCAGTCACTTTTCTACTATTTTCCCCCTTCCCTGCACAAATTGCTTACTCAAAGAAACAGAGAAGAGGCCTGCAACCAGGCTTATTTTGACATAAGCACACAGTACTTTCAGCAAGGCCACATTGCTCTGTTCTGGCCAGTACCAACCTTCTCCTCCATCTTTTACATACCTGTTCTCTCTTCCCCAGGCCAGACTCCACTCTCTGCTTTGTAAGGCACCTCAACAGCTAAGACTTCAGATCCTTAACTACACCAACCCCATCTCCCTTTCACGCGTTTCCTCAGTAATGCATTTGACTAAGATACTGCAGGAAAAGGCTAACAGTAGCACACGATTACAGAGAGGTTTTCACCATGCAAACTCAACAGAAATCTCAAAAACACTGCATGATGTCTTTCAATTGAATAAGGTGGAGAAATCTGACAAACTACCCAGAGCTTTCCATTCAGACTTTATTCCAGAGTGAAAAAATCACAATATAGAAACAGAAAACCTAAAAGCAGAAAAATAATTTTTATAGATTCTAATAACTACTCCTAAATTGGGCAATACTTTTATTTTGTTATCTGCTTGAGTTCAAAATCCAAATCATCTTCTGATTTTACAGAATTTCTCCTGAGAAATAGGAGAAATAAAGCATGTTTCTCTCATCTAAAGGATTTCTACTGAATAAAAAAAAAAAAAAAAAAAAAAAAACTTTACTCCATTATATAGTGCATGTATATAGATTCCTAGTGTTACGCAATTCATCATCATTCAACGTGGCCACTTCCCTTGAAAGCTGGGATGAAAGGAAATTCACACATATCTGTCTTTGCTACTATATGGCTTCTCTTTATTTTGCATGTTATCAAATTATACCAAATGTAACAAGTCCTCATTAGTGCTGATCCTCCCCTTCCTTTCTGCCTCAGAATTACTGCTCATGGTTACTGCAAAAGTACTATTTTTTCTTCTCAGTAACAAATTGTTACAATTTTTACACATTGAAAATGTGGAAATATTTTTTGTCCAATTTCCTTTTTGCTAAGTATTAAGTAATGACATTAAGGCCAAAAAAATTAAAGCATTTCCTTAAATGTTTCATTCAATTACAGCTTTAATCCTCCTCTTAAACCAATTCTATAGGGTATTGCTACTCTTTTTTGGTCTTCCAAGAGACGAGACATGGACAAGACATTTGCTGGAGAAGTTTAAACTGAAGTACTTAAATCCGACTCATTACTGATGCAAAACTACCGAAACCCGACTTTTTTCCAGACTAAGAGAAAATGAAACTTGCTTGGAAGACTTTGTATGCTATTTTTTATACCATACTACCTCTCGTGAGTTAGCAAAGATCATCAAATCTGGATAGTTTAAAAAGATATTTCAAAAAGCTTTTAGGAGGCTTAATAGCTACAACGATGATTACCTAGATCATCGGTGTTCTAGTTTTCAGTAACCTTCTCTTGTTCCAAATTATTGATCTAATGGAAAAAATGAGTTTTCCTGTTTAAAGATATGCACATGTCCTACATTTTAGAGAATGCCTGAGGACTTTCTAAAACTGCTGCTGGGAACCTCCGTGCAAGTCTGGAGCCTTCCATCACTGGCTTGACGGGCAGCAAGGTTTTCACTCTCACATACCTTAAGCTGCATGTTTGCAGAGTTCAGTGAATTAAGATTTAAGAGATCTTTATATTAGAATTTTCCACAGAAATCCCATACTTTCATAGAAAATGCTGCAATTCAGCACTATCAGAAACGTTTATGCACAATTCCAGTTAGTATTTCATTAAGTTTATCTTTGCAGCTTTAAAAAAAAAAAAAGCTGCACCACAAACTCTTTCTTTATCTGCAATTTACCATACATAATTATTTTTTCCCAACCTGGATTTCATCCATGCATTATGCAATTTCTCAGCCTGCCTTCTTAGTATCTAGTATGTAGATATTTTGCCCAGATTTCCATTGATAATAATTCACTGTTTTTAAAGTCTACTTTTTAACAGTGTCAGAATATTCATTCTATATCTGGTCATTCTTCACCAGAAATTGACTCCACATTTACTCTTTGTTGCATTCACAGTGTTTCCAAACAAAATCAGCACCTTATTCCACTGATTCCTCATCGAAAGAGATTTCTTCCTGGAAGCCATTTCTTTTTCTCCTCCTCTACAAAAGAATTTCAGATGATCAACAACAGGGAAAATGTATTCTAAAAGGGTGAACACGGAGGTGGATCACACACTTTGAGGTCATCGGGTTAGGAACCACATGACATCTGAAAATTGGATAGTTTCTTCTCTGGTTGTAAAAGGAAAACTTTAATTTCATGAAGAACCACTGGGAGAAAAATCCTAAGTGATCTAACAGTGCACTTTGTAAAGATTAAGTTGGGAGAGGAAATTAATTCTACAGAGGCATTTGTCAAAAAGCGAGGCAGAAAGCAACATTACAAGCCCTGAAGCTACAAGATTGTCTTGGTTTTGACGAAATAAACATGTTTCATCTAAAAAGAATAGGATAATATGTATCACTTGGTGGAATTTTAGCAATATTTAAGGAGGTACCCAAGCTGTACTTGACAAATCTCCCCAGGGTAAGGGCAACTGCTTCGCTCTCTTGAGGGAATGAAGCCTTTAAAAGCCAATCAACAGGAGTTGACTCACATTTACTGTCGTGCCTGCTCAAAACAGATACTCATCTGAGCATCCACCTGAGTAAAGTCTTGAGCATCCAGGTCTGAACTTAAGGTGAACCTTAAGTAAGTATGAGGTTGGACTAGACAACTTTCTGAAATCTTTTCCAACCTGCATTACCTTATGATGACTCTTAGCATCTAATAAAAGGAAGATATTTACTTTAAGCATATCATCAGTATTATTTCTGGTATCTAAGCAGCAGAGCATTATCCAAGCAGCCACTTAGTTAGCAAAGTTCCTTTTGGTCTCCCTCCTGCAGATGCTGCCTGAAGTCTACGGAGAAGGATAAGAATTTCCTAGAGCAATTCAGAGAAGGTGCCCAACTTGCAGATTTTGCCATCGCTTTCTGGCAGCATCCATCACTACTAACATAAAACAACAACACAGATTAGATAACTAATTTTGCCAGGTAAACACACGTGTAATATATTGCAAATGGGCATATCAAGAGTTTGCCAAAGACAGTCCAATGAATTCACCCTTTCACAACTATCTTAATAGTAAGACAGTTTATCACAAATGAAGACAGCAATCCTCACAGTTTCCTTGAATACTCTTCCCTTTCAAAAAAAAGGAGGTTGCATTATTTCCAAGATCACCTTCCCTAGTGTATGAAGTTTAAACTTCTTCAATTCTACATGCTCCCGCCTTGACACTTACTAATTCTACAGATTGGAAACTCCCTGCCTAATTGTTTTCTGATATGGTCTTGAAGCTCTATCTTGTAGCAAGATGACTGTGTACCTTTCCATAGTGGGAACCAAATTATCTTCACAGATGTCTTAAAAAAAAAAATCCAAAACCACACAAATTAGTAGTACGATTCTAGGCTTCTAAATGAGATCTTGGGCCGAAGTTCTTTCTCAGAAGGGCTAATAAATCCTGTCCTTTTTCAAGTTCTGCTCTAGACAGTTTAACAAATAACAGGACACAATCACACACAGTCTACACGTTTATTAGATGCATTACCTGCTTATACAAGGACATTTAAACACACAAGACCCTGAGTCAGAACAGCTTGTAATGTCAGCAGTTTTTGATTCTTTTTCTCTATTGCAGCAACAGCAAGTCAGATCTCTTCATCTAAATTTGTCCATAGAACTTCACGGTTTTGCTGACACGATGGTTTTCTTGATGTCTTCTATTGAAAGCAAGGCTTTTTATCCAGCACGTAAAAACGCTGTCATGCCAGCTAAGTGCATTTCCATTTCCCTTCCTTTCCATGTTTGCTCTGATGTTCCTACATGAATGATCCATCCTCATTTCCTTCTTTGCAACAGAGGGACAGGTTACTTATTTTTTGCTTTTGTCTACCTCACTCTGCTGATCCCTGAGCACAGAAGACACACCAAGCTGCCCTCTATGCGCCGACTGGTAATTTCTTCCTTAAGCTTTTGGGTTAGCGAACTAGCAAAGCTTCTATCCTAGCAAAGCAACTATTTTGCTACATCATAAAAAAGAGCAAAAAGAGAATGCCAGAAATAAATCATATCGTATTACCTGTATTAGCAGACCTCAAAAATGCTGAGAATCAACAAATCAGGCCACTGGGAACTGAGCTTCACTATTAGCTTTGAAACTCAAGACCACACTGTCTTAGATATGAAAGATTTAAATCTTTCAACCTTTATGCAATGAGAAAGTTTTATAAATCCCAAGTTGGATGAGCTGTGGATGGGAAACCCTTGGTTTCTGGGTATGGAAAATTCCCAGTTGTAGCTCTAAATAGATGCAGCCAAACAAAATTGGTAAGCAAAGCCCAGGAAACACATCCTGATTTGTAACCACAACCACCCCCCCAATTCCAGCTGTTGGGACAGGTTGAAATTTTCAATAACATCACTGTTCTGAAACTACTTCTTGCTATCAAGTTCATGGCTAATAAAAGCACTTTTTTTTTTTTTTTTTAAAAAAAAGCACCAAAATTTACAAGGAATATCATTTTCTGCACATCTGCAATTAACAAAGAGGGTCTCTACAGTTAGTTGTACTGACATCATTGATACACTAGCACATCAAATGAAACTAAATTAAGCTAATGAGCTATTGAAACATATTATATTTTCAACACATGAGAACAGTTGAAAATGAAGCTAAAAAATAAGCTGTTCTATGAACAGCAACTAATGAAGCTTGGTTTCCTCTAGACTTGTACTCTTTTTGCTTTAGCCCTGCTTCTTTCTTTCTCTTTGACATCAGTATCAGCTCTAAGGCAGAAGCGCTGCAGTTAATTTGGGGCTATGCACTTAGCAATTGGCCAACCAGCTGCTGTGAAGTGAAACAAATTATGTGTTCTGCTTGCCTTTTTCCTTAGTGTGGGTGCTAATTTGGGTCTTTTTCACTGATAACAGTGCAACAATTTTCACAGAGCCTGTAACAGCCACAGGGAAAGTGCTATCCCAAACCATTTTCAGATTTGATTAATATTGGTCAACAGACTAAAAAAAAAAAAAATGAAAGAGCGACCAACTAAGCACAATTACACCCTCAGAAAACACACATCATTTTCTTAAGAGTGCTAGCTGCACAGCCCAATTGCTGCTTTTAATGGAAATGTAAACGTAGAAGCAAAGTGACAACCGTATCATTTCCATTCTAGTCAAATACATGGTATATGTTTAGAAAGCATTTCACAAAGTGTAAGTGTCTGAACTCTTGTTCCAAGGTGGCTATAAAACAAACTATTCAACTTGACAGCCTAAACACAGAAATATTTTGTGACCATCTGACAGGTTATCAACTAGTTTGAAAAAAGTCCTACATTTTAACCTTGTGAATCAAGAAATTAAAATACAGGCACATTCTTTTTTTTTCTTTTTTTTTTTTTTCCCCCCTCCATCCAAAGTTTTACAAGGAAGTGACAAGTGTGCAGGCATATATTTTGCTTCGTCACTACACTGTACGGACATTTATCTTCCCAAGAATAGAAGTCGTAAAATTAAGGGGAAAGGTAACAACCAATTGTCATAGCTGCTGACTGAGCTTAGCATGCGAAAGCATTAAACACTCTGCTAAAAAAAAGTCTCAAATCTGTCTTTAAATTCTAAGTCACAACTTCTCCAATGCTTAAGAAACATTGAAATTGGAGAAAGACTTTTTTTTTTTCATAGATACTACAACAAAATAACAGCTTTATTGTGCAAGTGAAGATCTCAAGGAACAATAAAACATTTTAATTTTACGTCTGAAGTTTGATTTGCTATATAGTGCACCTTAGTGTGTGTGTGTGGGGGGGGGGGAGGCAAGATATCTATTGCAACAGACAGACAGAAAGGTAGCACTACCATCCCTGTCTCTAACGTAGCCTGTTTCCCTTTTATTAATATTTGGCAGATGCACAAAGCAAGTGTGATTAAGCAACAGAACAGATATTCTGTAAACTAGGACTATTCAACACAGAAGTTACTTGTCTCTCAAAAAAATCTGCTGAAGGCCACATTAGCCTTCTTGTGCAACCTATTCTCTATTTGCACTTCAGTTGAAGAGGTACAGATCATTGAAAATTACACACAAATTCAGAGCAGTATAAAATGGAACATAGCAGCAAGGAATCCAACTAATTATTTTTGACTAAGAACATCACCAAACAAAGAGAAGTTTGCTTAAAAAAAAAGTCTATATTCTCCACGTAAAACCACTCACTGAAGCTGTTTGGTATATTCCTCATGTTCTTCATGCAGCTGAAGGGCACTTAGGAGGATCACAACAGCTAAGTTTAGTGTAGTAAGGCTAATCACCCCAGGTATCCTCTGCAATCAATGCGGAGACAGGGACATCAGGGGGTGACAGACCAAGGCCCTAGCTTAGCAGCTGTGAATCCCATCTGCACGAGGGACATGCTATCCCAAGCCTTTCTGAATAATCTCTCTCTTGCTCTGTATCACACTAGCAAAAGATGTGAAGTATTAGCCTACTACACTGCTGTGTTACGATTGGTTTTAGCTTAATTGTTAGTAATTATATTAAGTTTGTACCTTAAGTGAAGCTAGTGGATGTTCTGGACCAAGTAAACTCCAATGAAAGGAAGCCAAATCTTCATCAGGTAGAATATGATTACCTAGAATACAATGCAGAACTTTATTTTAAAAGCACGCCTTAAAACGTTATATATTGACTCTACACGAAGCAAAGCAAAGTTGCAGATAGTTCTCAATCCATGATAAATAAGCTCACTGCAGAGAAAATGAACTGTAAATATCTATTTGAAACTCCACAAAAACCTCACTGGAAAACTAGGAAACAGAAGGGAAGCTCCTTCCGTTTGAGCAGCGCTGCTCGATGAAACCCAGCTTGCTGAAAGAAGCAACAGAGCTGCAGTGGCAACACAGGGCTCCGAACTCAATCCGGCCTTTCTGTTAGGGCATCCTCAATAGGATTTAATAATTCAGGTGCAGCAGTAGAGAATTGCACTCTGTTGCTCCCAGAGCCAAGCTGGGAAGTCCTTCCTGCACCACAGCACACGCCGTTACACCTTCCCTTCAGAGTTACCTCTGCACCATGCTCCACTACACACTATGGGTCAAGCGGCGACCTGTGCAGCTGGTTTATCCAGCCCTCGGAACGCTGGCAGCTCCCACTGACACTTGCAGCCTCCCAGTTCCCCAAGTTCCATTTGCTGCCCTACCAGGTCCAAAAAGAGTCCGTGTTAGATGCTGGGTTGGCATCTTTCAGAGCAATTGGAAAATCATCTAGTTATTTCAATGACTATAGATGGTAGCTGCATGTACCAAGCAAGCTGTGTCAAACGGAAGATTACTTAAATTACTTTGATATTTTTCAAAGCACATCACAATCAGGAAAAAAAAAAGTTATTAGTGAAGAAATTTTCAAACACCTGAATAAATCAAGTAAACAGCTAATTCATCATCAACTGACAGAGCTCGGTATCTTGGAATCCAGACTTTACAAGAAGTTAGACAGAATGTGTTACTGTGCTTCTAACACAAAAGCCAGGGAAACCTTTCAGGATTTGGTTTTCAAGAGTGGCAATTTAGCAGGGAATACATAGTTTTACTGTTGGTAATATAGTTCGAGCTGCTTTTTTTGTGGTCATTTTATAATTTGGACATCTTGAATTCTCATCCACTCACAAAGCATATTAAAGTGCTAAAACAACCACAACAGCTACTTTCTTAATATTTCACCTTTAAAGTATTTTAATTTCCTTTTAATATTCCTTAATATGTGAAAATGAAGAAGGCCATCCACTGGCTGGTTGACTACTGGATGCTCTCTAGATCCAAACAGCCCTTCCCCTGCTGCTGAGATCTCCAGCAGGGAGGCATTATAATCTCTATTCATCAAGACCTAAATCCTAAACTCACATCAAAAAGATATTCTGCATTTTGCATGTAACAGCCACGCTATTACTAATCTTAGTCAATAAAATTTAACTAAGGTAGGATTATACAGCTTTTATAACACAGGTCTGGAAAAATCAATTAAAGCCAGAGCGCTGGAAAGCTTTGTGAGCAACTAACAATAACTCCTGCAGATTCCGAGATTATCTTTTAAAATGGTCAGAGCTTCTCTCCTTTCCACCAGAATCTCAAATCTCGTTTGGGCTCCATCTGTCATTACAGTTAATTCTATCCTCCTGAATACATGCATATGACAGTCCCGAAATTCTATCAATTTTCAGCATATATTAAATTTTAATATTTAATATGTTCAAGTATAGAAGTGTCCTCTGCAGTCCAAATAACAAGTGGGGCCTACATTTACCTTACAGTCTTCTAAAATTCTACTGAAGAACAGAATGACACTACATAACTAAACACATTATAAAGCACTGTCACAGTGGGAAAGAGATCAACGTTACATAAGCAACCTCTATTTCTTGACCTGGCTGAACAACCTCAACATATATTGATTTCTTCCATTTTAATGGCTTATTACAGGGTATGCTTTAGATTTTTTTAAAAGCAATTAGATGCTAATTGAAGCCACTGCCCTTCCTAAAGGGTTCACAGAATTACAACTCTATATACAACACTCTGCTTGGTTTTCCTACCATAGATTTTTTAAAAAAACATTTTCAGGTATTCAAGTCAAACTCTACCAAATAGCCCAAATCAAATTGTTTACACCAGTAACAGTTAAGTCAGAACTAAAGCGCCTGCTCTCACAGGACACTATCTTGGCCATGTTTCAACTACTTATGGCAAGAATATTCCCTGTATTATAAAGCTAATACTATAAAATCCTCTCTGCGTGGAAAGTAGCAAGAAGGGGAGTGCTGCAAAGAAACAAACCACACTGTGTACATAAGCTTCTCATACAGTAATTTTTCTAAATTTGTCTATTGGTACAGTCAGAAAAAAATCTTTTCCTGGAATACTCAAATAGAAAGACTGTATTCCTGAAAGAACTCAATTGCACAGATTTATCATTAAAAATGGGGCGGAAGGGAGTTGACCAGTCGGTTGTGATTCCACAGGCTCTTCCTATCGTTGAACACTTGAAGGAAAAAGCTCTCCAAATGCGTTCAGTTCTCAGTCGCTAGACTCAGGTCCCCTTCAGCTTCTCCTTTAAGCAAAATTCAGCCTTGAAGTTAACGACAAGGTTTCTGAAAACAAAGTAGTTCAAGTTCTCCCTACATGGGAAAACTGATTTGCAGGCCCAAAGCAGAATAATTACACAGCTGTTATGATAGTTTTGTCCTCCTCTAATTGTAAACATCATGTCAGCAGCTTAACTGCAATCATTTCAGGATATATTCATTTATTCCAAAGCAAAGGGCTATCATGGGGATTAACACTGATACACCCAGAAAAATGTAACAGATTCATACATTTGCACTTGCAGGCAAATTCCTGGTTTCACTTTCTTGTTGTGATTTTCTTCACTCTACTTATGAGATTCAGAGAAACCCACAAAGACCACGGGGTAAAGTCAGAATGACCTGTGAAGTCATGCATTTCCTCAGATATCAAAAGACATATTGCGATCTGATTAGCTACCCTGCTTTAAGTACACGCCACAGCACACAATTACGTGTCTGTATGCATATAATATTTAAAAAACTAAGTTGCTATATGTTCATCAGGATGTAGGAGTCAAAAAATGTTGCCAATACTTTAAGTCAAACCATACCTGTTTGTTGTAAAATTATACAATCACTGTTTATATCACCGAATACTTAGGTCTCATAAAACGCACTAATAAAAAAGAAAATCACCCAGCACAGTAAAAAATCTGAAGAATCTTCCATTCTAAGTGTACCTTCCAAAAATTCTTCTCTCTTCTGCTTATTTAATACACATCCAAAAAAAGCTCAGACAAAACCACACATACACAAACCAACTAAACTTGTGGCTCAGCTATTTAAGGTTTGTATCAATTTGGAGGAGAAGAGGAAAAAAAAAAAAAAAAAAAAAAAAAAAAAAAAAAAAAAAAAGCTTCTCCTCACTAATCCATTGAGATAAGCCTTAGTGACATCAGTTTCCTTCTCCTCGGAGCAATCCAAAAAATATTTTGCCATATAAAAAATATCAAGCAAGAAAATATCCAAAGCTTTTTGCATATAATTTCAAAACCTTCAGAAAGTTTACCATTTTTCACATAGCATTTAATTTAACCAAGCTAGCAATGGCTCAACGAGCAAGCTGAAACTCTGTGATAGGCTCTGTGATACTACATTTGCATGTACTTTAATTCTGTAATGCACATCTTGTAACTGTGAAACTGCTCTTCAAACAGTAATCCTTACTCACTGAACTGGCATTCAGCAACTTATTTATAGCAATCCAAAACAAAGCCTAGCAATAGTAGCCTCTGTCATGCAATTTACCCAGATCTTTTGTTTTAAACTGGTGCTTAGTCAATTGCCTGCCATTCTTCCATGAAACCATATGAGCAGGCAACTATTCTTGACATGAAAAAAATTGCACATTTAAAAAAAAAAAAAAAAAACTTCAAATACTTGATGCTTTCTACTGTAAGACACATGGGTTCTTTCCTTATTAATATGTGAGGTATCTGCCCTGATGAGAAACTTTTATACATTAAGAATTAAATAGTTTTTTAAATAGTTTTATTTTCATACTACATAATTCGCCCACAGTAATACACAAAGTCTGTGAGAAACATGAGAATATAAACTGATTTTTGATACAATCAAAACCATGATTACTCTCCAATTATTCACCTGAAGTTAGGATACTATTCCAAATAAATCTTATTAATTGGAGACTATTTCATTAGTCATTAAATCTTTCTTCCATCTGAGAGCACATCAGCAGTATGCTTTACCACCAGTCTGGAAAATTCATTTTTAAGATACTACCTCATTTACCATTAGAAGCAAGAGCACTAAGAAACTACACAAATAAAAGTCATGAATGATAAAATTCTGGTTACCACACTTTCAGTGCAGTTTCACTCAGCTATAGTAGAATATAGTTCCAGTGCAGCTGATGTGCTGCCAGACTGGTTTCCCTTCTTGAGGTGAACAAGCTCCTGCAATCCAGAGATCTGCGGGTTTCGTGAGAACATAAAATAGGACCTCCTAGTCTGAAAAAGAATCCTATTAAACTAGACTTTAAATGCTACGTAAAGTCTGAAACTAGTAGAACCACAGTTGTCTTTTTTCTCCCCACGCTGAGAATGTTCTCTATGCAACAGCTTTGCAGAACTTTTACTTCCTACTCTTGTTTCTAGAGCACCACCGTTTGCATCATTCTCAGATCTCAACAAATTCAGCATCTGTCTGGCCTTATCAACAGCACCTGGCCCACCTCAAGAAGAACAGAAGAGATGAAACGAAGGGATAGCTTGGCTCAGATGCTTTCACTTAATTAGGCACACACAGTTTAAAACAGTGTTAAAAGAAACTGAAGTTATAAGTGTGACTAATAATATCAAGTTCTTTCATTACTTCACTTACCTAAAAGAGCAGCAAAAATAGGAAAGCGATTTGGATTCAGGTCCAGTTGCTTGGCAACTTCATGCATTAGGTATTGGCTTGTTGTGAGACTTTTCCCATTACGGCTCAGTTTTAGGGCATGGGCACTGAAATAGTAAGGGATGTTGCACAATGCATAATCGGAATCATATGCAACCAAACCATGGAACCCTTTTTCTCTGCAGAAAGCAATTACTTCTTGATGATGATCCTCAATGCTCTGTGCAACCTATAGCGGAAGACACAGTAATTAGCCACAGTACGAAATCACAGTATTGACTTATGATATATTTGTTATACATTTGACTTTTTTGAAACTATATTTATTGGAAATGCAGAACATTTAATGTAATTTTTAAAATCCAGCGACACTATGACGTAGTCTATAACGACATAGCACCTAAGTAGCACTCCGAAACAAATCAAAAACTCTGGACGCCTGCAGAGTGAAGCAACATATGCACACTGAAGTAACTGTTCATTAACAGAAACACACACTTTAAACATATTACTATACCAATGTCTAAGTCAACTGCCATGGGGAAAACTCCTACGGCAGTGGATACTTAAAAAGTTTAGCAAGCAAAGATGCCCCCTTAAAGGCAAACGTGCCCCTGCCCTCCTGCCCCACCGCACGGCCGCTTATTAAGATTTGCATTCCTGTTTTAAAGTAACAAACGTATCCCTAGATGAACACAGGTAACTTTCTCAGCCTTTCAAATATCTACGTGCAGTGAAAAACCTAATTGTTTTCCTCTTTCCACTTTCAAAGCCTATTCATTTATGCACAGCTGTCCGTGATGGGCCAAACTACTTCAAGTTTAACGCCCCCAAATCCACCTCTCAACTCATGCTCCTAGCAAAGTGCATATCTTAGGCTGTAGCCGTCAGATGACTAGAACAGACATGCCCTGCAGGGAGGACTCAGGCCAATTCCTAACACTGGAAATAAAAGCAATCCTCTTACCATGAAGCATATTACCATAAAACAAAAAAGCAGAACGGCACCACACAAACCCAAGACAACAGCTTAGCACCAACAGTCCCACACTTCTACGTGCTAGCAAGAACTGCAGCAACTACTGTTCGCATGCAAGCCCCAACAAACAAAAATTTTTTTAAGAGTGTTTTTGATGTCTTAGTAATTAAAAAAAAGACACAGAAGTCTTGCTTTGGTACACACTGGGCTCAGTAAGCTTTCAAATTTAAAAACAATCTATAGCAAGCTATCCCAATAAAAAAGACAAGTAAAAAGACATTAGATTCAGTCCCTAGAGTGCTTATGAATAGCTATAGTGTTACCGCTGGTGAAGCTACTTCCTCTACAGCTGAAGTCTTGCCAAGCTTGAGCAACCAGCCCTATAGCTCTGAAGTCCAGTAAAACATCCCACTAGACTATCTTTTAGCAAAAACTTTCTTTTGTCCATTGCAAGTTTAACTGACCCTTCCTTCTTCTATTCATGCCTTACCCACACTATGTGCATCTCACACTGAGCTGCAGGCTTCAGGGAGCTGTGCAAACCTTGGATTCTTCCACGTAGCTTCATGAGATGCTCCCTTCAAAGCAAACTCCTGAGCAGTGAGCGTCACATTCGCGGATCTGTTTACAGGTTCAGTAAAAAGCTTACTAAACTCTCTCTTTATTCCTAATGCTACTGCTAACAAATCTTTATACATTTTAAATTAGTCACTAGAGGGTTTCTCTTTTAATAAAAAGTAGATAGATTTAAATTATGTCCATATACCTGAAAATGTCTTTGCATGCACAATCACAAAAAGAAATATCTGTAAAAAGAGTAGGAACTTTCTGCAGCATTGTGTTACACAGGTGTGCAGGCAGTACAAGAGGAAACTAAGCCTGGGGCCCATTCTGCTCCCCTATAAACTACTTCCTCTGCCTCGACAGCCACCAGTCCCCTCCTTGCCTCATTTTACTGAGCCATCTGACACAGCACATTGCGAGTGGGAAACTGCAGCGTGTTTATGTAATACTGGAATCAGTGCTCAAGTAACTGAACAGCCACATGGAAAC
Source organism: Nothocercus julius (assembly GCA_013398735.1). Taxonomy (NCBI): domain Eukaryota; kingdom Metazoa; phylum Chordata; class Aves; order Tinamiformes; family Tinamidae; genus Nothocercus; species Nothocercus julius. Next base: position 4,108,099 of record VZSV01000005.1, read on the forward strand.
AGGCTACCTGGGCCTGCGACATAATCAAAATCCAAACAAGTTACTTAAATTGCCCTCATCGTAAGTCTTACAGAAAGATCTGAAATTGAAGGTGCAACTATATAGGAAAGGAAGTGCACAGATCAGAGACATAACTCCATGCACAGATCAGAGAAGGAAAATAAAAGCCCGTTTAGTTTGGGATCATTTTCACATCTACATCACCTGTAGACATTAACAATACTGGATTTAGATATGGGGACAAACGTTTAGATATGGAGAATAAAACAATGTCTTGCCGAATTATTAAAGATGCTAAGATGCTCACTACTTAAATGAATTACATCTTAGCAAACAGAATCTGGAGGATATTTACTATTACTCAGAGGAACCTGTTATTTTTACATCCTGCTGAAACAATCTGCAAGCGATTTATAATTGTTCTGGATAGAATACATCATCTTTCTCTCCCCTCTAATTACCAAAATAGGTTAAATTGGTAGCCCATTCCTAACTGCACAGAAGCTTTCTACTCAAGACTCAGAGGTTTCCTAAAAATATGAAAATTAGTTTCATACTTAAAGCTAATCCCTATTCTCAAACCCAACTTCTCAAAGCAAAGAGGGAGAAAATACTAGAATTCTGCAACTATCTTATGCATATGCAAAAAAAAAAAAAAAAAAGTCACATACATGCAAATAAAAATCACACATACAAGTTAAGTTTGCTCTTTGCCCATGAGGAGAGTTGCTAGAAAGTGTTCACGAGGGAGAACGTGAATAAAATTGGAGTACAGTTTAGAGAACAGAGGAGAAATGCAAGCATTCCAAAGCAGATTTATAAAGAGAATTATATGAGAGGAAAACATAAAATGCATATGATTTTAAGTTCAACAGTACCACTACAGTGCACTGTGTATGTTCCCACCATAGCCATGAAAAGTTCTGCCTAACCCCAATATGAATTGACTCACACAGAGCTGTTCACACAGTTTATCAACAGCTTTATAAATTATCCATCAATTGAGAATTCATGATATTCCTCCCCATTTCCAAGACAGTTGACCACTTCCAAGAACCTGTGCAAGACAGATCTTCTCCTCCATGGCAGTTAAAGCATGCGAATGTTCTTAACAGCAATAAACATTTTTTAGTAATCCACACTTGCTAAGTGCTAACCTACAAACAAATATCCACCCTCCAAACCTCCCCTGCATCAAAACTGATTTTTATTTTTAGTATTAGTCAAAAGACTCACTATGAGGTACCCTCTGCTAAAGCTTTTCTTCAGATTAAGGCCGACGACCAAGAAACTACAAGGGAACTAAGGCTGCAGCTAAACCTGGAAGTAACGAAAGGGCTACAGGTGCCAGAGTTGTCAGATGTGGAAACTATATTGAGATGAAATGTGTTTAAATAGAAACTAAGCATACTGAAACAGAATATATGTAGAAAACCACCAGCTAGTTAAACGTCACAGAACTATTACAGATATAAAATTCCCATCAACATCAAAACAACGGGTTTCATCTTGGATATGATGCATTTTAACAGTGCAATAAACAAAGTATCCATTTTAACAAATAAAAAATATAAAGACAAATATAAAACATCACTTAATCCCATATATTGCTCTCACTAATGATTTTTAAGTCTCAACAGCAAACTAGGAAATATTTACAGCACATCCACAACTACTCCAAGGTTAATGCCTTCACTGCACAGCCTTTAATACTTTTTGTTTGAGGAATAAGTAATTTAAGAAAATCCCACATACAGCAAAGTTCAAATCATATGATGCATGAAGTTTTAGTTATCGTTCATTCACATTCTTACCCACGTTCATACTCAAAAAAACAGGCATTATTTTGCAGGTATTATGATCAGAAGGGGATTGATACAGCAGACGTGGCAATAAGCTTTTAACCCCGAACAACCATCAAGCCCAAAACATGGAGTTTCAGTACTGCAAGAAGGAGCTCTTCCTTCACTTCACACACAGGCCAAGAGCAGGTTACGGGCGCTTATCCCAGGGGCACAGCCCGGCCTCTCGTCTGGGCACCCCAAACGGCAGCGGCACCAATGCGTTGCCGTCACCGCAGCAGACCAGGCCATCCTGGCCGCGCTTCCGCCAGTGGTGAGGTGGGGGGGACTTCGCTATGGGCTTTGCCCCAGCTAGAGCCACCTCTACAACACAGCAGGACTTAATCACAGGCCTGGCAAGCAAGACACTAAGCAGAGCCTGCTCCTGCACAGGATCAGCCTCGCCACGCAGCCAGGGCTGCGGGGATAAGCCGAAAGTGCTGCTCCCCTTTGGCAGGGCTTGGAGAAACTTAGCCCAAAGCCACCTTTCGCGAGAACTCTTTTGAGAAAGTGATCTTTACCCTACGGCTGCAACCAGGCTAACATTTTTATAACCTGCCAAAGGAGCGGTACCAAAGCCAGGTAACACCAAGCTGCAGATCCATGAGCAGCTCTAGGGGACACGGGGTGTTTTCTGTACAGAAGGAAGCGGCAGCAAAGCCTGTGAGCAGGGAGCTCGGGCTGAGCTCCCTCCATCTCCTCCCTCCCTAACGGCAGGGCGGGCAAGCAGTTCTTAAAATTGCAATTTCATCCACAGGGCTTTTTTGGGAGGAGGATTATTTTTTGTTTCACGTTAAACGATACATATCATTTCCTTGTTTTGCAGAAACGCTCATAAACCAGGAGCAGCGTTCAGGGAAACGTAACGCATTCATATCCTGCAACCTTTGAAATCCTGCCCTCCATGTCGGAGCGCAGGCTGCCGCGGACCCCGGCCATCTCGGCTGCTGGCTGCGCCAGCGGAGAGCGCACACTTTCCCTGAAAACACGGGGCTGAAGCAGCAACTTGGGCAGAGTTTAGGCTAGTTTCCCCGATCCCGCAAAATGGAAGCGTTCGTAAGCCGCGCATAAGAAAGGCGTTATTTTACACTTGGTGGGAAGTCCATCAGAGCATTTGGGCAACATCCAGCAGAATCCCGCTCGCAGCCCGGGACGGCAGCGGGGCGCGGAGGGTTTCGCCTCCGCTCAGCACTTGTTGCCGCTCCGGGTGCGCCGTAACTAGTTGGGCTCTTGGGTTTTTTTTCTCTCCCCCCTTTTCCTCTCGTTTCCCCTCGCTGCGGCCCCAGCGGGCCGGGCCGGGGCGGAGCGGCCCCCCCGGGCGGGCAGGGACATTTTGAGTGGGAGCAGCAGGCGGCGGCGCGGCCCGACAGAACATGGAGGCCGAGGCTCGGCGGGGGCCGGCCGGGCCCCGCGCGGGGGAGGAGAGAGGGAGGGAGGGAGGGAGCGAGTCAGGCGGCCTCGGCGCCCCGGGGCCGCCGCCACCGATCGCCCTGCTTCCCCTCCCCGGCGGGCGGGTATTTATA